>OX422140.1:102420930-103620930 GCA_949129095.1 Volucella bombylans
TACAAGTCCAGTAGTCTAGAATTCTTTTAAAAAATATCAAATAACCACACCATTGAAATAGTTTCATGGTGGAAACACACATAAAACAAATAATAAATTCTAATGCGGAACTTAGCAACTTAAACAGTCGGGACCCATTAAATATCTAGATAAGCTCAAATCTTCCCAACAATGGGAAGGGCTAGAATCGCCAACGACACGATATCATCGACTGTCGTCTATGAGTAAACATGTGTCTCAAATACGTGACAACGAATCTCCGACAGCCCGATCCCAAAGATTGTCGTCTGAGGGCACATGCGTCTCAGATATGCGACGACGAATCACCAACATCAAGAGATAATAGATTTACACGTTTATGAATGAATTCCAGGCTTCATTATCGGTAACAACTTTCCTCACATGACTCATCAATATTCAATGACTCTTTGTCACAAATAGCAAACATGTATGTCACATTTGCAACAAATTATGTTATCAAAATCAAACAAGGCCTATTTCAAAAAACCAGTCGAATGTTTTACCATCAGATAGTCCAAGTCAATTTATTTGTTGTAACTGATGCACAACAAACTTATTGAAAAATAAAATACCACCGACAGCATTTTGGAATAACATACCACCAGAACTGGAATGTTTTAGTGAAATGGAAAAACGATTTCAAGAATAAAACCATTTCTGAAAGTGGTCCATTTAGGTAGCGGATTTGGGCAACAAGGCTTTAAGGGTGAGGCACTTATTTTTTCCCAGTAAGTAGAGGCAATTGCTGAAAACTGCCAATTTCAATTACAAGTGCTGGGATGATAATAGGGACCATTATTGGGAAGATTTAAGCTGGTCTAGATATCTAATGGGTCCCGACTATTTAAGTTGCTATTAAATTTTTTATTTAATTTTTGTGTTTTTAATTTTCAATTTCATTTTGCAGGTTTCCTCAAGTGATACGGGAATAAAAAGGTAGTCAACTGTAATTTTTCCTCTTCGACCTAACATTTTAAGTTTCTGAAACTAAAACCGAATGAGCGGTCCACAGAGATTGGTAGGAGTACCCTGTTCATGTAATGTTTCTACCTTGACACCTGTCTCATCATGAATTCTCATTATTTTATCGTTATTTCGTAAGCACTCTGAAATACAGTGATTCATTCTGAATCATGGAACATGTAACAACATTTTCTCTGGCCTTTCCCAGAAATGTATGTATATTATATATGTATGCTTACAACCATTCCAACCCACGCTTATTATAAACAGAACAGGTGATTGCTGCTAGTAAACTTAGAAAATCTTTCCAAATACTCTTTTGCCACCTTGTCTCAATAAGATCCAACTGAAAGTATTGAGTCGTTCAAAAAGTTATTGGGTTTTTTTATTTGATTTTCATGTGCGTTTATTTAATATATTATATACGTAATGAACATTAATCACTGATGTATTGGCCGTTTTTTTCGACGACCTTCTGCCATCTCTCGGACAACTTCGTAATACCTATTTTCTTCCTAACTGACTATTATTCTCTGCATGAAACTTTTCAAGGTGTTGTTTGCGTAGCATATTCTTCCCCTTCGGATACTTCATCTCGCTACTCCAACTTTCTTTTCGACTGACATTGCTGTAGATAATCCATTTTTCGTCGCCCGTGATCATACATTTAAGAATGGATCACTTTCTTCACGTTAGGTGAGTTGGTCGCAGACCTTTATGCCGTTCGTCAGTTGAATTTCAATTCATACGGTACCCAAATGTCAAGTTTCTTTACTAAGCCAAGCGATTTCAAATGGCCATAAACGCTTCCAATGAACACTTCTAAAAGCGGTAGCAAGCCCCGGAATGCATATTGAATGCATATTTACTTGCACCAATCCTTTGATTTTACTGTCGGAAGGCCTACCGGAGCGATGAGTGCCTTCTGTTGAAAAATCACCATTACAGTATCGGCATCGGGCGAACCAGTTTTAACACTGGCGTCTTTCGATGACATTTCTGTCGTAAACTTTAGTAACTTTTACCTTGCCTCTGTTGCTCTCTTCCCTTTTATGAAGTAATAAAGCGGAATATGTATGGTGAATATGCTTTTCAAAATTGTCCATGTTCGAACCACAACTGTAAGCACAAAACTCGACGGAGTCGCGCTACATTTTGACATATGTATATCTCACGCTCATTTAAAATACAAATAAACATGGGCAAAGGCCATCTGTTGATGAACAACTTAATATTAACCATTGGTCTTCCGTCTTACTGACAAGTTTTGGTCAGTAATGACACATACGAGGTGGGGCAAAAGTAATGCCATAATATGAATGTGCAATAATTTTTGAAAATGGCGTCAAGTGTCAATTTGACATTTATGTTGTAGACAAATAGAGTTAGTTGACAACAAGCAACTTATTGACTTATTTCCGTTTTCGCCTTTCCGCTCCGTCTCCGTTTTCCTCGTCGTCCTGCAACATGTGAACGAAAAATCAAACGTTTAGTTGAGCGTATAGTGCAAACTGGGTCCATTAGAGACGTCGCAAGAAGTGGCCGGTGATATCCAAGAGAGTCCACAAACATCGACATGACAGCGATGCACACAATTTGGAATCAGCAGACGATCGTTGTATCGAATTTTGGTGAAATACCTGCAGATGTTCCATTATAAAGTGCAGACCGTTCACTAATTGCTGCCTGCTGATCGCCAAGTGAGGTTAACTTACTGTAACCTATGCTCTGTCAAACCTGGCGTATTAACAGGATGATTTCGTATCCGAAATACTCCGATAAATCCGATAAAATTTGAGTTCCTGGGGCACGGAGAACCAACATGAAATGCACGAAGAGCCATTGCATCCCCTCAAAGTGACTGTTTGGTGCGGTATTTGTAGTGAAGAAGTGATTGGCGACGCAGAAGGCACCACCACAATCGTAACTGGTGACCGCTACAGACAGATTTTAAACCATTTTTTTTGCCGCAAGTTGCTGGTGCCAGCAGGATGGAGCAGGCTCTCAAGCAGCTCGGACAAAAATCACAATTTTGAATTACCATTTCCAGGCCGTGTGATCTCCCGTTTTGTCGATTTGCACTGGCCAGCCAGATCGCCAGATCTAACGGCGCCAGACTTCTTCCGTTGAGGCTTGTGAAATCTCGCTAAACTAAAAACCGTGCAAGTTTTGAAAGCCAACATTGAAGAAAAAATAACTAATTTGAAGCCAGATGTTTTGCGAGCAACAATTTAAAACGCCGTAAAACGAGAACAAATGCGCATCAATTCAGGAGGTGTCCTGATATCCTGACCGATATCATTTTTTCAACTTAATTTCATCAATTTTACACTTTCAATAAACTCCTCCTAAAAACGGAGCCCAATATTTTTTCTTTTGTATCAAAATGACAGCCAATTCACATCATGATATTACGTTTGCCCAAACTTGTACTATGAACAAGCTGGGACTAATTCTTAGTTAATTTTGAAATCTCGTACCAAAAATTTGTTTCTTTCAAACTGAAGCTGGACACTTTATCAAATTTCATACTGCCAATACACAGGATGTTTGAAAAAATCGGTCATATGATTAAGAAAATTGTTTTTCAGGAATACGAAGGCGTTATCTTACGCTGATATATTGAAAAATATTGAAGCAAATTCAACTTAAAACACAATAGTCACTTGATGTTGCATGATATTGCAAACTTAGCTTAAAATTCTGCTACTACTGAATAAAATCAGATGGAAATCGGTCGATGATTCTCGTTACCTCCAAGTGACTTTGTTATTTTCAGGTGCACATACTCATTGATTTGAGCAAGCTATCCCAGTATTAGTAGATATATCTTGGCCAACACATATACTCTCCACATGAAGCAAAACACACGCATGAAAATGAATGTGTTTACTGAAGGCAATATCGCCGCCATAAGTAGTCGCAACAATTAGGTCTCACCTTATAGCCCGTATAATATGCGTCTGGTGCAGCAATTAAAGCCAGTTGGTCATTCATGCTTCATTCCTTAGCTGACTTTATCTATAGCAGTTGCAAATGTCATACAGTTTTATCGCAAAATTGTGTACAGGGATGAGAATAAGTTTGTTAATCATCTAACTCGTATAAATGAAATAAATATTTTTTTTAGGAAATATAATTAAAATTAAAATTATAATATATAATATATAATTAACAAGAAGTATAATAGACCTGTTATTTGGCTACTAAGATACGGAGATTTGACACCTCTCTGCTATTATAATTTGCAGCCGGTACTTTAGAGCAGATTTTACAAATGTAAACAGCATTGTTCAGTTTTCTCCATTCAGAACGCGAAAGACTTTATCCGAAGAGAGAGTGTTTTTTCCATAAAAAGATCATGTGGTTGAGCTCAGCATTGTGTGGGTTCTATTATTGTTAATTATTTATATATTTATACCAAGGTGGCGAAAAAGTTGTCATCTTCTTTTGCTGTAATTTTTTTTATAAATGAACAACTTTGGTTCTGCTTTTGGATTATGAGAATTTGATGTCTTAAAGTTTTTTTTCCATTAAGTCGAGAAAATGATATCGGCTAAGTGGCTGCCGCCGCAAATCGCCAAAACGAGAGATTAGATGACCCAGAAATGCAGCCCTCGGAATTTCGTTGTTCCATCCAGTTGGACCCACATGTTTTCCAGTCCCAATCCATCCAATTGAGGAAGGAGAAAGTCGTTGAGCATGACAGTAGTAGTTGGGCCTCAACGTTTTCAAAGAAATAAGGCCCGATGGCGCACACAACGTAGCAACTTTAAGCGGGTGTGATGGCCTTTCGTGGGTTATACGCTATTTCGGTGCCCCAGAACGATAATTTAGCTTGTTCACATATCCACAGAGATGGAAATAGGCCTCGCCGCTCATGATTATTTTCGATGAAAAGTTGTCTCCCTCGTGGTCGAGATTCAGGATGGCCTACGTTTAACACGCGCTTGGCGGTAACTGCTAACAGCTGATGCGCTGTCTGTACTTTGAAAGGGAACATCTTACAGCCTTTCACCAAAATTCCCAATTACCTGCCACGTCGTCTGGTCGACACTTCGGAGTCCTCTGCAACAGCTGCGATATTCTAAGCAGGACGGCTGCTCCGGGGTTAGCCAGACCTGGCAGCATCTCGTGTTGTCCCATACTCTTCTAGGCGAGCGGCTAAACGTCGTAGTGTTTGCCCAGTTGGTGTCGGACGACCGGGAAATCTGCGCTAAAATTCATTCTGTGCCAACACCACCGAGGAATTATTTCGCAAAAAAATACTAACAATTAATCCGCGCGTTCCTTAGGAGTGTAGCAATTCATGTCTTGTTGACGTGTTGTTGTCATTTGCAAAAATTATAGCATCTTCTGATAGGGTGATGTATAAAAATTCTCAAGACATATCTACATATAAGAAGTCTAGTCTAAGCGCAAACATATGGAACCTAGGCAACTCAGGTTCCAGACACAACATGTAGTTTGGCGTATTTTTTGGCAGTTGGAACCTTGTTTTTTAGTAAGTGTCTTAAGTGTTTTTCAACCTCCTCAAACTACCAAATCCTCCAAACTTGTCCCATCTTCATACTCGGCGCGATTCTCTTTTTTTTTCCAAGATTCCTTTCCAGTTACAATTGATTGTCCTTTTTGATTCTTTTAACTTCTCTTGCAGGTGCTTTCTAAACGATATCTGTGGGGTGATAAATACTACTCCGAGGTATTTGTATTCCTTGGCTTTCTCCAGTTCCTCATTCTGCTAGCTACTTTTTTCATCCATTGCGTAGCGCCCCCATCCATTCAGAAAAACCATAACTTTTGATTTATTGGTGTTAAGTTGCAAGTTCCATATTTGACAGTATTGTTGCAGCTTATTTATAATGGTTTGTAGTGTGTTTAATGTTTCTCCGGCCAGGCATTACGATATCGTCAGTGTAGAGCAAGAGGTTTATACGTAATCCATCGAGAAATATTCCCACTGGGAGATATGAAACGATATCGTCCAGGAAGACTGAAATCAGTGGGTGGCCGTTGCTCAAGTGGTAGTTGACTTCCGAATCGGATGGTTCGGGGTTCAATGCCAGCCGCGCCCGAAAGACATTTTTTTTAGGCAACTAAAATCACGCAAGATGAGTGGTTGCCTAGAATACAACAAGTCCAATTACACTAATAATTTAGTCTCTCCATTAAATGTTGAATGCCACAAATGGAGCGAAATAACTATTGAACCCAAGCATAACCTTTCTTTCTCTCTCTGCTCCATTTTCCTAAAACCCTAACACGTGCTCAGGCATTTTAAGTATAGTCATACCCACTTGAGGGTTAAGTTTAAGTTTTTTTTTTAAGTTTCCCTCCCAGACCTCTGCGGTGTTATATTGGTACTCTTAGTACTTTTGTTGAAACACCCAGGTTGCTCCCAGGCTTCTACGTCCACAAAACGCTTTCGTTTCACCGGCAAATGCATTTTGTCGAGAAGCTAAAAGTCGCAAGGTGCCAAATCAGGCGAATACGGGGAGTGGTTGACAGTTAAAATGCGATTTTTAGTCAAAATATAAATCATACGTGTCGACCGATGAGATGACGCATTATCGTGCGGCAAACGCCAAATTCTTTCTGCGCGATGTTTTGGCCGAATACGGCGAATACGATGCACCGGTGGAAAGAACTCTTTGTGAACAATGGTCTTGGAATCGTAAAGGTAAATCAACATTGTCTTTTTTGGGTTTTGGCTCGTCTGGCGCCTTCCACTTGGCACTTTGGCACTTGGTTTCTGGTTGAAAACAACAAAAACTGTGTTGTAAAGTAAGTGTTTGTTCTTTTTGGCCTCTTTTTAATGTCCTTCGAATGTTGAATTCTGAGAGTCGTCAATCATTTTGTCACTTCAGGCGCATTAACTCCGTTTCTATCCGCTCAAACATCATGAGTACCTTGGTAATTGCCAATAGATAATATCGCGTTGGGCCAAGCACTATTGTAGATGGAGGCACATCCAGATTTCCACTAAAAAATCGTAATTACTGACGAGACACATTTGATTAAATCGCTTTGCTGAATCTCTCCATAAACCCAACAGTCATAGTACCTTTCACTAGAAACCTAAGTATAGTTTCACTTACCGACGCAATAGTTGAGTAGTCCGACGAGGTCAAATATCTGGGAATAATCCTGGATAAAAGGCTCTATTGTAATTCTTACTTAAAAAAACAAAAAAACCAACGATTTGTGGGCCTGCCATCCTATGTATTGCAGCACATGGGGGATCTCTCCAAAGATCACTCACTGGATTTACACAAAGATGGTCAGGCCCATCATAACATATGCTTCTATAGTATGGTGGACTAAAACCACGCAAATGACCGCTATTTTAAAGATCAACAGAGTACAGCGTCATGCATTTCTGGATATTTCCGGAGCCTTGCGGACCTGCCCCATAACTGCTATATAAGCAATAATAGGACTAACGCCCTTCCACTTATATATTGACAAAGTGACACTACGTAGCTCAGTAAGTCTGGTACAAATCAAGCTCAGTAACAAACCGCCTTCAAAAAACATTATGCTTCGATAAGGGATTCCATCCCGGAGGTGTCATTGGGTCGTACGCCTTCTAAGGTGATATTGGCGAGTCGATATTGGAGTCAATGGAGACCGCTATATAAGGTTTAAACATAAGAGTGTTATCGACTTACGTTCAAATGGCTCTGTTGGTTGGCGACCCCACTCGCGCGAATAAACCGTTTTTGGCTCTACCTTTTTGGCTTACATTTAGTGTCTCGTCTGAGTAATCACGTCAGAAACTTTAGATGACTAGCAAGCGAATATTCGATGTGAAATTACTGGAATGTCGGCCTATGCATTCAGCAACAAACCCTGTATTTTGGAACACGAATACTCGTATCATATTGAAATTGTTTATGCTGCTATATGGTCACGAGAGCTGTTGTATCTTCTTCTTTGAACGGTGAAATCGTGGACAATAAGAATTTTCTTTATTTGTACAATTGCAAACCAGATGATTTTTTCTCAGAATATCCTCATGTTGTACAAAGTCTCATAGCGTACCTTGATATCCCACGATGGCGCATGATACCAGCATGTGTGAGTGGTTGTACAGACTTGAAAACATAGTAAGACTATCGAATTTTATTGAGAAGCGAGCATTTTCAATCTTCAGTTAAACAAAAATGCTAAAACTAAATATGGCTCTATAGATGCCTTCATTTACGGCCTTACATTTTCATGAACTGATAGTGGGTACAAAATTGAAATTGCTGGGAAATATCTCATCTATTGTATGAAGGATTTATATCATCGGATTTAAGAGATGAGTAGGTAATGGTAACCGAATTGAATCATGCTGTGTTAAATAATTCGGCAGACAATCAATGGTTCATTATGGACAGTAAAATGTTGCCCATTATTGCCGATAAGAAGGCTGCAAAAGAGTCTTTCCAAATTTATGTACATTGCTACTAATAAACCATTCTGCTTTATAAACCTGCTCTGCTGCTCTGCTCTGACAAAATATCTGTGACAAGCATCTTAAAGTTTGCAGGTAAATCAATTTTGTAAGATAAACCTGAACCTGTATGCGGAGTTTCTCTGGAAATCTAAATCTAAAACCACAACAAGACCGTTTCCGGCACATACAGCGAGTACTTAACTCCAGTTTCACAGAATATGGTTAAATAGATGTTCGTATCACGAAAAGATGCGCTAGGAATTTTTCAGCATTTAATTACAACTCAGAACGACATAAATGCTCTAAATTGTCATAATTTTCAAAGCCCGTGCATCAGATACTCGTATTTCCTTTTATCTTTTCGAATACTCTGAGGTACCCCACGCTCTAGCAATCAGTGCAATTGCATTCCGTTTAAGTTGTTTCTCGAAACACTAAAGATGTTTGCAATTGGAATCATGGCACAAAGGAAAAAAAATAGAACAGTAAAAACAAAAATAAAAATCAAAGACACATTGAAGAAAATCGTGCGAAAGCAAGAGCATCCGAGCTGTAGAAACCACTAGTCCAGCTCTTGCAACCTGGACTCACAGATAGATTTATTCTGTGCGACAAATCTGATAAGAAGTAGTGTAAAACTACTACTTACGGATACTCCGCATGTAACTCGTTGCTTTTGTTCCAGTCATTCTTTTAATGGAACTTCAGCCAGGACCAGCACGTTCGCGTCTGATGCTATTCGCTTTCGAAACAGCTTCTGCTGCTACTTGATGCAATCAGTGAACACGATTCCACCAAAGACGCCAGAGACGCTGGTGATGGTTATGGTGATGGTGATTGCGATGGTACATTCACACATTCTACACATTCACGAATACAGCGAAGGCAACTAAGAATGGGGCATCCACCACGGGGAAAGGAAGAAGTGCAGAATGCATTTTGGCGAAGATCAACAACCCAAAACCTGCTATTACTTTGAAAAATGCGCCTGTATGTGGTGCAGGAAGTGTATGTGAAAGTGTATCCACAAGACCTAATGCAATCGTAGGACCTACGAAACCAACCGAATAACCAGAAACCAGAAAAAGGGCAAGGATTACACTTTTCTGCAAGTGACTTTTGAAGTAGATGCGAATACTCCCAGTCGTTGCTATTTTACTGGCTGGCGATGGTTTACTTTCAGTGTGGCCGGTGGATTTTTTTCTGTTTTTTTTTTCAATAAAACCTGTTAAAGCAAATTTACGTATCTTTTCTCACGTTTTCTATGACATGCAGACACGTCGCAATGAGCTTCGAAATAAAACTCATATCCTCTGGCATTTGTCGTGAATGAATTTAGCATCATTGAAACCGAAATACGTTTGTTAAAAGCGGAAAACTAAATTTTAAACCACAACTATGGTCACACTTTCTTCGTAATTTAGTTGAATCGGACGAAAGGGCCGTCACTGATGCGGTTGACGATGCCAAACCAACCGAATCTCTTTAAAATCCGCAGCAAAAGCTGAAACAGAATCAGTGTATGGGAAGCGCGCGTTCTAGAATGGATACTGGGATACAGCACAATTCTGATGCACCTAAACCACATCAATGTCGGCATCTCCTCGCGGTGGGTATGAACGAAAAGTCGCGACGAGCGACGGCAACTTTACGTCGCTGTACATAAGTGCAAGGAGTCTGCAGCAGTTTACTTACAGTGTGCTGTATGTGTTTGTAGTCTCTGTTCTATAGGCGATTCCAACTCTGGAACAGAATACGTTTCGCGGTTGAGGAATTTTTTGTCGGTCTTTGCTAAAAGTTGAACCGACGAAAAAATGTGAATGGGGGAGTTCTGGAAATTAGGGGATGTACGCAGTACGAATTTTGTGGTTGTTGGCACTACTACGAATACTTTTACCTTTACTTTGAATGGAGTTTCCTTTTGACAGTTCTAACTCATTATAAGTGTGTCCGCAGGTATTTTTCGAGTCTTTTTTGTTGTTATGCTTTGTTTTCTTTGAATTAAACCAAGTCTGTTGTGACATGTGCGCTCATTTGGAAACGTAACTCCAAACAAACATGCATACCTACCCAGGATAACCACCTGATATTCCTTCCTTGGCTAAAGTGTTTCTGTGCCTTCTTTTTGCAAATATGTATTGCGTACCTAGACCTACCTGTGTATGAGAGTCATGCTGGCACGAATTGCTTTATGCTTAGCAGGCGGTGTTACAAGACACTCTGCAATACAAGACCTAGACGACACGCATTTCATTCCATTCATTGTTCGGAGGTTTGGTGAATTTTTGTGGCAGAATTGTGCAGTTTCCAGACGTCGGGATGCATCTATAAATTTGTATGCCTGACATGGGACCCTTATTTTCAGGTACACTACAATGATGATGACGATGACTATGATTGTGAGATGACGACAGGTTTTGAAAATAGTAAGCGAGCCCGAAGGGATTATTTCTGTAGACAGTTGCGGAATTGTCAGAAACGTTATCTTCGGTTAACAATAACATAATTGCTCGCACATATGCTCAGTTCGAGAAGAAAAACAGTGAAAAAGGAAGCGCTAGATACAACAGACATAAATCCAGATCCATTGACGAATAGGTAGATGTACATTGTACATAGATATGTATGTACGAGTATCTATTGTAACACAGTATTGAAATTAAAGATAGGGATTGCTTAAGTAATAAGCGAAAGGAAATAATGTATTTATTTTTTTTAGCCGCATAATTGTTACCTCATATTACCTACCGTCATGATGAATTTTTTATTCCATGTGATTACTTGACATTTGATATAAATGTCAGCGTCTAATTGGGTTCGCGCTTTATCTTGTTTTCCCTGAGCCTTTGTGGGAGTTCGCATTGAAAATCATAAATATTTTTGGAACCTTTGAACCTCATATTTTGCGAGGGAATGGGAGTGTTCATCTCTTGGTTACTTTGTATATTACCTAGTTTATCCGACATCTCAATGTGCGTTGAAGCAATCCACATTGGTTCAATACCCATAGCAATGCTGGTGTTTATATGAAATTATCCAAAATGAGCGAGAGAAAATTGAGAGAAGTTTAACATACAGCTGATTGAAATGACACTTGACACTAACACTGATACATTGTTCTTATTTCTTTGCCTTCCCAAATATTTCGTTTGCAGTCCCATATTTTAAATGCACAACTAATACCTGCCTAATGATGAAAGAATGATGAGACTGCGAGAGAGTAAAATGTTTCAATGCGATTTGAAAATGTTTATATGATCTTTCAAGGCGGTTACAAATTTTAAATGCGTTTTATAAGCAGGAATGAACGTATGCGTGTTGAATATTTCAATGCGGTTTGAAGTGGTGTTTATTCAAGCGTATTGAACCAATGCGGATTGCTTCAACGCACATTGAGCTGTCGGATAAACTGGGTATATGACAGTTGGATATATCAACTTGAATTGAATACGCAATTATCCAAAAATAGTATAATACCTAATCTATGCAAATAAATACAAAGGTCCTGAGGGGCAGTTTATTCCGTACAATATTTATGAAGCAGCCTGCGCTTGGACAGTAACTCAAGAATGGCTTTTAAGAATTGCCAAAGAGATGACAAAATGTGAACCTGGGCCTAAACTAACAAGTCTCTCCAGTTACCCGGTCCTTAGCTAATTAACTGCCAGTTACGCACCCCAAGTCGGTTGAAGTCCCCTTCTACTTATGCGCGCCACCAAAGGTAAGGTCTTCCTCTACAGCATTGTCTCTCCGGAATAGATTCGAAGACTCTGCAAGCCAGAGCATTCGTGTCCATTCGCTCTAAATGTCCGAGTCATCTGAGCTGACTGACTTTCTGACTAGGTTGATATCGCTGTACAGTGCGTATAATCCTTTGTTGAAGCTTCTTCTCCAAAGCCCGTCAACGCAAACCGGACCGAATATTTTTCCAATCATTTTTCTCTTGAAACGACTGAGGATATCTTCAGCCGCTTTTGATAGAGTCGATGCTTCGGACTCAAATAGATAGTAGATAGTCCTTAGTTTTTGGCGAAAGAGCCTAACTACTCAATTGTCCTCTTAGACCAAAGTAATTGCGATTGGCAAGAGTTATTCTTCCTTTTATTTCTGTTGAGGTATTATTAGAAGAATTTATTGCAGAGACGAGGTAGATATAGTTCCTTAGTACTTCGAAATTATATCTGTCGACTGTGACGTTCTGTCTAATTACTCCATGCTGTGTGTCCAGTTTGGTGGACAGCATATACTTGGGTTTGCCTTATTTACCGCTAGACCCATTTTGGCAGCTCCTGCTTCAGTACAAGCAAATGCACAGATTACCGTCCACTGTGTTCTCTCAATTATATCGATATCATCGGCGTACGATACTATGTAGTTGCATAGTCATAGTCGCGTCACCTTTTCTAAAACCTTTTCCGATATCAAAGGTCTCGATTAGCATTAGACAGGATGGCTCTAATAGCTCGTCCCTATAAATTCTATTATATGCGGCCTTAAAAGCGAAAACATGGTGGGTATCGATTTCGACTTCTTGAGTTTTTTCCAGGATCCGCCGGAGTGTGACGTTCACACAATATGGCAGATACATATATGTACCTATAGCGGCGGAATGTTGAGCTCCTTTATACAGTCTGCAGAAAAAGTTTTTCCATATTCTCAGCACCGAATGTGATTCTACTACAAGATTTCCTTCTTCATCTCTACAGGTTTCTGTAGGGGTCTTCTTGCCTTGATACGTTCTTTTTACTTATTGGTAAAACTTCCGCACATTTTTTTTCTTCTTTTGGAGTAGCTGATGTACTTCCCGTCTCTTCTGGCGTATAGCTCACGAGCAGCTCTCATCCTTTATTGCAGCTCCGCTTCCCGGTATAGATTTTAGCCAAAGCCAAATCTGATAACAGGGACCTACTTTATAATTTCCCAGCGACTTAAGTGTATAGTGTCATTTTTTCATATGGCACGTTCATAAGATATGTATGTGCGTACAAATTTCAGCCGCATTTTATTAAAAAAACACTTCGAGGTCTTCGTCGAACTACAGTTCGAACAGCTCTCCCCATTTAATGTGCAATGTGCTAATCGCCTTCAGCTGCACATACAAAGTTGGACTTTCTACTTGAGCACATCTTCTAGGCGTTGGCAATGGTATGGATTTGAAGACACTCGGGCCAGAGCAGTCATGTTCCTTTGTTTAAGTTAGCATCTAAGGAATATATACATGGATTAGTATATACAAATGTATATACTAATTTATGTATAAATTGTGTATAATGTCTATATGTGTGTATGTGTGTATTGTGTATGTAGGTTAGTTAGGCTAAGGTTTATTTTAAGTTAGATATTAAGTTTTTATAAAAAATAAAAAATTATGTCCATATGCTAAGTTTTTGTTAGCAATTTTTTTCTTACCTCTAAGTATAGTAAATAAATATTAGTAAATAAAATGTAAATAAAGTTGAAAGACATAGTTATAAGAATTTAGAGTAGCTTAGAGTGCATGCGTGGGGCCAGTAAGTTAGTATAATATTGTTAAGTAATTTTAAGCTAGCATTTAAGCATTTTTTGTTAGTATGTAAGAGTTAGTGATTAAGAAAATAAAATGCATTTAAAACTAAACTAAACTAGTCGTGTTCATTCGCTCAACATGCCGTAGCCATCCAAACCGATTAATCCTAACCCTTTTAACAAGGCTTGTATCAGTGTATAGGTCATACATTTCGTAACTACATAAATCTTGTTTTTTTTAGTCATGTTATGATTTCTTCTCGAAGCATTAAGTCCACGTTTCTGCGTCTAGGCTCTAGGACGACAATATGCAATAGCAATTGCCAAAAATGGTTCTTCGCTTGATCTATACGATTGTGTCGTTGTTTGAATTTACAGCAAAGCCCAGGAAGACAAATTCTTTTATCACCAGAAAGTTATAGTTTAATGTTGTGGCACGCTGTTCGAACCGTTGGTCTACCCTTCTCGATGGTAGCATATATACTGGCGATCACTAGGATAAGGCCATACATTTTGCAATCGATTTTTACTCTTTATACCTGTTGGAAATTTTGTACCCCGAAATTTTTACTACCTGCGAACAGGTACATATTTTCTCAACAGGAAGTCATAAAATTAGAGGGTGAATAAGAAACGACGGTTGGAATTTCCCAAGATCAAACAATGAACTACTTGAAAAGCCTAAACCAAAGCCTGCTAGTGGATATCGCTACGGTGCCGACATTTCGATCTGTTGAAAGGCCATATACATGTATTTTCCGTTGGATAACCAAAGTTATCGGCTTTAGATTTTCTGTCAAAGGAATTTTACTATCTAGGACAACTTCCGACTCTTCTTTTCGGAATAAACGGAGAATGGTGATCATTTTCTGGAAGGCAACAACTCAATTTTATGAGGATAGACGCTATGCTCATTCAATCTTCGATTAAATCTAAAGATCCCTGTACTTTAGAACAGGCAGAATTGATCAGAGGTATTGAGAGCGTTGACGACTAACTGCAGATAGAAGATTCTACCCTGATGGCGAGTCAGAAGTAATCTTTGCAGATTTTCGATTTACAACTAGCTCTTAATGTTCGACAGAAGCCTGATATTGATGTACGCTTGATATGTGCCAGGTTTGAAACAACTAAAGCACGAAAAAGTAATATTTTCTAGCTCCGATGTTATAGATACTATCTCATACCGTCGAAGACACTGAACACTCTATTCGTTTCATATAGTGTCCCGCTTTGATCGGTAAAGGTACAGTCTGCTTCCAAATTAGTCTAAGTAACATGATCCTCAATATTTTTGGCTCCTTACAAACTCCCTAAGGTGCTGCGCTCCAGAATGGAACATATGTATTAGGGTGAAGTATCGATAATAATGCAAAATCAATACTCAATCACGAACTGAGGACCTTACCTTGAACATACACAAATCCAATGAAAAGCAAACATTGAAGAAAAGTTTATTTACAATAGACTCGAATGAAAGGCTTGATCTCCATTCTTAGTTTACCAGACGCCATGGCTACTGATTTTCTTTCAGATTTTCACACTCTGATTTCACACATCAACGTCAAAGGGCATCGTGAGTTCATAAAAACTGATCCGCTCTGCAGTCAACTAGTAGTACTGAGTAGGCATCATAAAGTGCTAATTACAAAGAAAAATAAAAAATTGTTTACACAAACAATTTTCAACTTCATGATTATGCCACTGTAAGAAGAAGTAGATAAAAAATGTATTGTAACATCAACACGATTTCACAATTTAATGAACCACTTATAGATACGGATACTTAGGGTGTTCCTCCAGCCAGCACTTCGGCACTACGTACTAGACCCTATGTCCAATTTGAACAAGTCCACTTCTCTCTGATAGCTTCTACGCCCTCCACTGCAACTTTCAAGTAAATCTGCTATTGCATCCGAATGAGTACATACTTTCTCTTCCGTGGATGTACTGGAGGTCTGATGATAATTATGCCCCCATCATCAAAGTACAACAACAGCAATAGCAAACAAACAAAACTTGAACCTCACTCGTCACGATTTTGTAATTAATTTTTCTCTGCAACGAAACACTCATACTTGAGGAGCATCCTTAAGCCTGTTCAGATACTAATGCCAGATACGGATACCAGCATCTTTCAACAAAACACATACAGAAGTCGTAGTTTAACTAAAATAAACTAAGTCGAGTGATTGTTTTTTTTTTGTGAGAATGAAAATCACTTCACCTTTTCGAAAGTCGAGGACGAGCACAGCCATGGGTGGATGCAGAGATTTGAAGATTCCGAGATTTACACATCGCGAGATGTTCTTCTCTAAATGGGATTAGGTTCTGAGAATTTTTAATCCGAAGATGGTAAATGCAAGTGCTACTTAATCTTAAGCACTTTACAACAAAACAAACGAAAAAAAAACCAAAGACGGCGGGATAAACACACGATAAATAGATGAAAGATCGTTTTCCCGATAGGTACTCGTAATGGTACTACCACACATTCGTACGCCCAACTATTGCTGGTTTTGAGTTTGCTTCTTGTTTGAGATACTTAGATACTTTTATTAGAGTCGCTTTCCGTTCACTGGGTGTGTGTGTTTATTTGAAATGATGTTTGGTAGAATGGTGTGGGTAATGATAGTCATTACCCGCGTTTAAATTGTTTTTTTTTTCGAGTAGGAGTTGTACAGTGCACACCTGATTTACCACTTAAAGTTTTGAGGAATAGTTACAGCAACTTTGTCAAGTCTTCTATGGTTTTATGGTGCTAAGCTCTACCTCTTCAGTCTTTGAGCAAAATGTACCAACTACTCGTACATAAAACATTCCTATAAGGCGATGTGGAGTTTAGACAGACGCCTGCGAATTGCAGTTCATTTAAGAATTTACTTAGACAATGCAATGCGTTTTGAATGTGTGTTTCAAGTGTCTCTATTTACATTTGCTCTGTTGTAACAAGATGCAATTAATTATCACGTACAGTTTAAGTGCAAGCACGTGCCAATTAACAAAGATATGTAGCGTCTCAAGATACTTTTTCCCAGAACGTTGACTTAAGTACTAGATGTTGATGCATATTTAGTGAGGTACGAGTAAGATTGTGTATCGCATTACAAGCAGTTGCATAGTGGCATACACCATAGGTAAATAAATTACTTAAATCAGCTGATTATTGCATCTAAACCTAAGCTACGGTTTGGAGCGAAGACCTTTACTTTGAATTGAATTCGTCTATTATGACGTACTTTCCAACTTGTCTAATGACAGTACAACAAGAAGGCCTAGTGTAAAATAAATCAAAGTTCCTGCAAACTTTGGGTGCGGAAGGCGAAATGGAGAGACTAATGCACACTGCAGTATTTCGTTTTACTTTCGAAGGTGAGTCTGAGTTGTCATATGGATACGTAAGAAGTAGAGGGTTATCCAACAAGAGGTGTCCATTTAAATTTCGCGCAATTATTCAGCTGTCAACATTCAACTGTCATTGTTATAACCTTTGATAAGTAAAACCTAGGAGGTTATTAAATATATATCAATACATAGTCGCACAGCGTGTTGAAATAGTGAAAATTCACAAAAAATGTGAAAGTATCGTGTCTCGTAAAGTTCGTACTGCATTTGGTCATCATCAAGCGCCTTCTTGTGCAGCTATAGTGAATTTAATCGATAATTTTGAACGTCTGGGACAGGTTAGTGATGTGAACACTCCAACTAATGTTCGTCCGGCAAGGTCAGCTGATTGAGAACCCAGGTCCATTTCGAGATCATAGAAATTGGGCCTATCCGCAACCACTTTGCACCGCATTTTGAATAAAGAACTTGGCCCAGCTGCTTTTAAAGTCAGTGGACACATGAACTGAAGTCATCAGACCACGAACAATGCTGTATTTTCGCTGACTGGGTGCTGGAAACTAATGAATGAATGAATTCATCATGTTTTGAGTGTGAATATTCTGAGTGATGAGGCTCATTTCCATTTGTTTGGGCATGTAAACAAACAAACCTGTTGCATCTGAGGCTTCAAAAACCTAAGAGAAATAGTGCAACAACCTCTCAATCCACAAGGAGTGAAAGGTGGCTTCTGGGCTTCCGGTGTCATTGGGAAATATTGTTTTCGAAAAGATGCTGGTGAGACCGTTTCCGTGAATTGATTGCTTTACCGAACTAT
This sequence comes from Volucella bombylans, assembly GCA_949129095.1. Taxonomy (NCBI): domain Eukaryota; kingdom Metazoa; phylum Arthropoda; class Insecta; order Diptera; family Syrphidae; genus Volucella; species Volucella bombylans. The sequence goes on from OX422140.1 coordinate 102,439,026, forward strand.
GTTTACTGACTTTTTTTTGCCTGAAATTGATGCTATGGACGTTGATGGCGTTTTATTTTCAGCAAACCGGCGCCACTTGCCACACAGCTAGAGAAACAATAGCTCCACTTTGTGACAAATTTCCTGTACAATCACACGTATGATTTACCGAAATGGAGACTTCAATTGGCAGCCGTGATCGTGCGATTTAACACCATTAGGCTTTTTCCTTTGCGGCTATATTAAAGTTGAAGTTTACCAGCTCCAGCAACTATTCGTGCACTAAAGGAAAATAGCAGAGCTGTTATTTGCGCAATATAGCCGCAATTATGCAACAACCTGATGAAAAATTTCATCATATTTGTACTCCGAGCCGAGGCGAACATTTGGCTGTTACTGTATGTATTTAATTACTAACCTCAGAGTTTCTTTAGATTAGAATAGAAATATCTATTTTCTATTGATTTAAAATGACACCTCTTCTTGGATAAGCCTATATTTGATGTGCCTATGTCCTTTGAATCTAGACATCAACTGCATTGCTTTGCTTGTCTGCTTCTTCTAATCCAATATATTTCTTAGCTGATAACAGTACTCTCTGCTTTTCATATTCGTTCCCGGGCTCACGTCGCTGTTCTTCGGCAGCGTATGTTAAGCTCATTAAATTCCGATATTAACAGCTTAACCAATTGGGGAACTATCAAAAGAGTAGAATTTAATGCTTCCAAAACTCAATGCTGTCTGCTGTCGTTAAAGCGAAATCTAAACACCCAGCCATTATCCATGAATGGAATTTGCATCCTTCAAACTAAAAAACTTACATATTTGATGTCGCCAAAAATTCTGCGAAATGTTTAGGTTTGCTCAAGCGACGTAGGAAATATTTCACTCTCTCTGATCTGGCCTCAATAAGGCATTCATCCGCCCAAAATTGAAATACAATACCCACATCTGGTCAGGTGCTCCTAAAAACTACTATATAGGATTCAAAACCATGCGATAAAGCTCATAGATGATACCAATATCAATCAGTCAATTGTCACCCTTCAACACCGACGTAATGTCTCCTGTCTTACTTTGTTTTATCGCTATTTCCACCACCAGTGCTAAATAGAAATCGCCAGTAGCATTCCCCCCCTTCAATCCTTCAACCGTAATACCCCTCTGGCTATGATGCTATATACCCTCAAGCCCACTATTGGTCGTACTCTGAAATATCGTGATTCGTTCCTAAGCCGTACAACTCGCTTATGGAATGCCCTGCCCTGCGAGCTCTCTAGATATGTGCTAGAGATACTCTACAAAATAAGTAGCTAATTCCTATGTAAATTCTCATGAGAACTCGCCGTACTTATATGGGTTAATAGTACGGACACGATATGGAGCGTCGATATCCCGCGCTCGAGTTATATAATTTATCCAGCTCTATCTTATTTGAATAATGTCTTTTTACTTCAAAGTCTTTCACACGAGAAACTGGTTATTTTAAACTAATTTAGCATAATCTCTAGAATAACACGAAACATTATACAATCAAGAGTTGATAGTTAACTTGATACGAGTAGTTAACTGCTAATACCGCTATTCCCAAATTAAATAGGTCAACCGATATCGCTGGAGCAATTCTGTTGCTGGACCATTCTATGCTGTTTATCTTCTTGGCGTTGACAAACAAAAGACAAGCCAAGCCAAACTTTGTTGCTAAACTGTAGATTTTTGTTACCAACTAATGTCTTGTACTTTGACTATGGTAACAATGATGATGACGGTGCCGGTGCTGTTGCTCACTTCAAGTCAAATTTTGTTGCTAAGCTGAAATTTTCCGTTACGTGTTGACGATGCTTTTGGTTTTGTTACCAATTAATGTCTTGTACTTTGACTATGGCAACAATGATGACGAAGATGCCGGTCTCTCTACGTAACTCGTTCATTATACACTCACCCACGATGCCCCCTCTACCTCTCATGGCTCACTCCGTTCGAGTGAGTGCCCCACCATGCCCGTCACCCGCTCTCTTTTTGTTACTTACCTTTCAACTCTACATATAGTACAAAAACAATTTTGTAGCTTGCAGAGATAGATAAGCTGTAATTCATGTCCTTGATTTAAAAACGGTTTGCTTTTAATTAAGAGATTAGCCGAAGAAAGCAAATATCCGACAATATCACTCTTACTCTAAGCCAACCTTTCTTTAGCGATCCCTTCGATATTTCAGTCATAAAACACGTCAACGCTAGTAGCTTCTTTAACCCTGAATGATGGAGGAGCACTATTTTGATGTACATAGAGAGACAATCTACAAGACCTTTCTGCTAGGTCGAAGTATGCAGATATAATAGAGAAAATTGTAAAGCGCAAAATAGGCCGATACATGGCATTTCCAAAACCAAGAATGACCTAGCCATCTACTGTCTATCTATCTATCCGGAGCTGGGAGATCAGAGAAATACTGAAGAAACTATCGTACAGGCAATCAGCAGGAAGGACGTAATACTCGTATATAAGATATTAGCCCTAACTCACTACCATTGTCTTTAGGGATACACATTCGAAGAATGGACGCTCCCTTCTGCAAAATTCAGAAGCGAAAAAGAACTCTTGTGTAAATATTTTAGTACTTTTGAGACCAAGTAGAAGAATCGTTGGTACTTACTATTTCTACATACTAAATGAACTTTCACCATCGGGTATAAGAAGCTTTAACACTTGATATGGCTCTGTATGACTAGTTTAACTTTGAACAGTCGCCTATCTCTCGGCTCTTGGCATCCAGCCAATATGTACAAACGTGAAATTGGCATTCTATGTCTTCATGACATTGCTGAAAATAGAATCTTTTTTATAACTTGAGCGACAATGAAGTGAAATGCATGAAGAGAGTCACCTAGGGAACGGAGTTGGGTGAAAAAAAAAGATTAATTTTGCAATCTTCAGTATACTTGGGAGCTTAGACATTTCGATTGTAACCTTGATACAGCTAAGCATTGGTCTTACTTTTTTTGGCCGCGTGGAACATGTTCACCTTAGCCATAATAGACACGTTCCTTGCGGTGCACGCAATACGATCGATTTAATTGCATACGAATATTAACTAAGAACAGATGAACTCAGAGAATACTATGATTCAAGGAAGATGGGACCATTTTGATGGGACATTTGTTACAAAATTAAGACAGCAGGTAATGCGACGGAACACTATCCAACAGGTGCGCTTAGAGACTACCGGCTGCAAAGTACTATTGGAGATCTCCATATAAAATCATAGGAACATCGAATTCAGAATGGGGTGCGAGGTCTCGACCTTGTTGCAGAGGCGGAATCCGCGGAAAACCAACTGGACACGGTTCAAGGAGGAGATCAGCAAATCTGCTAATGCTCTGAACTCTGAACACTGAACAAAACAAAAGCTAGAGAAAGCTGGAAGAAGACCGGAATTTTTACAGATCGACGCAAAAAGAATATAAGAAGCTGATTTGGCCAGTTATATTTTCTACTTGGTTGATTGGTTGTTGGTTATCCGGTGAACAAGGTTTCACAAAAAAACCGTCACTGCTGTTTTTAGTAGACTCCAAAGAAAGGTCTGTCTCGTCTGCATGAGGGCTTTTCCTGGCTCTGCTCTAGACGCACTGATGAATCTCCCTCCCCTTGATACTCATATCACGGCTTATCTTTTATTTAAACAGGAGTGGCCGTTGGTACAGCATGCACTGGAGTTTTGATGACTCTTTTTATTCTGGTCTTATGCACATGCCGTCTGATGTAATGACGCAAGAACACATGTCGCGGCAAAAAATACAAAATTGACTTTACCTAGAAATGGTTTCGGCCGGAATAGGAGCCAGGAAAGGAATGTATTCGGCTGGTCTCCATCAATTACAAAAGCTATTTAGGATGCGGCTCTAATACTTTGTAGAAAAGAACAACGTTAGAATTCGCGCCTCGTTAGGATGGGGCTCTAATACTTTGTAGAGAAGAACAACCTTAGAATTCACGCCTCATTATGAAATCTTGCATGTGTCTTCCAATCGGAAGAAACGATAGAGTTTGGATCTCTAGCAGCCTTGCTGAACGCTCTTACGACTTCCAAGCTACTTCGAGAATGCACTAAGTCTTGTTTGGGTCACAGGTCACAATGGGATCCCGGGAAATGATATCGTCGATTACTCGGCTTAGAGGAGAGTTGCGAACCTAGGTTAGCGCTGCTTGCTTCCTCTGTTAAGGCTTCCATTGACAGTTAGATCTCGCATGAGCATGCCATGAATGCCTCCCTCCCTCAGTGTGAAAGACTGCACAGTGCTTACTGACGTCGTGACGTGGAACTGCACTTTTACTAAGCACAAATATGCTGGACATAAGTGACACAACATTTTGCAGCGCTTGTTGTGAAATTGTGGGTAGGAAATCAAAACCAAGAGTGCTGCAATATAATTGTGTCTACCTTTCTTCATTCCAAGTGTTCGTCGGTTTTCTGGAACAAACCTCTTTTCATTGGTCTTGACTACCTGTAAATTTTTCATACGTCACACAGCTCTTACACAGATCTATGCATCCTGTACGTCTTGATAGAGCTAGCTATTGTACATCGAAAAGTTGTTAGAATGAATGTCTGTTCTTTGTAATATGGATGCACCTGATGAAAGTCTCTCTAACGCTGAACGTGACCTTCTCGGGTCATGTATTATAACAAAGTAAGCTCGATTACGCTTGGGCTGTATAAAGTTGTCTTATGGCCTTCATCAACATCAATTTGGATCTGAAAACAAAGTGGGGATGAGATGTGAACAAAGTCCTCTATTCATGTTAGCAGGTAAATACCTCTTCACAGGCCACTGCTTAATGAGCATATTTAACCAACGGCCACTCTATCTCACCCCGCTCATCGGTAAATTCAACGAATTAAGTAATTAAAATTATTGCGGCTATCTCCGGAGGCATTTTTTCCCTTTTTCCATAAATTTCACCTCCAAATTAATTGTTCCATTGATCTCCCCCTTCGTTGAGGGATTTTTTGATAAAGTTTTTCTCTTCAGCTACGAAAGATCTTATCCTCGCTGCATAAATTAACTGCAACCCCATATTGAGTTCCACATAGCCCAGGAGAGGAAACAGTAAAAAAAAAAGCATCGCGTGTTCAGTGTCTATCTAAAGCGTTTAATTTCATAAACAGGTGGATTCAATATATTCATCTACTGTATTTTTGGTTCGACAACCCCCTTTACGCGTGAAAACGCGCACTTCTTCGTTCAATGGACAAATTTGTATCCGGAGAGAGTGAATTTTTTTTTTTGGAAATGAACCGCCTTCCCTTAAGAATAGATAAGCTTACTTTGTCAACATCGTCGCTGACTTTTATCTTATTTATTCACCTCTTCTACCGCCACCGGAAGGCCGCTACACGATGAATGTGAAACGTCGTCGTAGAAGTCTTCCGAAAATTAATTCAATTATATCGAAGCGTAAAAAGGGTTGCAGCCTCAGTACGAATATGAATTTGAGTGCGCCAGGACTTTCTCTACAAGTGCTAGTACAATCGAGATGCTTCCTCATTGATTGCATGTTCACCGTCTCGGAAGGAATTCAATTATCTTGCGATGTGATATTAATGGCCCACGTATAAATACACACATACACAGACATATATACTAATTCCTAAGACATAAGTAACAACCGCCACCGGAGGACGGTGGTAGAGTTGCTTTTGAGATGGAAAATTGATCTAACAGTACGGTGTGCCTTTTAGTGGCTTGAGGAATGTGCCTTCTCCTCTTTAATTAATTTTCTACGAATGCAAATTGCTTTTTACTCAATCCATTACTTACCCTATCGCTGATATCCCAAGTAAAGGAAATTATTTCCAAATGTATCTTATAGATATGACTGCTTAAACTGCGACTCCATAGAGAAGGTATTTAAATTCTGACGAATGCCATAGAAACTACGTCAATAGAACGAAGAGTCGATGAATTTGAATTTTTAATAAGATCTTTGTTTGCACAGTGGGAAGTACATTCGAGACCTACATATATATGTTATGTATGTACAAGATACAAATCAATTTTATTCGTTTAATCTTACTGCTGAGGCAAGACATTTCACTCGCAGTGGACATTCCAGACATCTTACATATGAATTATGTCTTCTCTGTTTATTCGAACTCCGCAAGGTATCTTCAAGTGCGTCCCGTAGACATCGTAGACACATCCCGCGTCTGATTTTAGTATAAAATATTTATCGACTGGATTAATGGTACAGAAGGCAAAGGCGGGCGACCTATCTTTTCATTCAAACCAAAACTAAAAGAAAATAACGAAAAGGGGATGTCCCATAAAGTGGTTGAACTTTAAGTTGGACATATCAGATGTCAACTTGCAAAGGGTTTTCTTAACTCTTTATGTCTCTTTAGGTCTACGAATAGACTTATTTATGTAAGAGTATCTTTAGGTGTAGGGGAGAAAAATGAGACATTAAAGATACAAAAAAGGTAAAGAAAATCAAACAGCAAAATAAAGAAAACGACCTGAAAACATCGAATAAATCAAACGATAGGCATACATGCTGATGTAGGGTTTGTTCCATAGAAATCAGATTTATTCAGTATCGAGGCCTTGATTTAGGATTTATTGGGTGGGTTAATCCGACAGATAGGCATCTCATGTGTCATCATAAAAAATTGCTTTGTTACCCCAATGCAACCAGTGATTTTTCTCAAAAGGTAAACTGATTCCATTTGTTTTTTTCTTTTATGTGAAAATTGAGAGTACATGTATAGAAAAGGTGGCGCTTGTAGATCACTCTTGAGAGACTGGTGGTTTTTCTTTGTTGTATTGGAAAATGCTAAGTGGCCTAGAGTGATTTGAATTGATTGAATAGAATTTCGACTTTATTGAAATTAATATGAGAACACGACTTGATACCGCTTTGTGTGGATTATTATTTGACAGATTTGTCATAAGATATTTTTGGTGCTTATTACCAAAAGCGTTGTCTATTCAAATGCCATGTCAAATCTGAAAGGTGGTGCCTTAGAATAGTGGATTTGACTATATATAGTGAACTGATAAAACGGGTTTATATACAGGGTTTCACTTTATTCTTATATCGTATAGGCAAGAATTGCTTACGTTTTTTCTTAAAACCCATTTTCCAGGAAGTTCATGGAAGCCCTCTACTGGGGACTAGACAAATATACATCTTCTGGCAGAATAAGATACTAGTTCTTCGGTTTTGGAGATTTTGTCCCAACTACACGTTAGTCTTCTTAAGATACTCTTAAGTATTTTCTACTTAAGGATTGGTGACTTAATTTTACAAGAAATTCCTGCTTGACATCCCTGTACTATGCAGCTTTAAATCTCTTTGTCCCGGATATTCATCGGATTCCGATAAGGAGATAAACTCTCATGAACTTGTTTAAACCAAAACAGCTAGTTCATAAGTCGAGTTTTTCTTTTGTGTTCTATCTTCGACAAAGTTCGGAAACTAAAATATGTTAGCAGTCGTCCCATGGTTGGCAATTATTTTCAAAAGCTATCCATTGTTAAACTACGGACTTTGGCGATGGTTTTTTATTCCTGAAATGGATCAACCAGGCGCGAAGTACTTCGGGCCCATCAGCCTTATATCTTTTGCACTTAGGACACTGGAACGCATTATGGAAACCCACATCCGCAATACCCTAGAAGACTCTTAACACGCCTATATTAAAGTTAAAACCACAGAGACGACTCTTCACGAAGTAGTGCGGATAGTTGGGAAAACTTTATACTACAAAGGCTAGTATAGAGACTATATAGAGGAACACTCGGACACAGAAATGTCACAAAGGCCATGAATAGGGCAACTCCTCAAAGTGTTAATCATAGATCATGAACCTTCGTTTCTGTGATAAGCCAACACATAAAGAGGGAGTTCGGATTTGTTCACCGTCAAAAAATTAGCTGTGCCATCGGTGTCATTCCGACTGAAACTGAAATGATGCTTTTCACCACAAAAACTAAAACACAAAACTTTGCTCTTCCGGTATTTATTACAAGGTGCATTCCAAAATACACATGACCAACAAGCGTCTCCAGCCAGTTTGATATTCCAGTTCCAGTCTCGCTCGCTAAGTTGGCTGACGTCCCTTTCGGGACGTTCGTTCGGCTTCATGTGGCGTTTTAGGGGACCTAATATTCCACGTGCAGATCCGAAGTTCGTTGTCCTTGTTTCGTTTCCATGGGTTGTCAATAATGGTTCCATCCGTATCCGAGGCTTGTTGTTGCTTCGTAACTAGAATTATGTTTCCATGACCGGGCAGTTAAACCGGCGGCTCAACCTCCAACCTGAAGGGTTGGTTTCATTATATTGTAGATACCCTTAGGACTACTCGTACTACTACTACATCACATCAACGAAAAATCTCAGTAAAATTTCCAACTAGAGAGCAATGATAAAATGGAGAAGTGACCAAAGACTTCAAGTTAACAATCTTCACAGATGTCTGAAAAATGAACTGGGGTGTTGATCTAGGCATTTTCTTGGATAAATTACGAGTGCCGATGTCTTTTCATCTACCATAAAGGAAGGAGGCTTGCCTTTTACTAAGAAACTCGCAACCACTGACTCAAAGCACTGCTACCTTCATTGATAGCCATGCTGCAGTTAATAATTCAGGTATTATTGTATATACTCAAAGCTAGTCAGTCAATGTAAATCTGTACTCAATCTCACTGGCTACTAATCAAGCGTTACCATTTTTCTAGGTTCTAAGACACAGTACTATTAAAGTAACGAAATGCCAGGTGAATTCTTGATATATCGCTAACAAAAACAGCCAACATTCCACTAGGAGTTGCCAAGGGTGACAAATACCAGCACTTATTCATACTGGCCAATCGATTCGGGCATAGACTAACAAACAAGATAAACAGAAGTATCGTACTAAGCAGATCAAGGCAAGATGTTGCTGGAGTTATGTCTATAACCGTTGGCCACTGGCCTTTAGTGGACCATGCAGTCAAGCTAGGTATATCCTTTAGCACCTTATATCGTAGCTGACTCGACGGCAACCGTGTTCACGAGTCATGGTAGCAAAACGCCACAATTTTGGTTTTTCTACTGAAAACCGTCTCTTCTATCTGCCTACTTACGACTGTAATTCCTTACATGGTCTTCCCTGTTGGAAATAGTTTTAGGTCAGCACGACTCCAATAGGCTTTGTAGACACAATTGTTAGCAGTTGAGATAACATTTCACTGTTTAGCACGTTGCATCATAACAGCTTCGTCTTAAACTTTGCTGCGTTGCTTCTCTATGCACCACATCTTCATCAACTTCAACTTGATTGTTCAATTGTCTCTATCCATGTCTTTGGGCAAATCGATATCTCCATGTACTGACTTCACTCTATGAGCAATGCTTGTTCGTTTGGATGATTAAGTTAGCTGGCGTAATTTGCCTTGGCATTGTTCGTCTTCGGCTAAACTGCGTTTGGTTCTGTCCTCACGAAGGAAGCCCATTTTTGTAGTAAGGAAATATCCTCATCTTAGTCTAGAGGTAAGAGTTAGAACGTAAGAGTCCATTTAACTCATCGAGTTTCCGAGGTTAGACCCTGAATCCGATTGTCTATCACAAAATCGAACAATATTGGCTTAAGGATGTATCATTTATCCAGTTTATCCAACAGCTCAATGTGCGTTGTAGCAATCTGCATTGGTTCAATACCCGTAGAAATGCTGGTGTTTAAATGAAATTATCCAAAATGAGCGAGAGAAAATTGAGAGAAGTTTAACAAAAAGCTGATTCAACTGACACTTGACACTAACACTGATACATTGTTGTTATTTCTTTCTCTTTCCAAATATTTCGTTTGCAATCCCACATTTTAAATACACAACTAATAACTGCCCGATGATGAAAGAACGATGAGAGCGCGAGGGAGTTAAATGTTTACATGATATTTCAAAGCGATTACAAATTTTCAATGCTTGAACATATGCGTGTTGAATATTTCAATGCGGTATGAAGTGGTGTTTATTCGAGCGTATTGAACCAATGCGGACTGCTTCAACGCACAATAAGCTGTCGGATAAACAGGGTAATTGTTTTATACCAATTGTTTCATATCGGGTTCTTACGGCAGGTTTCCTCTGTACATATTTTTCCGTGTTTTCCTTGACAACAATGCGAAGATTGTTGCTGTGGCTAACATGGGCTCCAAATTGGAAACTTACTTGCTCAGCGTCGGGAGTGACTTCAAGTTTATCTCTTATTAGCTCGATAATTAGGTACTTGATTTCACCATTCCATTTCAAATTAAGGTCCTTTTCCTTGCAATGCGCTTCTAAACTCAAAGTTTTCCTTTACGGACGTTATTACTCCGGGCTGAATTCGTAAATTCCCGTTTCGTAAACGTTGATGAGTTTTGGATTAAATATTCTATACAGCTATGAATTGACTCCTCTTAGACCAAGTCTACGGGTTTTCTCCAAGATCTGTGGTCGAATCTGGTCGATGGACGGCCACACTGGGGTGTCGAACAAAATAGGCGAGATCTCTATATTTTAAGCAGATATTTTGTACATTTTGGAAGTCTACTGCGCTTATCATTTTCATTATCACAGTATTGGTATTAATACGATAAAATGGAGTGAAATTTACAATCCTATTAGGTCGGATTGTCGCCTTTGATATACTTAATCAAACAACTGCTGTGTATCATACTCAGATATGCATATGCTACAAATGAAGTCAATTGGCGTGAGGTTTCAAAACCCATCACATTTGCATTAGATTAATAAATGTGGCCTTCTCATACATCCCTGTCAGTCTTCATTTAATTTTAAGTATTATTGCAACTTCGTAACGTATCATTCATAGCTGGAATATTAAGCACTCTGTTACCTATAATAAAAAAGCCCAGGTTTTATGTATTTTTACGCCACCTAAGCAAGCCCTTTAATTGGATCCCCAATCAGTAAGACGGATGTTCAATTTTAATGCTTACCCCAACATTGCTGACCGTTACCCTGGAATATGTTATATCAAAATTTTGCTGTAAAGGAGAGAATAAAGATTATATAGTGAATATTTTGTTGGATCTAAGATCGCAATCAATTTTTTGATTTACAAAAGGGGCTGCCATTAAGATTTGTCTATGTAGTAAAAGGACTAGTACCAGGTAAGAAACAGTGTCTGACACACCACTGTTTATCTCTCAGAACTTGCGATTCATATTGCTTTTAAAAATAGTTCCAAATTACCTTTTCGAGGTACGTTCTATAAGAATATGTGAAAAATTCCGTCCGACATTGATGCCGATGTGTGGTCATAGTCACAACCGCAACGTTCGATAACGTACGAGTACTTTATAAAATCCAACTATTGATTGTCTATTAACAAACACCGTCATTGTTTATTTACTTGAGAAATTTGCATGATTATTCCCAGGGAATCGAATTCGTCCCGAATTCTCTTGAATATCAGAAACGCGGGAACCAACAGCTCAACGGAGTCACACTGTCTGATTGTTTATTTTAGTTGATGCTTCTTCAGCTCTCATGTCAGATTACTTGTCCAACAAACAAATTAAAGGAAAGGAAATCCACAAAATTCTTTTCTTACTACTCGTAATTCAACGAGCTTCGATCTCATCGGTCTCATGGGACACGCATCCAATTCCACCAGTGTGTGGTCAAGTCAGCTCTCGGGTGTCAATCAATTTAATTTGGTGTATCATGTGTGTATCTTCGAGGAGTTTGGACCAAGTAACAGCAACAATAGAAACGAAATATCTTTTGTGTGCCGCAGACAATTACTCCGGAATACTTTGGGTATTACGTGTTCTCTGTCTGTTCTGTCTATAATGTGTGCTCTGTACCCTCTGTAGTCAATTCCAAAGCAGACATTTGTCGAACAGCACTTGTTTTTGTGGCCATTGTCCAGCGTCATCACCATGAAGCTGGATTAATTTCACCAGTTTCAGATTTCTTTTAACTCGTTAATGCGTTTTGGTACGAGTAATTGCTGATCGTGCTGGTGTTGTTGCTGTTACTGGTGCTTCTGTCGGTATAACCAGGTGAAAAACACCTATAACTTCTTTTGTGATGCTTTTCGTGTCATTCTGTGTATCTTGAAGATGCTTGTTGCCATTCAATTGCCGATTGTAATGGTGATGGTGTGCTGGGCTCTTCACGGAACAGTAGGGGCTCTAGTTCTTAAGATGATGATGATACTTTTGCTCGGCATAGATACATTTTCCTTGCACTTCCAAGTGAAGTTCCTGCAATTACACACGTTCTTTTGCCGTCTTAGCCATCTTTGCCGTGGTAATGTCGTTGATCTCTTGATACCTGATGCTGGATGGTGTTGTGGTACTGGCTCTAGGTATTCCATCCGAACAATGCGGAGAGAAAAAATCTTTCCACCTTTTTGTTGGCACCTTGAGCTTGTACCACAACTATTCGTATCTGTAGTCGGATACAACAATCGTCAGGTGCCTAGTAACAGCGCAGTTGTGGAATTCCAATGGCAGTAGCTATAACGTAGATGAAGGAAAGATTGTATCTGTTGCAACAGGCACTGGAGTGCATAGCATACTTTAGACTGCTTTAAGAATGCTACTGCATCCTAAAAATGAGATGATTATACGATTTTTATGATGATGATGATGATGATGATGATGATTCCGATGGTGAAACTTTCTGCTGGCGACAGGTAGCACGACGATTAAGAAAAGTTTAAGGAGCAAAAGAATGGAATGGCATATACAAGTTGAATAAGCATTAGATACTGGCCTGAATCGTTGTGATATTTCTTGCTACTATCGAATGGAATCCCCAGAGAAGGGGCCGAGGAAAACAATAACAAACCATCGTAAATTGAAATTACAAGTGTACTTAAGCAGGCAGGGCAGATGATGACAATACAAGTAATCTTCTTGCGAATTTAGCCCATAAGTAGCAGTCCATGTGGACGAGGGTGTACGAATATCCTCCGCATTTGGCCAAGATTATTGAAATCTCTTTCTCCATGTATTTTGTAAGAGCGGCCAGTTAGTACTCGTATCTGGTGCGTTTTCCTGCTGTCGTGTAACCAAGTCAACCGATTCCCTGCAAAAGACTTAACACACCAAAGCAAATAAATACCATCCGTGCCCATCAGAGGATGTCGAACGTTGAACGTTGAGCGCTTGTGGAACTTAATTGGACATGAAGATGATGATTTTAATGTTGGAAGCTACATTGAATGGGTGTTAGATGAACGATGTTTCTACATTGTGTCTTGTATAAGCATACGGAATATTATGTATGTACGTACTTGTATGTGGCAAGATAGACACATACTTGTACTCGTACTCTTACTAGTACTTACGGATGCCAAGATTGAAACATATATTGTGGCTTTTTTGAGGCTTGTTGCTAGGACACCTACAAGAATATCCAACTATATGGAGAAAGAGAGATACATACAACACTTGCAATATAACGTTCAATGGTTGACCACTTAAATGATACCCCCAAGTGCCCCTCATTTTGCTGCAGATACGTATTCAAGAATGGGATATGTTCAGAACAATGTTGCAACAGATGGTGTCATTTATTGGGAGACGATGATGTGTACGGAGTTGGGGTGACTATATTGTGGATATTTGATGCTTGTAGTCGTACCGTACATACATATGTAGGAGAATTTCTTTGTTATTGTTAATAGAATTTATCTCAGTGGACTGAACACAAATATGCAAGGACTTGATGTATCCTTGAGAGGACTTTTGGATAAAGGACTTCCAAGATTGCTGATTTCATATGAAGATGTAGAATATAAGGTTTAGCGTTACATGCGGTTATTTGTTTATTACTGAAGAGTGCGAGTATGTACAGCTACGCTTATTAAGTTCTAGGCTATAGATTGTTTTGAATAAAAGGATTTGTGATGTATTGTGAAGTTTACACATATCAAGTGTCTCGATTGTGTTGGGTGTAATTAAGAAAGTCTCTGTTAAGGAATGTAGATAATAATATCAAACAAGGTGAAGTGAATTTTCTTTGAAGTATAAAATCAGGATCAGTGAAATTGTGAAAGAGTTAGTACATTCTTTTTACTTAATTAGTCTAAGTAAAATGTTTTCTAGTAGCTGGCAGATAACCACTCTCTTGTGCAAAATATGTTCATCTACAAATGCACTTCTCTTTTGATGCAATTAGGGTCACCATTCTTCCACTTCATTCTATAACTCCAAAAACTCCATATGAAATCGCAGGTTCAGTGGGGCTGCTCTACAAGCTTTTGGTGGGCTGTCAAGGCTCTCTTTTATTATCTGATGTACCAAAATTAATCGGAAGATCCTATGTCTGCGAATTTGTATGCTAATCATTGCTATCAGATACAAAATGTTCCACGAATATGCAAGGTTGGTTTCTCAGTAAAATTACACAGCTGTTCGATTTTTCCGCTTCTAAATGTTAACCGAAAAATATCTCTGAAGACTTCTTGGGTGCCTTACTTACTTTACGTTTGATGGCATCTTACAGACCGCCGCGGTCTTGGGTCTCAACTATCATGCCTCTTCAGTCAGCTGGATCCCTGGCTAGCCGCCCCCAGTTATGTACACCAAGTTGGTCACGGTTGTGGTCCCCTCCCAACTGCGTTGAGTCACCTTAGGCAAGATCTGCCTATATTGCGTTGCCCCACTAGGGCGGAATTGAAGATCCAATGAGCTGGAGCACTCTATATGACATAGACATCTTAATTGTCGTAAGCGAAGCCTTCTAAGCAAATCTACGCCATTGTACGGCTGATGGAGTTATAGAATATACCTTCTCCTCGATACTCCATCAACGCAGACGGGGCCAAATATCGTACGCAGAATTTTTCCCTCAAAGCAACTAAGATAGGTTTCATCCACTTTTGCGAGTGCCCATGTCTGCGCTCTGCAACAGGTCAGGGATGACGAAGGCCTTGTATAGTGTCTTCGCCGTTCGAGATAGGGCTTTGCTGCTTAGTAATCTTTTTAGCCCATAGAAACAACGTTTGGCAGAGAGCTGTTCTTCATTTCATTTCCGCGCTAATGTCATTACCGGAATTCACTGCAGAGTCTAGGTGTATAAATTCCTTAATATTTTACCTGGCGATTGTGCTTTTTTGCGAACAGCATGCTCACTAAACTGGCATCCCGCTACTTTTCTCATCTGCATATGCGAGTAGTTGGACAGATTTTTAAAATATTCTGCCTCTGGTTTCGCCTTATGAGTTTCACACAATAATTTAAATACGATGTTAAAGAAGTCGAAAGATAGCGTGTCGGCCAATCTGAGAACCTTTTTAACGTCTAACGATTTGATGGTGTTTCTGCCGACTTTGAGAGAGCAGCGATCGTTCTCCATCGCCATTAGGAGGATTTTGGCAGAGTTGGCAAGACCACACATCACTCATTAGAACCCGTCTCTATAGATGCTATCATATCATTTTCAACTACTTCCGAAACTAATTTTTCTTTAACTTCGGGCTCTTGTGTTCGATTTTACTCCTCTGCTGGTACTTGTCGACAGCAGCTATCTGTCAATTCAGCTCTCGCGTGCAGTGTTGTTCGATACGCCTCTTGTTTGGGTGAAACCGCAATTCGAACGATGGATGAATTTCATGTCAATTGTGGTCGTCTTGTGATACATATCACACCAGAGGCCGCATTTCTCATGGCCTTTTGCAGTATTGCCAATCGTCCTCTGACTTGATGTTGTTGAAGCGTTATTATTAGAGAGGTTTAGAAAGACGTAGCGATTGAAGCCGCTCGACGTTAAAGCTCCTTATATTATTTTCCTTTCGCTGTACTGCCTCGGTGGATATCCACATTCGCACTTTGTCTACTACCTGGTAGTGGTCCGAGTCAAAGTTGGTAACTAGGAATGTGCGAACGGCTAGAATAGTGGATGCAAGTCGTCCGTCTACCGCAATATGATCAAGCAGTTTTATAGTATTTTGATCAAGATACCGCCATGTGCCCTTTTGAATCCTAGAATGTGGGAAATGTGTGCTTGCTACGACAATATTTTGATAACTTGCAAAGTCTAAAAGCCTAAGTCCGTTTCCTTTACTATTTTGGCACTTAAATCACCGGCTACATTTTGTACATCGTTCTTGGGACACCGCTAATCGTAAAAGCTTTTCTTAGTAGAGTCGTATTGTTTTTCTGCTGGGGCATTTGCTCACATCTGTTGCATAAAATCAACCACACAGGATCACGAGTTAGACTCCCAAGAGTTTTCTCAGGGTCAAAAAAGAAATTATTCCAGTCATTATCTTGTCCATGACTGTAGGCACACATATGCGTTTGAAGCAGTTTAATGAACTTTCGCCGTTTACCCTTCCTTATTAAGACTTCACTTTTTTACTTCTCCGTGTAACTCCGCGTATTTCTATAGGAATACTAAAACTTAGATCCCCATTTCCGGAAATCTGATATCACCGTGATTCTTTGCTGGTGGAAATTTCGCTTCATGATATGGAATTAGTCGCTTTGTAAGTGTTGACACTGTGACGCTATCATGCCATCCCCGTCAACTCTTCTTAGTTCGAAATCAATTGCCCATCGTTTAAAAATCCACTGATGGATGATTTTGAAGCTTGAATATCTGCAGGTGAAGCTGTCCTGCAATTACTTTATCTCCTGAAGTTCTAAGCCAGATTCGCAATCGAAAAGCATGCGTCAATCACTCTGAGAAACCATGTATCTATGTCCTCTGCCTTCTCTGCTTTTGGACAACTTAGGTTTCTGCCCCAGAAACATGTTTTATATCTTCTAAATGCCATCTGCACTTTGAAGCTGATTACATCTGCCTACAAGGCAAGGTCCATCTATCACGTTCGACGATTCTTTAAATCACTGTCTTTTTTTTTTAAATTCTCGTCGTCCTGTCAGCTTTTTTATGAGACTGATGACTTTAACCAAACATGTTGCTGTTAGTAGGTGGGCAAGGACATTCTAAAATTATTGGCAACACAGAATGCATGTGAACTTCGCCTACACAATAATCATAAATTTAATTTCATCATTATTAATTACAATCAGTACGTACATATGTATTGTATATGGAGCACCACAGGCGATCCATTTATGTACTCTATTTTTTGTTGTTCCCTCAAATGTTATAAACAGTCTCCTATTGCCACTGAGATTCAACTATTACAAAGAACTGTCCCTTTTGTTTTCCATTGTAGTCACTTCTAAAGGTCGTCTGAATGAGGAAAAGTCCCATTGTCTCCTCAGGCAGAACTATGTTTGAATTTATCCTTTCCTTTTTCGTATTCTTTAGTGAACTTGGATTTGTGTGAAAAATCTTATACCATCAATAAATCGAGGTTTTTCAAAGATCACACTAAGGTATAACAGATTACCTCTTGAAATCTCGACAAAACACATTTGGGGTCCCTCCATTAGTTCCCTAAAAGTGCATTCGCGTACATCTAACGTCTCCTAATTCGAGACCAATTTAATATCAGTCAACAAACCAAGATCTACCTAAACTTCTAACTTCCCATGACCTTCACGCCTCCTTCATTTTCCCAACAAATATTCGTAAAATGCATTAAAATGTAAATTATCATTTTCACTCTTGTTGTCGTGACCGGACATCAACTAACCATCTAACCATCTAACCACTACTCATATCTAATGAATTAATTTATTTAGTTTATTTTTGTTTTTATTCGTATTATTTTGAAAAAGCAAATTCTAATGGGATGATGCCACTTAAGTGTGTAGAAATTCTGAATGAAAACATAAATTTAAAATGCCTAAACCAGGAAACAAATAGAAGTCTGAACAAAGCACTTGTTGCACATACAGCCTTCACATCCGACATCCGTACAGAGTACGAGTAGTACTATTGCCGAGAAGGTATTTGCCAGACTAGGTATTCGTACTCGTATCTTCGTATCTTCTCAGGCAGCTCACCTCATCATCGTCGGAAATTTGCATTTCTCATTACACGAGACTCAATGACTGTTTTTATGTGTACGACTATCTATCTGTAGTTATAAGCTCTGCAATTAAAATGCAGGAAAAAAGGAAAATGAAAATAGACACTCTCTCTCCGCATTGTGACTGACTGACTAGCTCACTGAATGAGTAAGAATGTCAGAGTACTCGTATATACGAGTAGATACAGTCATTGCTGAAAGATTAAACAAAAGAGTCGAAATCAGATAGAAGTCTTGAACTCGAAAGAGCAATGCCATCAGCACCACCACGTCCACCATCATCGCAGCTGCAATAAAAAAACCGTGTGTGCATACAATTACGAGCACAGAGATTCGTTATCCTTTTAATTACCACATTACTTACTTTGGAGCTCTGAAATTTCACACTCTCCGGCATCCACAGATATGAATCTCCGAATTCAGAGATTCACACATTCGGATACTTTGGTATTTAGTTTCCCTGCCGAACACATGAGAGTTTGTGCAGTGTTGCACTAATAAAACCATCAGATACTTGCAGAGAGATATTAAAAAATTCTTATATTGTTCATTTGACTTGTAAATTCTAATTAAGTAAATTAAAACAATAATAACAAATTTGTGAAATGCAGACACAAACTGAGCAGGAGGGATAGAAATGAGTATAACAACGAGATGACGGCGACAACGACTACAGGGTGAAGAAATAAACTTTTATCTACGATGGTACTCTGGGGTATAACCCAACTCGACTGTACTCGTAAACTATCTAAATGAGACAGGGAACTCTTTATAACCCCGTATAGAAATGAAGAAGCAGTTAATGAGAAGTATCTTCGTACATCTTGATTACGATACCGACATCGAGTACTTGAATTCCACTATGGATACTTTGCAATCAAATTTCCATAGAAAATTCAGAAGTGAGATGGAGCTTTGTTGTATTTGTTTGTGAATTTTTTATGATTTCCTTTTTTCGTTGTTGTTGTTATTCAACAACTTTTTTTTCACAAAGGAACCCTCCAACTATTTTTGGCATTGACTCCAGAGACTTATAGACGCCTGAATTTTGTCGATAGTTTATTTTCATAAATTTTGAAGAACAAAACTTTAATAGTTCTCCCTTCATCTCCGCTGTCTCCGGCTCTCTTTGTGGAGTTTCGAGTTTCAAAAAAAGTGTTTTCTAACTGAAATTAATTAATTTAGGGTGTTAGATAAAAAATTTTCAAAATGTTGCAAACAATTTTGTTCATTACTAAACTGTGGGAGTGCACTTTTAATAAGACAGTAACTTTACGTTTATGACTGGTGTTATAGGTTTCTTTTTTGCCTCTAAACTTTTTTGCCATTTGCTATTGAGATCTATCTTTTTCAAATGTTAAGTAGTTAAATTTATTAACCACAGTAGATGACGGTGTGCTCACGTTGTTAACTATTGTACTATGAGAACTTTAACCGCTTTCTGAGAATTTAAATTAAGATGACAGGGGATGGCAAATGATTAGTATTGGCGTCATAGAAGTAACATTAAAATCCTCCGGCAGGTGTTGGGTCATTAAAAAACGAGAAAGAGCGTCTGCAGCCGAACACCTTGCAAATTTGCTGGTAAGACCTAGTTCACGCCTTATGGTGGTACCATTAGGCAGTCTCTTCGGAGATTAAGAAGTGGAGAGGACAAATGGCGAGTCTCCTGCGGCACAAAATAGAACAGTTGCCGGTTGATGGCGAGCCGCAATCACAAACAATTTTCTTGCTCCGAAACGGAAAAGAATGCCTCGAATACGGACGGATACTTGATTGACGACCTTTGACTATCGATTACGCACAACTTTCGGATTCTGGAACGTGAAGACCCTCCTCGACTCCCGAGAAGAAAGTCCTCAGAACGCTAGGGAGAGGTTCAGGCGGTACAAGTTAGACATCCTGAGACTGAGTGAAATAATATAAGATTGTGGGATGCTTGAGGAAATCTTTCACCAACCTGGAACACTGTACTATTGTATTTTACTCTGGAAAATCAAATGGAAGTGTGCGGGAGCCCGCTGGAGAGCTTATCAGCAGCACGGAAGAGCCTCTTATCGCGGAGGCCTTATATAGTAATGACCGGATTAACGGCCGAGTACGAAACGGATAGCTTCTAGGATCAATTAGGTGCGGCCTATAATTTAACGCCTGACTGTGACATCCTGATAATGGTGGGAGACCTCAATGCCAAGGTATGAAGCGACAACACCAAAATAACAATGGCGAGCGGTTAGTCGATTTTTGCACCTCCAACCACCTAGTCATCGGAGGCACTTTGTTCGAGCCCGGGACATGCCACAAGATCAGATGGCTTTCATCTGATAGACAGATAACATCAAATTAGATAGACCACATTGCTATTAGCCGGCGATTTAGGAGTCTTTATGACATCCGTAACATGCGTGGAGCCGACATCGACAAGTTATGGTAGCTAAAATATGCCTTCGTACTACATCCGTCGTTAACAACCTTGTCAACATGCTCACTATATCCATGTATAATACAATACCAACAGACTCCAGGATCCCGCGGTGCGTCAACAATTTAGGGAACATCTCAGCTTAGGAGCGGTAACAATCAACAAATCTGAGCCAACAACTGTGAATGAACTCTGGAGATCTGTGAAAAATGGTTTTACATCCGGAGCGCATAGGTTTATCGGTAAAAAGCAGTACATGGCTAACAACTGTGTGCTGGAGACGGATCGAGGAGCGTATTTCACTCAAAGTTCATATTGCATCAGCCCCAACAGCAGAGAAGTCCGAACTTGAAGCCCAGTACCGCGTGAAAAGAAGAAAGTACAGCGTAGTGTAGGCGATAAGTGATCACATAAACACCTTGCAAATCATCGTAGAGCAATGCATTTAGTAGAGGTCTCCGCTCTATCTGCATTTTATCGATTTCGAAAAGCGTGAACCTGGAGTTTATATCGAAAGCCTTGGGTAGGAGGGGTATTCCTGCCAAAAACCGTTACTATTATAAAGACTACGTACGAAGTTGCAAAATTTTGTGTTTTACACAACGGCAAGTTAACAGAAACCTTTGAAGTACAAAACTGAGTTCAGCAGGGTTGCATTTTATCACCGCTCCTTTTTCTGCACTGCACGGAAGAAAGCAGAGGTGTTCAATGCACGCATGCAATGGAACCCGATTACCCAGTCGAAAAAAAGCTGCCCACCCTAGGCAGACAAGGCGCAGAACAGTTAAGGAGGAGTCGAGCACACTTGGAAAGAGTTGCAGAGAGCTGAAGCACGTTTCAAAAAACCGAATATGATGGCGTGCAGTCGTTCTTAACGCCCTATGCCCAACGAGGGGTCATAGGAACTAACTAACAAATCAATTGGGGCGAAAGGTATCACGTATCAGGTAGCCTGCCGATACGTTGCCTACGATGATGAGAGTGCTTGCATTTCCTGAAAAAAAGAGAGACAATGCCAAAACGGCGAGGCTAACTTTGAACTGGAACATCTACGAACAGAGTCAAAAGAAAAGGAAGCAAAAGGTGCAACTTCTGTAGAAAATGTATAATGCCAGACTACGCATGGTCCCCTTAATTAAGAACAGCTTCTACCTGTGTGCGCAAACGAAACCAGATGGATCATTGACGAAATTTTAAAATCGGAAATAGGTCAATCATCTCACCCTATAGATCTTTAGTTCCTCGGCTGTATGCCTATTTCATATTCCCAGAAATGGTGTTTTTCTCAAAGAAGGATCACCACAATTTGATGCACTAATAATTGACGGAATATTCCTGAAAGTGTCAGAGAGTGAGAAACACCTAATAGAAACTCTAGGTCCGAAACTGATCAATGGATGCAACTGAATCTCCGGTAGAAAGTAGAGACAAATCTAAAAATAGTTCTGTGAATGTATTCGGCACCTGTGAACCCAATACAGACATATGACAGCAAATTCTGGTGGTAAGCTACAAACAAAGTGACTCTAAATCGCTTACCAAAATGCAAAGACTAGCATGCAAAGGGACAACCAGTGTAATGAGAACTAAATACACTGCAGAGCTGGAGGTAATTTTCAATCTATACATGCAGGAATGGATCACATATGAGCTGTGGAACCGGCGCTAGCCTTTTCTCAGTGGGATCAAATACAATATACACAACTCAATCACAGCAGTATCTTCCAAGCTGTGGTACTTGTAATTACGGAAGCAAGATTTATTATTTCAATGACGTGGAAGTAATGGTACTACTTTCATTATCAGTGAAAATGCCATCAAACAATTGTTTGCTACTAAAATGAAACCCATTTAAATCAAGGCTCTTGGCGTACAGCTCACTACGAATCTCTGTTGGACTGCTGGATACAAGGTATAACCGGCAACAGAATGGCTGCTAAGCTGGCAGGAAAAGGTTCTACAATTGACTACCATCCAGAACTTACTTCAACCATAAACCCCCATTCTGCAGAGACTGACATGATTCGCTTGCGAAATATCTGGCCAATACTTATATAACAAGAGTCGATCTAATAAGCTTTTAGCATATGATAGAGCATCTATTGCTGTCTAAGTTGGTAGGTGCTCTCATTGGCTATAAATTTTTAACATAACACAGTACAACTAAATCTCAAAAGACGAATCCCCTATCCGTACCGAATGGTTTCACAGTGTGACCTTAGTGCGGTGAAGAAGACATTGTAATCGGGTCCGCATAGTTTTCACGAAATACCTTAGCTGCCACACTGCAAGAGCGAGTAACACCATTTTAAGTAGTGCAGATGATGCGAAAGAGAAGGTCACATGATCAATAACTTGTTATGGGATAAATTACGTTTTTAGCGTAAAATGGACAAATCAGAGGACACTAAGTACGTGACTGCCAATAATAAACGCCCTGTCCTAACTACCAACCTTTACTATTTTAAGCTTGCGACATGCTGCTAGAATTGACGAGGGAAAAACAGAGTCGACAGTACCCTCATTTATGAATCGGCCTGTAGAGACCATTCTCTGCAAAAGTCGGCACCTAAGCTGACTGCTTCAGATTCGCTAGAATAAATGGTATTTGTTTACCTGCTACATATATACTTCCTAGTTTAACACCCGCGGACTAGTTTAAGCTGTTGAACATGGCTTGTTCGCGAGGAAAGCATTAAATGGAAAGCATCCGGTGATATCAATGCACGGGCCAGTATGATTAAAGTTGCCTACGATCTCTACGAACCAATCGCAACACTTGTCATATGTTCGCCGAACTGCAAAAATAACACGTTCCACAAAGTAGGCCAGGAGAACGTCATGAGTAACTCGCTGCTTCGCAAAATAAAACTAACTACAATAACTGGCGCGAAGTGAAAATGGGAAAACGTGAAGACTTTGTCGCATCCACACAAACAATCACAACATCATACGATGCAGCAAACCCTACGTACCAGATCAGCTACAAGAAGGGATGAACCTTGTCACTAATGTATAAACGAAGTCAAAATGCTCAACATAAATATCTTCAGGACCGATGCAGGATAAAACCAGCGATCCAGGAACTTTTTGCTACTTTCACCTTAGCAATATGCGAGTTGGAGAAGGTTATCAAGGAAGCAAAGCAAAATGAATAATTCAGAAGAGCAGACCTATACCCCTCGGTATGTACAGAGTAGTCCAAATACAAGTTTCTTTTTAAAAATAAAATAAAATGAGCAAAAACCAGTTATTTCCGTAATGTTATGGCTTTATTAGACAGAGCGAACATTCCCATTAGTTATGGAATACTATTCATGTGGCTGCTTCGGCTGACTTCACATTAGCGCATCCTGTCAACCAAATTTTCCAAAACTTTGTTGACTGTTTCTGTCTCTCTCAAGAATGGCTCGGAATATATTCCAAACGGAACAAATCGCAGCTCCGAGGGGGCCAATTAACTTCGTCAAGACGTCTGATAACAAGATTATCGAATTTAGCGTGCAAAAGATCGATTGTTTGATGGGCTGTGTAGCATGGCGTGCCATCGTGCTGAAACCAAAGATCGTTCAAGTCCATGTCTTCAATTGCAATGCACAAAGATTTGGTAGTTATGGCTCTGTAGCGCTCACCGCTGACCAAAATGGCACTTCCAGCAGCATTTATGAAATAAAATCCAAAATCCGCACCAAAGTGTCGCTCTGCGGATGCATTGGCTTCTGGAAATCACGTGCGGTGCGTGAAATGTGGAGTTGTTGAGATCGATGGCGAGCCAATGTTCCTGGATTGAGTCGAACACTCTCGGCCACAGCAGCCATATACGTGCCGAACGATGATGAGAACCATAAGTGTTGTCCGCAAGCAATCCAGTTGCACGAACCTTTTGCAAAAACTTGCGTACAGTAGGCGCGGTGGGTGCGTTTCGGCGAAAACTTATTTTCAATAAACGTCAACCCAACACTCACTTTTGAAATAAGTTTGCAATATTTCTCTACATTGTTCAAACGTAAGGCGATTCATTTCGTTCTGCGTAGGATGTTTTTTTTTGACAGTCAAGATTTCAAAATAACATGTAATTCAAGAAGAAATTTGTATTTCGACCACCCGTTATATGATGTCGGTGAAAAAGCTGAAGAGCACTAGGTCCTCCTCAACAACACTGGAGGCAATAGTATGACATTTTTTCTCTATAGAATTGTCTATTTCTTTCTTCGCGAATCCCGTAAATGTCACCGGAGGAATTACGCTAAACATGTAAGACGATAGGCGATAACATTGCACCTGAACGCGACGAAATCCCATGTATAGCGATAAAAGTGGATCTTCAAAAGAGATTCGACTTTTTAATAGTAACTTTTCAAAGCTGGATTAAGAAACGAGGGGATCCTCCCTGAATCATGGAAACTCCAACATCTTGCGCTGCTCCAAAAGTAAGCTAGCTACTACTTCGTCGTATCTAAATAGAGTGAGATTATTATATGTATGTCGTATTCTTCTCGCGTTGTCAGAGCTTTTTGACAAGACCAGTGATAGGCTTTGAGGACGACATCGCCACGGCAACCGTGGCAAAGCACATCCACAAGGTAGAAATCTAAATGTATGAAAGGCTCGTGGTGATTAAAAATTGGCTACAGTCTGCCGGCCTAGAACTAGCTGACTACAGGACAGAAAGACTGTGAGTTATGCAAAATTACTTGACAAACCAAACTAATTCGATTCTTTTCTACACTCCTACGGTTTGGGGCTCTTATAACAGAGGAAACTGGAAGGAAACTGGTAAGATGAAGAGAGCTTACGTCTGTATTCAGTCTCTGCGGTTTACAAACAGTTTCAGATAAAGTACCCTTATGTTATAGCAAGATGGTCTCAAATGACACTCTTGGTAATAAAATGCAAAGGATTTAATTATGACAGCTGTGAACCAGAAAGAGTCCAGCGTTATCTGGAGGATAAACGAAGGAACAGCATATACAGTACCGTGAGCATCAGGTCAGATAAGATAGGAAAAGGGAAGATGGACTCAAAAATTCATCACCTTCATCGTGGTCTGGACAAAGAGGACACACATAAATTGCAACTATCGTTTTACGTAGTTTCCTTTGGGGCAAAGCAGCTTTCAGAATATCTTCAAACCAAAATGTTCGAATGTAGATGAAAACGAATCAGGCAATGCTCCACTGCGGGCGCATTGCAGGGAAAAAAGTGAATCTGAAAGACCAGCAGCTTCTTATGAAAGATATGACGAAAGTTAGAGGTCCTCTCTTTCATAACAAACTTGTAGGACGGTCTAAGAAGAATCTAAAGGCTATAAAAAGCCGAAACTCCTAGTCATACTTAATGTCATATTTAATGAATTGCCAGAAGATTTTTCGCTTGCACAAATAAGAACTAATTTTTACCAACATAAGGTGCTCCAAGAATTGTTAAGGACTACATACTTGGATAAAAAATTCCCAAGTCGATGGATTGGAAGGACTTTTGGCTTGCAATATAACTAGATTTGATAGTTTTGGATTTATACGTATTTGAAACTGTTGGATATCCCTGACAATTCGTGATCACGCATACCAACATATAAATACATTCATCTCTCACCTAATTTCATCTGTCATCCTGACATAACCTTTTTATTTTATCCTTTATTCTTTGTTCCGTTCTACTTTGCGTACCTGCTCCACAGGTTATGGGCCCAGGATATTGAACATTATCTAAAAACAATATACACGTTGTTTAACAATGGCAAATCCTTCCAATACGTTAAGGCTTGAAATGTTGTCCAAAGACAACTATGACACATGGTGTTTACAAGCAGAAGCGCTGCTTATTAAAAATGACACGTGGGACTATGTGACTGGCGCAATACCTAAACCTCCGGTACCTACGGATAACGATGCAAAGATGCAGAAGGCTCTAACAGCCTGGGAACGTGCGGACAAGAAAGCTAAAGCTGATCTCATTTTGTCTATCAGTCCATCTGAGCTGAAACAAATCCGTGGGTGTGAAACATCTCAAGATGTTTGGAAGAAACTAGAGTCCATCTACGCCTCATCAGGTCCAGCTAGGAAGGCCACTTTATTGAAACAGCTAACTCTTCAAAAGATGAATGAAGGTGACGATGTACGTGAGCATGTGAATAAATTCTTTGATGCTGTGGATAAGCTTGATTCAATGGATGTTAAAATCCACAAAGACTTATTGAGCATAATGCTTTTGCACAGTTTACCTGAGTCCTTCGAGAACTTTCGTTGTGCTGTTGAAACGCAGGATGCTTTGCCTAACGCCGAAAGGCTTAAAGTCAAAATCCTAGAAGAAGCAGAAGCGCGGAAGCAGAAATCCAAGGAGTGCGAATCTGGAGCTATGCTAGCAACAAAGAGTTTTCCTAAAAAACAATCAAATTTCAATTCGAACCAGGCAGATAAAGTTAGTCCCGCAAGTGGCATGAAAAAGTTCCCATTTCGATGTGGAAAATGCAATAAACATGGACATAAAGCTGCCGAATGTCACGTTAAACGTCAAAATTCACAACGTGAGTGTGTAAAAGATTCATTTTACATAAAATCAGTTTCCGAACATGCCATGATCACGGAGCCTATGGACTTAAAACACAGCTGGTGCTTAGATAGCGGTTGCACTTCCCACTTGTGCCGTGAAGAAGACATCTTCGAGAAGCTGTCACCCACCGACTGTGGAAAACTCAACTTAGCAAGCAATCAATCTACCAAAGTCAAGGCTATTGGAACTGTAAGACTCCAAACAGCCGTTGGAATCGAGTCAAGGTCAGTAAATTTTGATAATACCTTGCTAGTTCCTGATCTGCGCACAAATTTACTTTCAGTTTCCAAAATCACGGATAAAGGCTGCGAAGTGGTTTTCAAGCGCAACGGTGCATTAGTTCGTGGTAAAAATGGACAGGTCCAACTTTTAGCAGACCGAATTGGTGATTTGTACTACCTTCGACAAACAACGGAAACTGCCCGCGTTGCTGAATCAACAGATACATCAATAAAGTCTTTAATTCGGGTGTGGCATGAACGTCTAGGCCATTTAAATTCAAAGGATTTGATCGACATGGCTAAAAACAGGATTGCAAAGGGAATCGATTTGAAATCTGGTCAGCAGTTACGACCATGCGCCACTTGTATAAAAGCAAAGATGTCGGCGAAGCCATTTTCTACGAACGAAATAAAAAGCGATGAACCCTTATTGATTGTCCACTCTGACGTTTGCGGGCCTATGCGGACACAGTCCCATAGTGGAGGCAAATATTTTGTCACTTTTATAGATGACTACTCGCGCTGGTGTGAAGTATACATTATTAAGAGCAAAAGCGATGTATTTAAAATGTTCTTGTCATATAAAAGTCTCGTCGAAAAACAAACCGGGCGTAAAATAAAAGCGCTTCAGACGGATAATGGTAAGGAGTATTGTTCAAACTCTTTTGATGAATATCTAAAATCAGAAGGAATCAGAAGAAGGTTTTCCGCGCCATACACGCCACAACAGAATGGTGTAAGCGAAAGAAAGAACCGAACCTTGGTCGAAATGGCCAGATGTATGGTTCTACAAGCTGGACTTTCTCCTTCATTTTGGGCAGAAGCAATATGTTCTGCGAATTATTTAAGAAATCGTTGTCCATCAAGAAGTCTTAATGGCAGGACACCTTACGAATTATGGACAGGAAGAATTCCAAATTTAAAGCATCTTCAAATATTCGGTTGCAGAGCATTTGTTTTGAGCAAACAACCCAACAAAGACAAATTTGGAGCTCGTTCATCTGAGGGAATATTTGTTAGCTACTCCAATGAATCAAAGGCTTATCGAATTTGGATGCCGTCAGAGAGAAAAATCTACGTCACAAGAGATGTTAGGTTTGTGGATGTTCATACAAGTATGCTTGAGGATGGAGATATCATCTCAAACGAGACAAAATCTGGTGTTGTCGAATTGATGGAAATTCCATGTGATGCTGCTGCAGGTGAACAAAATTCTGCTGAACCATTTGGTGGTAATGATGGCGATCAAAATTCTGTTGAAGAATCCAAGCCGATTCAAGCTACTATTCAAAACAGTGAAAATGACGACGTTGTAGCCTACGCGTTTAATGGCGAAGTTATTTTCAAGGAAGCCTTACAAGGGCAGTACTGTGTTGAGTGGAAGAACGCTATTTTAGATGAAGTCAAGAGCTTAATTAAAAACGACACTTGGAAATTGGTTCGTGAAGAGGAGGATCAAAATAAGGTAGGATGTAGATTTGTGCTAACGAACAAATACAATGAGGAGGGTGTAGTAACTCGAAGAAAGGCACGCCTGGTAGCACAAGGATTTAGTCAACAACCGGGTGTAGACTACACTACAACTTTTGCTCCTGTAGCTCGCCTAGAGTCTATACGCTTTATGCTTGCGATTGCTGCTAAATATCAACTCAAGGTTCATCAAATTGATATAACCTCAGCTTATTTAAATGGATATTTGAATGAACGAATTTATATTAAGACGCCGCCTTTATTGGAACATTCTTTAGAGGAAATCATTCAAAGGGAGCCAATAGACAGTGTCATTGCAAAAAGGGCAAAAATAATGCTGGAAGATTTTCGCGATGGAAGGCAGGTATGTTGTTTACAAAAGGCTCTGTATGGCTTAAAACAAGCCGGACATGAGTGGAATGTCACATTTGACCATAAATTGCGACAAATGGGTCTTAAGGCGACTAACGCAGATCCTTGTATATACCTTGCGTGGAAAGATGGACGTATCTTACTCCTCTCTATCTACGTTGATGATGTTTTACTGTGTTCCAAGGATGTTAACTGGATAGATTATGTTAAAAGTAGTTTAAAGGAAGACTTCGAAATTAGGGATCTTGGGGAGGAAAAATATTGTCTGGGAATTGAGATAACTCAAGATTCGAAGCGTATATCTATAAGTCAAAAGGGGTATATTCGTAATTTATTGCAGATATTTAATATGGAGCATGCGAAGCCGCTAACTATACCCATGCAACCTGATTCGAGGCTCGCGAAGGATGGAAATTCGTCTGAACAGGAAAAGCGCCCGTATAAAGAATTGATTGGAGGACTAATGTACTCGTATGCTGCTGTTTGTTGCCGCCCTGATATAGCTCATGCTACAAGCGTACTTGCCCAATTTAATAATTGTTTCACTGAAGTTCACTGGGGTGCTGCGAAGCGTGTTCTACGCTATCTTCAAGGAACCATTGATTATGGATTACAGTATACTACAAATCAGAAGGGCTTAATTGGATTCGTCGATTCTGACTGGGGAAAGTGCGTTATGGACAGAAGATCATATACCGGATATTCATTCATGTTTTCCAACGCTGCTATTAGTTGGAAGTCCCAAAAACAAGGAACAGTGGCTTTGTCTTCCACGGAAGCTGAGTACATGGGGATTTCAGAAGCTATGAAGGAAGCCATTCATCTTAGAACATTCCTAAAGGAAATTGGTCTTCAAAATTTAGGTGATATTACATTATATAACGATAATCGAGGTGCAGGACTTCTTGCTTAAAATCACGTATTCCACCAAAGGACTAAACACATTGATATACGACATCATTTCATTCGGGACATTTTATCTCAAGGATACATTAAGTTAGAACATCTACCAACAGAAGAAATGCCTGCGGATGTCTTAACCAAGGCACTACTTGGACCGAAGCATTTTCGCTGTTTATCCAGACTTGGAGTTACGAAGGTTTGAGGATCATCTCATTGAGGGGGCGTGTTGGACACCCCTGACAATTCGTGATCACGCATACCAACATATAAATACATTCATCTCTCACCTAATTTTCATCTGTCATCCTGACATAACCTTTTTATTTTATCCTTTATTCTTTTCTTGGCATTCATTGAATTCAGAAGATTCAAATCTATTAAAATTTAAATAATCATTTAAAGGTGTAGTTTAATTTTCGCGTTGTTTGTTCCGCTCTACTTTGCATACCTGCTCCACAGAAACTATGGAGCAACGGGTATATTCATCTGAAGTACGAACATTGGCTGAATTGCAAGAACGGATAGCAGCAGCGGCACAACATATCAAGGAGACTTTACCAACTACAATATTAATATTAGAAGAATCATTCAAAAGCGATAACAGTAAACGAAAGTGCACTTATTTTAGAGTAGTTATTTAGTGTTATAATAATAACATAATAGTCAAATAGTATGGTAAATTTTATAAAAAAAAAAAAAAACTATAAGCACACTTTTCCGATTTTCCCAAAAATTTATTAAACAAAAAAAATAATGTTGTGTTTGAAGACCAATATCTCAAACATGAAAGCATAGATGGTAATAGTGTTCAAATTTGAATTAACCGCTAATCATTTTGCTATCAAACGAGCCCAGCTTGGTTGCTCTAGATTTGATGCACTAGAAGTTATAACTACGAGGAAACAATTGTTGCTACCTACATCTCTGAAGGAACTATTTTAAACACCCAGTGGCTGTATTTTTTTTTCATAACATAACATGAATCAATTATATTGACCCGGTGGTCTAGCACCCGTAAATTTATGGCATTTTTAGGATTTTTTAAGGTGAATTAATGAACAACGCTAATTAAATTTTGTAGGGTTATTATAATACTTAATACGAGGTCTGTTCAGAAAATAAGGGGAATTTTTAAATTTCGCGGGTTTGGAGAGTCCAATTGTCAAATTTATAATTCGTCAAGGAGAATTTGGGAAATGATTATTGGGTATATTCTAAGAAAAAAATCGTTCTACCGTAAGGGTCCATTTCCAATATTGACATCGTTTATCGAGGATTTAAGAAAAGGCTTGCTTTGGTGTACTCTGACCGATGTTAATGGAAATTGCTTTGTTAATACGTTTAAAAAATGAGTTAAATGTAAAAATGTATATTTTAGAAAAAAATTGATATAACCATGTACATAATTACAATTAATCTGCGATGCCAACACAATACATTATTCTTTCAGTTGGCTCATATTCCTCTGCTTCTTCTGGCTTTGCATTTTTCGAGCTGTTCGGGCCTCTTCAGAGTGATCTGACGGTCGGCTTTATATACTCACCGCCCGTCACGTTCTCGGACGAGTTCTTCTGCTTCTGGACCGATAGTAATGGCCATTAGCTCTATTATATTCAAGATATCCTGCAAAACCTTCATTGAATGTACAAGCAGCACAATATGTAGGGACTTTTTCGACGACGACTTTTTCGCCGGAAAGCTGATGCTTTGGAGCAAGTTGCCATATACAAGAGCAATTTTTATTAAATTTTACTACACCATTACAGTCTCATTTTAATAATTATTGTAATGTAAAAAATACAGTGGTAACCTGAATTAAAACTGGTGTATTCCGTTGTATTTTCCATGGTATTCTGATACCCTTGGAACAAAATTTTCATAGACAATATTACAGAGTCAGGTACACATGACTCACTTAAATTTTATTGAAAGCTCAAGCAGCTGCATTGCTACGAACAATAACAACAATCCATACATGAGGCGGGGCAACCGCTCGCTACCTGTTAAAAGGGTTGTAAAACCTAAAATACCGTTAATATCATTATGAAAATTTGACAGTATATTCTCCAAAGACTTATTTTAAAAAATTCTAGACCACCGGGTCTCCTTAATCAGATCTTAAAATATTTGTATCTCAAACCGGACCACCCTGTATAACAAACCATTCACAAAATTTGTTGCTCTAAGAATATAGCACTTTAACATCTGAGCCCCCAATATGTTGGCTTATAAGGTTACACTGACTTAGTTACTGACGTTGTCGTTGCTGAGAGTTGGGGGTAACTCTTATTACATTTCTAGGAGCCATCTCTCCACGAATAGATTGAGGAATGTGCCATCTCTTTTCGTACAAAAGAAATAGACTTCATTAGGATGGTGTTTTCTTTTCGGGTATTCAACTCCAGATATGCGCTCAGTCACATTATCCATTTCGAGAGAACTCTCCAGGTAATATGGTGATAAATCTATATTCGCCAAACAAAGGGCCTACAGGCTCAGTCGAAAATATATTCACATTCGTTAATGTACCCGCCCATCTGTACGAACATACATACATATTCGTATGTATGATGTTTAATAGAAAATAAAAAAGCGACTTTCTGATTTAAGTCCATCCACTTGATTTTGAAATCAGTTTACGATGCCCACATACCTGAAATACCGAATTGCCACACAAAACACATCCCTTCTGTTGTAATGCATTGTGCAGCATGTGTCACCGGGTGCCTTTTTATACCGTAAATAAAGTTCATTCATCACCCCCTTTCGGTATTACCCTTGTACCCATACACATTCCATCAAACAAAAGCGTCCAAATAAACTCTTCTAAGGGAGGTGTATTTGAATTGTCAACGGTGATTGGCGTCGTGTGTCGACCATGTGCATTGTTGAACACCTGGCTGGTAAAACAGAATTACATCACCTAAAGTGGCCACTTGTCTGCGAATTTGATTCAATTCAACCCAGCTATTGCATTCAAGTACACCTAGTACAACCTATGTATGTACATATGTAAATACACATACCATTGCAGGGCTTTATAAAGGGTTGTTGGCTTTGCGCTATTGCCCTTCCTCTTAATTTTTTGTTAATGACATTCTGGGTGAACCTTGTAGTGCACAGTTTTTTTCAAATAAACACTTTGTCATGAGCGGGTATTTGTGATTTTTTGATTTTTTTTTTTAAAACATGTTTGTAGTCCACTTAATGCAGTTTTGAAGTGTCTACAAAACTCTTCTACAATTCAATGGTTGCTCATAATCTGGATTAAGGGCGGACATATGGCAAAAGCGGTCCGACGACGCCTTGGACTAAGTCATTTTCTGTTTGCATTGCAGTTAATCAAATAGGGAGGAATTATAGTTTTATTTTTTTAAATTAAACACATATACGAGATACATATGGATGTATCTATGTATGTACATAGGATATCATAATAATTTGAGAGTGAGTGAAAATTGCTTTGTTTTGATTTATTTGCTCAATCGTTCAAATCACAATATTGTTTGATATGTTTGAATTGTTTTCCAAAGTCAAGAGGATTTTTGCTAAACGTGGTGGAACAGTCTAATCCTGTTCTTCAGGATTAGATCTGCCTCTAGGTATACTAAAGTCCAATACTTTTCGTTATACACTTAAAGAAATGGTTCCTCATTCAAGCGCAGGTACCAGGCTTTGATACCTCAACTTTATTTATATACATAATATCAACATGAGGTCTGCTTAATTTAGTGGGACCTTTACTTGTTATCACATGATATACTGAAAAGTGGTCATTGATTGCGCATGCTGACTACGGTCGTCTGCAGCAAGAATTCGGCTTTCAGTCAATCTTCTCAATACTGAGGTTGAGAAGGAGAAAGCTGACTGGTCTGTGCTTTAATGCTTTATCATCCGTATCTTCAACGAAGCTAAGTACACATTTGCGTGTCATGCTGGTTAACAAATTTCTTTCGATCTTGTATTTCCTCTGGATCTACATATGTAATTCAATTGCATATATCGTATGCGTGTCTCTGCTGCACGGAGGCTCTCCTAGCATGCCTATCTGCGCTCTGGACACATGAATATTCCTCTTGATATATAATACATATCATGGTCTGCGCTCTAAGAGCCATCTACCATTTAGAAAGCAGTGATCTTTGGTACAATACGCACTGGAGTTTTTATGACCTTGCGCGCCGACTTTTTTTTTACACTGGTCTTGTGGAGCAATGTGGGTGCAATTACATCAGATCTCCTGTGTTAATAACCAGATCTCAAATCGACTTTTCTTGTGCCCAGCTTTCAGGCAAAATCTAAGCCTGAAAAGAAATGTATTCGGGCCTTAGCGAATGACTTCAATATCGATTTAGTATCCATTGTTGCGATCTCCGAAGTACGAGAACGACAGATTTCAGTCTTTGTTAGGAAAACTTGCTGCTTTTTCCAAGCGGAAATTTACATAATCATGATGACGATGAACTACAATATATTGTAAAGAATCGGTTGGGGAGCGAAGTATTTACATAGGTAACGATAGGCCTTGCTAAGCCCTCTTATCACTTCTAAGCTTCTTGCAGAATGAAAGAACTTTCCGAACGCAGTCCTAAGGCTGAATTCATTGGGTCTTGTGTCGGTCATGGAATCATGGAATCATGGAAAATGAAATCACCTTTGATTTAGCCAGAGGAAAGTTTTACAGGATCCGAACTCGTGTCAGGACTGTCTACGTCCTCGGTTAGGGCTTCCCTTATCAGTGCGACGAATGGGCGAATCACTGTATTCATTAACACTGTCGTATACAGCAGCAATATTTTTCTCTGTACGCACGCTACGCATACGGGTAGGTGGCTTGATGTCCAATAGCGTGAAATTGGTGCGAAATTTTTTTCACTATGGCTTGAACTGCTTGCTCAGAAGGTCGATTATGATGACCGTAAAATAGTCCAAGTTCGCGAAAAACATTTTTCACAGAGCACGAATTTTGATAATAAAATTCAATAATTTGTAAACGTTGTTCGGGTGTATTTTATTTATTGTATTTGACACATGCCTCGAAAACAACAAAAAAAAAATCACCCTTTACGTACCAGGTACACATTTCAAGGTTGTAAAAAGTGAGGGTTAATATGTAGGATATTTTTCCGAAAAAAATTATGACAAGGTCAAAATTTTAATACTTTTGGTCTTCAATAGAATTTCACACATTAATTTTAGGGCTTTGTAGTAGTACTCATCATTACGAGCTCAACATTATTACCATATCTCAACATTTGTTTATATCTCGGACGGGATGTATTTCCGACCCCACTGCCTCAATGCGATACTGTCTTTAGTTTTGTTTTGACAGCTGATTGTTGTTGACGTGTTTGGCATTATGTTGAGTATGCACAAAAACGATTTTCGTTCTCTCATAAAACATTATTTTTTGAGAGGCAAAACGGCGAAGGAAACATAAGAAAAGTTGGATAAATATTATGGGGCTAATGCTCCATCAGATTACACCGTCAAATATTGGTTTCGAGAGTTTCGTGGTGGCCGCAACTCCACTACCGATCAAGTCCGCAGCGGCAGGCCCTCCGAACTACCTCACATGAAGCGAAAAAAAAAATTGTTTTTGCAAGACAATGCGCCGGCGCACAACAGTATCGCAACCACGGCTAAAATCAATGACTTACGGCTCCAATTGCTGTCGCATCCACCGTATTCGCACGATTTGGCTCCCTCGGACTATTATCTCTTCCCAAACCTCAAAAGATGTCTCATTAATAAAAAATTAAGCTCACGCGAGGAAATCATCGACGCCACGGAGCAGACCTTCCGGAAAATTACTTTAGGGACGGGATCAAGAAGTTAGGAAATCGCTGGAATAAGCGTATCAAGCTAAAAGAGGACTATATTGAATAAAATAAAAAAAAAAAACATTTAAAAAAAAAATTTCATTCCCAATGAGGTTACTTTTTACCCCACCTAGTATGTCAAGGAATCTCGCCTTAAAGTCTTCGATATATTATCCGGCACATCCTGTATGTTGCCTCTCTGCAAAATTCGGCTTTTGAAATAAAGCCAACCATACTCGTATTTATGGTACGCATTAGGTAGATAGTTTTGTTGCCTTCGGAGGCTGTTTTACCAGAGAAAAGTTAACTAGTTCTTAAAAAATGAAAGCTCGTGCATAAAATCTATCGAATTGAATATGCCTGTGTCCGCCATAATTTGTAAATATTATCTTTATCAGGCTTTATATAACAATGGTCTATTCTGCAAGGTAATCAACTTGTTGTTTGTTTTTCATTTTACATTAAGTCAATAATCATTTATATCGATAAACTCTATATAAACTGCCATAGCTCACAAAAATTCAAATAACCTGCACAAATATTGAAAATCGATGGCCTGGGCTTCTTGTTATTTATTCAAAGCCTAATTTATGCTTTTCAAAAACTTCGAAAAGAAAAAAAAAACAACCAAAAACCACTACACTAAAACAGCATTAAAATTAAATAAGGCTCCAATTATATTACGATCAAACAGACCTCAATGTGCATCGATAACTCCATCTGTTGCATGCCGAGGCAATATCATGAGTACAATTTTGAAAAACCAACAAAATTGCATAACATACATATGTACTCGTACATATGCAAAAAAAAAAAACTTAGAATGTAAAAACTACACTACAAGCATATACATATATGTTAGCATCCGTACCCTCCGAACCGTATTCGTTCCTTTATTTGTCCAACACAATTAAAGTTCGAATTGCTTGCTGCCTCTGGCTTGGTTATTGGTGGTCTTCCGTTGTTTTTTATTTTGTTTGCGCTGTATTTTTTGCTCTGTTTCCTTGGTCCTTTTGGTCATACGCTTTGATTTCAATTAGCGCGCTATTGCCATTGCCAATTTCGATCGAAATTAAAATCCACTTACGGCTGGTGGTGGACCTCCATTGAAAGAGTAGCCGCCCTACTCAACTGCAGAAAAGGTAAACTGCAGTTTCTCTTTTTTTCGGAATCTGAATCTGAATCCATAGAAGCTGAATAAGAGTGAAGAGTTTACTCTCGGGACCTGGAATTTGCAACTTGGACGTCTGGTCGTCTTTTGGCGGATCCTTTATTATTGACAATTGGGTGAAGTTAAGTGCAGAAACGAGTTTCGTTGCGCGTCTGTCGTGTCTTTAAAGTGAAACTTTTTAAACTGTTTTACCGGTTCTGCATTACCGAGATAATGACCCACCATTGGTCGTATTCGTATTCCCTGCAATTTGCAACGACATGTGTGGTGATTTTTTTTTTTTTTTTTATCGTGAGTACTTTGTTGCAAATTTTGTTAAATGCGAACGAGAATGAACAGATGAATGCATTTATTTAAGAGAACAAACGACAACTCACATCTTTGTAGAGAAACGAGTAAATTCAAAATTAAGCCGTCGTGAATATTTTCGTTGCGGGATATAAAATGCTGCGATTTTCTCATTTTTTCAGGGACTCTGAAACACCAAAATTTGAAATTACACATTCTGGAATAATGCGCAACCTTTTCTGTTATGAAGTAGTTGACGTTTTCTTATTTTAAAGGTGCAAAGCAATCAATACTATCACTCACTTAAGTCACCGAACATACAAAGCAAATGTTCCTTCTTCGTGATTCTCATTATTTCGAATTGGGTGCATTCTGTTGGAATGGCTTTGATAAGAATTTTAAACGATGACTGTTTTTGTTAGTCTCAATGACTGGTATGAACTGGAAACATTAACTCAAAAGATAATATTGTACATGTCTACTTGGGTTGTGTAAGCAAACAGATTTCTGACCGCATGACGCAAATTTCTGAGATTCTTTAGACAAAACATTCGGAAAACAAAGAAGATTCCTGGTGGATTTTCGTTATTTGAATTGACGTTATTGACGCATGCAAACATCAACGATTTTGACAGATTTACTTGCCGATATGTGTCGATATGTTATAAATCTTGACGGAAAGCATCTTAACTGTCGCCGACAAAATAACTGATTTCCCTTGCGGCTCATGGAGGTGCTGACAATAATCGCTTGTGGGAAAGGTTGTGGTTGTACGTAAATTTTAACATTGTTGGGGATAGATTATTTTTATTTTACGCAACTCGTCCAAGCAGACGTTCATCGCGGCGGCTGGAAAATATAGTGGGCTTTGGGGTTAATAAATTTCGGAAGGATTATGTATTAAAAAGGAGTTCTTAAATTCATCTATGTAAAGGGTTTTCCGAAATTCACGCAAGAAGTAGAAAACACAGGTTTTTAATTCAAAATTTTGACAGATAGATAATAGGTACTCGTATATATGTATATAGATAATTTGATTCAGTATTGCACTTGTCTTACATTTTTTTACAATTCTTGCTTACATAAATCATTTAAGCGTGGCAAATGGAGTTATTATCAAATTAGACAAATTCCATAATATATCGTTTAAATTAAACAAAAATAAAATGTACATACATATATGCGTAATAAGTTGGCTTTGTTTTTGGTTAGTCATAAAAGGCTTCATTTAACATATAATTTGGTCTCAAATTTGATAAAGTTATTGATGTTTTATGAAAATGAAAAAGGAGAGTGTTAACACTCTAGCAATTAGGGAGTGCTAAGACTGTTTGCCCAAAAAGTTTCTACGTATTTCGCTAAGAACAGGACATCTTCTGATAAAATGGATGACATTTTACCTCTCCGAAAGGTTGCATAGGCTGCAGTATATATGCAAGTCCGTGCGATGAGGAACGTAGTTTAGCTTTACAATCTCCCCTCTCAGTTGAAAAATGGAAGAGATATATGTTCATAATTGTATGTTCATCGTTTTTAAAATAGTTGTATTCGTACTAAGGCTAGGCGCGCATATGTGATTTTCTGTTGTTGCGACTTAGAAATCGTTGTCGCAAAAAATTACCATGAAGGCACTTGCAACTTTTTGTCGCACGATTATAGATGTCCTCCAATTGTGTTTGGTATCCTGGGTCAAACCAATTGAAGTCAAAGGTTTTAGCACTCATTTTAGGTAGGTAGTACTTCATAAATTTTTTAGGTGTTCAATTAAACTATGATGAATTTTTATACACGATGTAATCACTACACTTCGTCAGTTTTGATGGTTCACACTACTGTATTATAGACGCGTGTCATAAATTGCGGTGATTCCATAGGCGTGATCGTTTTTAAGGAATTCGTCTAAAGGAAGAAAATTGAGCATTATCTCTAGTGCAGCTTGTGGAGTAAAGCTTAACGCTCCTGTTACTGCGACACGCGCCAGTCTTTGAACTTGTGGGATTTTTGATGGATTTATCCCTAAATCGTTTTATGGTGTCCATTTTGCGACTCCATTATCTCTCTGATCGTTAAAAGATGTTCCGCC
This sequence comes from Volucella bombylans, assembly GCA_949129095.1. Taxonomy (NCBI): domain Eukaryota; kingdom Metazoa; phylum Arthropoda; class Insecta; order Diptera; family Syrphidae; genus Volucella; species Volucella bombylans. Next base: position 102,478,265 of record OX422140.1, read on the forward strand.
GTAGGCTACTGCCTTAACACACTTCTGTGTGTAAGGATGTCGATTACAACACGAAGCCACAAAAGGGTAGAGATCACCCCTCTTTGTGGAGTTGCTCCTGCAACACTTTTAATGACTTTCAGGCTTGTAAAGGAATGCAATCTTTTGCGAATACAATCTTTGATGAATACAGCTTAAATATTGCATTGACTGACTTCACCATCCGCCACCTCAGTCGTTAGACCATCACTCTTCCGGCTAAATCAATGTCGCTGTACAACCCGAACAGTTCGTTGTTGTATCTCCTCCTCCACTCACCGTCTATGCAGACTGGACAGAAAATCACACTAAGAATGTTCTCTCAAAGCAGCCAGGAGCGTCCTCATCCATTTTTGATAAAGGCCATGCCTCTGCGCCATAGGATATAACTGGGATTTTTAGGGTCTTATATAGGGTCACCTTTGTTGTTTGAGAGAGGGCTTTGTTAGTCAATCGCCTTCTTAGCCCAAAGAAGCAGCGATTGGCAAGAGTTATATTTCTTTTGATCTCTGGTGTTTGCCGAGGGTGACGTTTTGTTCGAGATGTCGGTGTTGTGTGTTCTTTCTTCTTGACAGCATACATTTGGACTTGCCCTCATTCACCGTTAAACCCATCTCGCGAAAGCGCGACTGACATCACGCTGCTTCCATCCGATTATGTCTATATCATTGGTGTATGCGAGTAATTTCGCGGTATTTCGAAAGATTGTGGCTCTTGTGTTGGCGCGTGAGTTTTGCAATACTTTTTCAGGAATGATGTAAAAGAAATCGCATGACAGTGAATCCATCGCCTTTTCTAAATCCATTTTGGCATCAAAGTTCTCGTTGAGTCCTTTGCCGACCTTGAGGAAGCAGCGTGCATTTCCATCGTCATCCTGCACAAACGATCTAAAACTAGACATTGTTCTGTACAGCTCGTCTCTATAGATGCTGTCATATGTGGCCTTAAAATCGTTGAATAGGTAGTGTGTATCGATTTGGTTTTTTCCAAGTTCTGCCCTAGTACGAATATTTGGTCGATGATGGACTTTCCTGGCCTGAAGCCATACTGATTTGCACTGATCAGGCGTTCACACAATACGGCAGATAGGATCTTCTAGGCGATGTTAGAAGACTGATAGCTCTGTAGTTGGCGGAGTTCAGAGGGTTACCTTTCTTGAGGGTCGGACAAATAATGCTGAGGTTCCATTCATCGGTCATACTTTCGTCCGACCATATTTTACAGATGAGTTGGTATATGCTCCTTACCACGTCATCGCCTGTCGCTTTGAACAGCTTGGCAGTCAGTCCGTCCGCTCCAGCGACTTTGTTGGACTTAAGCTTAGATATGGCTATCTTCACTTCATCCACGTCGGGTGGACAGAATTATTGATCTACCTAGTGCTGGTTGAAGGTTCATTCTGCTTGACAGCAGTATTTGGCTCGTCATCGCCGTTATACGATCTACAGAAATGCTCTTCCTAAATCCTCAGCATCGTGTGTGCGCATATAAGGCTAATGCTGGTAAATTTAGTCTTATTACGGATTATTACGAGGAGCTCGTTAACACGGCGGAAACTCAAGACTTGTTTTTTAAGTTTGCCTCTGTAAACAAATCCTCACCCAAATATGCGCTGCTTTTGCCATCGAGAACAATCGCCGTAGTAAATGTCGTAGCTTTTCATCCTCTTTTTGTCCGGCCCATCCCATCGCATTTCTTAGATGGTGGTAACATCTGCTTTGCAGCAGCCCAAGGTCTCAGTTAGTTGTTCTTCTGCACGTGCCTATTAAGGGACCTAACATTCCACGTGTAGATCCGCAGTTCGTTGTCCTTGTTTCGTTTGCAGGGGTTGTCAACAGTAGATCCGTCCGTATCCGAGTCTTCTTGATGCTTCTTAACTTAATTTTTTATCCATGGCTAGATACCCCTAGGACGAGGGGTCGTTTAGACAGAAGCGAGCAACCAGTTCGGGTATGTGAGTGTTGCCATTGATCTATTGAGGGCTCATCTGCCACCATCTCTTTTCCAAGACCCTAACCTAGTCTCGGAAATCCTTACTGGCCTGAGTCTCAAATATGTGGGAGTATCCCGGATAAGGTCTTATTTGTGTTATTCCGAGATTTTACTTCATCGTTGATTCCGTATGGGGAATTCATATGCTATCCCGTTTATAGCGCTGCTATTTTTGTCAGCTCGTCAGCACTCGCGCTTATAAGTTTCGTAAGTCGAATCTGGATGGACATTTCTCGACTTCAAAGAAGCCTTAAAAAACGTAGACGAAGACGGATCGTTGACACGATTCTATGACATGTAGCTGGTCTTTGTAACTGCATTGGCACGATGTTCAAAAATGTACGCTCAAATCGATTTGGGAGCTTGGAGAACGTATGGAATTTGAACAACGTTCACAGCGACATTTGATACCGTGTTCAGTATCAATTCGCTGGACTTTTATTTGCAGCAATTTCGTAGGCAAAGGACATCTGGGTAGGTTCAATCAATGAGCAATATATAAGTTCTGCTGGCGTATGTGGGCAGTTACTTTTCATCACAAGGTACCTGTCGATCTGCCAACGATCATTCTACTACAATATTTTTGTATCACATAATTGGTAAAGCTCCGAGTTTTGTTATATTTTTGGATTAATCTGATGTCAAAGATTTGCGAAGGCAAGTTTAGGACCGTACACCAAATGCTTTAAGTGGGGGTTTGATATCGGTCATCAGATGGGTGTTTGTAGTCTCCTACTGATTTTGGAATTTCACCAAGGACAACGGCCAAATCAGCCAAAATCTAAATCTTAAATATCTTGCCAAACCAGAGGAATCCCATAACAAACTCGTTTATTTTCACAAGCAATACCGGATCAAAATGATTACATTGAGGACCTAAAGAGATTTTTAGCTTTTCTTAGTTAGTTTAATTTAGTTTAATTTATTGGCCCTGTCTACTTGTGCCTGCTTTCATATCTGACGCTGATTACAAAATAATAGTTGAAAGAGTTGTCACATCCTTAGTTCGATAGCTTATTTTCACCGCGTCACTTCATATATTTTTATTGTGACTATTTACATTGAAAGCTTATTAAAAAAAAAAAGGTGATAGTTATATGGATTCCATCATTCAAAATAGCTCACAATAATTACCTTAATGACTATTTCATATCCTTTTAGTGCTGCTAATGACTACACTTATAGCACCACAATATCTGCAGAAGCAACAATCATACTTAGCATCATTCCTAATAAACCAGCACAGTAAACAAACATGTCTGACTGTGTTGTATTCGTATCTGCATTTATATCTCCTTAACCCATAAATTTCAAAAATATAGACCGTGAAGTACAGTACACGCGCTGCAATTTTTACTTAGTATCTGTGTCATCTCATCACTCAATGGAGTGCTCTAAAAGTACTAGTATCCTTTTTCCCTGGATTGCTTTTTATTTTCAACCTCCCTGTGCAAATAGATAGATGCATACGGGGATACTCGTGCCTTACGAAGAGAGTGGTTCAAAAAGCAAATGTAAATAATGAAATAATTCTGCGTGAAAAGAAAAAAAGGTCATGGGCGTATTTATACGACTACATAGTAGGAGTTGCACTAACCACAGCCCCAATCCTATTCGTATTGTACATTCAGGAGCAGCACAAATCGTTAACCTTTCACCTGGTCATGTTGGTAAATAGAAGGAGAGAAAGAAAAAGAAGAAAAAACTTCAAACTCCACAAATAAATCATCAAATCGTAAAATCTAATTGTAAAAAAAAGAAAATTCAAATGTCAAATGCGGAATAGTCATATTTTGCTCATGGTAGGAGCATATGCCACCGTCATGAGGCTTCATAACTTTTCCCATCGATTCCGGGCTCCATGTAGCAAATTGGAGATTCGTTTAGTGGAAGCTCAGAACTGTGAAACTGTTTGGTGACTGGAAGAGTGAACAACATCGAGGGGAGTTTGGCTGGGTACAGTCTCTTATTACGATACTGACATAGTTTACGAGTTGGCAAATAAAAGTTCAGCAGACAGTCGTAGCTAGCTGGCGGGATACTTTTATTCGAGCCATCACTATCATCATTATTACCGTCATCATCAGCTGAATTCAGCATAAAAGTTTTGAAGTATCCACTTGGTGGATAGAATGCTTCCGTCATCAATCAATCACTTTTGGCATAGTTTCTGCAGATTTTTCTGAAGAGTTAGTTTTTCTGTTCACTGGTTAAAGTATGATTTCTGGGTTCACCACATAATTGGCGATATAATGGATCTTCACTGAAGTGAAGTAGGTTTTCAGCTTGCCAGTTTGGCTATGCTTAGGTGCATCATTGCAGATGGAAAAGAAGTTGCAAGGGAATATGAGATATGTTTAGGAATTGTACATGTTGGTGGTATTCGAACAATAGCTGCACTCCATACAATTTTGTAGTTGATATATTTGCCTGATTTTTAGTATACTACGAATTTGAGTACACATACGGATGTTTCAAAATACTACATAAAGTCGATAAAGCTGACAAAGAATAAGTCTGCCTTTTTCGTGAAGTTTGAAAGAAGTTTTGATGCATAACGTTTTCGCCGTTTCCGATGAAAATGCAGCTCCACTTGAAACAAAACGACAAGGATAACAAGGATTTCAACGATTTGAAATAAGCGGTGAGGAATTCCTTCACTGAAATTTGGCTATGCCCATTTCATGCATATGATGTTTAACTTTTATACCACATGGAACATTTGTGTCGTCTGATACCAATTGTTGGAAGTAATAGTCATACCTCACAGATACAAACTGCATGAAGGGAAATTGTCCAGGTTAACCATGCTATTAGGAAGCAACGAAGCAAACTATGAAGGTCTTTGACTAGTAAACTTGTTACGTTGGGTTGTTGAATATGATTCCTATCATTGTAGGCAATTTCCTGTAGAAAAAATCAGTTCAGAATGGTACGCTAAAGGCTTATGGTATGCGAACACTTAACTTTCAACCATTTTTGGATCAAGTATTGTATTTGATCGATGTTGAGTTCGACGATTCATCTCTGGGACATACGGATCCCTGGGCCATACCAGCATTTATTTTTGATTATTAGATTTGAAATCACCAAAAACAACTTAAATTGAATCTTCCTAAAGGTAATTTGTAATCCATTGAAGAAGAGACGAATCTCCCAAATGCACGCATTTTCGACAAAAGAGGTTGATGCCAAACTCTGTCAAATGCCTTTGTATTATCAAGTGCAACTACGTATCACGTCATTAAATCATCTGTAGAAACGTTGCTAGAAAACCGTAGAAGATTTCGTGTTTTCAGATGGTTCATGAGCTGCCGGCTTATCAGCGTTTCGATGACTTTAGAAGAAGAGACGTAAGTGCAATAATTTTGCAGGAGGATAGAAAAGAAGATTCGCTTTTTTTTAACGACATTTTGGACAAATGCTGAATTCCTTCTATAGGAAAGAGTGCTAAAGAGTATGATTGATGAAAACCATTAATCAGTGGATTCGTCCATATAATTTTCTACGCGCTCAAATGTAGGTAAATATCTGCAAAGTGTGCACAAAACAGATTTGCCTTGTCCCCAAGATCTGATAGCTGGAATGTCATTGTAAATAACTGCCTTATCTAAGCCAGCTGTAAATAAATCATGGAATATGTTCTGGTACTTTGCAACTGTATGAAGCGGCCAAAACATACTTACGTAGGTGATACTACAGTTCGGGGTGAACATGGGTCTCAACTAATAAGCCTCTCCAACTGTCCGATCTTTAGTTAACTACGTCCAGTTGCGCACCCCAAGTCGTTGTTGAAGAGACTTGTACCTCTATAGTTGGCGCAGTTGTGGGTGTCTGCTATTTTGTAGATCAGTCATACTGTGCTGAGATTCAGGTCCAGTTGATCTGTAGAATTTTAGCTTAGATGTTGCAATCATTACTTCATTCTAGTCAGTAGGATGGAAGTTTTGGCTCTCATCGTCTAATTTGAATTATCTATTCTGCCCGACGACGGCATGTTGGGTTTCTTCGCCGATACTCAGTCTGCGGAAAAAGTTTTTCCATATGCTCAGCACCGCCTGTGACTCTACTACAAGATTTAGTTCTTCATCGCCTCAGGTTTCTGTGTGGGTCTTCAGGGACAATTTTCTGTTACCTATTGGTAAAACTTCCGTACTCTATTCCTGGGGTACAACGTCTCAGTATGTTCGATCGCGAGTTTCTCGTGTTATTTTTGCTTCTACTAGAGAAGCCGATGATCCTCCCGTTTCTTGTGCTCGTAAGGCTCACAAGCAGCTCTCGTCCTTCGTTGCCTTTGTAGGCTTCTTGTTTAGCTGCGTTAGCTGACGTTCTTCATTAAACCAGGGATTTCTTGGTGGTCAGGTGAAACCCAGGTGAAACCCAGCACATTAGTTGCGTCGTCTCTGATGGCACGTTGGCAGCGTTGCTACTGGTCTTCGGTCTTAATGCTGGCGGAATAGTTGTTATTGAGAGATTTCGGGATACGTGTTTGGCGAAGATCCTGGCGACATCTTGGCCATAATGTGGTAATCCGAGTCAATATTGTCTTCCCGGAACGGTCGGATGTCCGGATGGAAGCATGCCTTATGTCTATCGTTGATCAATTTGATTTAGCGTTTCATGATCCGGAGACCGCCATGTCCACTTGTGTATATTAAGATGAGGAAAGCGCAAAGTCAATAAGCCTAGGTCCTTAGCAACTGTCCTATCAAACATATCCTCTTTTTCTATCCTGACGAACATTGCTCATATGCCTTGTCGAGGAGCTCGTGGAAACATTCTTTGGTGGTCCTTTTGGAATTTGACCAGATGAACACTGCGGCTGTCGCTGTCACATCAGAGAAACAACTGGGTGGCCGTGGTGTAGTGGTACTAGCAATCGCTTCTCACTCGGAGGGTCCAGGTTCGAGTCCTGCCCATGGGAAGTCAGTTTTTCATTTGTAATTGGAACTCAGACAGAAAAATTCTGCGTGTGAAGGCATAACACTGACACGTAGATTTGGCTGTTGTAGAGTTTCAAGCACAGAAAAAAAAATACTGTGAATTATACCTCGAATCACTCTGAGTGAAGCAAAAACTCTCCGTCCTATTCGGACTCCCACCCTGGAGAGCGAATCTCAAAACCAAACACACCTGAGTTTCAAACCACTACAAAACAATTTTCCTTTCTCTTCTTTCTTCTACCTTTCTGCCCGGTATCTAACCCCTTAGGCGCGCGTAAATTATATACAAAAAAAAAAAAAAAAAAAAAAGACAACTGAGATTCAACAACAGCGGTTAGATACATTTATATATAATAATAAATCGGAATTCTATGAATTTAGTCATCAAGACTTTTTAAAGCTGGTTTCCTTAGAATAGTTGAAAGTACTCGTGGACTTCTGGGAAAAGAGAGTGTTTCGTACCAGAAGGAAGGGGTATCTGATGTTAATATACCACGATTACCTTGATCAAAGATTCAGAAAATTAAAAATACAAGTTTATTCATCTAAATCTATATTGTCCCCTTCAAAGTAATCTCCATCGACTGTAACACACTTATGCTAGCCTTGATCCAATCCTCGAAACGTTTTTTATATCCGGTTTTCGGTATGTCCATCAGTGCTTCCTGCGATTTTTGCATTACTTCCTCTCGGCTGCTGAAAAGCGTTCCCCGTAGTGGTTTTTTAACTCGATTGAACAGAAAGAAGTCACGGGGAGCCAAATCAGGTGAATTCGGTGCCTGTTGTATGGTATTTGTTGCATTTTTCGTCAAAAAAATACGAATAATGATGGTACAAAATCCACGAGTTTTCTGCCCACAATTCTGGTCTCTTTCGGTGAATTGCTTCACGCAAACGCCTCATAGCGTCCAAATAAAATTTTTGTTTACTGTCTGTCCTAGCAAAAATTCTTGATGCACTACACTGTTGTAATCCATGAAAACTGTGAGCATTGCCTTCTTTTTTGACTGAAAACAACGTGTTTTTTTTGGTCTCGGCTCATTTGGTGAACGCCATTCACTTGCATGATGTCTGGATTGCGTGTCGTACTCATAAACCCACGTCTCGTCTCCAGTAATGATCCTTTTGATGAATGTGGGATCGGATTCAGCCTCGCAAATCATCTCTTTTGCGACGTCAACACGGTCTCTTTTTTGCATGGAATTGAGGTCTTTTGGCACCAACTTTGCTGCTACACGACGGAAATCCAAATCATTAACCAAAATGTCTTTGACAGATCCATAGGCAATGTTCCGCTATCTCTCTGATGGTTAATTTGCGGTTATTGACCAATATTTCTTTTACTCCATCAATGCTTTCGTCGGTTTTCGATGTAGATGGTCTGCCACTGCGTTCATCATCTTCGATTGTCTCGCGACCACTTTTGAACCGCTCGTGCCACTGGTAAACGACCGTTTTCTTTAGAGAATCTTTGCCGAAACACTTTTCCAACATTTCCAACGTTCGCGCACCATTAAATCCGTTTTTTACGCAAAATTTAATACAAGTTCGTTGTTGCAAATTTAAATCCATTTTTAAAATTGTAAAAAATCGCCAACACACACGGAGATAGATGTACTCTTGCCTATGTAACTTTTGGAAATGTCAAGCTATGACGCTAAGATTTAGAGGAAATGTCAACAACAGATTTACCAACCTAACAAAAAAAAAGAGAACTCAAATCGGAACAATGGGAGCGCCACACGGTGGTTATTCCGGGATCAAGCGCCTATACCTATGCGAACACGCTTTCAGCAGTTCTGATGTTGTCAGTATAGGTGAAACCCTTAAACTAAACTGAGACTTCAAACGGTTGGAAACATATATGTATTTCAAGCGAGAACGAACCCCTTCTTACAAGAAGAAGATCGATAGGCGAGATATTAGTAACTAGAGCTAATTGTTTGCTCCTCAAGTCGCTTTTCCATGCTAATGAAGACATTTTCACATCGTTATCCTCCTGAACCTGCTACTTGTAGACTGCACCTGCATAAACGTTCTTGACTTCTTGACACTTGTACTAATAAATCGTTGTTATCCTGGCCAACACTATCTCTAGATCTCCCCTTATTCCTGTTAGTTCCACGATAACTAAAAAACCATATTCTGATTATAACTTTCCCTTATGTATTATTTTCTTAACAATTGACCCGCTGCACCGTTAAGAGTATTGTTTATGATATTACTCGTGTTTCCATGCCACCATTACAAATGCCCATATCCGTGTACGTAAGTCACTTGTCAACAGAAGCAGATGCATATTAGTCAGGCAATTATCACTCACCCTCTAATTGGAATCTAGGCCCAGATGTTAACTCAATTATGTTGTAAATACATATCGAGCTTCCTGTGCACAAGTGGGCGGTCAGTAATCACCGACTCTAGACACTCCAGACAGAAGAATCTACCAACAAGTTGGTTGAGCCTTTGTCATTGAACTCGGGCAGAAATGGTAATTTAAATCGAAATTCCGTTCGCTTAGTCACGCATCTATGACGCATATTCAAATGCGCGCAACCTAAAACCCTACAGGCGGTAGACTTCACACGCAACTCTTGTTCCCGAATCACACGACCAAATGTGTAATGCAATCGCGCGCAACTTAATAGCCACACATATGGTCCGTCGGTTGGTCGGTGTCGATAGTCGGTGTGCATTGGTCATAACATAACAATCGCGACTACCGAGAGCGAATCTTGTACCCTCTTTCCATATCTAGAATTGCTTCGGTACACGGTCCATGGTTTGTGGTTCGTTTATATGTCATTTGTCTATTTGACAGTCGATTAAGCACGAAAATGAAATGAAAAAAAAAAAAAAAACTGAACGTTCACTTTTAATTGCACCATAATGAGTAGCATTGTTCCATCCGGGTCACGCCAGAGAGCTGGCACTATGGAGAACAGTAGCATCTCATAGTAGACTCAGGGTTAAATGGAGGCGATAACCCTTCAACAGAGTTGATGGAGCAGCGCCAGAAAGCGTGGATTTATTTGAGTCATTGAGTCAGCCCAACATGATTCTATATTGTCAAATGGATTCATGACAAGAGAGAGTGTTGCTGTTGTTTGTAGAGATTTGTTTATTTCAATTTTGTCACGTATAAAGTGCGGATTTGAGGGTGGTATGGTAAAACACACACATGTACGTTATGTCATAGGGAACACTCTTATCCCATTGCATGTTTACATTAGATATTGGATTTTTTTCTTCCTCTAATTTTCACCTCTGCTCAATAGGGGTTGCATCGGGTGGTTATACGGAGGGGGAGGACGACATATTGCATGTATAAATAGACGTTTGTTTACACAAGTGACACTTATTGACATGTTACTTTGATCAGATGGGTTTGGGTAGTCATAAAATCGATCAGATATGAGGAGTTCTGGGTGGATTCTATGTACTGGGTATATACGATGTACGACGTGAGTTGTCGAATTGCCTGGAGGTAATATCTGTCAAAGAGTAGGAAATATAGTTTTCATTTGACGGATTACCAAAGAAATGGATAGACCGAGTGGAACCAATACGGTGTAATAAAAAATAAATAAATATATAGAAAAAAATAACTACGACTACAGTGAGGTTGATTAATTTGTGACATTTGTTTTGAACGAACGTTGGTTGATGGAGGTTGTAAAAGCATTTTCGTGTTTCGAAAATTATCTTATCGTCTAGCGTGTTTGAGCTGGAATTTGTGGTGGAATTGCGTGTTTTCACAAAAACTTAGATGTTGACGAATGGAAATTTAAGTCGGACTTTGATTTAAAGGATTGGTGATGGAATAATTTGGTTTTTCTGCGGATTCTTACTTGCAATCATTATTTGCATTTCTGCAACTATATATAAATGCTGTTTACATGCATCAGTGGGGTGGAAAAGGATGTTATACGTACTAACAACAAAGTTTTCTACTTCCAATAAATATTCTTTAGAGTTCTTCTTTCCCTTTATCTACAAGCGACAATCTTAACTTTAACTCCATTTTCAACCAGAATCATGTATACCACCACATTTAGCAGTGTACACATCCCGATAAACCTTAAGGTTCTAATGAACATTGCCAAACTTGTAGTAGATACATGTGCACAATCTGTCGGTAGTAAACTAGTGACAAAACTGAACCTTTACATGGTCTTCGAATGAGATGTATACGTTTTTGTTTCCACAAGAATAACCATATATTCGGATTCCCTTAAATCGAGAGCAATGAATGCTTCAAATATCCTCCTTCAATCAGCGACTCTCGACATGATTATGTACTGTTTATTCATTAATAGTGGTAAAGGGGTACTTTTGAGTGCGGGTCGTGGGAACAAATGCTGGAATTATGGGTTATGGGCTGAAGGATGAATCCACAAGGTAAAGTACTTCAAATTTGTATATATTCGAAGATGAAACGCCATAACTCAGCCGTAATTTTCACCGGAGGCCCTTAACCGTCGCGGAAGCATACGCTTTACTTTGTCATTGCTCTTGTGTTCGGTATGAAGCTTGCTTACGAGTATTAGTCTATATGTTGTCAAGGGTAACACTCTGGTTGCGAACTTGCGCAAGATAGTACAAGCCTAGACATTGCACCTAGCATAATACGCAAGAAACGCACCACGCACCCTCATGCTTATATCTGTACCATTTACGTTAAGGACAAGGGTCCAAGTTAATAAACCGACTTCACGTGAATTAAGAAAACTGTTCTTGTAGCGAAACTTTGTACAACCATTCCTTACGATTGTTACGACAGTGGCAGTGACTTCGCTCATAACATAATTGTTGTAATGCTGAGGGTCTATCCCTTAAAACCTTATTAGGGCAGTAGCACTATGTAAAATCTGCATGTCTTCATTTTGTGCAACGTATAAAAGGTTACTTGTTTTTCTTGACCTTCAAAATCGTTATTCGACATTTGGTAAATAAATTTAACACATAAATTCTACATAACGATACAGTGTATAAGATCCAGCTACACTGGAAAAATTAAAACCATGAGACCATGTCTCGCGACGGGATTTCGCGTATTGTTTATTCTTAAGCAGCTGGAAGTCATTTCTTATTTTAATCAAAAACTCGTGTTAAGTGAACATGCCTACTTTTGGTCCACTGGGTTTGTGAACAAATAAAATTGCCATTTCTGGAGTGAGGCTCAATTACACCCGCAAAAGTCGTTAAAAGTAAAGTTGATCCCGGAGTCCGCGTTACAGTCAAGGGACGACACTAACGTGGACGATACGTGGATTCAACACAATTACATAATGCCCATCAATAGACCAGTGAATTGGCTATAAACCAATGGCGTCATTAGTTCAAATAACGACCTGGAGAATCGAGTCTTCTTCTGCACAATTTCTACCTAGGAAATAACATACAGTACTGGCGATTCGAGAGCTCGGATTTCACCCAGTTCAGTGACGAGAATATAGCAAATAATGCCATTGCCAATTTCAAAGGAAGAACTCCATGAGATGTTTGGCAGAATAAGAAGTAAAAAATCATTGGGAATCGATGGAATACCGAACATTGTGCTTCTCCCTCTAGAAGCGGTAGATATTTACACCACACTGTTTAATAACGCAATGAACAATGCACATCATCGATAAATACACGCCCAATCCGGTGAAGTCTCGATAAGTCTCCTTCCGAATATCAGTAATGTGTTCGAAGAGGTAATCAACAGGGTTTTGAGTCAGTGGCTTGAGGACAAAAATATAGTTTCGGATAATCAATTCGGTTTTAAGGTGGGGCATAATGTCCTACATGCCGCGAAACAGATATCCAATGGAATAACAGCAAAAACCAGTGTACTGGAAAAGGCCTTCGACACTGTATGGTTCGATGGACTTTTCTACAGGTTGACCAGACTGGGCACCAGTAAACCACTTTTGTATATTCTTCATAATATGCTCACGAACAGACAGTTTGTCGTGAAAAATGGCGATGCTACTTCTGTTGAAATATTTCACATTAAAAACGATCTGCAACAAAGTGCGGTTAATTCGCCGATCTTATTCAACATTTACACAAGCGATTTGATAGGTTCACTTACCCATAGCATAGCGTACGCAGACGACTTGATAGCGTACAGAACAGGTCCGAAAGTCGAGGTCATTAACGTACTCGTACTTTTGCAAAGTGGCTTCCAACAAATTAGGCGATTTTGCGATGACTAGAAGTTGAAAATCAACTTTCAGAAGTCTAAAACCATTCTGTTTAGAACGCCATTGTCTGGTGCTTCTAGGAACACCAGAAAGAATTGGCGAATCGATCATTGGACAATACAGCCAGCCACTTGCTTGTAGAAATGTAGTCAGATACCTTGGGATCAGGCTAGACAAATATCTATATTTCAGTAAGAATGTAGATGCTGCTCTGGCCAGAGGTGCTTTTGCCCTTACAAAGTGTCTGATCTATAACAGCCATCTCGATGCGAGGGTGAAAGTTATCTGCTACATGGTCCTTATCCGGTCCATGCTGGTATATGGGTGTCCCGTGTGGTTCAACGTGAGAGCAAGCTTAATGCAAAAGATTCGGGTGTTTTATAGGGATTGCCTTAGGGTTTATCTTCACCTTTACAGAACACCAGAGTCCGAGTACATAAAATTCTATCCCAATGAGGTTCTATAATATACAAAAGGACGAATCTAATAAGCGTGGACAACTTCGCTATTAACCTCATCCAATAACCTGATATCTACTACTACAACTACTCATATCACCCCAACAACAGAGACGTCGCATACGACAGTATTGAACGTCTCAGGTTTAGTAGAGCGGTTTCAAAACGCGATAAAAAAAGATGTTGTTTGGCAAGATGTTGGTGGTTGAGGGAAGAAGACCCAATTCCTTCGTCGTTTCCTTCAAGTCCGAGTTAGCCTGGTCAGAAGGCAAAGTGGGCCATTTTATCCTTGCTATATTTAGCAAATGGCCGGCTTACATAGGGTTGGTTAGTTTTAAGATATTTAAGGTTATCAACCTTGGGTTAGCTAACAACTAGGTTATCAACTTGAAGTTTGCCAACAATTAGGTTAGATTGGATTGTATAGTTAGGCTAAGTGGTTTAAGATTTAGTATAAGTTAGCACAGGTAGTTAGTTTAAGTAGTTTAAGCCAGAGGCGTACGTTTTATGTAAATATAAAAAAAAAGCTCAATTACTAAGTTTTTTCTTAAATACTTAATATTCTCTTAGTTTAACTATAATAGATGTTAATGAACAGTAATTAAGATTGAAAATGGTACTCGTAAATTAGACGTCGAAATACATAAAATAAAAATATAGTTTGGCTTAGAGCGCCCGCTTGGAGGGCCAGTAAGTTACTAGTAGAATAAGTTAATTAAGTTATGTTAAGCCAGCATATAAGCATTTTTTCCGTTAGCATGTAAGAATAGTAAATTTAAGATGAATAAAATAAAATGCATTAAAAATGAGAAAATTAATGACTAGTGAATTGGCCACCAGGATTACACGATTTGACACCACTTGACTGCTTCTTAGGAGGCTATATAAAAACTTTTGTGTGTGCTTATTAAACGTAAACTATTCAGGCTTTGTAAGCCAATATTCAGTGTATTATTGCTGAGATAGAACCCAAATGCTTCAAACGAGCTCGAAAACAGTCTTATTTGACGTTGAATGTCGGTGTGTTGCCTACTGAACTTGACGAAAAGTAATCGTCCTCTATCATCATTCTACACAGACCGATGTGTTAAGAAGGTATGTTAAACCTGGTAGTTCCTGTCTTGAAGCTTCTAGATCTTGGGCTGTAATAGGCATGACTAATCACACACATAAGTTAAGTTAGTTAGTTAAGTTGACTCTTTATCTTCTTACAAAAAATAAGGTTTTACAATAATAGTACTAGACTTAGTCTATATGGTTTGGCTGAAGACCGCCTACCAGAATGTCAATGACAATCTAAAGAAATATTTACTTAAGATCGAAAAGCAAAAATTTAAATAAGAAAAAAGAAAAAAATAAATAAAAAGTAGATAGTACAACAGTAGCATTTATATTGCTTTGGTATAAAGTTTTCAAAAATTTCTTCGATAATTTAAAATCTGTAATGCTGTGTAGAAGGTCCCATCCTTGGTCACCATTAAGGATGTCCACTGTTTGGTCCATCTCGAGTGTATAAGAACCAAAGTGGGCGTAACGGACTTCTTTAAGAATGGGCCATACCTCTGAATTCAAAAATTGTAATTATGAAGTGCGAGCGGTTCTTGCTCATAAAATATGTCCTTTCGTGCATTGTGATGCACGTATTTTACTCACGAAACCGTCGTACATTTTGTGTCCCTATTGTGTTAACCAAACCTTGAATTTTTCCTTTAAAGAGGCAGGTTCCTCAATGGACGCCATGGTTAAATTGAGGTTGCAGTCTGACGCTAGTTTTTCTCATTCTTGCACACAATTACCCCTAGTAGTCAGAATGTGCTTAAGAACTATCTTCGGCAATCTTTCACTTTCCAAATCCATAACTCTTACTATGTATTCAAAGTGGAGTTTTAGAGTTTCCAAGAACATGGGCGCTACACCGGTTTCTAGTTGCAACATGTAGTTTGGAGATGTACCTGGTAAACTGAAGACCCTCTTGATAAAAAAAAATCGAAGAAATTTTTCTACTGCATCATACGAGCGATATCCCCATACCTGAGCTCCGTATAGGACGATGGACTTTACAGTTGCTTGAAAAATGTTAAGCTTCGAACTGTTAGCTTCGGCTAATTTACTTAAAAGGTGTTTGGCCATATTGAGGTTTGACGTTATCAGTACCCCGAGATATTTGTACTCTCGCTCGATTTCAGGAATTCCCGCTAAACGTCCACTTCTCATTAGGAGCATACCTTCCACCTCCACTTCTAAATATTATTATTTTCAATTTGCCTAGGTTAACTGACAAGTTCCATAGTTTGCAGAAGGCTTCAAGTCGGTTTATCACGAGCTGTAAGGGCTCCACGGTTTCAGCAATGTCAATCTGCTAATAAGAATGCTGGAATACTTACCACTCAACTTAATTCCGCCTTTTACCGCATCTGTTATATCATTTATAAATAAAATGAATAATAAAGCGCTCAGGATGCATCCTTGTTTTACTCCAAATGATGTTAAAAATTCTTCTGACAAAAATTTACCATCCCACTACATTGTTGTGATACATTGCCCTTAAAATGTTTATAATTTTCGTCGATATCCCATAGTTTTGTAGTTTATTAGAAAGTTTCTCACGCGAAATAGTGTCAAAAGCTGCACGGAAATCAACGAACAAGGCGTACCACTTTTTGTTTGTTTCTTTGTAAATTCCAGCAATTCTGTAGAGCGTAAATATTTGATCTAAGGTTGAGTATCCTTGACGGAAGCCGGATTGGTTTTTAACCCACTCGGTAAGCCTTCTGAAAATAACTGCACAAAACAATTTGGTCGCTGTGTTCAAAAACTCAATTCCACGATAGTTTTCTGGATCGTCTTAAGCTCCTTTCTTGTGCAGTGGAAATATAACTGCTTTTTGAAAACTTTCCGGTCTCGAATATTCGGTTAAATCCAAACGTAAGCGATAATAGAAATTCAGACGTACAATTTTTATAAAATTCGTAGGGTATGCAACCATCACCTGGTGCTTTGTTACATTTGGAATTATCATTGACCGTTTGAACCTCCTCCACGGTTATCTGTTCATCTAAGTAGTCAAATCAAAGAGCTAGTATATTGGAACATCGGTTTGCGCTGTGTTAAGGAGATTTCGTTAGTGGGCTTCTAAACCTGGAGCAATTGAGTTACGTCTCCCGTTTACCATCTTTACAGCTTTCCACAAATCTGCTGAGGACTTCGATCTGTTCAGTAAACCAATATTATGCTGGATAAATGGTATTTTTTTTACTCGGCAAAGATTTTGGAAATTCCTGTTTGCTAGTGCATAATAATGTCTGAAGGCGCTTGTGTTGCAGCTTCTTAGTAGTCTCAGAAAGCCAAACGAAATATCTCTAGATTTGATACACTCCTTGTCAAACCATTTATATTTTCCAATTCTGACACACACATAATTTACCGATAAGTTTGTTGCAACGGGTTTCAAAGAATAGGGCTCATGCAAACTTTACGGCAAAAAAGATCGCTAACGCGAAGGAACGGAACGAAGGTTCCTTAACCTTAATGCCACTATGTACATGAGACATGTCTTATTTTGTAAATGAGTGTTACAGCCGTTCGAAGCTGTACAGGTTTTAAATCGTCAGTCCTTATAATTTTATTCAGGAACTGTTGGTTTCAGAAAATTATTAATCCTCGTCCCGGGTTACAAGTAGTCCATTCTAGTAGTTCATACTGGAATATGACGATATATAACAAGCCGGTGTGAAGCAAAATTGTATAAAAATGCATGAGATCACACCGATTTTTTTTTTAAAAGCAAAGTGGCTTTTTGTTTTTTTTATTCTAATATGTAAACAAACATTATACACATTTCTAAATTAACAAAAATTAATTAATTCTTATATTATTTTAAATATTTAATATTACTTTATTTTTTCTTTCCAGGTAAGTTCCACTGAAGTCTTCTGCGCTCAAAAAAAAAAAAATTCAAGTAAGAATTCAATAAAACTTTATTTATTTTTTTAACAGTATTGTCGAACTATATTTAATTTAAAACAAGGCGTTCTTTCCGGATATAGAGCCGATTTTCCCGATTCCTTATTTGTGCAAGTTCTTTGTTTGTAGAGCTTGTTGAAAATAGGAATAGCAAATGAAGGCACTTTCAGAGTTGATGCCAGATTCTCGCTGCTATCTACGCAAAACAAGTTCTATTTACAAATCCTGATTAGATACTCAAAAACAGAGTCGCAAGCTGTGGCAAAACTAGTATGAAGCAGGCAGAACTGTCATCTGTCATCTGAAATAACCGGTTTTCAAAATATCATACTTGCAACAATAACGACGAGTTATATCAAAGTTATGGGCAAAAAAGAAAAATTCTGTTGCTCTGTAAATAACACCCTTCACTCAAAGCTATATCCCGTTTTTTGAGAGGTGCGTTGGGTACCGGATTATTTCGGAGAACTATCCTACGGCACTTGCATTAAGAATATGTATTCTAACTCAATGGTACTAGTATTCCAGGTTTAGAGTAACTGTCAAGTCGATAGTCTAACTGAAGGCTAAAAGCCTAAAAAGCCTATTATCAATACATCGACGTAATATTTTTATCGCAGCCTCAGACTATACTGGGTAAATGCGTCGATTTGTAGGTTTAACAAATTGGATCATTTTCAGGGACAAGATTCTCGTAGAGTTCTGTAAAGTGAGATATCCGATGAACCTCCTAGACGATGTTCAGTGGGATATTTTTCAGGCCCCGAATTGGTTGTGGGGCCGCCTGCAGCCGTGATCATAACTTTAATTAGAATTTCAGCAATATAACACCAGAGCTCATCAAGCTATAGGCAAACTATAACTATGCACATTAAATGATGCGGATTTCCCTAAGTTTCTCAAGAGAACTAACTGCAGAGAACTCACAACTGTAATTACGTCCCATTTCGTTTTTACAAAATTGTGTTTTACTGTTTTGATGGATAGTAGAGGCCTTCAGTCTAACTAGAGCATAAAAACAAAGTTCGTGACTGATACGTTAAGTATTTACAAAAACTACACGATCCTGCCGAGCCTTATATCCAAATCTAAAGAGCTAGTCTTCAGAGGTCGTAACTTTCGGTAATACGAGTACAATAAGACCAAAATATAATATGACTCGGCAATTCAAAACGGATGTAACCAACATACGCGGGCTAAAAAGTAATCACTTTCAGCGTACGCCCAACTTTTGTAAATATTTAGAAGCTAGGTGTTTTGGCACATAGTGAAACACCGGAAGATCCTCGCCCACTCCCAATATCCCATTCTCACCGTGGTCGCGTTATTTATTGATGTCGCTTACCAAACTCCACCACAATGTGGCTCATGTTCCATTCCGGGATCCAACTTCATGTGGTTAAAATTCCATCTCCGTTACAGAAGCTTCAAACTGGGCACCAATTCGACTTTTGACGAGTTTGATACACTGACTGACTCCATACACAGAATTGTAACTCTGTATCCTCATATTGAAATCGTTATTACGGGCGATTTCAATACACACGATTCTGGGTGGCTTCCTCTTTTTGGAGAGACAACACTCACGGACGATGTATTGAGATCTTTGCTGCGACAACTGAACTGAACCCTGCTCGTAAATGAGCCCAAGACCCTGCACTGATAACCTCTTGTCTGCTACTTCTAATTCAATATATTCCTTTGCTGATGACGGTACAGCGGCAACTCTGATGACTTTGTGGCAGTGCAGCCACTGGTCTCCAATATTTGATGATTTGATAATACGACTTTTTAAAGATTAAAGGAGAATCAATCGGAAAATGATTTGGCGATCTCATGCGATTATAGCCGTCCGACGTCAAACTTCCTCATAATATTAGCTTGTCTTTGCAATGTTTGGGATATGTTCCGGGTCTATGTTGACTGCTCGGAACATTCGGATATCCGTAATACTGGCGGACCTTACGTCGATCGCACTGTGTTCAATCTGGTTGACGGGTAATTGATCAGGAGTTCCTCAAGTCCTCTTATGAACATCAAGATGCGGAAACCGCGTGCTAGCTACAACCATATTTCGCCCTGCCACAAAGTCGATTAGCCTGAATCCGTCATCGGAGGTAGTAGAAAGATCAAATAATTCATTAGAATTCAACATAAAAAACTAGAACAAGTGATTGAGATTGGTTTTAATAAATAACTTCATACCGGTGGCGCGTCTGATCACAATTTGCCCATGTCTCACCCAGAGAAATTGGCAGTTGCTTTCTTCGCGTCGTTTAAGGGATGTTTCGCTTCTTCTGTGAGCCAGTCATTTATATACAATAAATATAGCCCGTCGAAGAAAAAAGTTCACTTGCATCGATGGGTTTTTTTTTCCAGATCGACCGACATCGTCACAAAAAAGTCGATGCATATAGAACGCAGGTTGTTGTCTGAAATCTTTGACCTTCATTATTTTCCTAAAAGTAAGAACCAATGATATCACCTGACCACAATTCACATCTAATAGTGAATTTTTGTCTTCTGCTGCAGCACCCAAAGTTAAATTGTTCTGCGTCGTCCATGATCTCTAAATTTACGAGTAAGTTCTTGTGTTTACTACATGGGTGGATGCAAGTGTAAGTTCAAATGAAATACTCGTCATAGAGAGTCGCATGAAATGCATAACTGCTGCGAAGGTCGTTGAGTTGACGATCGTATTTCATTAACCTATATCTACTCTATAAGCAACACTTCCAATCTCTTCGAAATTTAGTCATATAGCTACGAATTAACTGCTGTGTTGGTCGATTATTTCGAGACTAAACAGATATAAATTACGGCGTGTCTGTGGTCTATCACTACGGCACCGAGATTTATCACGATCTGGAATCCACAATAAGGACGACACATCTGTCAAGCAAAAAAGGCGAACAGGACATACTTTATTTGAGTGAAACTTTAATTGGTTTTGTTTTGTTGCAGTTTTGAAAGTTCACTGCAACATCCTCTTCAATTGGTTATAGTCAGTTGAAACTGCCGACTTTCTTGAGGTAGAGCTTACTGTACAGTGTTGTTCTAGAAGCATTTTCTCTTCATTATTTTCATCCAAGTTTCATTTGTTTTCGAAACTCAGGAGATCAGGATAGTCTCAAGAGAAAAAAATCGCTTCTCCCGATAACCGCCAAGTACTCGTAGGCATGTAATATGATATTTAAACGACATCAATAACTACCTTCTAAGGATTTTAGGTTTTGAAAAAAACTGGCCATAAATATCTATTTGTCAGATGGTCCACATCATGGTCACTATCATACAAATTCGACCATATTTTGTGGACACTTCAAATAGCCTTCTAATTAACTAGTGTAGCTTACATGACAGTTCCATCGCCTTAACTAAGCACTACCTTCTTGGATTTCTTTTAAGCACATACTCATTCCATATTACCATAATGTAACATGACATAATTACACGTCGGTGAAAAACATACGACAGGCTACATGCTACCTTCGACAGTTACAAATCGGTTATAAACATGCTCTAACGCTATTGAAAGCCCGGTTATTGAATAAATTATGAATATTTGCAGACATTTAGATGTAAATTGGTTGTAACAAGCTTCATTAGCTGTTTTATAATCTTGCCCATGCTAATTTTGTTAGGTTGAAAGGTTGACTCTTAGAGTTGGCCACAAGAATTTCAAGATACAGTCCGGTAAGATCATCAGTGATTTTCCATACATTTACATTTCAACCTGTTATGGTTACTCGCAGTACCTCATTAGAGCCCTTGGTTGATGATGGCTTTCGACAAATACAGTTATTCAATCCGTCATTATCATTACACAAGACTTCAAAGGTACCCCACTCAATCAATGCACCCGATGGTGTGTAATCGAAAATAATCATAAAGCAATTGCTTTGTCGATAACCATTAATTTGTAATTCCCAGTGATTCCCAATGATTTCCCGTGATTCCTCCATGAATGCATGCAATAGCGCCTACCTATTTATCACCTGCCAATGTCGTGGGCTTCGTATAGTTCTTGCCGTTTTAACCAGTAAAACAGCCTACTCGTATCCGTTTCGTTTCGTCCATCTAACGCATAAATGAATAATCTGAAATCACGATTTAATCCTACAGTCGATAGACGGAACATCAAACGTCACTTTAAACAAGTTGAAAAGATCGATGGAAAATATTCAAGACAGGGAAGCGCAATGAGACTGAACTTGAATACGACTAAAAAAAGAGAACGATACAATAAAAAAGACTCGAATTGGCACCTTGTCTTGGGAACATACATAGTCTGGGTATATTTAGATAGTCGCCAGTATGGTAGATCTTTGCGTTGGAAGCCAATGTTAGTAGATAAATAAAAATCATGAAAGCTCTCTATCAAAGTATCTGACACTGACACTGACATACCAACAACTCCATGAAGAGGTTTCGTTTTTGTTACCATCCCAAGCCAACAAAACCTTCTACGATTGAGCACACGATAGGGAGACACACATCAATTAACTTTAGATAACTGCTTTTCCAGTTGCTTCTTAGTTCTTTTTTTTGTTGTTTTTATTTTTGTAACTAGTTTCCTCTAGAAGTTGAGTTCATGGATCATTGACATCGAACTGTCGTCTTCAAGTGGTTGAGACAAGTGATCGTGAATGGGAAATAGTGCGACTACCTATCTATTATAGCGACTAAATGCATGGCCTGGGAACCTCCAAGATAAGGGTTGTAGTTGTGGAATGATCGACAAGTGGAAAATGTGGTAGGGGATGATGAGAAAGGTAATAATTATTGTACATGTAGAGTATGATTAAAGGGTTCGTCCTTGAATGATGTTGTCAAATTAGGCAGCGGTTGCAGTAAAAGGGGAAAATGTGTAATTACCGCGAGGCATACGTACATATGTATGAATTGTATATCCTTGCCTAGCCTTTGCTTGTACTTATTGCATCTGCTCTGAGATATGTACATGTTTGCTTGCACCAATTATGTTGAGTTAATGTCAGTCAAATGCTTGTTGCTTCAAACGTATGATATTTTTAGTCACACTCCCACGGGAGCTTAACACATTCCTTGAATTCTCTTGATGGCAAGTTTTCCCAAAAAACGGAAAGTTATTATTCCTAGCATACAACCCTGCGTCACTCTTATTTTATACATCGAAGTGTATACTTAGTGTTGTACTCTTGGAAATATGGGACAAGTGTCAGGTGTCAACTCAAGTAAATTGTCTGTGCCTAACATGTACAAAATATAGAGCTGATAAGTCTTAAACGGCTTAAGAAGGGGTCGTTAGCATAAACGAAAATCAGTTACTCTTTGGATTATTAATGAATGAATCCAATCACAGAATCCAAACCCTTAAATCTTCGTAAGTGTGAATAGAGCTTGAGAATTTTTTAAATGCTCGCTTCACTTCTTTTTATATTACATTTACAATGCTGGTGGATTGTATCTTCCATAGAACTCTCTAGGAGTAGCACCTTTGTTTTGGCCTGTGAACGTTTGGGATGAATTCGCGTGATTGATCATAATGTTGTCAACGGTCAGCATGATATATCCCTTATATGAGCTACTTCAATGTTTATTGGTGATGAAATATAGATGGTGGCGAATAAATCTTTAATGGGTAAACCGTAGTTTTATATCAATTAAACGGGTTACCGACTTTGAAATATTCCACTTCTTTAGCCCATGGTTTTACCAGAGAGGGCCCAGCTCTCGAGGTTAACTATCTTTTTATGTTAAAATCCTACTGTTACAAAAACGCTCAAGCCTGGTACTATACTTTGACGCGGTACTTAGACAAAATTAACGATCAATGCCCTAGGTATGACGTAAAATCGTAACCTAGTTGCAGCCAAGGTACAGGAGCTTTAACGTTGAATAATTGCAGCAATCGCAGAAAACTTCCAGAACCTTTGCCGATGGTTAACTTTCCTATGGAATCTGTGTTAAGTGCTGATCAATGGCATCAATGATCAGGATGACGACAAGAGGGTTTCTTCCGTGCAAAAAAGAAGACATCGTCAGTCACCTGAAAAATAGGCATTCTAAAATTGTTGATGCCGTGTATACAGAAAAGCGAGAGAAACTAAAATCGGAAGGGAAGGAAATCACAGTAAAACGCAGCCCTCCTCTTTTTAAGATTACCTTCGATAAAGCCGAGAATCTTCAAAAAGTCTATGAAATAAAAGCGATGACTATCAAAATCAATCTTTGTGTAAGAACGCAAAACAAATCCCTCAGTGCAACCGCTATCGAGAATTCAGTTACACGCAAACGTATTTCGAAGCAGAGTCACGTTGTTTGAAATGCGCAGGAAATCACCTCTCCAAAGACTGTGGAGTAATAAGCAAAGCAACCTCTGCAGCGTATATTAATTGCAAAGGAGAACACCCAAGTAATTATCGAAGTTGCGAAATAGCCAATAAGTTGCAAAAAAAGTTGAAGTAAATTCCTAAAGTACTCAAAAGTTGTAAGCGACGGAAAGGTTAAGCCCGGTAAATTTAAAATAGCTAAAGAAAAGGCATCGGGTTCCAGTCATAAAAGTATAAAAGAAAACTTGATGGAAGAAAAACCATTAAGCCTTAGACGGCAGTTACCGGGCAAACTAAAATATACTAAAGCCGCAAAATTACATAACGAAAGGACTGAAAACTCGTCGGACCCTGCTTCTCATGTTTTCGCTATTATACTTGAGAAACTCGGGGAGCAAAGGAAAATAAATAAACTTATTTTCGAGAAGTTAGCTAAGATCAAAAATAATTGTCCCAATAAGCGAACTAAATCGGAAACATCAACATGGAACGCGTGCTCAAAATACATATCTGGGATGCTAGCTGACTTCTACAAAAGCTTGATGAATTAGAAATATACATACGAGAGAAGAATATCGACGTCTGCTTGAGCTCCGAAAGCGATATGAAAAGGGGATGTGTGCAAAAATATGGGGTTTTAGGGGCTATCACGCACGCTTATCATCAATCTGAAAAGGCGAGTGACGGACCCGCCTTATACATTAAAGAGTCTATCGAATATATTGAAAACCTTAAAATAGAGTTCTAATCTGTACAAGTAATAATCTGTGCAACCTTCGTGTAAGAAATAGACATAATTTACTTACCATTTCAACCATTTACTGTCCACCTCGCTCGAAAAGAGTGTCTTCAGAAAAGCCCGTAAGAAATGGCAACAAAGTCGTGCTCCACAGCATAAAACAGGCGTAACCTTCTGAGAAAGACCATTAAATGTAGTAGACATATATCTTAAAAGCTTGAAAGAGCACAAACGGAGTCTAATTATTCGCTTTGGAAAGTAATAAAGTAAGGGGAAAGCGGAAATCTTCTCTTCCCATCTGGAAGAAACCGCTCAACCACTCGTCCACAATATCTGTGAATCGGAAAAAGCGCCAGACAATTACACAGACACTGAAATAAGGAAATTAAAACCAAAAAAGCTTAATAAGCGGAGAAGAGCTTAAAATGCTGCCTAGAAAAATATTAACTAAGCTTCTTTATATTATTAAGGCCGTACAGATGTTAGAATAGTTCTCAGACGTATACTGCCATTTATTGAACTACAAAATTGTATCCCTAATCACCAGTGTGGGTACAGGATCATCAGGTTCAACTGTTGATCAGGTACATAGAATCACCGAAGTAATTGGAAAGCTTTGGAAAAAAAATAGATCTACTCAAGCATATTCCTTGATGTCACGCTAGCTAGCCTTTGATAAGGTATGGCATGAAGGCGAAAAGTTCAAATTACTGAGCTTTCATAATATAAAGACAATATATCTCGAGAATAGCATTTGTCGTGTCAGACTCGGAAAAGAAGTATCGCAATTCTCGGCCTACTTCTGTATCTCCTATACTCGTATACCCGATACATACCCTAAAAAGAGGGAACAGTTCTAGCTACTAGAACCGATATACTAGCATTATGTAAAACGATTGAAGAAACCACGGTGAAACTGCAAAGCGCTTTCGATAAAGTATATGAATGGACAATAGCCTGGCGGATAGCTCGCAATTAGACTAAGTCTGTTCATGTAAATTTTACATATAGAAAAACGAGTCGGCTGCTTATCCTCATAACCTCGATCTGTATTCCGTTTACAAACGTGGGTAAATACCACGGAATTACGTTCGCTGCAAAGCTAAAGTGAAAGTCGCATGTTAAAAAAAAAACGCAGAGAACGCGAAAACAAATACATACTGAGAAATGTATTGATTACTAGGTAAACATTCCAAGCTTAGTATCGAAAACAAGCTGTTATTATATAACCAAGTGCTAAAGCCAGTGTGGACCTATGGTATACAACTCTGGGGTTGTACCAAGAAAATAAATACCAATGTTTAACAAACTTATGAAAATAAAGTGCTAAGAGAATTTATCCATGCACCGTGCCGACTTACATCGAGACCTCGGAATTCCTACTGTCGACGACGACACAAAATTTGAATAAATGGACATACGAGTACTAACAATAGAGCCTTCCAAATTTTGAACGAGAGAAATCTTTTGCGCTAGGCCATTTGCCTAACGAGACTGTTTTATGATAAAAACTAAGTCGAAACTTATTTGCGATAAGATAAACATTAATATAGTAGGAAGGTGTGTAAGTTAGTGAGTAAGATTCTCACACAGCTATCAGGACGCGCTTGCGATCCTCATAGTGTCTAATGGAAGATGTCATTTGGATCCAAGAACTTAACAGGCCTACATATTTGTTCACTATAAATTTCTGATACCAAAAGCTTATATATTCTTACCTGTATATTGTAAGTAAATGTGAGTGGAAAGCAGATCACATTATACGCGGTAAAATAATTTGCATCACTTAAACCAAGGGTCAGTTCAATCGATAGGTAGTAACGTACTCGTAATATCGTCATAAGCAATATACTCGTATGTTCCGGGTGGATCAACGATTTTTATAATTGATTTGTCCTTAGTTAGGTAGTTAGTTACAATAAACTCGGATATGATGTCTATGCTGTGTAATAGGATCAAGATCGTCAAAATCACTCAATTGTTCGCAATAGAGCGCTGATTCTAGGATAAATATTATTTGTTCGCCGACATGGTTTGATTCTAAAAACAAGTGTGCTGCTAGTTAAGTAGTCGAAAGTGAAAAAGTCGATTTAGTAGTATAAAAATCAGCAAGACCGCAGCAAAGCAACATCATGTTGAAGTTAGATATATTCCAACGCGTCGAGAAAATCCTTAAACTCGGTGGCAAATAATCAAGATCCTCAAGTTCTTAAGTTTCTTTTGAATGATTTCGAAATAAAATATTTGTTGTTAATAGGGAAATTCAGACTAAAGTCTCCTTTCAAATGTACATTTAGAACTTAAACGTGCCTCATCATGTATACCCCCCAATATTGTATATTAGAGTTTGTCCCAACTAAGCCCTGAATATTGTCTGCTGTTCTTACAATTGTATCTCGTTTAAAAAAAAGAATTATCGGAGAATTCAATAGTGTGGTTTGAATTTTAGTGAGCGTAATTCAGCATCCAGTTATCAGTTCCCTCGTATCCTCTCATAATTTCGTGAAGAATCCAATTAACTTGGCCACAAATAAACATCCCAGTCCGCTACTGTATCTCATTCCCTGCCATATTTTTCACTTCCCACTCAAAATCATAAATCATTTCATCTCAACCGTCGCATAATTGCCTTACGCCCAAGAATCCCAATAAAAAAAAAACTCACCTTAAATCTCCAAGAAGCGTAGCGGTACCCATGGTTACAAAGAAGAAAAAAAAAAAACATTACTTACTCGATGAAGCTTCGGCTGGATTTTCCATTTCATCGCCGCCAACTCATAAATCCCCGCAATAAATCATCGCAAATTTAAAGGCGAAATCCTTTTTATGCACCACGCCATCAACCGAAGCCGAACGCAAACACCCACATTCCTCATAAGGTGGACCAAAAGAACAACTAAAGGTAAACTGTGTTTTTTTTTTTTTTAAATAATCGGCGTTCTCTGAACTAAACACAGGTTGAAGTCGTCCTTTCTAGGTATCAGTATGTCTCGATAAGATGACACTAGTCATACATGCAAACATAGCCGCTGCCTTAAATCAATAGAATCTACCGAAAATGGCCAGTAAAACGCATGTCCTTTTGGGGAAGACTTCATACGTTTGGACAGAGGTGGAACACGACAAAAACCCAAAACCTCTGACAACTGTTTGCTCATCAGAGATCACACATACACATACTGTGAAATTCGTGCAATACTCGTAGCGCAGTTAGGCGTTAAATAAAATTCGAATATCCTTTGATAAGTTGGTCTCATACCCGTTTTTTCTTTTATTGTTGTTTCATTTTCAAACTGAATTTATTTAATTTATCGCAGTACCACCGATGCACACATAGAATGTATGATATTATATCTATAGTGAGAAAAAAAAGAAGATTTTTAATTCTGTTGACAAAAAGATTGTTTGTAAGCACCCCAACCCCCAATCGGATCGATGGTTAACAATCGTATTCCAAACGAAAATTGGCAACCAAAAATCGACAAAAACATGCCCAATTTCGGTAAAACAAAAGAAAAAAAAATTCAAAGAACACCACTACTAGAACTATGGCGTGTAAAGTGTATAAGCCCACCCGTACACATTCTCAAGTGCACACAGGGTGCGACCAACGAGCAGAATTTGTCGTGTCAATATTTGCAGCGCAAAGAACAAACTGCATTCTGTCAGCAGTCTCTGTTTTTTTTTTAGTTTTTTTTTCCATCACAGTTTCGTTCTCATCCCATCACCGTATTCCCTTTGTAACAGTTTTTATGTCAACCACCGTACTGCCTATTCGTAGTTCGTACAACCATCTTGCATCCAGTTTATGTTGTTTAGTTTTTATGGGGTGTTAATGTATTTGTTTGCATTTGAGTATATTTTTCTTTTATTTTTATATTTGTATTGGGAAAAGTTAAACAATGTGTTCCGAGGATTTGTCAAGACAAAAGGAGCAGATTTTCTATTT
Organism: Volucella bombylans; assembly: GCA_949129095.1. NCBI lineage: Eukaryota > Metazoa > Arthropoda > Insecta > Diptera > Syrphidae > Volucella > Volucella bombylans. The sequence goes on from OX422140.1 coordinate 102,506,835, forward strand.
TTTTTTTCAATTTTCTATTCCACGAGTGCAAATAGGGGAATGTACCATGGCTAGGCAAGTGCCGATTTGCCAAAAAAGAGTTCCCACTATAGCTAAAGCTGAAGCTGAACTCTCATATCCTTGCTATAAAAATGTTATGTCCGGCGGGCAGGATACAACTCAAAACAAAGTATATGGACTCGCTTATATATTGTATGTATGTTATAATAAAAAAATAACCGAATCTTTTTGATTATTTCGCCGGCAGATTCGCTGTTTTTGGCGTTTGGATAAATAGGAAAACTTTTATTTTTGGTGTTAAAAGAAAAAAAAAATGCTTTGTCTCCGCTTTCTGTGGCAAGTGGACCTCTGTTGGGAGTCCTTTTTTGTTTTGTTGCAGGATTAGAAAAATCGTTTCATTTTGTTCTGTCGTCGTAAAATTGGGTTGTGTTTTTTTGAATTCGATTTTATGAGTATTACGGGGAAATAAAACGGCCTCGTATTTTGGATACACTCTAGGGCAGTAGTGCTGGGAGTTTTGAAAAGTAACAAATTTGTTTCAAAGTCAATTGGGGGTTACGTAGATTCGTGAAACTGTTGAAATTTATTGTTTTGATGATTGAATCGCATTTTGTGGAATAATTATTTGTATGTCTCTAGTTCCACACTTAGGTACATACATACATTTATGGAACCATAGAAACATTTTGTTAAAGTAAATGATGTAAACGAAACTTTTTTACTGGGATCCTTTTCGCATCATCATTTCACAATGTCGGTGTCCTAATTTTCTGCTGCTTAAGTGAAATTGTATGACGCCCTTCTTATTGTCAACTTCATCCAACTTTACTAGCTTCTTCACCTGAACTGGCGAGAAATTTGGGTGTGCAGTTCGAAAAATGTGTTTTTTCTTTGTCTATTATTTCCGACTCGTGGATGGTATTTCCCAGATATACGATATCCTTACATCTTCTTCGGTCCGAGCATAGTGCTTTTAATTCCCCAGGCCATGTCATTCTCAATAGTTGACCTTTGAAAACGATGGGTCCTGGCCCTCTAGAACCATATTACGAGGAGCTCACAACTTACGCTGATGATTTGCCAAACCGAAGAAGCAGTGATGGGTTAGGGTTATTTTTTCGCTGTATCTTCACTATAGTCCGGAGTGAAATTTGGCTTCAACCAATAATTTAAAATGATATTGCGCTAATAGGCTACAGATATGCACCCCAAGTTGCCCAAAGTTCATTTCCACTTGAGCACGGTCTTTTTCTCGAAACTCCCAAGTGCTTCCTCATTCACTTTCGACAAGGTTCAAATCCGTTGTTGCCTTCTTAGTCCAACGAAAAAGGGATTCAAAAGAGTGATTATTCGCTTGACCTTTGCAGTGATGTTATTGTTTGTATTAATACCAGAGTGCAGGTAGACAAAGTCTTTTACCGGTTCGATTTTTTTGTAATTTACGCGCGCCTAAGGAGTTAGATACCCTTTTACTGTTGCCTGGGCGCGGGCGGAAAGGTAGAAGGAGGAGAAAGGAAAATTGTTTTGTAGTGGTTTGAAACTCAGGTGTATTTGGTTTCGATATTAGCTCTCAGGGATGGGAGTCCGAATAGGACGGAGAGTTTTTTCTTCACTTAGAGCGACGGTTATAATTCATACTTGTTTTTTGTGCTTGAAACTCTACAACAGCCAAATCTACGTGTCAGTGTTATGCCTTCCACGCAGAATTTTTCTGACTGAGTTCCAATTACATAAATGAAAAACTTGTCGTGGGTAGGATTCGAACCTTGACCCTCCGAGTGAGAAGCGATTGCTAGTATCACTACACCACGGACACCCCCGCCTCCCTACTGCTCGCTTTGTGCCGTGCCTGCCGTTTTAATGTCAATAGTACGAGTATACATTTTTCTTTACACTCATCTGCCATTAAACTCATCGTTGATGCTCCTGCTGCAATGAACACGAACGCTCCAGTTTCAGCTCGCCGATTACTTCCTAAAAATATCAGTGTTGTCAGTTTATGCTAGCAGTTGTACAGACTTTAAAATTTTATGACTCCCATGTAACAAAACTCACATTACACAGCGTCACCTGACCGAAATCCTTTTTTGACATCCAATGCCTCAGTGGTGTCATAACCGACGTTTTTGGAGCACCGGGCGTTTTCCATTGTCATCTTACATGGATGAGTTTGCCAGAAATACCGAAGCTTCACATGGCTCTAATAACCCGCCTTTATCAACTACGTCTTGTATCCGTGGGTATCAATTTGAAGTTTCTGGGTTTTTTCTCGGCCGTAAGGCGAATATTAGTGGATGGTGGCTTGATACACTTATTCCAGCGATTTTCCAACTTCTTGATCCCGTCCGAAAAGTAATTTTCCGGAAGGTCTGCTCCGTGGCGTCGATGATTTCCTCGCGTGAGCTTAATTTTTTATTGATGAACCATCTTTTGAGGTTTGGGAAGAGATAATAGTCCGAGGGAGCCAAATCGGGCGAATACGGTAATTGCGACAGCAATTGTAGCCGTAAGTCATTGATTTTAGCCGTGGTTGCGATGGTCTTTTTTTTCGCCTCATGTGAGGCCGCTTCAATCGCACCAATATTGCCCAAAATATGGCATGTGCGCTCAGTACTAATCTTTGTGGTATCTGCTAGCTCGCGCACCTTCACTTTCCGGTCAGCCAACACCATTTCATGTATTTTTTTGACATTTTCCTCTGTAACCGCATCGGAAGGCCTGCCGCTGCGGACTTGATCGCTAGTGGAGTTGCGGCCACCACGAAACTCTAAAAACCAATATTTGACGGTGTAATCTTTCGGAGCATTAGCCCCATAATATTTATCCAACTTTCCTTTTGTTTCCTTCGCCGTTTTGCCTCTCAAAAAATAATGTTTTATGAGAGAACGAAAATCGTTTTAGTGCATACTTAACATGATGCCAAACACGTCAACAACAATCAGCTGTCAAAACAAAACTAAAGACAGTATCGCACTGAAATTTGGCATGTCTGCCTAAATATGAACGGACTTCAAGGCACCATAACCTTCTTTGCAGTAGCAGCGCATTCTGGCGGTCAAGGAGGTTACTTTTCACCCCACCTAGTATAACGTTCTCATCCCAATCTCTACGTTCTTCTATTCGGTATTAGTGTTCTCGTACATTTTTTTTTTGAAATGAACTTCCAAACATCATTTGTACAGATGCACATCTTCCTACCTTCGAACGAGAACTTCTCTACTCCCTTCGTTTTATTTCTGAGGAAGCCGATGTTCCTCCCGCTTCCTAGTCTCATAGAAATCGTGACGAACACTCTGTTGTTTTAAAGACATCAAATTTATTCATTATACTTCTTCGATATTCTGCGGGATATTCGCATTCGCATCTTAAATACAAAAACTTAGTAGTCTGAGTCAATGCTGGCTCCTCGAACGTTTCACAATACTAGAGATGTGGCACTCTAACAACCTATTGTAGATGACGAGGTTTGGGGAGCGTGTGCTAGCTACTCGTATGATTACATTTCGCTCTGCCTTGAAGTCGAAAGTTCTGACTTCTCTTTCGTCGTCACTAAAATGCCATTTACAGAATTGATATGATATGTTCATAGAGGCTTAACTTTGTTGAAGCTCCAACTATCGACGGAAATGTCTTTTGCGGGTTACTCTCCATTAGCCTTACACCCATCATCGTTAGCACTTTCTGAAAGGGCTAAAAAGGACATCTGGTCGCAACATATTTTCGACGACGAATCATTATGCTAACGTGAGTGGTGTTTTGCTGACTCTATTATCCAACTTCAGGCTGAACAGATCCACTTGGTTTTCCGAGTCGTTAGCACATGAAACCCTAGTGCGCTAGTAATAACAGTTGACATGGACATTAGAAGAGGCTGCAATCAAAATCAGTTCTATGAAGATAAAATAAGTGTCAAAATCTGATTAGATCGGTTAATTTGGTTCGAATTAGATTTTTTTCGTTTTGGTGATAATTCAAGGGAGGTGTTCGATTAACTCTTTTTAGAATTTAATGCAGGATGTGCCTATGCTTAAGGCGTCTATCCAAATGAATGTTAATTAATGATATTTAGTCTTCGTTTCACTATCGTGGATTTTAAATATCTAAACGTCAGTTTGCAGTCCTACAGAATTCCATAAGTTGAGCGAAATCTTAATGTATTTGTTGACTAATAGCAGCTTGATATTAATATTCAAATTTAACATAAAAAACTCTAGTACTCGTAGCTGGAAGAAATGGAAAATGACTACGGCCACATCGGTTGTCTTGAAACTGTCGCCGGTATAAATTACCTTCTTTGACTCAGTAATCCTCTGTTCGTTTTTACATCTCACAGGCAATAGTGGGGAGTTTACATCTCAGTTTTATAATATTGGCATGCCCCAGGTAAAGCTTCTACTGAGTGGCTTTCATCCAAGAATACAGATATTAATTTACATTAAATAAAGTTCGAACTGCTACAAAACACGATATTACAATACAAACATTGTTAAAGTCGGAGATTTATAGAGCACAGATTATTTGAACCTCGGAAGTGGTAACTGTCTAAACAGTGCGATCTGATGCAGACGAAGACCACACCAGATTCCTCTTCTTTTTTTGTAACTGCAACTCATGCAGATCGTTGAGTCATAATGCGATCTTGGGAAAGTAAAAGATAGACAGGAACGTAAGATTTTAAAAACAAAAAAAAAATTGCCGGACTAGCCATTAAGTTTGGACCCCATTGTGACGAGTTTAGTGAGCATAAAGTAACGTAGCTTTCCCTATATCTACCTTTGTTTTCATTTGTTGATATTTTGGTACGAAAAGGGCTTGCAGGTGTTTTCCTGACAAACATTGTATTGTATTGTATTGTATTGTATTTTATTGTACTGTTGTATATCATATTTTTATTCATTCCAACTTAAAACACTTAAATAATTCTTTAGTGCTAATTGCCGAACGAATAACAATCTGTAGCTATTTAAAGTTAGTGTTGGATGACCCTTAGAAATGTTGTTGTTGCTTAAGTGGCGCTACAGTCCGGGGTGGACCTGGGCCTCAGTCAACAAGCGTCTCCAGCCAGCTCGATCCCTAGCTAGCTGCCTCCAGTTTCGCACGTTAAGTTGGCTGAGGTCCCCTTCCACTTGCGTGCGCCACCTTAGTCTTGGCCTTCCTCTACTGCGCTGTCGCTCGGGAGCGGATTCGAAGATTTTTCGGACCGGAACATTGGAGTCCATACGCTCTACCAAGCCATCTCAGTCTTTGGATCTTCATTCTTCTGGTTAGGTCGATGTCGCTGTATAGTCCATAGAGTTCATTGTTGTATCTCCTCCTCCATTCACCGTCAATGCAGACGGGACCGAAGATCGCCCGAAGAATTTTTCTCTCGAAGCAACCAAGAACACCCTCATCCATTTTTGACAAAGTCCATACATCTACGACATAGGACAGGACTGGGATTCTTAGGGCTTTATATAGGGTCACTTTTGTTGTTTGAGAGAGGGCTTTGCTAGTCAATCGCCTTTTTAGCCCAAAGAAGCAGCGATTGGCAAGAGTTATATTTCTTTTGGTGTCTGCCGAGATTGACGTTTTCTTCGAGACGTCGGTGTTGTGTGTTCTTTCTTCTTGACAGCATATATTTAGACTTGCTCTCATTCACCGTTAAACTCATCTCGCGAAAGCGCCCCTGACATCACGCTGCTTTCTCCCGATTATGTCAATATCGTCGGCGTATGCGAGTAGTTGGACAGACTTTTGAAAGACAGTGCCTCTTGTGTTTGCTCGTGAGTTTTGCACTATTCTTTCAAGTACGATGTTGAAAAAATCGCATGACAGCGCATCGCCTTGTCTAAATGCATTGTGGACATCAAAGGTCTCGGTGCATCCTCCATCGTCATCCTGCACAGACAGACGAGTTTGTCATACGCAGCCTTAAAATCGATGAATAGGGGGTGTGTATCGATCTAAAGCTCATCGGTCTTCTCCAAGATCTTCCGTAGTGTGAATATTTGGTCTATGGTGGACTTTCCTGGCCTGAAGCCACACTGATATGGACCTATCAGGTTGTTGACGAACGGCTTCAGGCGTTCACACAATACAGCATATAAGATCTTGTATGCGATGTTAAGGAGACCGATGCCTCTGTAATTGGCGCAGGTCAGAGGATCTCTTTTCTTGAGAATCGGACAAACAATGCTGAGGTTTCATTCATCGTGCATACCTTCGTCCGACCATAATTTACAGATGAGTTGGTGTGTGCTCCTTACCAAGTCATCGCCTGCCGCTTTGAAGAGCTCGGCAGATAGGCCGTCCGCTCCAGCAGGTTTTTTTTGACTTAAGCTTAGATATAGCTATCTTCACTTCGTCCTGGTCGGGTGGGCGAAATTCTTGGTCATCATCGTCCAGGTTAAAAGGTTGTTTCTGCCTAACAGCGGTATTTGGTTCGCCATCGCCGTTATACAGTCTGCAGAAATGGTCTTTCCAAATCCTCAGCATCGACTGCGATTCTACCACGATATTCCCTTGTTCATCGCTACAGGCTTCGGTTCGGGGTTTGTTTCCGTATCATGTTATTTTTACCTTTTGGTAAAACTTCCGAACCTCATTCCTGGAGTAGCATCTCTCAATTTCTTCAACCGCGCGCTTCTCATGCTCTTTCTTCTTCCTCCTGAGAAGCCGGTGTTCGTCTTTCCTCTTCCGAATTTCTTCCGGCATTCATCATCGAACCAGGGGTTTCGTTGTGGTGGACGAGTGAAACCCAGCACATCAGAAGTGGCACCTCTGATGGCGTTTTGACAGTGCTTCCAATGGTCTTCGATGCTTGATGCTGGCGGTATTGGACCTCTTAAGAGATTAAGAGACACTTGATCGAATTTCCTCACAGCATTAGTTTGTCTTGGCGTAGTTTGGGATATCCGCAACCGTACCTGGGCTACAACAGGGTAATGGTCCGAGTCGATGTTGGCTCCTCGGAACGTACGGCCATCCATAATACTGGAGGAGTGTCTTGCGTCGATCGCAATGTGATCAATTTGGTTGACTTTTGATTGCTCAGGAGTTCTCCAAGTCCCCTTGTGTATATCGAGATGTGAAAACCGCGTGCTAGCTACGACAATGTTTCACCCCGCCGCAAAGTTGATTTGCCTGAATCCATTATCGGAGGTGGTGTCGTGCAGTCTAAATTTTCCGATCGTTCCACCAAAGAAACCCTCTAATTTCTAGCTTTGCATTAAAATCACCGAGGACAATTTTAATGTCATAGCATTGCTCATAGGTTTTGTTAAGGAGCTCATAGAAGGTATCCTTGGTGTCGTCATCTTTCTCCTCTGTGGGGGCATGCGTGCATATAAGGCAAATGTTGGTGAAATTAGCCTTGATGCGGATTGCTACGAGGCGCTCGCTCACATGCCGGAAGCTCAGGACTTCTTGTCTTAGTCTGCCTCCGACAACAAATCCGCATCCAAATAAGCGCTTCTTTTGCCGTTGATAGCAATCGTCGTAGTAGTGTCGCAGCTTTTCATCCTCTTTTTGTCCGGCCCATCCCATCGCATTTATTGCATTACGGTTATGCCTGCTTTGCAGCAGTCCAGGGCCTCCGCCAGTTGTTCGGCTGCACGTGGTCTATTAAGGGACGTAACATTCCACGTGCATATCCGAAGCTCATTGTCCTTTAAACGTTTGCGTGGGTTGTCGACAGTAGATCCGCCCATATCCGAGGCTTGTTGATGCTTCGTAACTTAAGTTTTTTTTTAAATGGCCGGGCAGTTACCCCGGCGGCACAATCCCCAACCTGGAGCACCACTTCCATTTTTTGCCCTAGGACGAGGGGTCGGTTACGCCGAAGCCAGTAACCCGTTCCGGGAAGTGAGTGCTGCCGGGCACTTTTTTCTTCTTTTTTTTCGAAATCTAAAGATTTCCCTGTGAAGCAGTGACCATGTTCAATGTTCAAGGTCAGTAATAGTTTTTATACTTTTGTCGCATGTCGTTTGGCCAGATACGTATGCACTGTAGGTGCAAAGTTCCAGTAGGCAATTGCACGCATTTTATTTCAGGTATCCGGACCTGATCAGGAAAAAAATGTTGTTGAAAACGTTTTTTTTTTTTTTTTTTTTTTTCAATCTTCAAAGCAAGATACTCGTACATATTCATTGTCCCCTTTTCCTTTCAAGGACATACAGTCGGCCGACATTGTGTAGCTGACCCGCATTGAATTACCGCAAAAAACTCCATTACATCATCATGCTAATAATTAGCTCGTGTTATGGAAATTGGCTCGGTTCATGAAAGGAACTCATATTCCAGCTTTGCTCTGTACAAAACTAAAAAAAAAACGGACAAAGGCAAAAAACAAAAGTTCCTTGTGTTCATTTTACTCCTGCAAGTATCATAGCGGCAGGTGGTACTCATTTATCATCTGTAGAGAGTGAGTGTTGGTTCTGTTCAAATCGATGCACCATTTTTCTTTTAAATTATATTATGCTCAAGATAATAATTGTGGCCTAGCACTGGAACCCTAAGGCATCCGAAAATTAGGTGGTAATAGCTGAATTCATATGTACTGCCGTAGTGCTTGCGGTAATACTTTCAAAATATTTTCATAAACATATTTCTGTGAACATGCTCCTATGCCAAAGAATGTCCTTGCCTTTTGTCTGGTTTTTAGCTATTGCGTGTCTCGGACATCTTTATTCGAATGAAGCCGAAAGGGCAAACAATTATGCTAACCCCATAAATCATCTCATTTCTCCTTACAGATACCTTAATCCATCAAACAGCCAAGCAATCCATATAAGCAAGCACGTGCGACTCCATCACGTACTTAACCTTTAAGCCTTTCCCATAGTCACAGGGCCTTTTCGGATATACTCCTCCCTATCTACTCTATAACATCAACAACGACAACAACACCGGCAAAGGCCATGTGTCTCATTCAGAATGAGTAGACATCCCAATTACATAAGAATTTTTTGTTGGTCTTCGTTTTTTGGGTTTTGTCCTGCTGAAATTTGAAGCCGGTTGCTTTGGAAAAGAAAACAAAAAATTTCCACCCATGTACCGAGTCGTTTTTAAATATTATAAAAGTCCTAATGCTGTTTCTCCAGGACATACATATGCCACCAGTTGTTGTTTTTTTTTTTTTGTTAAGTTTTTTCTTTCTTCGTATTGTTATATATTTTTGTCTTGTTTTTTTTTTTGCTGTCTTTGTTTTCGCTCAAGGATCCTTAAATACAGAAATTTTCTATTTTACGGTGGTGGGGCGCATATTCTTCCTTGGACCATAAATTAACGCCTTATAAGTGTTCTCTAGAGTGAACAAACAGAATAATGAATCCTTTTCTTGACCGTACTTAACTGGTGAAGAAAAATAAAGGAAACTTGGTTAGAGAAGGTAAACTTATGAAGGAACGAACAAAAAAAAATAATGGGGATGAAGGACTGACTAAAAGGGCGGACGTCTCCGAGCTAGATGAGAGTATTTAGGTTCCTTTTTTTTTTTTTTTTGGTTTGTTTGAAGAGCATTTGCATTTTTGTTTTTGGGGCTCTTTCATTTAGTCAGAGGAAATAGAATAGAAACAGGATAATGAAGCCAACAGGAAGGATGGACTCTATTTCTTCGGAGTGGTTACCTACTTACTTTCTTAATTTGTGGAAACATGGAAAAAAAACTAACTTTGATAGCATTATCGATCCGCAACTAATAGAGACATTTAATGTATGTTCTATAAGACGGAAGAGTTAAAGGAAAACACTATAATTTTCAGTTTAACACAGCCAGAGAATTAAGTCCATATAAATTCTGAAATAGAACCAAGTATTTACCTACTAACTAAGTTAGCGAGTTATCTTAGTCCGCGGTAGTCCATGCCTTAACCAACTAACAAGTTGTCTCTAGTTTTAGAATTTAGTATTTAAAACGGACCCCATCTGGGATGATGGAGGCCTAGTGAGGAGTCTGATTAATGGTTATTGGCAACGGATTCGTTTCATTTCTAAGAAGATGGCCATACTTTTGTTATCACCGTTTCTAAAGACTCTTTACATTTTCCAGCCGTGATTAAAATCCTTCTCCCATTGGCGAAGCATATATAAAAGTATATGGTATTCTTGGTCCTCAAAATCGGCCAAATGAGCTCTTTTTCGCCGTGTTGTGGATCGTATCCCATACACTTTTCATTGGCCAAGCCAACAACGTGTCAACATTGTGTACGTAGACAAGAACCTGTATACGCTGTGAGTGAATGTGTGGGAGAAGATCCAGAGTTTTCCATTCGACATTTTGGCTATGTAGACAATTTTGCAAAATTATCTCGTTCCGTATAACATCTAGCTGGTGCAGGAACTAAAGCCACGAAGAGTACACAAAACAACGTACCATGGCTTCTGACTGAAGTTCGCGGTTGGGTTTCTGATTAGCTGGAAGTCCCTGTTCTTATAGAAAAATCGTGTTCGGTGACGAGGCTCAATAAGTTTAAAAACAAACAAAATTTCCATTTTTATATTGAGGCCAATCCAGACTTAGAAGAGACTCAATTTCAGCAACAAAACTACACTGTTCTATGTGGTCTTTACGCTAGTTCTCATGATTTCTTACCTTTTCAAAAAATGAGGCCAAATCACTCTTTACAGTCAATGGTCAATATAACCCGACAATGATCAGTGATTATTTCTTTGAAAATATGGACGACGTTCACCATTCATGTGCCATACAGCTACTACCATACTACATGCCCGAAATTGTTTTCAAAACAGAATGCCATGAATCATTCTTAACAATGAATATAGATTTTAGGTTTAAACTCAATTTCTGTCGTTATTTTTATAGCTCTTACAAAAAAATCGTTATATTCGTGCTTGTAGATACAACATTGGTAGTCTGCTGTGTTCTTCTAATAATGTCACTTAGAATCCAAATCACACAGGTTTTTCAACGCATTCTCCTGTTAGAACGGTACACTTTTCCCAACGTTCGTGCCGTTTTTTTTTAACCATCTAAAAAATATTGTTTGTCAAGCTTTTCAAGATAGACTTCTGTCTCGCCGAAGACCTCCACGTTCGAGTTTTCCTGCGAGCCACCTTTTCAGGTCGGGCGAGTACAATAGATGAGAAATTAACTCGTAGCGTAATCATGCAGTTTCTCCACGTCGATACTGGATGAGTAAGCTGGTGCTCTGTACCAAGTGTTAGATTAGCACTTTTTTCTTTGCCGGTCCAATATTTCATTGTTGTACTGCCGCGTGAGTCGGAAGGTCAGGAGCCCCCGGAACTATGGTTCCGGCCTGACCTAGGAGTTGGCCCCCTTGTGGGAGTATCGTGGTGGCTGTAGGTTTATACCCAAAATGGCGGGGAGAATAGACCGAATGGAGCTTTTGGACATCCATCTCATGGCTTAGCATATGTTGTAGTGTACTATGACCTGTGCTAAAGCATGGGATTGCTATGGAACCAACTGGTCTATTCTATATGGAGTTGCATTGCAACCGGGTACCATGACCCATCAGAATGGGGGAGGTATTAGATAGGCCTACTGGTGGTAGTACTTGTACTACCCGAAGGGCGCTTATCAACGCATTGTTTTGATATCTTGTGCGAAGACGCACCGTAGGCCTAAGCTCTCACTGCAGGTACCTACGTAAAACACAAGAGACATCTGCCCCGTGAATGTCCTTCCTCTCTTCAAAAAGTTCATGGGTATTATTCCCCCTTCGAATCCCAAAAAATTATAGCCATGATCCTTATAGCCGAGCAGACCCTGCCTTTTTCGGAGCACATTCGCCTGGTCGCTTGGTTTTGATCAACAGTGACGAATCGATGCGAAAATTTCTGCGAATTTTGCTTAAAAAGCTCCAAGCACTTCTTGTAAGTTGACAACCGTATCCGCTTGTTATCCACAGAGAGCAATCGCGACACACATCGAGTCGGGCCTGTAGTTTCTCATGCTTGTCTTTTATACGAGGGCGGGTCAATAAGTCCGTGACTTTTGGAATAAAACACAGATTTTTTGATAAAAAAATAATTTTATTTTTCAACGTAGTCTCCATTGAGCTCTATACACTTTGTCCAACGCTTCTCCAATTTTTTTATCCCTTCCAAAAAAAATGATTTGTCGAGGTCCTAAAAATAGGGCTTTGTTTGCGAGATGACTTCATCATTGGAGTCAAATCTTTTTCCACCAAGCCATTTCTTCAGGTTTGGGAACAAGAAGTAGTCGCTCGGAGCCAAATCTGGAGAATAGGGTGGATGAGGGAGCAATTCATAGCCCAATTCATGGATTTTTGCCATGGCAACTGCACATGTGTGCACCCTTGCATTGTCTTGGTGGAAAATAACTTTTTTCTTGGCCAAATGAGGTCGTTTTTTTTTCAAATCGTCATTGAATCGGTCCAATAAGTTGGCATAATATTCCCCATTGATTTTTCTTCCCTTTTGAAGGTAGTCAATGTGGATTATCCCGCGTGCATCCCAAAAAACAGTCGCCATAACTTTATTGGCTGACAAACCCACCTTGGCCTTCTTTGGCGCCGATTCACCCTTAGAAACCCACTGTTTTGACTGTTGTTTGTTCTCTGGTGTGTTGTGATGGATCCATGTTTCGTCCACGGTTACAAAACGGCGCAAAAACTCCTCCATATTGCGATTAAACAACGCCAAACCTTCCTGTGAAGTGAAGCACACGAAATTCACTTTTTTCCATTTTCTCCTCAAATTAGTGAGTAGTCTGATAAAAATAGCTGTCAAACACAAATTAACTGACGCAGCAAGTTTAAATTTTGACAGGAGTCAACTGACAGATGCCTGTTGACAGGAGCAGTGTTGCTGTTTCAGTAAAGAGGTCAGAAATTCAAAAAGTCACGGACTTATTGACCCTCGTAGACTACCCAACTTTGCTCATTTTTGTTCGGCGGTCAGCAAGAGGGATCTTTTAAACGTTTTTCTCGGATGTGCGGCTACGTTTAAATTCGTTTAACTATTATCTCATGGTTATAATATTATATATGTTGAAGTTCATCTTTCAAGTTCTCCGTCCTTGTTACTTTATTCAAGAATTTTTTTTATGCATCAATAAAATAAAGCCGGTTACATTCGAGAATTGCCATTCATTTTGGAATCTTTTATACTAAGCCGGTCTGAAGTTTGTCTCTCCATTATCTTGTTGACTTACTTTGTTTCCAGCAAATGTGAGACATGCTACGAAATTCTTCAGAAGACACCAATTTTATTTAGTAAATTGGCATTTGAGTTTCTATTTCGGTGTCAGTGTATCTCTAGTCTGGGCCACCTTTTATCTAAACACATTTGTACTTTTTTTTTTCTTAGATTTACAAAATTAATAAATTCTTGTGTTACTATAAATATTTAATATTACTTTGATTTTTCTTTTTAGGTAAGTTTCACAACAGTGCGCTCTAAAATCATGTAAGAATTTAGCAAAGAAATTTTTTTTTTTTAATTTTATGGTGTGAAACATAGTGTTATACCTACTAGTGTTTTTCTTATAACAACACTATACCCGTACAGTCTATATACTCCTCTGCTATACTCGTATACACAAAACAGAGGAAGGTTCGAGTTGTATATTACTTTAAGAATCCTTGCAAGATACCACAAATCCGAATCGCAAGTTATAGCAAAAGTAGAGCTAGGTGAAGGCTCTTCAGTATAGAGTCAAATTCAGAAACACAGTAGAGATGGCTAAGCAACTTGATCGTAAGCAAAAATCTTCTTCAACTATACATTTTCTGTAACGAAGTGCATATACGCAGCAGATTTAAAGTAGATCCCATCCACGATCTTGCTTCTATTGTAATTGCTTCATACCATATGCTCCTGTAGAATGCGATTTAAAGAATCTTATTCGAATTCATGTTAAAACCGAACATACTCGTATTGCAATTATCCTCTATATCCTCTCGAATCTTCCTGTTGTAAAGATTGCACAAGATAGTTGGATCTGAACGAGGCGGAATAGAATTCAAAATCAGTAGTTATGCTGTGGTTTTATATATTAAATTTATCTTCTCTCTTGGATTCCAGTTAGGAAAGTACGTTTTTTCTGCTAGATTGTACTTCAATACTAGGTTCTGTATTGAGAGGACTTTAACCCATTTTTGTTATTAATATTTTAAGTTTTGTTTGGTATGCATTCCACGTTGATCAAAAAGTTCACGGAATTTATTCAAAAAATTAAAAATACAACTTTATTCATCTATAGTAAATCTATATTGTCTCCTTCAAAGTAATCCCCATCGACTGCAATCGGATCAGCCTCACAAATCATCTCTTTTGCGACGTCAACACGGTCTCTTTTTTTGCATGGAATTGAGGTCTTTTGGCACCTACTTTAGTGCTACACGACGGAAACCCAAATCATTAACCAAAATGTCTTGGACGGATCCACAGGCAAAGTTCAAGTCCTCCGCTATCTCTCTGATGGTTAATTTGCGGTTATTGACCACCATTTATTTTACTCCATCAACGTTTTCGTCGGTTTTCAATGTCGATGGTCTGCCACTGCTTTCATCATCTTCACGACCACTTTTGGACCGCTTGTGCCACTGGTAAACGACCGTTTTCTTTAGAGAATCGTTCCCCAAACACTTTTCCACAAAGAAAAGTGGAGCACCAGTGTCTAGGGGAAACATATAATTAGGGGTTGAACGTGGTAAGCGCAATAATCGCTTTTTTGCTATGCGATGCAGACTTATTATTTATGCAGCCTTCCCCTACCGACGAGAATGCTCGTTTTTCCTAAGTATTTGTATTTGTACTCACGGACAACTTCCACCATTTCTTCTTGATACGTCAATCTTTCGCTTTGATCTGATTTACCGCCACCACATCTGAACACATAGCCTTCGACTTATTCAGGTTCACATTCAGGTTGCAGCATTTACAGTAAACGCTGAGCCTATTCATAAGTTGCAGAACCCACCCACCGCATCGTTCCCCCCTTTACATTGTCCGATATGTCATTGATCAACAAAATGAACAGTAACACATTCAGGATATATTCTTCCTTCACTCCCTTCGTTGTTGAAAATTCTGCAGAAACTGACTTTCTATCCCATATATTACTTACTTGCCTAAGGTGGCGCTACAGTCCGGGGTGGAGCTAGGTCTCAACCAACAAGCGTCTCCAGCCAGCTCGATCTTTCGCTAGCTGTCTCCAGTTTTTTTTTTGCCATGGCCTTATCCAACTGAAATTCGAGTTGTTTGTTTCGCCTCTCTAGGTGGACAACTCTTTCCGATATCTCTTCGTGATGAATTTTCAAGCTGGATAACTTTGCACATAAAGGCTGGAAGATGGACTAGCTCTTGGACTAGTTCTTTATTCTTCTCATCTAGCAATTTTTGGAATGTTTTAATGCTCATACCGGTAGGTTTGTTCATCTCGAACCTGTTTTTATTACCACTGGGGCTAGGGCAACGTTTTTCATTCCTATGAAGTTCTGAGGAAATTCTTGAAGTGTCTCGTTTGCTCATTAGTGAGGTTAGATTTGCAAAGAGTTTTGTGTTAAGTAGTCATTTGCCTTAAATTCTTTTCAAAAAATCAGACAATAACATGGTATTTGAAGACTTTCGTTTTTAATCAGGCTCCTTAGAGTGTAAAGCCTGCAGCGTAGTCTGCAAATTTAATCAGCTCCTACTGCAGAGAATTAATAGTTGTCATACCAGTCATACCAATTTTGAGCTATGAGAGTATCTGAACGTGTCCCCAATGTACTATTTTATCCGAGGTTTGAGATTTTTGAACCACAATCATCAGAAAAATCGTTTCTTGAAATACATATGTACGAGTACAACGCAAAAACCGATATTGTTACTCCATTCAAAGTCAAAGTCAGCCACAGACAATAACTAAATAACGCAATAAGTATTAATTCACTATTTTTTTAATTGACTATATTTTCAATTAACTAAAAACTAAAATAAAAATAAAAATTTTAATTGAAAATAATTTTCTAATGACAAGGCGTTTCTTGATGTTCCTGGGTCTACTACTACTACAATTTTGTTAGTTTTATCAGCATTTTGAGATCAGGTTGCAAGGATTTAATTTAATTTACTAACCGCTACCGTTCACATTCCAACGGCGAGAGAATGAAAGGCTTTATCAAAGGCAAACCTTTTGACTTTTGGAGTTTTGACATTGACTAGCAAAAAAGTCTGTGTTCTCAACAATACATTTTTCCTTTTCGGTATGCCGAAAATTTGGGTTTAGTGTCCGAAGGATTACCAAATCTTATCTATGAACACACGCATTACCCCTTCATAGACATACTAATAGAATATCAAAGAGAATCTTCTTTCCCGACTCCATCGGATAGGCGATCTCAAAGCAGATGCTCTACAAGGATCTTGGCGGGAACAGCATTTTTCTGTTTTTGTTTGAGTAACTAGTGCCTATCCTCCCAACCACACATGAACGCAGCTGCATTTCAAACACATGGAGAAAAGCTAATGTCCAGGGTGTATGTATGTAAATATCAAGGTAAAGTCTTTTAGGTTGATCAGTCTCGTTTCGATACTCCTAATCAGAATATCCCGAATTCCGCTTTAATACAACACATGTTAAACATATTTTAATTTGCATATGGACCGCGTAAATCAGCAATATCAGTCTTCCATCGTTTCGTAAGCATGATTGCTCTCTGTGCCCTTCTGGACATCTCCGGCGTCTTCACCAGGTGAAGCAATCCAAGCCTCCCAATTGTATCCCTAAATAGCGTGCAAAACGATTTAATAAAAGAAACAAAAGGGGCAATCTAGATCATAGACTAATCTGGAGACGTTCTACGGGAAGATTCATTGAGTCCAAGTCTTCCGGGCTTGGTTTTCGGAATATACCAACGATCACAACTAAAAATAATTTAGTTCCCCACCGTCATTTCAACAATAACCTATGCATCGTTCCTATGAAGATGGAGTTCACTCTGCAAAAAGTGCAGAGACAAGCCTGCTTGGAACAAAGCGCACCTTAATCCAAGTGGCACAATTCAAATGGGGTGGGAGCCTTAGATTTCGTTCCCAACTACAAGCACTGGTTTAGACAGCCAAGTTCTGTGCGAGAGAAAGCATCAGTAGAGGCCTCCCAAGATCATTATACTAATATGTTATCAAATAGCCAAGCATCTCTTAACTCTGTCAATGCTTTACATTTTGAGTCTAATTCCATCTACAGATCCTCGGAGTTAAAAAAAAAAATTCTGGCAATGAACTTGCTGACGAACTTCCTAGATCAGGGGCTGAGTTTCCATTTATACGGTTAAGAACTTAACTAAGTACCTAACTGGTCATTGCCCTTTCAAATAAAATCGCATGTGAAAAGGATACGTTCAATGCGACTCATGCTGACTTTGTCCTTAAAACGCTGAAACAGTCCATTCTTAAGCACTCTCATAAAGGTTTCACATTAATGTCAACTCACACCTATTTAAGCCTCCATCCATGAACTGCTAACAGGCAGCACAGTCCAACAGACACCTAAGAGACTGACACTAAAGATCCTATGAGACATATGGAAAGAAGACAACTACATATTGGTCTACCAAATCTACCAATCGCCCATTATTGGAAATATAGTATCTATAGTATATTAAGTCACCCGCACTAGCTTCGTTTTAATTAATTCTACAATTAATTTGTTAGTTGTAGTTTGCAAACTATAAGTAATTTTAATTGTAATTGTAATAGTGCTTTGTGTGTAAAAGATATTAGACAATGAATCACCATGTGGCTCCGAAACAACTTTTCCGTCTGGGATTTACGAATCTTTGAAGAACTTTGCTTGGTCTCATTGAATTGCTGGAGCTAAATGACTTCAAACTATCTCCAGCTTCAATCTTATCAACCTGATGATTGTATAACTCGCTCTAGAAACTGGCCGCAACGATTTTACTGTCATTCAAGTTTAGACTAGCGAAATACGAAAAGTCGTAGGAAAGACGTGCTGGTCCCCTACAACTCCGAAAATAAATGTCTCTTCAAGATTTTGTTGAATGGAGTTGCTTCCGGATTCAAGGAGAATTCTATCTACCCGGTCTCTCTATTACTATAGTATAACAAGTGACGATTACATCACTCGAATGCATCCTAATCGAAACACTTTTCGTAGATTTAGTTCTATTCTATTGGCCAAATCCCTTTCTTCCTTACTCCATTTTCTCACAAAACTCTATAACTATTTAAAATATGACACAAAAGGTCATTCCTGTCAACCGTTATTGGTTAAATAAACCTCTCATCCCCAATGGTAAATACATAGATACGAGTACAAAATTCATCACGGTCTTGTGTATGTATCCGTATTGTATGTTTACTCCTCCAAACAACAGTCAGAGCCTAATTAAACACAAAACTTCTAACCCTAACATGTCTAAATGTCACAAAACTAATGAAAGATATAAATCATCGGAGATCTCAGGCAAACACTAAACGCCGCAACAGGATAGAAGAAAGCCTGTGCAAACAACTCTTTTTTCTGCTGTTGTCGGGTTTTGCTTTTTTATTTTGTGCTGAAATTCTCTCTCGGTCAATTACTCAAACCTCCTTTCATCTGTGTTTCATCGAGGTCAACATGGTAGGTAGTAGGCAACCATCAGATACAAAGTTTCCTTGCAGCTCTGCCCATCCACCGCTCTACACTGACCACATCTTGTATCCGTGTGTGTTTACTCCAAGAAACACCTCTGTGCACTCTCAGTGGATAACCAAATACTAGAAACGCAAATAACAGCAAATAACCGCAAAATGAAAAAAAAAAGAAGAAATGTGGAGAGAAAAAACTACAAAATTTACTTCTCATTCTTGATTAACTCGCTTTGGTCTCTAACCACGTTGATGATGCCAACTCCGAGGTGAGTACACAGCCAGTGCATGTCGAGCTAGTACCAGCAATTCGCTGCGGTACAGCAAATCATCTGGACAATTGTTGCCCGACTCGAGGTCGTCCATTTAGTTGTTGCCCCTATCCCTTATTGTTTCCCGTCTTTCCACACTCTAACCCCCCGCGACATGATTTTTGTTTATTTCTTCGTTCAGACACTCTTGAAGACATGGCGCAGAAAATTAAACTTCACAGAACGCAAAATATCCACACCATCGGTCATTTTACAAAATGTATCTGCCGCAAAAATACCCAAATGACAATAACTAAGTCGATCCCATCATTGGATTCAAGGGGACGAACGACGGCCGAACTGAACCTGGCTTCAAAATCGGAGTCTGTGAGCCGTGAACTGTACAATTGTGGAGTTCTGAGCTTGAGACTTGTAACCTGGAGCCCTGATCGGCCAATTGGAAACAATTTATTGCCTATGACCACCTGCTGTACAATCCTAAAAGTTAAATTAAAAGAAGTGAGGTGGGTGAAGGTATGAATTCGAATACAAGGTACCACACATGGTTCCTTTAAGTTGGAAATCAATTTTTTCTGCTGCTGTTGCTCGCTGTGTTGTCTTACTAATGCGCAAAATGTGCACAAGAACGCTTAAGACACCACAGGTACGAGTACCGTGGAAGGTTGAGCTTAAACGTTTGGCTGTACTCGTATCTGTACTGGATGTGCAAAAAAGTGGCTACACACAGGCTGTTTTCGCCATCCACAGAGACTTCTGAGTGTCGAATTGGAACAGAGTTCGTCTGCTTGTTTGTCTGTTTGTCGTTTGTCTTAAAACGTGTGCATTCGTAAGAGTCTTGAATTGAAGGCCTCTATTGCCCAAGATATTATGGTGTTGGATTTGGAATTGCGGACAAAAGAAGACAAGACAAAATCGGAACACTAATCAAGTGAAGGAAAACGAAATGAGGTTGTTGGATAGTAAAGTACTGGTACGTGGGCTGAAGAGCAGTAATATTGATGAGTGTTTGAAATGCCATGGGGGCCAGTTCATGGACTGGATGATGCTTTGTGCTGAGTTCTCGGTGGCTTGAGTTAATGTATCGGTTAGAGTGCAACTGTGTCAGGGGAATGTGGTATTAATAAACAAATGCTGAGGTTGGGTAATTGCAATGCCGCAACCATCACACATAGCTATGGTGAGAGTAATAGGATTTATTTCCTATCTTGGTGGGGCAAAGGTGTGGAGTTGAAATGATGTATGCTCGAGGGTGGACATATTTCGCGATTGGCACTGAATATTTTGTATAAAAAGACAGACTTTTACAAGTTTTGTACCACCCACCATATGAATTGAATACTTTTCAGATGCGAGGAGTTTTTATAATGTGACGGACACAAAACCATATTTCGTATGTGCCTATACATACATAATGCGTACTTGATTTCTGCCCATAAATCGAGGGTGGATCATTTGAAACTGTGTTTCTTATCTTACTCAACCAATATCGTGTTAGAGCGATAATCATCACCCCAAGCAGCTTTTCAAATCTGAATCCGAACTAACTAAGTTTTTAATCCCGCTGAACCACTAACAGTGGTTTATCACATCAGTGACAAATTGGCGTGCTAAAATCGGGCACATTTACGAGTAGCTCCACCACAACCGATTGCAGTACGAATAATACGGAAGATGTTCAGGGGGAATTGAAAGGATCAGCGTGTCGGGATTTGTAAGCCTGCCTTAAACTTTATTAAATTAATTCGGCTAACTACTACCAGAGTTAATCCAACTTACGTTATAACGTAAGTCGCACGATTTCATCATATTATAGATGTGATTCTGATCTGATTGGCAATAGGATTGTCCTTGCGTCTGAATATGTAACCGATTCACTGCCACACTTATCCCCCTTACGGTTGCTACTTAGGTCATCGAAAATAGTTTCATTATTTTCAAAATACTCTCCATGAAGACCAATACACTTTTGCATTGAGCGAGTTAACGCCATAACATGTTTTCTAAATGCTCCAAACGCTTCTTCAGGTGTCGAAAAGCGTTGACACTGCAATTTATTTTTAATGTACGGGAATAAAAAGAAGTCACTGGGTGCTAAATCAGGGCTGTACCGTGCATGACCCATCAGCTCGATGTTTTGAGTGCCTGTGAAAACTCTCAATGTTATGCTTGCTAAGGTTGCTTTTCCTTATTTCTCAAAAGAGCTCAGGTAGATAAATTGGGGTGTACCATTCTGAATTGACCGTTCTGTGTTGCTCTAATTGTATGTTGGCGACATGACTGGCATTTCCGAAGAAACAGGCGACCAACGTCGTACGGGCAAAAATTTCATTGGTCGCCTGCATAGAGATCCATGATTCGGTCTGTCGCTGTCTTATAGACGACTTTTCAAGTACCGCAATTGAATCCTTCCAACATTTCTTTGGAGCAATCGACACGAACCTTTTATTGAACGGTTATCAAAATATGCGGTATCCAATGCGAATAAATCTTTTTTACAGCCAAGTGTTCATCCAATATTAAATGTATGCGAGTGAAACTAATGTCAGAGCATGCCTCAATTTCACGATAGGTCACATGACGATCTTGCAATATCTGTTCCCGCTCAGCATTCATGTTTTCTGACAGAACAACCGATTTTGGAGCAAACGACAACCACTATTGGATTCGGAAAACCAACGTAATACCGTGGCCCGGGACATCGAAAATCCTAAACACGATTTCATTCCATTTTTTTGCTGAGATGAATTTTTTAAAATCTCTGTAAAAAATGCAAAGAGCACTCGCGTCACAACACGTTCTGAGCCTGTGTACCACTAAAAACGTCAGAATTTACGATGCTGTTGTTAGATTTGACGTAACTACAGCGGTAGTAATGTTTATAACTTCGTTTACTGTTCTTGTGGTTCTTATGAAACTATCTTTTTATAAAGGTCTGCAGGTTTCAACGACTGAGTATGTTTTTTCCAGCTGCTCTACCCATGTAAAAGAATTGATTTAATGAAAGAGTAAAGCAGTCGTAGTCTTTCCTTTTGGCGCGGCTAAAATTACTTAAACTGATTACCAGGTTCTGATTACTGATTACTTTTTCCTCGATATCCTGTCCAGCAGTCTTAAGTAAGAACCTTGGTTAAGAACTTTTGCTCTTGATACTCGTAGTATCTTAAGTTCTACTCTGCTTTCGCCGGACTCTTAGTTCTAGGACATCTGAGCATTAGCAGGCAGACACAGTCAGAGAAGTCCAAATGCTTTTGGTATGACGTTGTCCATCTGACTATTTGGTTGATTTTTTTCGGACGTGCCGTTCATCTTCTATTAGTACCAGGAAAGATGACGAAATATAGCCCTGTCGCACATCGATTTAGATTTTAACATCTTCTGACAACTTTCCGTTGTTCAGACCGACACATTCTGCACCAGCGTATGTAACGTGAGGTCCAAATACTAGTTTGTTTTTGAATCATATACTATTTTGACACTGACAGCTCTTTCCCGCTCAAAATCTTGACTGTCAATCGGGATCATACTTCCGCAGAACGAAATGAATGAACATCGTTGAGAAATATTGCAAACTTATTCCAAAAGTGAGTGCTGTGTTACCCAGATAGTTCGTTTGTTGAAGAAAAAATGTTGGCCGAAATGAAGCATCCAGCGCGCCTACTGTACGCAAGTTTTTGCAAAAAGTTCGTGAGACTGCCTTCCTTGCGGACTACACTCGCGGTCCCCGTCGTCGTATGGTACGTACCAACGAGAATGTGGTGGCTGCGGTCGAGAGTGTTCGCCTCAATCCAAGAACGTAGACCCGCCATCATTCAGCCCAACATTTCACACACCAAACTAATTTTGCGCAAAGATCTCGGATTAATCCCTTACAAAGTAAAATTGTCTCAGAAATTCAAGTCAGATGACCATGCGCTCCGTTATCGCTTCTCAGTTTGACATTGGATGAAGAGCATCAAGCTGAAAAAAAAGGCGAGCTATAAATTGACCGCCAAGTTGACGAACTATTTGTTCGGCCTTACAAGACCAACTCGACAGCGGAAAACCGAAAAAAATTCAAATGAGCCAAGAATGACTCTAACGACTCTCTTAAGCGCTTGAAATTTTAAATATTAGGTTATACCACTTGAAATATATTTTATAGTAAAAATTTAAAAACCAATATTTACTTTACGTTTCCTATGAGAGAGAGGTATCGACATATTGCCATTGGGGATATTCCCATGCTTTGTGCAATCTCCCGCACTGATTTCGTTGGGTCCGCATCCACCTTTGCTCTCAAAACATCGTCGTCAACTAACGTTACCGGCTTCCCACAAGGTTCATTTTCGAGGCTGAAATCTCCCGAACGGAATTTTCAAATCCTACGTCGTATAGTGCGTTCGTTTACTGCTACATCCTCAAATGCGGCATTAATGTTTTTAATTATGTCCCATTTTTAATTCGTAAAGGAAGAGGGTTCGAATTTGAACTGCCGACATATGCATGGTAAATAACTCCTAGAAAAAAAAATAACGGTACTTGTAACGAACCCTAAAATTCTCACACGTCAGGCACACGTACGACTTTAATTTATAAAAAAAGAAAATTTAACGTTCAGTTTTTAGTTTTCAGTTTTCAATGCATTTTATTTTCTTAATCACTAACTCTTACATACTAACAAAAAATGCTTAAATGCTAGCTTAAAATTACTTAACAATCTTATACTAACTTACTGGCCCCACACAAGCACTCTAAGCTACTCTAAATTCTTATATCTATGTCTTTCGACTTCATTTATATTTTATTTGGAATGTTTCTTTTATATACTTAGGGCTAAGAAAAAAATTTTATTACAAAAACTTAGCATATGGACAATTTTTTATTTTTTATAAAAACTTAGTATCTAACTTAAAATCAAACTTAGTCTACTTAACCTACATACACAAAATACACATAAACACACTTAGACGTTATACACAATAATACACATATGTTAGTATATACCTTTATATACACTAACACATGTATATATTACTTAAATGCTAACCTAAACCTATGTAAGCTGGCCATCGCTATTTACAAAGCAAATATATTGGTCAGCCCTGCCTCATTAGTGAGGCTGGTCCGTAATTGACGGAAACGACGACGAAACATCTTCTCCATCATTCAACCTCCATCAAATGCTGGTGCTGCCGAACGACATCCCTCTTATCGTGATTCCCCACCGCCCTACTGAACCTGAGTCGATCCACACTGCCGTGTGCGATGTCTCTGTTGTAGTTGAGTCGCCTGTCCCCAGCTGTCCGAGCGACATGGAAGATTAACGGCACCGCTGATCTATCCTGGATCAACCCTATCTGATCTAGGTAGGGGAATGCTTCCGGTGGAACGAAGCCGTCAGAGCGCACACTCTCGTGGTAAAGGTAATTGGGGTAGTAAGCCCCAGATATCAGGTTATTCGTCGAGGTCATTGCTCTTGCAATGTGCCTTCGAGTCAGCTTAATTACGAAGTTGTCCACTCGTATTAGGTTCGCCCTATTGTAAAGGACCTCGTTAGGATAAAATTTCTTGTACTCCGACTCTGGTGTTCTATACAAACGAAGACAAGCCCTCTCAAACACCCGAATCTTTTCCATTAAGCTTGCTCGTACATTGAACCACACAGGACAACCAAATACCAGCATGGGCCTGATAAGGGCCATGTAGCAGATTACCTTTACCCTCGCATCGAGTTGGCTGCTATAAAACAGTCTCTTTGTAAGGGCAAAAGCACCTTTAGCTCTGGCCAGAGCAGCATCTACATTTTTGCCAAAATACAGAAACTGATCCAGCCAGATTCCAAGGTATCTGACTACATTTCGACAGGCAAGAGGTTGTCCGTGTTGTCCAACGATAGAGAACTTTCGCCAATTTTTTCTGGTATCCCTAGAGGCTCCAGACAACGGCGTCCTAAAGAGAATGGTTTCCGACTTCTGAAAGTTGATTTTCAACTTCCAGTCATCGCAAAATCGTCTTATCTTATCGAAGTCACGCTGCAAGAGAGTATTAATGACCTCGATTTTTGGACCTGTTCTGTACGCTACCAAATCGTCTGCGTACGCAATAGTATGGGGAAGTGAACCTATCAAGTCGCTTGCAAAAATGTTGAAAAGGATCGGCGAATTGACCGCGCCTTGCTGAAGGCCATTTTTAATTTGAAATATTCCAACAGAAGTCACATCGTAATTTTTCACGATGAACTGTCTGTTGGTTAGCATATTATAAAGAATGTACAAGAGTGGTTTACTGATCCCCAACCGAGTCAGCTTATAGAAAAGACCCTCTAACCATACGGTGTCGAAGGCCTTCTCCAAGTCAACAAGGCAGGCACCAGTGCATTGTTTTTTGCCTTTATTCCATTGGATATCGGACACCAGTTTAGACGCGGCATGTGAGATATCATGTCCCGCCTTAAAACCGAATTGATTATCCGGAATTATATGTTTGTCCTCAACCCACCTAGACAGAGCTCTATTGATTACCTTTTCAAAAACCTTACTGATATTCGGAAAGAGACTTATCGACCGGAGATTCGCCGGATTGGATATATCCTTCCCCTTTTTGGGGATAGGTTGAACCACCGCCGTTTTCCAATGCGCTGGATAATGTGCATTATTCATTGCATTATTAAACAGGGTGGTGTAAATGTCCACCGCTTCTAGAGGAAGATGTCGAAGCACGATGTTCGGAATACCATCGGTCCCCACTGATTTCTTAGCCCTGATTGTGTCGAAGATCTCATGGAGTTCCTCCTTCGAAATGAATGGGGGTAGGTCACCCTCTCTGGCAATGACACTATTGGCCATATTTTCGTCGTTGAACTGGGTGAAACCAGAGCCTTCGGATCGCCAGTTCCCCATTTCATTTCGAATGCAGAAGTCGTGCACCAAGACGCGATTGTCCAGGTCATAATTAGGGCCAATGATATCAGTGGCCTTGTATACTTCCTGGAAAGTCGCCCCTATGGCCTCAACCTTCTCCTGTGGATCCTCGATCACAAAGAAGTCGTCATCATCAGCGGCCTCATTTGGATCAATACCTGCTATTGTCAGTAATCGTTCGTTGTCTGTTGTCCGGGCTATTTTAAGACACTGAAGGTCGTTTTGATTTTTTCTCCGAAATAGTTTATTTATTTGCGGAAACATATTCGGGTTGCTGGTGTTTACAGCCCGAACCTTGTTGTTCCAATACAAACTTACCGAAATTCTGTAATTCTCTTTTATTAGCGTTTGAATATTTTTAATCGACGACTTCAGTGTCCTAATCTCCGGGTCTTGTCGGTCAGTTAACTGTCTATACAAGTTTTTGAGTCTTGTTAGAAGTCTACTTTTCTGTCGGTGCAGTGCGTCAATAGTAGGATTGCGGAACAGGTCTTCGTTAGTCGTACGTCGATACCGCGGTATTGTAGTGTCCATAGTTTGTTTAATTGTCTCGTCCATTTGTTTTAGGTAATTGTCGATCTCCTCGTTTGACAAATTCCTATTGGACGGTGGGTGGAGCGCGTTCGATGAGAGCGCTCTTGTCAAAGTTGCGGAGAAGCGTGTCCATCGAGTCTTACTGTAGTTGTAAGAATATCTTTGGACAAACTCCTCCAATTCCGCAATTTCGTTGGGAACTGTAATTTCGGTGCTAAAACCGCAATGGTCACTGTCATACACGAATGTGCGCAGACAGTTTAGCGTTTGTAAATTCGTACCTGTCAGTCGTATGCGTTCGTCGTACAGCAGTAGATCCAAATAAGACCCGCCTCTGGGAAACGACGGGTTATCAGTCGCTTTAAGACCGAGTCTGTACATGACATCGTGCTGACCCCACCAATCGAGTAGTAGGTTCCCTCTAGTATTTGGCAAATTATTTCCCCAATTTCTGTGTCTAGCGTTGAAATCCCCGCCGATTATAAAATAATTCTCCCCCGATTCCAGCCTCAGAAGTCGAAAAAGCGTGTCGAGCTCTGTAATGAATAGGGTGGATTGTGAAGTATCAGGTGCATAAACAGATGCCAAGTACAGCCGCTTTCCACTGCGGAGCGGGATGTAAATGACGACTGCCTCCAACACCCGGAACCTGCGCAACACGCCCTTGTACACTCTGTGAAATTTTATACCTTCTTTAATGAAGATCGCGACACCGCCTCCACGTTTGGATCTGGGCCGGTTTCTTCTTCTAACAATATAATTATTGTATTCCAGTTTGTGCTTGTCGGTTAGCTTGGTTTCGCTAGCGAAAAGCACATCAGGAGTTTGGTCTTGTAGCAATTTAAACATCGCGGCTCTTCGTTCGATCCTAATCAGTGAATTAACATTCACCGCAAATACCTTCAAAGTTTGCTCCACCATGTGCGTACCCATTACGGCATGTATTGCGTTAGGCCCGGCAGCAGCGAGTAGATCTGGTCCACCCGCTTGGCCTGTTCTTGAGCCTGCTTTTGCAGCTGAGCCATCTGCCCTTGGATTGCGAGCAAGATGGCTAGCATGTTAGGTGCAGCTTCCGTTGTTCTCGGCGTTGGCGCCGGAGAAGCAACAGTCGCTTGCTGTACCGTAGCCCCCTACCTGACGCCATTTGGGCGTAGGAAATTTGGGACGTGACGGCTGGTGTTTGAAACCTGACAGGTGAACGTTTGACCTCCACTTTCTGCTGCCGAGCCAGTTTTGCTTTTTTAAAGTCAGCGAACTTAGGACAACCCCGATAGTTTGCGGTGTGTCCCACGTTCCCACATAACACGCACGAGAGCTGCGACCTATCGGATGCTCCGTCAACACCCAGAGGACACTGCTCGGAACTGTGGTTCTTAGCGCACTTCACGCATCGAGGCTGCATTTGGCAGTTCGACGCGGCGTGCCCGAACCTCTGGCAGCGAACGCATTGTATAACGCCTTCGCTCCTTTTTAATTTTTCCCAGTGAACCACCTGGTAGTCTAGGACATTGATACTCCTTAGACTATCCAGACGGCTTTCGGGACTGAGCTGCACCAAGAAGAACGGCAGACTCCGTTTCTCCCGCCTGGCTCTAGCTGTGGTAAATGGCTTTACCCCCACAAACTTGAGTCCTTCGCACTCCTTCTCTTTGAGCAGTGCTAGGATCTCCTCAGGATCAGAAGACGGTTCCAACCCCTTCAGCAGCAGCGATTGCCGCTTTTCACACTTCGGTGTGTATGAGTAGTGTTCCGTCGTCGTTTCTTTTAGGAGCTCTTTAACTTTCGCGTAGCCCTCCACTGTGTTACAGTGGATGGCATGGCGATCGTTCCCCAATCTCTTTATGTTAAAATTGTTACCAATGACCAACTTACACAGGTCCTTGGTTGCATTTACCTCCAGTTTGTAGGTGTTGATCGGAGGCACCTTTTCCTTCTTCTTCTTCTGCTGCTGCTGCTGTTGTTGTCTCTGCTGCTGTTGTTGTTGTTTTTGTTGTTGTTGATGTTGTTGCTACTGCTGTTGCTGTTTTTTCAGCTGCTGTTGCTTTTGCTGCATTTGTTGTTTCGGCTGCTGCTGTTTATGTTGTTGCTGCATTTGTTGTTTCTGCTCTTGATGTTGGGAGCTCTCTACTTCTTGTTGCTCCCTCTGCCGGCGTGCAGTTTGCCGTTGCTTAATAGCAAGCATTTCTTGTTCCAGATTTATTATACTGGTTTTTATATTATTAATTTCTTCATCTTCGTCTTCCGACTCCGATGAAGCTAGAGCGGCAAAGTTGTTGGTGCCCCCCTCCTCTTTATCTTCTTCAGCTGTTAAAACAGCACTTACTTTTTTTCTTCTTAAATTAGGAGGGGTTTTTAACCTCTTCCTCCTTTTGATGGCTTTCGCCATGGTTATGGCAAGAGCGGGGCGCCCTCCACCATCCATCACGTGATTTTTATTTTTATTTTCCTATTGTTGTTGGTTCTGTTTTGATTTTGCGTAGGAGAAAACCAAACAAAAATAAGAAAAAAAGTCTTAATTTGGCCCGGGATTCGAACCCGTGTTCACTGATTCGATGCTAGACGCCGCTAACCAGCGAGCTACCGAGTCAATTAATGAAACTGTAACTAATTTACTTTTAGTACGACACTGAATCACTAAATTTATTTTATTTTAGGAAAAGCCGACACACGTGTATTTTCTCCGGAGATCTGCGAACGACTCGAAAATTTAACGTTCTGGCATAGATGTTCACTCTAGAAGTTCTTATTTCCGATTGAGCGAAAGTCGGATATTTTCTGTGGTGCAACCCAATAGAATAGAAACAGAGGGAAAACTGGTAGTAACAACACCTTTTGGTCGTTCGTCAAAAATATTAAAAATCTACCTCATCCTCCATCCCAGCGGTGATTTATAATAATATTCCAGCTGTCGGCTCTATGGACAAGACCAATTGCTACACCCTTCTAGATTGTTTCATGATCCAGCCTATACTGGAGCACGTTGAAGCATTAATGGGACGAATCGACTTTCGCACTCGTGTAGTAGTAAGAGTACTTAAAGATTACTGGTCCAGATGGTATATCTCCTCTTTTTGTGAAGCGGTGTTCTTCCACTAACGACTGCGTGAGCTTTTTCATCAATCTTACTCTTTAGGAGTATTTCCGAGAAGTCCGTAAACAAGCGAATCTTCTTCTCCTTCTTGCTACAGACCCATTGCATTTACAGTCCTTCTTTCCAGGATCATGAAAACGCTGTATTGAACCTTTAGCTCATGAAATATATCTCAGCGGCCGGCAGTGAGGTTTTCGTAGCTACAGGTCCACTGACATGAGGACATGTCTTACTGAAAAGTGGAGCAAAAACATACACTAAACTGGCCAAAGCAAAAATTTTTCGAAGATTCCCGCATTTCATCAACGAATACTGGAGCCAACGCGTACACCATACTGGCAAAAGCGACATTTTTTCGAAGATGCTCGCATTTGCTATCGATGAATCTGTTCTTGAATGGATTAGAGATTACCTTTCGGAGCGATCAATTTATGTTTTCGTGGACAGTTTCAGGTCTGGAATCCAGAAAATAAGTGCTGGGTTGCCTTAGGGCTCCGTTCTGTTTCTGACATTCGTTTTAATTTTCATTAATGATCTCTTGACTGCTACTTCTAATCCAATATACAAATATCCCTTTGCTAACGGACTCACGCGCCTGCTCTTCGGCTATAGAACGGGAATGGCATTTGCATCGCCGAAACTGAAAAGCTTTTCACTCTCGGTGTGTGTGTCAATGACAACTTGCGTAATCACATATTTGGTGTCGCAAAAGTGCTGCGAAATATAAAGGTTTCTTAAAAAAAATTTTTTCTGAAATGGATGACCCTACGTTTGCACCGACTTATAGAACCTTCGTCCTACGTTGCTAAAGCATTAACCTTCTTACACTTGTCGCGCTCTACTTACATTATATAATCTTTTTAATCTCCCACTTTAGTTGGTTTCATGTTCATATCTCTGTGCTTACTTCTGGCCATTGCAATCCAAAACTAATCCTTCAATAACTACCAAATCGGATGTAAAAATCATTTCATGCAACTTCCTTAAGTAGGAAATAGTTCGTTGGTATTCCCAATATTCGGGCATCTCTCCTAAGGGACAATCTCGCAGGATCCGAAATGATGGATTCAGCTCATTTGTGAATTGCATAAACCGCAGGAACTCGACAAACACCCAGATTATAACCCAAAATACACACTAGCCTCAGAGGCACCCTTCACAGCAATACCAACTAGAGTACTACGTACTGAACCAGCGAGGAGTGGCGCACACAGATTACTTAAATTTTATTGTCACGTTAAGCAGATTGGGATCTCAAAATGGCAGCATATAACACATAAGACATATTTCAAATGAAAAAAACTATCAGTTTTATGCCAGCAGCACTATACGTATAAGGGCCACCCATTGTCATATAAAAATTGTAAATTTTGGAATTAACCCACTCGAAATCAACACGAGTAAACCAAAGTAGCTGCACAAAGATCTTCTATCTGTATACGCCTACTAGGATTTGTCTAGGCTTTCCCTAACTTAAAACTTTCCCACGTCAATCAAAATAATCCAGACTACAGACTCCACTTCCAGAGGAGCTCCAACACCTGCCCACGTTCTATAGAAACGTAGCCAATCCCCGATATTTCCAACCATACCGGCGACTCAATTGTCAGATAATTTAAATGATCAAACCCGAAACATGATACCTATGTCACATTGACATTTAACGATAGATTTATTAAGGCCTGCGTATTACCTATGTAAATGTAATTTGAGGTCTACAAATCGCCTAACAGATACACTACCCAACAACAACGAATAACTAACTACACAAGACACGAAGAAAAAAAATCCAAAAATCACCATATCTTCGGATACCTGTTAACAAACGAATTAAATCGAAATTTTATGCAAATCGAATTGTCGGCGCCGATTAGTGGTTGTCTTATCGTCTCATCCAAACTCTATGTATCTACGTTTCTTTGTATGTTTAAAATTAGATCTCCCGATGGACCGATAGACTAACGACTATTTGTAGAAATCCCATAGTAATTTGCATTTTTTGTAGTGTAAGGTCTCGCTCAAAAGTAGCAACCTTAAGGGCCACACATCATTGAATGAGCCAACCAATGACGTAGGAGTCGGATTCGAGTGTTAATTTGTCAGATTTTTCACTCCAGATGCACATCTCACCTTCGACATTTTTGGGTCAAATTGAAGTAATTAAAATGCTAATTACCAGCATCACGCTTCTGTCTTATATCCAACCTATTCAGAGGAGTTTTTTTTTTTTGGTTTCTGTTTCATCCATGGAATGAATTTACTTCCAATTATATCCCATCGACGTAAATCAGAGTAAAAAGTTTGAATCACTTCTACGTGGTGGATGTACGGTTTCGATTACACAGTTGTCATGGGGCACCGATTAAAAGTAATAAATCCGCAAGTTTAATTAATTAATTGGAATCGATTGTTCTGCTCAGCTCAGTGGGACGAAGAACGATTCCATTTAAAGTTTAACCGCCGATTTCCGACAATTCCACGAGAAGTTACAAAGAAAGATAGAGAGATACTCGTAAATATCAATCGGATACTATGCCAGGATTCGTGATTGATATGTCAGCACATCCCTTCATATCAAATTTATGCCACATGCACTGGTATATCTACTCTGATTGATTAATTGCTTTAGTTATCTAGTAGATATGGACTAGATGCCGAGTTGGAATTGAAATTGTAATCCAAACCAATGCAAGAACCTCAATGCAATTCTCTGGAAATTATGTTAAGGTGGAGGCAGGAAACCGACAGATGTTGTGTGTCGGTTGATTGTGCGAGATTCCTTGATAGACCTCATTTCACCGATATGTCATATTAATGCTGTGTCTATTTGCCAAGTATGTAGAGATGGGTTATAGTCTCGAATGTCCGTCATGAGCTTGGCGTAACTATGCTACTTACCGATGGTGTATCACAGTTGGTTGTGGCTTGAGTACACCTGATAGGATTAACCGTAGATTTGA
The DNA here is from genome assembly GCA_949129095.1 of Volucella bombylans. Classification (NCBI taxonomy): domain Eukaryota; kingdom Metazoa; phylum Arthropoda; class Insecta; order Diptera; family Syrphidae; genus Volucella; species Volucella bombylans. Next base: position 102,539,158 of record OX422140.1, read on the forward strand.
TTAAATTGCAAATTGAACTGATGCATTGGAAGTACATATTAGTAATTAATGACTTCTGCTTTATAAATTCATGCAAGGATATCTGATTCTCTTCAGGATGACGGTTAGCAACAAGTACTCGTGTAGTATAGAGATGCTTCTTGATTCGGTGCGATGATAGGGAAGACTTGTTATCAGGATCATGCACCATGAAACTAATAAATTATTTAATATTGTGGTGTGTGGTTTTATAATGGGGGCAAAGTGGTGGTTAGGAGATACATCTGATAGTGCAATTGAAATATATAAATTGATACAAATTGACGAGGAGCTAGTTTCAATACTATGTAGCCGCTACATGGATTTTTAAGCGATATTCGACGATATTTGAGAAACAAACATCCAATTCTTACTTATTTATTTAGGTAGCGCTACAGTTCGGAATGAGCCTGGGCCTCAAACAACAAACCTCTTCTGTCAGCCCGGTCTTTACGTAACTGCCTCCAGTTGCGCACTCCAGGTCGCTTGAGGTCCCATTCAACTTGTGCATGCCACCTAAGGTGAGGTCTTATTCGACTGCGTTGTTCCTCTGGGTTAGATTCGAAGACTTTGCCGGCCGGAGCATTTGTGTCTATTCGTTCTACATGTCCTCGCCATCTCAGACGACTGGTGCGTCGTTCCGACTAGATCGATGTTGCTGTATACGAGTAGCTCTTGTATTGTAGTTCGTTGTTGAATCTTTTTCTCCAAAGCCGGTCAATGCAAATGGGACTAAACATTTTTCACTCGAAACGACTGAGGATATTTTCTTGTACTTTCGATAGAGCCCATGCTTCAGTGCCATAAAGTCTAGGTAGTTTTTCGGGATAGAACCTTACTACACAATTGCCTTCGTAGCCCAAAGGAACAGCGATGCGAAAAAATCGTTGCTGCTGAGGTGTCGTTGGCACAATTTATAGAAGTGCCAGGGTACGCAAAGTCCTTTACTACCTCGAAATTGTAGCTGTTGACTGTGACGTTCTGTCCAATTCGTTGATGTTGTGTGTCCCTTCTTGCTGACAGTATATACTTGGTTTTACTTGGTATTACCCTCACCCATTTACCTATTTTGTCAGATTCTGTTTCAATACTATCTAACGAACCGGTTACAGCCTGCTGTGTTCTCCCAATTATGCTGATATTTTCACAGACTTCTGAAAGGTTGTGCCTGCAGTGTTCGCTGCGAATTCCGCACAATTTTTCAAGTATAAGTCATATGACAGCGCGTCACCTTGTCTAAAACCTTTTTTGACATCAAAGGTCTCGGTTGAGTCGGTACCGACTTTGACGGAGCGGCGATCTCCGTTGTCATTCTGCACAAACGACGATTTGGGATGCCGAAACTAGACATGGCTCCATATAGCTCGTCCCTACAAATAGTGTCATATGCGTCTTTAAAATCAATGAAAAGATGGTGTGTATCGGTTTGGACTTCTTGAGCTCTTTCTGGTTTTTCTTGAACTTTTTCTGGTCTGAAACCCCTCTGATAGGGGCCAATCATGTTGTTGACGAAGAGTTTCAGCGTTCACCCAATATGACAGACAAGATCTTGTATGCTGCGTTGCAAGGTCTTCTGTACTTGATACTGGCGGCATAGTTATTGTTGAGATATTTAGGGATACGCCTTCGACGAGGATTCTGGCGGTCTCTTGCGATTGCAGTTTTTCTATGTTATATCTTCTTCTTTCTTGTAGTGTTTGGGAAACCCTTGGCTGCAAAAAGTCAATGTTGGCTGCCCGGAATGGTCGAACTTTCAGAATACCAGAGGCATGCCTTGCGTCTATCGCAATGTGATAAACATGATTCGGGCGACCGTCATGTCCCCTTGTGTATATTGCTAGGTTCGAAGAAGACAGTCTACATTATATACGACAGTACATATAATGAAAGCTGTTATGCCAAAATAGCCTTTTCGGCTGGAAACTCATATCTTGCAGAAAAAGTCGCTCTTGCACCTAGCGAAAACCGACAACGAGCAGACAGATGTCGACTCAAAATGTTAAGAAAGGGTCGAACCCCCAACTAGTTGGTCTTGTCGATATAACGAAAAGTGACACCGGTTTTATGAGCATAGACTTATTTCCTAAGCACAGGGCTACCTGCCCTTAAGAACAAACCAAATATATGCACGATCTGACCTTAAGTCGTCTGCGCGATAGCAGAGGGGATGTAAGAACTGTTAAGATGGTTGAATAGAGAATGGAGAATGGAGTAGAAATTGGTCACCTTCTTGTTGTTCAATACATTTTTCAGAAGGAATGTAAGACTTATGGATCTGATTATCGACTGTTTGCCTCATCCGTCACCACAACTGTTGAGAGGTAACAGCTATAGCTGGTTGAAATATCCAGTTTATTGATGAATCTGGCTGCTAGTCGGTTTTCGAATTACGTTGTGCCTTGCCGATCGTCTAAATTCTTGTTCTCACAACAAGACCCTTTAGAGGCTTTTTTTTTAGATTTTTCATATAAAGAGCATCTCTTATAATACTACCTCAATCGATCGATTCCGCCACAGCTGATGCTTATCCTAGATTGAGAAATGAGGAAAGGATTCGCTGAAGATTATCATTACCGCTTTGCAGTGGATTGAGTCTGACCGAACAAATATAACTGAACTTTCGGATCTGTACAGCCGAGTAAACTTCAGTGCACACGCACGATCCAGACAATGAAGATTTCGACGGAGCAAATCTCAAGATTAAATCAACAGCATGACATCAGCAGCGAAACGGCAGCGTGTGTGGAGTGTTGGTCTGCAAGTGGACTAAGGCCAATCGACTTAGCGCCGATGTGAAATGTCGTTATATTGCAGCAAGCAAACATCATCAAAAAGACCCATTCACCAAATCAAAAAACCGTCAACCAGATTGATCACATTGCATTTGATGCAAGACGCAGTTCTAATATTATAATACCTGCTGGACTTTTTTTCTGATAGTCTTCTAAAACCACGCAAGAAGACTTGCACCATCAACATCGGACACAAATGACCATTGGCAACATTGCCAGGAAGAATTAGAGGCGTCGCATCTGTTACGCTCAGTGACACCCGCTTTACGCAACGAAACCAATGATTTGCTGTAAAGTTTCGTCAACTGTATTCAACGAAACGGGATGCACTAAAGGCACTACTGCAAAGAAGGATTAACTGCTCTCGAATCCTTTAAACAAAGAAGGCAGGAAGAGCATCGGCTACTCGGACAGAAAAAGGCAGACGCAGAGAAACGTTCTATAGAGGCCGTGTAGAGGTGCTTCTGCAGATTTGATGATCAGAAGTTCTACCAAAAAATTAAAAAAAAACATCCCAAGGATAAAAATGCTGATCAGATAACATGAGGAGATAAGGATGGGAACGTAATAGTAGGGTCATGGTGCTGAATATTGGGAAAAATAATTTCTGTAGACTGCTTCCATTCAATGTGGACGACAATTTCGTTCACCCGACCAAAAACGGCACTGGATAGCGATATCTACAAGTAAGGGCGCTATGTCCGCAAACGCATTTCCTGCCGATTGTATAAATTACAGATTTATCATCTGTGGGTTTTAAAAAAATAAATTTTTATTTAACCGTTCTCTATTAGATCTAACTTAGAACTAACTTAACATTTTCAATTATACCTAACTCGTAGCATTCCCATGCACTCGTCGCTTCCTTGGTCAGCAACGGATGTCTTCTGGAGTTGTTGGTTCGGTTGACGTATAATTCTTTGATCATCTCAAGCGATAGAACTTCTTCTAATTTGTCCGGTCTATGTGATGGTTGCAGAATTGCCGGAAGGGGTTGGTATTTCGTAACTTCTCGAGCCGCGATTGTTCTTCCGTTGAACATTCAAATTAGATTCAACAGCAAGATTCCTGTTGAGATTTCTTCCACTTCTGGGACGTGTTCATTGTTGGCGATAGTGCAATTGGCTTTCTGGCTTCTTGTAAGCATTGGGATACATGACGGGTTTTTTAAACTAACTATGTTATTATCGTTACATATTGGTAAATTGTTATAAGTTTTACATTTCTTTGAAATACAATATACTCGTATATCGTTCTTACATTCTAATATTGAATCATAGTTTATCTTAGTTACAACCTTATTTATTTTGACAGGTTTAAGTACTGATAGGTTACAAGTTTCTTCATTGGTAGTTGGAAAGCTTAAAATATATATAACATTCTTATTATTTGAAGCTATTTTTACTTCGGCGAATTCTAATGCTTCATCTATATTAATATATGGAATATTTTTCGAAAATAGTGTTTCGGTAATATTTATTTCTGTATTAGATAAGATAAAAGAGTTTACTATATTTACTTTTGCCCATTCTTTACTAATTCTTCCTTAATTACATCTAATTTATACTTAATTTTCATAATTGTTTCAGTGTCACTCTCTCCTTTTTCCTTAAAGATCTTAATTACATTATTCGTTATATTCGTTAATTCATTAATTTTATCTATAGCCAATTTGTTAATTATAACTTGTTATTGATGGGAGACAGGATATGGCTTTGGGGAATGGATGATTCTAGCGTAACTTCTAGTCTTTCGATTGTTGTCTCATAAGCTTCTATTTCGATCAGGTGGACGATCGTAAATGACCTGTTTTGTAGTTTCACACGACCTGCGTTGATCTTTATCAGTCGTGAATTAGAGTAGTCCAATATCTGTGCCTCTGCGTTACATAAAGGCAGTAGTAACCTATTAAAAATGTTTAAGTTTTTATCAGACTTTTATGAACAATCCTTCCGGATTGAGTTTTAATTGTTGAATTTCGGTTTTCAGCTACGATTTCTTTTTTATATCTGGGGTTAAGTTTGTTACCTATTCTTTTGTTTCTCTTGACATAAATGGTTTAACCTACAGAATAATTTTTTAAAGAATTTTTCTTCCTATTGTGTTAATAAAGGTCAGTTTGTTGCTTAGTTTTTATTTTCTCCATGTTTTCCTGTCCACGTTCAAGTGCTTTTGGATCGTTAAGTAATTGTCTGCCGAAAAATATGTCAATGGGTTTTTTGTTTGTAGTCGAATGTATGGATAAAGAAATTTATGTTGAACATGTTTTCCATCATGAAAGTAGTAATAGATCTAGAGCCTTAGGATTTTTCGTTATCTATGACTATAGTTTTCGGGATACCAAAGGCTAATATCAGTCCTCTTAGAGGTTCTTTGATATCCTCTGATGCTCTTGATTTTACGAGTATTATTTTGGCTAGGGCATATTTCGAAAATTTGTCTATGGCAGTTAAAATGATCTGTTTGTCAGTAAAGTAAATATCTATGTGTATGATTTGACTAGGGTATTAAGGAATGGGGGTTGGTTGTAGCTCGGGTTTGTTCGGATGTCTGTCTTATTTATGTTCTTTACAAACTCTACATACATAATTTGGTAATTTTTTCTACGAGTATTTTACTTTTCATATGGGGGAAATAAAATTTTTTTAAGATTTGAGTTTTGTTCTCGCGATCATCACGCGATTGTGCTCTTTTGTTATTTCTGCTTCCTGTAGGCTTTAGTCAGTTGGTCAGTAACTATTTTTCTAGTGAAACGCGTTCGGTATTGCCTGAAATGTGTTGGGAATATTTCTTGTATAAGGCCTAAAATTCGTTCTTCAATTTTGATAGCATTGTTAACCGATGGATTAAGATATTGTTTAAGGATGTTTATTAACTTTTCCTGAGTGAAGTCGGTCTCCGATACAGTGTGTCACAGACACACGTGGGGAAAGTGGGGAAAATTATTTGAAATTCATATACTGAAGTTTCTCCTAAATTAAGGAAGATTTGATTTTTAAATGCATTTATTTGTGTATCTACAATTCGTATAAGGTCATGGCCGGAACTTTCGTCGCTGTGTTGGGTAACTGTGAGCGAGTTAACTTCGCTACTTCATATCGTCGATATATACATAACAAATGTTACCAATATGTTCTCGTAGTATATCGTCTAAAGCTCGCTGAAAAATTGACGGAGCGTTCTTTAAACAAGAAAGGGAGTCTTACAAACTCATACTTTCCATTATTGACAGAGAATGAGGTTTTCTCAATGTCACCCTCTGGAAGAGGAATTTGGCGAAACTTTTTAGGTCGATCACTGAAAAGATTTTATTTCGTCCTAATTGCACAAGGACCTCATTTGTTTCGGGTATTGGATAGCGATCGGAAATAGTGGTAGAATTAAGTTTCCTGTAGTCGATAACCAGCAGTATTTTTTATCGCCGGAGGCGTCCGCTTTTTTTGGAACGATCCAAACAGGAGAATTATGCGGTGACCATGAAGGTCGAATAATTCCGTCATCTAGCAATTGGCTGATTTGTTTATCTATTTCCGTTTTTAATGACATAGGATATGGGTAGTGCTTAGAATAGATGGGATCTTCTGTAGACGTGCGAATTCTTCCTTTTACATTTGTTGTATAGGTCTGTGTTTCGTTTGGGTCGCCAAACAAACTGTACCAGTGATCAGCAATTAAGACGTTTAACATGGCCTTTTGATCTTGAGACATATGATCGGTTCTGATGTTAATGCTATTTACCGATTCGAAAATTTGTTCTTTCAATTTTACTTTAACTTTATTGTTGACGAGCATGTAATTTTCTTTCGTGAAAATTACTGCTGACAGTTCCTTGGGGCTATCGTTTCCAAGAATCGCGTGGAACGATTTAAGGGATGTTAAAATGAAAAACTTAAGTTTTGTGTCGAGACCAAAGAGATTTATAAGGGTATGGTGCGAAATTTCAACGTCTCCACAAATGGATTTTGCATGGAATTTTTTATTACTGGGAATTGAATTTAGGACAAGGTTAGGTTGTACATAATTTTGATTGGATCCGTAATACAAGAGCCCACCGTATGATGTCCTAAGGCATCGAAACCAAGGATGAGTTGCATATGAAGTGAAAGTTTAGTCCAGGAGTATTCAAAATTACCATAGGTTGTCGGGAATTTTTGCCCATGACTTAAAAAACGAAGCTACTTCCGGTACGTTATTTTTTTAAGTTTTCATAGGGATAAAGGAAAAGAATAAATGAGTAACCATTCGAAAGACCACATTAAATAGTTCTTGAAGACATTGGGTTGGCAGTTACAATCCGCCCATGTACCCCTGACAACCCAACTTTTAACTACGCATATTTTTCGATTGACTATAGGCATAAAGACCAACGTTGGTGTGGGTATCAAATTAAAGCTGAGATCTTACCATTTACAAATATATAGTGTTGTCTTTAATAATTTGGCCAAATGTATAGACAACCCATGATTTTAGCGCGTAAATTGCATGCACTTTCTGTATCAAATGTATTTCCGCATAAAGCTGAGAGACCACATTTTGTTTATTACAACAAGCCGTTACTGTGCATGTTGTTGTTTTCATTGCCAATGACATAAACAAGTTGTTTATCGCAAAATAAACAAATCATTTGAAACAGTGTAATCGGCTTGTTTACTTAAGCAGTGATCGAAATAAAATGAAGTGTTTCTCTTGTGGTAACAATAAAAATGTATTACATTTTACAGATCAGAGTTTTGCCAAGTTGTCAATATCTTTAGCTTTCCGTCGCAAAAAAAACTTTAAATATGGTGAAATAGAATTTACTGGTGGAAATTATAGCAGTTTCGGCTACCATTCATCATGCTACAAAAAAGTAACGGTCCTTATGAGTAAATATAAGGAAGAATTTAAAAAAATTTCTCAGACTAGAAGTGTGAGTAAAATCTTTAATACTAGAAGTGACGTTCGAGATTATAATATACACTTTTTGTTGGTTTCAGATGATCACAATTCCTTCTGTTGATAACGTTTCAAATCCCTTATCGTCAACTGAATTTTGAAGAACCAGAAAGACCAGGTAACTGAAGAGGAAAATTCTTCTACATAAGTACTCACGGATGTGTTTTTTGTGCGAAGGTGGAAAAAAAGTAGGTTCTCAAAGAACGTTTGCAATCATAACCACTTCCCGTCAGAGGCTCAACCAAATAAGGCAATTTGCGGATGCCTTGCAAGACTCGAACTTGCTGAATGATTTAAGCAATTGTAAATCAATTGCTTATCATTCATCATGCTACAACTGGAACATAAAGAAATTTAGCTGAAGAAAAAACCGTAGGGCAATGGCACGAGATGCGAAAAGTTCATCAAGCTGCATTTCAATCCCTTTCGGAGTTCATAATTGCGGAAATCTGTGAGAAATAAAACATTTATTTCCTAAATGATTTATTTTCTACTATGTTTCATTGTTGTTCGAAGCAAGTGAGGGTAATTTTGAAAAAGAAGATTTTAAAAGTTATACACTTATACAAATACAAAATAAGGTTTTGAATACATTCAGCGACATAATTTCAATTGAGTCATCCAATACACCACACAAAAAGAAAAATGTATATAAACAGGGACTGGATATAAACAAGCTCATCAATGAAAATGTAGTCCAAAAAATGCCGAATCAACTAAATTAGAAGATATTACTTTCAAAATTAGACATGCAATAAAATCTTTAAAAGCATTTACACTTCCTGAAAAAGTGAAAGTTGCTTAGCCATAGTATGCAAACTAGAATTCTAACGCAGTTGCAAGAGGATATTAAAATTAACCGCAAATATGATGTATCCCAAGAATTGCATACAACTAGAATTCGCAAGGACAGAAAAGCTCTTGATAGTATTGTCAGCACAATAAAAGATAATATGAATCCGTTTGACTCAAATCTCAATAAAAATGAATTGTTTAACATTACAACAGGCAGGTCAGTCTCTTCTAAAGTAGCTGATTTTTTATTAAATGTGAATGAAATGGGCCGGCCAAAGCTCAATTTCATAACAGAGTGTGAGACGATCGCAGATCGTTTTCAAAAACCAATTAAACGCAACGTTATTCTCAATTTTATGGCAGATTGCATCAAAAGAGTTCAAACTGACGCAATAATTAAAATGCAGCGAGATATTTTTGGGCGCCTTTTAGCGATTGCCCTTGAAAAAAAAGTTAATTTAGAACTTTACCTTTCTTATCCTTTAGCTCCTGTACCACCAGCTCTCTGTCAAGCCACAGGAGAGATGCATAAGACTGATAAATCTGTTCTTGCTAGAATCTTCAAATCTTATATTGAACCCTCAAAGCCTGTATTGGCAGATGTAGAGATTATTGATGGTTTTTACTTTTTACATTTTTTTTGGGACCATCCGCAAACTTTCGGAAAAATTTCTGAAGCATTTTTAATAAAAATTTGCGCTACAAGTTCTTCTGAGATACATTTGATTTTCGATAGATAAATATCACCTTCAATAAAAGACTCTGAGCGCTACAGTAGACATGAGCAGGATGTTCACTATTCTAGTATTGGACCGTAACAAGCCAGGCCAAACAATTTCATTAAAAGTTTGAAAAATACTAGATTCAAAGAAGCAATTGTGAAGTTCTTGTCAGATTATTGGGGAAAAAGTTCGATGGCATGTATGTATACTTGGAAATAAAAAAGTATATATCACAGTTAAAGAGCAATGTTATTCATACCATTCAGAAGGAAGTTATGTCATTAAGGCCCAATAAAATGATTTCGAGTGTTTCCACGAGGAAGCAGATACGCGGAATATCTTTCATATAAGTAAGTGTTCTGAAAATTCAAAAATCATAGTAAAGGCTTCAGATACAGATATTTTAGTAATATTGTTAGGAGACATGTATAAATTTCCGAGTAAAGAAGTTTGGATGGTAAATGCTTCGTCAAAAAACAAAGGCCATGATTCTATTAACTGCGTTGCCTTAGCAGTCGTTCATAGACCGTCGTGGAGTAAGAACGTGTTTCGGCTTTTTCGAGAAAAAAAAAAAAAAAAAAAATACAAAATGTATATACTCGTATATATAAAGTGAAAATCAATATTTGACGACGTTTTGCAAAAGGTCAATCAGCACGGTGGAAGTGGTGTTCGAACGCAATTGACAAATAACAGGTCGTGGGTTCGAGTCCACACTTCCAAGTGGAACAAAAAGTTTTTTTTTATTTTTTTTTTTTTAAAATATAAAAAAAAAACATAAAAAGTGCGCTAACACCATCACGCGATTCATTCAGGGGAGCGGCCCGCTAAGCTAATAGCGGCACCAGCGGATAAGTCAGGCGATGCTTCAAGTGCATCAAGCCAACCTGAACCAAAGATGAAGAGGAGGAGGAAGCTGAAGCCTACTAACGAGGGCAGCAGCAAAACAGCAAACCATACAAAAGGCACTCAAAGGTCATTTCCCAAATGTGTCCGATGATGGAGAAGGCCAATGTATGGAAGATGGCAATATGTTTGCATCTCTGGCGGCCTCTGAGTCAGATGACGAAGAGGAGGAGGTAAACGAAATTATAAGTAGCATAAAGCTTCTCCAGCAAAGAGTGTTAGCTATTAAGGCTAAACAAATAGCAAGGAGGGAGAAAGAGCAGCTAGGGGAACTTCTCGTATCTCAACAGCCACAACAACAGCAACAACTAGCAGCAAAAAAAAGCAACACGTAGCTACTCAGCAGCAACAAGAAAAATCAAAACACCAGTTTAAACACACACAGGCTCAAAAAGTCAATCAGCAGACACCGCAACAACAACAACAGCAGCAGAAGAGCCAGCAACCACAAAAACGGAAACAACAGCAACCACAAAATCAACAACAACAACAAGAACAACAAAAGACATCTAGAACAAGGGTTCCACCAATAAACACTTATAAGATGGAACTAAAGGATACTATAGAACTGTGTAAGTCGGCCATAGGCTGTAATTTTTTTATAAAAAGATTAAGCGTAGATAGGCACGCGATCCACTGCAATTCAGTGGAGCGCTATTATAAAATAAAGAATTTACTGAAGGATTCAACGACGGAGTTCTTCTCCTACACCCCGAAGGGGGACAAGCTGCAAACAATGCTGCTTAGGGGATTAGAACCGTCGACTGATCCGGAAGAGCTCCTTGCACTGCTGAAAGAGAAGAAGTGCGAAGGGCTCCAATTCGTGGGGGTCAAGCCTTTCACCACAGCCAGAGCCAAAAGGGAGAAGCGGCAACTGCCGATTTTCCTAGTCCAGCTAAGTCCCACCAGCAATCTGGATGGTCTAAGGAGTATTAAAGTCCTAGACTATCAGGTTGTCCACTGGGAGAAATTAAAGAGGAGCGAAAACATTTTACAATGTGTTCGCTGCCAAAGGTTCGGGCACGCCGCGTCGAACTGCGAAATGCAGCCTCGATGCGTGAAGTGCGGAAAGAACCACAAGTCCGAGGAATGCGCTCTGGGCAAGGACGGAACGTCTGAAAAAAGCCAACTCTCTTGTGCTCTATGTAGGAACACGGGACACACCGCAAATTATCGGGGTTGTCCCAAATTCCAGTACATTAAAAGAATAAATCTGGCCCGGCAGCAGAAAGTGGAAGTTAAACGTCCACCCGTGCATTTGCAAACTCCAGCCGTTACTCCCCATGTTACCTACGCCCAAATGGCGGCAGGTAGGGGAAATACGGTACAGCAAGTGAAGGTTGCTTCTCAGGCCCCAGCGCCCAGAGCACCGGAACCAGTACCTGACATGTTAGCTATCTTGCTCTCTATCCAGGGGGCAGATGGCTCAGCTACAACGTCATTTAACTGAACAGACCGAGCGGGTGGATCAAGTATACGCTCTGCTGCCTGGCCTAACGCACCTTTTGCCGTAATGGGTACGTACGTGGCGGAGCAAACCCTGAAGGTCCTTGCTGTGAATGTGAATTCACTGATAAGGTTCGAACGACGAGCCGCACTATTTAAGTTGCTTAAAGACCAAGCCCCTGATGTTCTTTTGGTTAGCGAAACTAAGCTTACTAAGAGACACAAAATGAGGCACAGAAGATACAAAATAGTACGGAGAAACCGACCCAACTCCATTCAGGGAGGTGGCGTTGCAATTCTCGTACGAAAAGGTATACATTTTAAAAGAGTATACAGTCGTGTAGTACGTAAGTTCCAGGTGCTGGAAGCATGCATCGTGTATATCCCCCTCCGTAGTGGAAAGCGGTTGTACATGGTGTCTGTCTATGCACCTAAGGCTACTCAATCCACCTTATTTATCTCAGAGCTCGAGACACTTTTTCAATTTCTGAGGCTGGAATTGGAAGACAACTATTTTATTATCGGCGGAGATTTCAACGCCAAACATAGTGATTGGGGAAATAATACACCAAATACTAGAGGGAACCTACTATTCAATTGGTGGGGTCAACACAGTATAATGTATCGACTCGGGCTTAAGGCGACGGATAGTCCGTCGTTTCCCAGACACGGGTCTTATTTGGATCTTCTGCTGTTCGACTCACGAATACAACTGACATGTACTAACCAACAAACTACAAACTGTCTACGCACTTTCGTGTATGACAGTGACCATTGCGGTCTCAGCACCGAAATAACTGTTCCCAACGAAATTGCGGAATTGGATGAGTTTGTCCAAAGGCATTCCTACAATTATAGTAGGGTGCGTTGGACACACTTCACCAGAACACTGACTAGAGCACTCTCCTCGAATTCGCTCTACCCACCGTCCAACAGAAATCTGTCAAACGAGGAGATTGACAGGTATCTAAGACTAACGGACGAGACAATCAAACGAACAATGGACATAACGATACCTCGGTACCGACACACTGACGAAGAAGACCTATTCCGCAACGCAACTATTGACGCACTGCACCGACATAAAAGTAGACTGCTGTCAAGACTAAAAACCTTGTACAGACAGTTTACTGACAGACATAACCCGGAGATCATGACACTGAAGTCGTCGATTAAAAACCTCCAAGTATTAATAAAAGAAAATTACAGAGCATCTGTAAATTTGTATTGGAACAGTAAAATTCGGGCTGTAAACACCAGCAACCCGAATATGTTCCCGCAAATAAATAAAATATTTCGGAGAAATAATCAGAACGACCTTCCTTGTCTTAAAATCGCCCGAACGACGAACAACGAACAAATACTGGTAGCAGCGGGCATAGATCCAAATGAGGCTGTTGATGATGACAGCTTCTTTGTGATCGAGGATCCGCAGGAGCAGGTAGAGGCTATAGGAGCGACTTTCCAGGAAGTGTACAAGGCGAATGTTATCATTGGCCCGAACCACGATCTGGAGAATCGAGTCCTTGTGCACAATTTCTACCTTCGAAATGAAATTGTGAATTGGCGATTCGAGAGCTCGGGTTTCACCCAGTTCAGTGACGAGAATATGGCAAATAATGTCATCACCAACGATAGGGTACTACCCCCCTTCATTTCGAAGGAAGAGCTCCAAACGATCTTCGAATCACTTAGAAGTAAAAAATCAGTGGGAACCGATGAAATACCGAACATTGTGCTTCGACATCTCCCTCTAGAAGCGGTGAACATTTATACCACCCTGTTTAATAATGCAATGAATAATGCACATTATCCAGCGCATTGGAAAACTGCGGTGGTACATCCCATCCCCAAAAGGGATAAAGACACTTCCAATCCGGCGAATCTCCGCTCGATCAGTCTTCTTCCAAAAATCAGTAAGGTGTTCGAAAAGGTTATCAATAGAGTCCTGACTAAGTGCGTCGAGGACAAACATACTCGTATAGTTCCGGATAATTCGGTTTCAAGGCGGGGCATGATATCATTCATGCTGCGTCGAAACTGGTTTCTGATATCCAATGGAACAAAAGCAAGAACCAGTGCACTGGTGCCTGCCTGATTGACTTGGAGAAAGCCTTCGATACCGTATGGTTAGAAGGACTCTTTTTCAAGCTGGACAGGTTGGGCATTAGTAAACCACTTCTGTATATTCTCTTCGATATGCTCTCCAGTAGACAGTTCATCGTGAAGAATGGCGATGCGACTTCTGCTGGAACTTTTAACATTAAAAACGGTCTGCAACAAGATGCGGTAAATTCGCCGATCCTGTTCAACATTTACACAAGTGATCTGATAGGTTCACTTCACCATGCCATAGCGTACGCAGACGACATAATCGCGTACAGATCAGGTCCAAAGATTGAGGTCATTAATATGCTTTTGCAGCGTGACTTCGACAAAATTAAGCGATATTGCGATGACTGGAAGTTAAAAATCAACTTTCAGAAGTCGGAAACTATTCTGTTTAGGACGCCTTTGTCTGGGGCCTCTAGGGATACCAGAAAGAATTGGCGAAAGTTCTCGATCGTGGGACAGCAAGGGCAGCCACTTGCTTGTCGAAATGTAGTCAGATACCTTGGGATCTGGCTAGATCAATTTCTGTATTTTAACAAACATATAGATGTTGCTTTGGCCAGAGCCAGAGGTGCTTTTGCCCTTACAAAGAGACTGTTTTATAACAGCCAACTCGATGCGAGGGTGAAGGTAATCTGCTACATGGCCCTTATCAGGCCCATGCTTGTATTTGGATGTCCCGTGTGGTTCAACGTGAGAGCAAGTTTATTGGAAAAGATTCGGGTGTTTGAGAGGGCTTGTCTTAGGACTTGTCTTCGCCTATACAGAACACCAGAGTCTCAGTACATAAAATTCTATCCTAATGAGGTCTTATACAATAGGGCGAACCTAATAAGAGTGGACAATTTCGTCATTAAGTTGACTCGAAGGCATGTTGCGAGAGCAATGGCCTCATCGAACAACCTGATCTCCGGGGCTTACTACCCCAATTATATGTATCACGAGAGAGTTCGCTTTGACGGCTTTATTCCTCCAGAAGCGTTCCTCTATTTAGATAGCAAAGGTCTGATCCAGGACAGATTGGCGGTGCCGCTAATCTTCCACGTCGCTCGAACAGCTGCGGACAGGCGACTCAACTACGACAGAGACGTCGCACAGGGCAGTGCGGAGCGTCTCCGGTTCAGTAGGGCGGTAGGGAGTCGCGACATGAGGGATGTTGCTCGGCAGCACCAACACTTTTGGTGGCTTGTTGAAGGGGAGGATGCTTCGTCGTCGAACTCCTTCAGTGATAATTAGCTTCATGTGAAGCAAGGCCAAATTTTTTATTTTTTTTTTTTAGCCATGGCCGGCTTACGTAGTTCTAGGTAGGTTTAAGTTAGATTCTAAGAAAAAAAAAAATATAAAAAAAATAAAAAATGAAAAAAAAAACTAAAATATATATACATACATATATTTATATATTATGTATATATATATTATGTGTGTATATATATGTATGTATGTATGCATTAGATGTAAGTAGGTTAAGTAGATTAGGATTTATTTTTAGGTAGATTGTAGGCTTTTAGTTTTAAGTTTTATAAAAAATTTAAAAAAAAATGTCCATATACTAAGTTTTTGCTTAAAATTTATTTTCTTAGTTTTAGTATTATAAATGTTAAAATAAAAATAAAATTAGACTGTAAGTTACGTCGAAAGACATAGATTAAGTATTATGTTTAATTTAGAGTGCCCGTATGGGGCCAGTAAGTTACAATAAGATTATTTTTTAAGTTAATTAAGCTAATTTTTAAGCATTTTTTGTTTAGCATATAAGTAATTTAAGTTATAGAAATAAAATGCATAAAAACTGAAAAAAAAACTGACTGCGTTGCCTTAGCAGCAATTCTTGGCCGAAATTTATGTCACGCGTTACCTCCTTTTCACTCTTATACTGGTTGTGATTATACATCAAGTTTCTTTCGTAAAGGCAAAGCAAAACCGTTTCTACTTCTTCAGAAAAATAAACGATTTCAGGATGTGTTTGCTTCACTGAATGATGTGAGGAATATTAATGACTATGCAAAAATGAATCTAACGTTGCACGGTATGTTATATTTCAAAAACTTTATTCGAACAAATCCAGCAATGAGAAATTATTCAATAAAGAACATTAAAGGTTTTGAATCCAGTCTCATTCCTCCATGCTGGAATTCTTTAAACAAAAAATTTTGCGTACTGTTTATGTAAACGTAATGTGGCAGAATGGTACAAATGCCACCTGCAGTATAATGAACGCGCAAGAGTGTGGATGGACGGCTTGAACCGCTATGGTTTTTAGGAAACCCAACACCATTAAATGTAGATGATATTCTGCAAATAGACACATATGATAACGAAGAAAACGATGACATACTAAATAAGACTTTTGGCGATTCAGATTCTGACTCAGACTAGGGAAGAAAATGTGTACATTTTTGTTAAGTGTGTTAAGCTACTTTGTTAAAAATTAAGTTAGATTTAAGTATTTCCTTGTTTAAACTTGAAAGTTTACTGATTTCTGCCAATAAAAATGAACTATTCATTGAAATAATTTTGTAATATCATTCATGTCTTGAAAATAAATATTATTTTAATGTATGCCAAATGCATACCCAAGCGTGGCTTCTTTTAAAAACGAGAAATACACACACATAATTGTCATTTGCGGTATCAATTATGAAGAAAATACCTATGACCTAGTACTGCACTTTATACGTTAATAGCGCTAAAATCATGGGTTGTCTATACATGTGGCCAAATTATTAAAGACAACCCTATATATTTGTAAATGGTAAGATGTCAGCTTTAATTTTATACCCATACCAACGTTGGTCTTTATGCCTATAGTCAATCGAAAAATATGCGTAGTAGTTGGGTTGTCAGGGAAGTACCGGAAGTAGCTTCGTTTTTTAAGTCATGGGCGAAAATTCCCGACAACCTTTGGTAATTTTTAATACTTCTGGACTAAACTTTCATTTCATATGCAGCTCATCCTTGGTTTTGATGCCTTAGGACATCATACGGTGGGCTCTTAGACTACCGGTGTCTACTAGGAATTTAAGGATTTTGTTATCTTTCGTTCTACACTCGAAATATGGTAGAGACGAATTTGTTAGCCTGAAAAATGCACGTCGACGAAGTCAGAGGGTTTCGTGACAGCTTCATTTCCACTTTGTTGGTCAACATAGTTAGGAAATATTTGATCGCTACATGGCTGGTCTATCATTGCTGAGATCATAGCATTGTAATTGTTAACTTCACTTTGGGAGTCAACCGTGGTATGACTATCTGGGACTAGGGAATTGGTCCGAGATGCATCGGTAGAAGTTTCAATATGAAAATTCCGTTGTACCTTATTTAGGATTGAATGCTGTTGCGATGAAATCATTGTTCGCTTTGAGGCTGGTGGACAGTTCTTTCCCTGTGGCCTATTGGCGTCCATAGGTTCTGGTCCTGTTTTTGGTTTTGGTGTAAAGGTATTGGGTTGCTGGATATTCCGATGGGGATACGTATTCGGTTGCTGATTTAGTCGTTGGTAAGGTTGATAATTCTGTGGATAATTCTGTCTTTGGGGTATCTGAAGTTGATTATATGGAGGTTGGCTTAAATGATATTGGGGTAATTTTGGGTAAATATAACTGCTGGTTCGAGTTTTTCTGAGGAGGCATTGGTGTGGCAGGCTGTGGTTTTCTATTATGACCAGTATTATTAACAGTATTATGGTGCGCGTAATTTGATCTATACCGTTGGTTTTCCAACTTTTGGCTGAGATTAAGGGCAGTCGGTAAATCGGCTGGTTCCCTTATGCCTAAAAGCCTAGGCAGATCGCCTTTTAAGCCCCTAATAAAGGTATCTAGGGCTTTTTCCCCTGTATGAAGCTATCAGATGGTATAGCGCTTCATGCGGCAAATCCATGCTTGAATCTTTATTAAGAATCAGAGATAGATGGTTATTAGGGTGTCCCAGGCTATAAGGGTTAAATTTTTTTTTTTAGATAGAGATACGCATACCTTTTTTTTTTTCTATTTGACCCAGATAAGTGAAATATCAAATATTATTGCGATCGGATGACGATAACCCGTGCCGACTTAACGCCAAAATCTAAACATAAAAATTAGTATGGAGCAATGGAGGGAAAAGCAAAACTCATTTATTTTTGAAATAAGGCATCCGGTATTGGACTTTATTATTATATTAATTGTTGAAAGTAGGTTAATTATTTATTAATTTTCTTTTTAATGTTTGTTTTTTACAGTCAGGATACTTTTGTCGATGTTCTTGTACGCAACGAAATAAAAATTGCTTTTGCTCCTCTTGAACAGTTAGCAGGCCGTGAAAATCTTGCATCAACTTGACTGCTCTTTCAGCAGAGTCATTAACTGCTTTCAGTTTTAATAGCTTGCTTTTAGCATGTTGGTACGAAGCATTTTTAAGCCACAAAGAGGGGCACTCGTGGAGAAAAGCACCATCAATTTTCAATCGACTAAATAAGGACTTGCTTTTGACTGAAACAAAGTCATCGATGTTTTTTTCTGAAAACAAAAAAAGGAGGATTATTGATATAATTTTTTAGTTATGTAAATAAAAAAGTTAAAAAAACAAACTTAATTTTCAAACTTACCATAAAGTCTGCCACAAAGTTCTTCTTTCGATGGAATGTAGCATTTACCATAGGCAGATGGATATTCTTTGGCTAAGTTAGCAACCATTTTGACTTTCGTTTCTTGGCTTACATCATCATCAAATAGAGACAAGATAGACACTTCGTCTGTCAAATACCACAAATGCAAGCAAAACATCTGTAATGCTGCTTTCGAGATGCTTTCATCTATTGTTTCATAAGATTTTATAGCTTTCAGAAAACACAAATCCTGGTAAGGTGCTTTTACTGCTAAAATGCATTGCAACCAAGGCCTAACGTATATTGTCACGATGAACAGGCAGACGTCTAACAGAGCTTCTTTATCTTTGTTAGAAATTCTTAATTGATCACCAAGTAACGATATTTTTAATGAGTAAATCGCTCTCGCCATCCATCGAGCTTGGTGCATGGCACCTGGAGGCCGGATCTTAAATTTTTTTTCTGCATCGCCGCCAAGAAATATTATTGAAAGTTCGATTAACTCTCTGTAATCATCCCTAGTAATTTCTTTAGTTAATTCAATTTGGTAAAAATCGATAAGTCTGTTGATCTCAGAAACATTCAAACATGATAGCTTTTCTGTACAGCTCTGTATTTTCTCGGGATCGACATTCTTCCAGTTCTCTCGAAATTTCTTGAACATTGGAATGTCTGGGCTTGTGGTAACTTGTCAGATTTTTGCTTCAAACACGCTTTTTAGTACTAATTAGTAGACGTGATGGCGGCAAGCAAAAATAATCATTTCCCTGCCTAGTTTCTGTTCGAGAAGTACACAAGTACCATTGATTCGACCAGTATTTGAAGCAGTCGTATCACAACACAAAATCTGCACTTTATCCTCAAGATTATAATCAATTATAGCATTCCAAAGTACCTGGGCCTGTTCCTTTCCTGTAGAGTTATCCAACTTTGGTACAGCGATAAGTTGTTCTTTATCGTCAAACGTTATAACTATCGGCAGACGTTCTTCCTTAGATTTGCGTGAATCTAAAGCCGGCAAAAGTTTACCATCCCAGTGGAGTGTTACAATATCCGGAACCTGGTTTTGAAAATTAACCTTTATGGCTTCCGCTCGCTCTTTTCGCTTTTCCGTACGAACCCTTTGAATAGTGGACTTGCTTATAGGAAATTCGTCTGTGTTATGTCCAAGAGCTTCAATAGTTGCTTCAATAATAAACACAGCATCTCTCACACTCAATTGACACCGATCTAATGCTGCCACTAATTTTGGAGTGATAAAATTCTTCCTCATAACAGTTTTATTTATACTGGATTCTGTTTTGGTTAGGTTTGGCAAAATTTCTTGTAAATCCATCAATTCTGAATCAGACGACAAACTTTCTTGTAGCGGGTCATAAGATGATGTTGAAGGAGCTAAGGATGAAAAATATTTAGCACGTCGTTTTTGCTCCTCGACGTTTCTAAGGTGCGCTCTTTCTTCTTTGTGTGTTTGTTTTTGGTCAACTCCGGCTAAATGACCAGGTCGGCCTGGTTCTCTTTGGCGCTGCAAAAAAATCCTATCTTCATCTATCTTTATTAATTGAAGTGCATCCGCATGTGCAATGTCAAACAAATTGTTTAAGTTTGTAACAAACTCATGTCGACGCTGCTCAAACACGTTTTTTGTTTTGTTTGCATTTTTTTGCAAATTTCTCCAAACTTGATACAATGTAATTAATTTTTTAACACAATTAGGTAGAGATCCTGTCGGGATACGGGCCTTTTCCCAATAAATAATGCACTCACGAATAGTAAGATTTGCGCTCTCATTGACACTTAAATTCACTTCACGAATATTATAGAACAAAACTGCCAGTACTTGCCCATTAGAGGGAAGTTTTGAACCAGTAATTTGATGTTTAACGTTCCCTATTAAAAATATCTCCTTTCTACAACTGCGTAACTCCACCGACATGTTAACAGAACGAGAACAATGTGTTTACTAATAAAATAAACATGCAATAACAAGTTATCGATATGTTATTACTCGCGTGCCATGCCTTGCAAGTACTGACATGTTTAGATGCAAGTCGGCACGGGTTCCTCTGGTTCAAAGTACATGAAACTTTATTTACTATTGTTTTGACAGTATTCGAATAAAATAAGAAGGTATGCGTTACAAAAATTTAAACTTGATTTTTTTGGGACACCCTAATGGTTATATACTGACTAGTAGTACGTGTCGATAGAGTTATTCCCTTGAACAAGGGTCATCATCAGGTACTCTAACGTTCTCAGATCTCGTCTATCTGCGTAATAAAGTGTCAAACACTTCAAAATGTACTCCAAATATCTAATGGAGTATTGTAAGACTCGAGAACCGCATCCGCATTTCCAACTAATTTATTCCTCACAACATTCAAAATACCAAGGTATTTTGGCGTTCCTTTAAAACGATTGTAGAATCCTTTCGACACCTTTGCGACAGGAACTAAACTCGCCAGGGATTCTGGAGAACTCTCTTAGACAGCGTACCACGTCTGATATCTTATCTAGACCGTTCAAATCGTACCTGTGTTCGGGATCAATGGTTTGATCTACTCCCCTATGGAACGAGGTATCGGGATTTATTATATTTAGAATGCAAGACATTTCTGCATTATCGTTAGAGCGAGATGGTTGGGAGTCTGACATGATAATTTACTTGTTAATTTTGTTTAAAACTCTTATATCAAGTTACTTATATTAATTTCAAATTAAATATTTGTTTTAGAATCTTATACCTAATCACTTTCGAATTTAATATTTTGTTTAAAAATCTTGTACTTAATCACTTAATTAAAATTTACTTAACAATAACTTAAACTATCTTACATAAAAATGATGACTCTGTGGTACATCTTCCAACTCTGGTGAAAGGGCTAATTCCTTTTTTTCGTCTTTTTGAAGTGATTCGGGCTC
This sequence comes from Volucella bombylans, assembly GCA_949129095.1. Taxonomy (NCBI): domain Eukaryota; kingdom Metazoa; phylum Arthropoda; class Insecta; order Diptera; family Syrphidae; genus Volucella; species Volucella bombylans. The sequence continues at coordinate 102,560,388 of OX422140.1, forward strand.
CTTTCTTCACACTCCCTCGTTGGTGGCAATATCTAAAGATCCTTGCCTGTGTTCTTATTTGTTTGACCCAGGTTTACCACAACACTCACTACACTGCACTTTCTTTCGCGGCGAGCTAATTTAGGTCGACTTACACTGTACGCGAACTGCTTGAGATCGGTTTGTACGAATATGTAACAGTTTCGTGGCGTTTACAATTACAGATTTATCATCTGTGGGTTTTAAAAAAATAAATTTTTATTTTACCGTTCTCTATGAGATCTATCTTAGAACTAACTTAACATTTTCAATTATACCTAACTCGTAGCATTCCCATGCACTCGTCACTTGCTTGGTCAGCAACGGATGTTTTCTGGAGTTTCAGGGTCACCCTGGAATTCTGTCTGTGACACCTTCCACACGCTTAATGATTCTTGCTGGAACGATGACACGAGATACCTGCATGTTCAGGTAAATGCAAATGTTGGATGTTGTCTCGTGCGCATCTTATCACGCGTTGTTTGCATGATGAAATCTTTGTGGCGTTAACCTATATAGTAGCGGATGTTGCTTTGGTAGGAAGTTGTAGACCCTGAAGAAGGAAAATCCTCTTAACTGGATAAACCACAGAGGAATCAGTTTCCTAAACATCGATTCATCCTCTCATATCCCAATATCACACGATATTTCAAAAGTGCGCACAACTGCTAGCATATGGGAAGCTGAAGGCATTGATTTTTTTTGAAAGAAACCGGCGATCTGTCCGAAGCGGTTGAGATGGAGGTGAAAAACTTGCATAAGGCACCAACAGCCCACCAACAACCAATTTGCGACCGCCGTAAGACAGTATGACGGTTTGATGACTTAGCCTACTCTATACGCTTGGAGTGTTTTACCTGTTCGCTGGCGTTGGCGCTCTATCTGTCTAGGATCGCTGAGTATGTACACTACCATACCACAAACAATAGTCCAGTTTTCCTCATATTGATGCGTATCTGGAGTGGCCCACACTCCAAATTGATCCCGTAAGACTATCCTCTCATGAACAATGTAAACATACGTTCTCCAAAACATTTTCACAATATGGACAATTTGGGATGTTTTTGTATTTGCGTTTGAACAGATGCGAGTACACTCTGTGAAACAGTCATGTCCCATCAAAAACTGAGTCAGATGGTAGTTTGTTGCGCCGCGATTCCGTTTAATCCACATCGATCATTGGTATAAGACGATGTGTCCGTCTTCGTTTTTTCATTGTTGTTGTCAGGTTGCCATGCTACGGTTAATTTCCGCCTTAAGACGATGGACGGATTTGACTCCCGGCCCGGGTCCACATTTCCGGTGCGTAAATGAGTAGAGAACTCGCAGTTCGACCAAGAAGAAGTCTTTTATTATGCTTTAGGCTTCCGACATTACTCATCACATCAGCCTTGTATGTTTTCTCCCATATGTGCTCTGGTAATGTTTCAAACTAAGCTCACTGTTAATAATAACTCCGTGATACGGTTGAGAAAAGATTTCATGCCCTCGAACTCTAAACATTATCTAAGCACCGCTTAAGTCTTATGATTCGTGAGAGTTGGAAATTGCTGTTAGTTAAGCGGCGACGTATGTTTGCAATTTTTTCGTTGACGTTGCGTTGAAGTTCTAGCGTTTTTCCAGTGCCTGTCCTGTATAGCGCCTCGAGCTCAAGTTAAGACCCCTTAAGTGTTCTGATAGATCTGCTCTTTCAATTGGTGGCTAGAGTGTCAAGCAATTAAATAGGACGATGAGACGAAGAAACGTTTGGGTTTCCTTTTCGTTTTGGGAATAACAGTAACCGTCGGAGCTTCCAAGGCTCAGGAAAAATGCCCTCTTAAAAACACGCGTTAAACATTTCGACAAGTAAGTCAGGCCGATTTTTAACAGCGGTTTTTAAGGCTCTATCTCGAATACCATCCAATTCCGGTGATTTTTTGTCACTTTTTACATACTTTGAACAATGCTTCGTTTGTAATCATACTCACGCGATGACCTTGGCCAACCCTCTACCCGCAAAGATCTCTAAACCAAAGGCGTTTGCTAGATCTAATCACCGTTTTTATTGGGATTCCTACTCCTCGATACGCATTGACTGTGCATTGCATTTGCAGATCACCGGCATCTCAAGTTCGGGAATACTGGTAAGTTCTGCTTATTCGGTGGCATACCAATTTTATTTCCACAATTTTGGGGATACACCAGTTTACAAGAGTACGATATTCCCTTTCCGAGACTAGAGTTTGACGCATAACATGCATGCGAAGTCTGGGTTACAAAATTCTCTGCAGTTCTCGCTTCAATGATCGCCTCCATTAATGAGGGTAGAAGGATATATGTGCTGTCCACAAGAAAGGAGACTCAATACCAGCGGATCGCACAGCATGTCATAAAGGCAACTATGACTCAGAGGCTTCAATAGAATTTGTATACCTGGGTCCCGCTGTAAGTTCAAACAATGACACAATTTTAGAGGTCAAGCGAAGAATCAGTCTTGCTGTGAAGACACTAGAAGTAAGTCCCTGTGACGAACAATGAATGAAGCTTTGCATAGGACTTCCGGTAAAATGGCGCGCTCGAAAAACCTTGGACGCTGGAGAATGCTATTGAGGCTCAAACCCATTCCGGACTGTGGGATCAACTAAATAAAGTCAGCACCTAGATTAAAATATTAAAATACAAAGGTTCGAGCAGATACATACATATGTACATATGCATATACATATGTAGGTATGTTTGTATGTATCATAGGCTTCCAATTCTACATATGGTGGTTATGAAGGTCATTTTTCTAATGGATTGCATGTTTTCGTGTACAAATATGTTGCAACATGCCCTCTGCCAGATGTTGAAAAACAGTCTTTAATACCTAACGTCTACCCCATCTGGTCTTCTAGTTGCAAAGCCATGAAGTCTTGCAGCAACTGCTTTAACTTCAATTTACTGCTAGTGTATGGCACTTGGATCCCATTCCTCATACTACTTGTCATTCTCTCTCTAAATTTATTTCCGACCAATTTAACAGACCTGATAATATATTGAAGAAAAAAAACAATAAGACAATTTCAAATCGCACTTAGTTTTCTGTCTGAAAAGTCGTCCCTTTCGCCCTTAATCGTAAGTAATCCATTTAAGAAATAAACAGCTCTTGCAGGTCAGGATGCTGACGTCGATGAAAACGAAAAAAACGAGAAGATCCATCGGATCCAACAGTTCATCAGTCATTCAGAAGGTGAATCAAAATTCCAATTGACACATCCTTCAAATCTATTTCTCTTCAATTTATCTAATCGCTGCCACTTTCTACTACCAATCGTTCGACATCCTTGGAATAGGAGAAGCGCACAAGAAGAAGAAAAAGAAAGAATATATAATAAAAACAATTAAATGATTTTGCAAATCTCATAAATCAATCACCTTTCCTCCTTTTCCTTCATTCACTTACATCTGTCCACACAAAAAGGCAGCGGCATCGGCACGGCACAGCACAGCACATCGCAGCCAAACAGCCATTCTCAAATTCAAAAAATAAATCCAACAGATTCGAATACATTCAGTCATTCAGCTTTCAACATCCGCTCAGAAAAGTGAACATTTTCACTTGCTAAAAAGTTGATCACCTCCGCCTTAAATCGTCTCTTAAGGAGACATCTTGATGCATCGCTAAAAACGAAGACGAAGTCGAAACGAAGCAACCTTAAATACGAAGGATCCATGGAGGGCAATTAATCAACAGCGACAGCTGTCTTTCTGTCGCCTTGCCTTGAAATTCAACTCCGCCCACCCCGCAACAATTGGAGAAAATAATCTCAGGAATCTTGACATTTCTGCACTTCATCTCTTTTCAGGGGTTTTTCTTTTATTTTTCGTATCTTTTGTCTTCTGTTCCGTCTCTTGGTCTTCCTTCAAAAAGTCGAGCGTAATTTATTACGTTTTCTGTTGCTTGTCTGCAATGGGCGTCTTGTATGGTATAGCCACGTTTCGCATCTAAGGAGTGCTAATTTGGCTTTTATCGCAGGAATCAGCCTTGTCTTGGAGGTTAGAACATCCCCAACCTGACGAATATGCAATGTATTTGACAATGTCAATATAAAGTCAGCTAGCTTCTCCAGAGTTGCCATATATTGCCTCGTCTAAGATAAATAGCTTTAAAAAGAAGAAAATAGGATACCTGTTGTGGTGAACTTTATCACAAAGATGTAGAAATCATTGGTTGCTATCAGGCACGGTATTGTCCTTGGCAACAATTGTCATGCATGGATGTTAATGAATTTCTTTCTTAAAATTTGATGGCCTCTAGTCTTTTGTCAGCTGAGATCGAACAATCAGCTATTTTTTACCAAACTTGGGTAGAGTATTACCTATCGATCAGGGATTTGGAAAGACACTTCTGGAATGGAGTCAACTACTCGCACGCTTGAAATGCGATTGATTTTTGCATTAAGAGTTCCAAGTTGGATGCTTAAAGCAAGCCTTTAATGGTCTTGCCTGAACCAAATAGTGCATCGGTTCAGTCAGGTGTGCGAGCGTAAAGTTACGTCGCTCGAGACTGTCGTTTATTCCAAAATGCGAATAATCATGAAAAACAAGCTCAACCGTACGCTCCCTTAAGTAAGTTGTTTTTTTTTTGCTCTATGTCAACGATTTCAAATCGTTCAGTCTCCTTGAGGTGATTTCATTACCAGCGGCTCTCCGCGGAGCAATTCGCTTACAACCGGGTTTTCGCTGGTCCTTGTCGCAAGTTTTTTGAAAGGCCTTTCAAGATGACTCATAAGGAACTGAATCGATGGCTGACCATGTTTGGAAGTTTCCATATTGGTGTGGCCTTGTCCCTTCTGGGACTAGGACGAGACCTAGGGATAGGTGTTTGAACATGCTAGGTTGGATTTCGTCTACACCACTGTTACTCCTTTGATACAGTTATATAGTTGATGTTGTAAGGTCTTGCGAGAGTGCGCTTCACGGAAAGAATATGCGCTGGACATTTTCATCGCCATTGAGGGCGGTTTCGACAAATCAACTTTTGACGGCATGTGTAACTCAATCAGTAAACACGGCGTAGATGAACCACTAGTTTTATGAATCAGAGCAATGCTGGTGAATAGGACACTGATCGCGGATGCTGACTGCGGCCTATATGTGATGGCGGGGGTAAACAGGGTTGTCCGCAGGGCGGCGCTCTGTCTCCACTGCTTATTGATCGACTCACTGCTCAACGCACTCAATAGTTCTGACGTCCACGCACAAGGACACGCGCGTGATGTAGCTGAGGTTGTTCTCTTTACAGAAGGAGGAAGGTGACTGGTCTGACTCATGTAGTGCTTAAAGGCATCGCTATCCAATTTTCGAAAGAAGCTAAGTATTTCGGTGTCATCCTGGATAACAGACTTCTACCAACCAACGAATGTAACGGCGAAAGCCTCTAAGGCGCTGTCGGCCTTCTGGCAGTGGAAAGGAGCTATCGGCAAGTCATCGGACCTGTCACCGAGAAGCGTTCTTTGAATCTAGCCGGTTATATGCTTTGCGTCGGTTATCTAGTGGAACAGCTCTTATGAATATACGTTATTGCTGCTGTTACCAAACTCCAATTGTCCGACTCGGCTGCATGGGGGCTTTGCCTACTATATCATGGGCTGCACTCTCTGAACCCATTTTCTGCTTAAAAAAAGTGGTCTTTTGTACAACATGCACTGAGGCTTTAATGACCTTCCGCGCCGACTGTCTTCTGACTCTTGAAAAAAATACAAATCGACTTTCGCTGTGCTCAAGACTGGTTTCGGCCAGAATCTGAGCCAGGAAAGAAATGTAGTCGGGTCTTAACGGATGGCTCCAAAACCGATCTAGGCTGCGTTGCTGGTGCCTTTCTGGATGACGTTAGGAAAATTTGAGTCTCTCTTCAAGGTGGAGATATATGCAATCCTGATGGCAACGAACTATATCGGTGGAGCGATTTTCATTTGTAGCGACAGCAAAGTTGCACTTAAAACCTGCAAGATCAAGAATGGAAGACTTCACTGAATGCAATCGGAAGTCTAAATTCAGTCTTGTCTTGTCTTGGTCCCAAGTCAGAATGGGTCACGGGTAATAAAATCCCTACTAGGCAAGGCTCAGAGGACAGCATTTCAAGACCCGAACCTACGTTTGGTCGGCCTGCGTCTTCGGGTTAAGGCTTCCATTGGATGTTGTGTTTCATATGAGCACAACAACTGCAGGTGGCATGACTCCAGGTTGCCGGCACAAATTCTTTCCGACGTCTTTAAGAGGTTAGCGGCCTTCCTGCTGCCCCTCAGTAAGCTGATTACTGGCGTCGTTACGTGGCACTAATTTTTTTTTTTTTTTCTAATCATTTAAATGTGATGCGCAAAGTTATACAACATGCTGCAACGCATGCTGTGAAACTGATGACGAAACCGCGGAACACTATGTCCGGCTTATGCTCGCACCAGGCTGCAGGTGCTTGGCGTTGACGTGGTAGGTGCTGGTACTATAGGCACTTTATCCCTGAAGCGTACTCATCTTTCTTCGAAAGATTTAGAAATTCCATTAAAAGCAACTTACAAGGAGTACAATGGACTAGTGAGTCTGAGTGCTCTGTTCCGACAGAAAAAAAAGCCAGTTATATGGAAATGTCTTCAGAAATCTTTAATAGTATCAGCATATACAGAACGGTCTTTCTTGAAAGTCACTGCCATCATTAAGTCGTTCCAGCACAAGGGAACACTCAGATAATGGCAAAACGAAACTCTGCTCATCATTCATCTATAGGACAGAGTGCGTGTTTGCATCAGACAAATTGGACAAATTGACAATGGTGCTCCAAAGCTTCGGAATGGATATCGCGTTGGTATACAGCACAACCTACCTTGTTTCAACAAACATCAATGGGAAAAAGCCAACCTAAAAGCTCGAATTGTCTTTTCTTTTAATCGCTTATATACCGAGAGGATGGTACACAGTATAATGTAGAAACAGAATTTTGTGGCACACGTTCTGGCTGGTCAGGTTTTGATATTTACAAAACAAACTCTAGACAGAGTTCCTCGACAGTTTTACTGAACTAGAAATCCCAGATCTTAATGGAAACACCGTAGGTTGCGCACAGTGTTTTGTACAGATGTACAAGTTCTTTCTAAGATCCCACAAGAAAGGTTTGGCATCCTTGTCAAAACGATAATTTTGTTAGAAGTATATGTGACCGTGACGTTACATCTTTGTGGTGGGACCTCAATCACATTAGACGATTGCTTGTACAATACTCAGTCACTGTGTTCATCTTAGAAGCTAGTATACTTGTTTTCGCCTGAAGTACGGTAGATCACTTGATCATTTTCTGACCCAACCAGAGAGCACACGAGTTGTTGTCATCGGATGGGATCGTCGCTAGTATGTGGTCCCCATTTTATTTCCGATCAATGAATATGAGTTGGTGAAATGTCCTGAGTATTACTGGTCCTCTGTGTTTGAATAAATCATCCATATTTTAGTTTTACAGGCTTCGTCCTTACCGGCTTTGACTGACAAATTTATCACGTTCCTTGCGATTTTATGGCATTTCCCGACCACTTCTTTTTCCCAGTATCAATCACCTCACTGGTTTATAAGCTGTGTCAAGCATGCACGATTATAAACAATATTTGGTAAAATCGTCCTCCTCTATAGGCATAAGCATAAAAAACCGATAATGGTGGACTTTGTCTTTATAACCAGGCTTCCCGCTAAGAACATAAAGAGCATTTGGCGACAAATCCGCATCCGAAGAGATTTTTGATTGCAGTTAGGATACTCTCTAGGACCTGTGTTTGTTATGTAGCGCATGTGGTCTATAGAGCGAACTAACATTCCCTTTCCATAATCGAAGGTCGTTGTTATTTTTTTTCCGCTTTCTGTACTTATCAACAGTCAAATCATTTATAAATGAGGGTACCGGTACAAGTAATGTTATTTATGTAAATGGACAGTAAACCCGACGATACGACACTCGACATAGAATGCCATATCCTTACGAGGATAGTGCCAGTTGTTTACAAATGTAGTTGACTCTATCTAGGGAATTCCTCCCCAGACACGTTCCTACAGCGCCTTGTCTAAAGTAAGGCCATGCGCTGATGTTTACCAAGCTGTGCTTCGGATCTGTACGATGATGTTTTATTCTAAGGTTTTATTATGTCTTTCTTATCCAAGCCTACGGTTAGACATTTCGGAGTTAATTGGAATTGCAAAGGCCCGCTTTTCTTCCCTTTATATTGAGATCTGCTCTAGAAATGGAATGGCACTAGGGTGGTATAGACCGTTTGTCAGAATACACGCTCGTGTAAAAGATCTTGAAGGCTTAGGTTTCGCCTAGGGTTGTCTCGTGCCGACTACCACCCAATTTTGGCATCTCGCATCTAGGGTGACACTATGCGTCCTTAATCCGTTTTTCAGTATGCGTTACACTAATACGTTTACGCTCCTACTTTCTTAAGATCAAAATACCAGTCGTATTGACAAATCGGCTTTTCTGTTGCTTTCTTTTTGACAAGGCAAAAACCCTACCATAGGCAGCGACTTTTTTTGAAAACTACTCAAGTGTAGGGGGCCCAATGTGGCAAGTGTCGTTGTGTTTACTTAAATTGATGTCGTCTGACATTCGTTTGTCATGTGTTCGGCATTCCCAATTCATGTAAGACGAAGGGAAAGTTACTAATGACCATCCACCCTCTTCACAGCTGTCAACCTAAACATTTAAAACTTTTAATAACCTTCTCTTCCCTCTGGTGCTTGTGGTGGTGTTGCTGGTGAATGGTAAAGTCAACTTGCCCTCAGTCCATTCAATGTCCATCTCAATCAATTTTCAGTCTTAATACGAGCATACGAACAGTGTCAAGTGTATTTCGTGAAGGGAATAGTGTGGAAAGTGGGCTGATTGTAGGGCGAGTGGTTGGAGGGGTGTAGGTGGGGGGTGGGGAGGAGAGAGAGAGAGGTAAAGAAACAACACTAACCGCAATCAAATCAATCGAAGTTGATTTGAATTGAAGCAGAGCAGAAATTGACATTTATTGCTTCACATTCACTTATCCGTACGTATATACATACGTATCCACATCCACATACCATGAGTATTCTTGTTTTTGTGTTAAGGGTTCTTCTTTTTTGATTTGTTGTTATTGTAGTTGTCAATATTATGGGGTTCTCAATACATTCTATGGCAATCCATCTATTCCATACAATAAAACCGTGTGTGAAGAGCTTTTATCTGGAGAAAATATTAATGATTGGTGATGTGACATGGGAATTTCACCCATTCGCCATATCACCAATTCCACCACTTGTGGTCTGAGACTTGAAAGGGAGACTTTCGAGTTGACCAGAAGAGACCGCGACGTAAAGAAGGAGGATCCACACTTTATCCATATATTATCATCAACATTCATCACCATCTTCACTGGTATCATCATTGTCATCATCATTATCTTCTTCGTCGTCGTGGTGGTGGTATCTTTGAGGCTGCATTATCATCATGGACTGAACCCTATCCGTATCGGCAAATGAAATGAAATAGAAATTGTGGTTAAGTGGAAAATTGGTCTCCATTTGAGAATGTCGAATTGGTTAATTGTCATTTGAATCGGGTTATTATTGTTTATCTAAGAAAGAAAGTGTGGAGGGGGCCACAGCGTCATGTGTGATAAAGTGGATTGACAAATCAGGGGGGAGACTGCTTGCTTAGATGGAACAATGGCGAAACGAAAAACGAAATTCGAAATAAGAAAGAAAATTTTGTTTCGTCTTTTTGGTTCCATTTTTGGCTCCACTCAGAAGCTTTAGGCTAGATGCCCAAGCAAAGTAAATTGATGATGATGACAACGAGACCTCCAAAGTGGGAAATGACAGTTAAAAGAGCCGACTTTTTACTTAGTTTCGAGAATATTAATATTAAGTGGAGAAATTGGAACCGTGCCACATAGAATCTGGCATTGTTGATAATCTACGATGTGGCGAAGTGGTTGGGAAGTTGCTTCAATAACAAAACGTAAATACTTATTTAGAGAAAGCGGATTTTCAGAGCGGAATGTGTATTTAACAATTGAATACTACAAAAGTTTTAAGAGTAGACTGATAGCCTTTTGCAGTATATCCTGACCAAGTCATAACTCAGAACTGAACTCTTTACATGAGCTCATAACATTCGACCTTAGGACACCAGATTTCGGTTAAGTGCCAAAAAGTTGTTCGGTCATTCAGTTGAATACTAGTTTCGCCTAACAATTTCAATTCAACTTTAATTATTCATCTGCGTCTTACATTGTCATACAGTTGTCCTCCAATTTCGCCAGCCTGAAATCAGTCTATTAGGTCTAATATAAATGGTTTCCCACCGCAAAGCTAGTCAATATTTCAAAATTCGTCACTTACTATTATGCCGAATCCTAATCCGAATCCTCGTGCAAGCCCTCATCGGCATCAGCAGCAATATCAAAACAGCGGCATTTCGTCACAAAATCGTAATTTGTTCGACTAGTACTATTCCATACTGCTCAACTACCCCATCGATTCAGCTACAGTGTACTTGCAAAGATACGCTGCTATAGTCGCAGCAGTTCAACGGGGAGCCGTGGTTGGAAAGGATCCTTCCAATCCACTGTTTATCATTCCAGAAATATCCTCCGAAAGTATTCATCTCCCGCCCTATAAGGTTTCAAAAGCCTACGTGGACAATATTGCTGATTGCTGTTCCTTGTATAAACATGTACGCGCACACTGAATCAGATAAATTAATGACGCTGACTGATTTTCGAGAATTCTACTTCCCTACTGCTCCGTTGGAACGGGCCCCTGTCCAATTATCAAGGCTTCACCCATTAATCACGTAGTCTAATAATAAACTCGCGGAGCAAATACTTTTTTTTATCGTAAACGTTTTCCGATTTACGCCACCGAAGGCTGCTACGATTTGATCAGTAACATTACATGCTGCCGGTCATTAAGGTCCTGCTTATTGTTAGTCCATAGCGGGGTTTTTAAAAATAAGGTACCGTGGGAGTCAGAGCCCTCCGAACTTCGGTCTGCGACTGACTTGTTAGAGTTAGGCTCTCTAGTTAGCGCGTTACGGTGACTGTGGTTTATACCTAAATCGCAGCAAGGGCCCTCTAGTTGGTTTTGTCACGATGTAGATCGAATTGGTATCAAAGTCTGAAATCATTCCCCTAGTCAATGCCATACATGATTCGAGATCGAGAGCAACCGCCTTCGAAGCTAGGTGGTCGTGGCTCAAGTGGTAGTGTATTGACTTCCAAATCGGACGGTTCGGGGTTCAATACCAGCCGCACCCGTAAGATATTCTTTTTTCAGGCAACTTAATTCATGTGAGATGAGTGGTTGCCTATAATACAACAACAAGTCCAATTACACTAATAATTTAGTCTCCCCGTTAAATGTTAAATGCCACCTAAAGCCAGTCAGTATCTGCATTAAAACCATTATCAACATTAACGTCTGCCGCATCTGAAGCAGCTGCTTTTAGTTTATTTGATTGGCTTTTGGCTGTCACTCCACCAACAGTTACCGCTGTTGCCTACTAATTGCATCCGGCAGCGACTGCACCTCCAGAACTCCTATCGATGTATATTAGAGCCTGTGGACCCCCGGGAATTGCACCTGTTATGATTTTAATGCAGAACTAATTCCCGTGCCCTCACAATTTTATCAACATCGTCAAAATCCAGTTAACCATCATAGCATCATAGTTCAGATAATCCAAACGCAGTTGCCTATTTATAGGCGGTTTTTTCATCAATAGTGTATACGTCCTCTTCCGCAACATCATCGTTATCGCTAACTCCTACCATCGCCACATAAAATTAACACAGTTGTAGCATTTAACCCGCTGGTAAATTCATTTTCAGGCGCCCGGTCATCATTGCCATCACCCACCACGTATACGCCAAAGCCGCTGCTATCGGCACCATGGATTCAGCACTGGTATACAGGCGGAGACACTTTTTGAAAACATTCAGAATTCTTATTGTTGTCAGTTACAAGAAAATAGGCAAATACCCAAGGCCTTCAACATATATGGGTACTTGTAAGTTACAATCTGGCGACGTTTATCATAAAAGATGACATCGCTCTGTCTAAAGTGGCCTTAACCAAGCAGCAGAGGGAGTATACGAGTAATGTTGGCCTCGAATACATTGTGTCTATATACCCTCTCATAACCGACTTAGAAGAACATTAGTCATTAGTATTTCGGACTAGGTATATTTTCGAAATTACAACAGGGCTAAGGTTTCTGTAGGCTTTCACTCAGGCTTTATAGTGTTAGCATGTTCTTTGTACCTTTTAATACAACTACCGAACTACACCTTTAGAAGCTATTGTTCATCTCGTATTTGGAACGTATAGTTTTGGAGAGCAGTGCTCAGGTTCCTCTCTAAAAACTGAGTAGTCATTCGTTTTTGGTTATCGAATGAAACCCAGTGTATTAATGGTGACACTTGCATTAGCTTTTTAACCGTGTTTCTACCGATCTGTCGCACCTTTTTTTTGCCGATTATCCGGCCAACACGGGGTACCCATACAGCCTCTGTCTGTTCCGTCCTTAAAGTGGAAAATATGATTTTGATATCATAGATGGGAACTCCATGTTACGCATAGAAGCAAATCAGCTTCATTGGAGACACTCAGAAGATCTGAGTGTCGGCTCCAACCAGCTCGTATCTCCGGAGATGCAACTGATCCAAGTAACACAACCAGCAACACCTGATATGTGACATCGGCTGAGATGACGTTGTTGTTTCCTTTAATGGCTTAAAATCATCACCGATGACATATATTCAAATATGCTACAAAAAGGTCTACACCAGCTCCTGGCACTGGCATACATACCAATCCACTGGCTAACAGTGGGAGTAGCGTTTCTACGGAAAATTTCTACATGCTCAGTAAGAACATACATCAGAGTTATTTGGTTTTCTCCCTATTGGAGAGCATGGAGAGAATGGTTGAATTTCATGTGCACAAAACTGTTTTGCGACTGCATCCTCCATCCAAATTGCAACATGCCTATCAATGTAGAAGATCCGGTGAGACGAAGTACACGCTGGCCTAGGCGCTGTCGGCCTTCTGTCAATATGTGTCATTTGAAGATACACGTATATGATAAGGCCAGTGATATCCTACGCGCCTGGTAGAATAAGCTTTCAAACAAATATGTCGCTGCTGCTTTTACCAGACTCCAACGAATGCCAATGCAAAACCAATTTAGGATGTTGTGTTTTCGGAAGACGACAATGTTGGATTCCAGTCCTTGTTAGGACAACTTGGGTCTTCTATGCAGATATATTCGTAATCCTGATTGCAATGCAATCTTCTGGGTTTACGAGCAGTCAACTCCGACAGGAAAAACAGCGTAAAGTAACGAGATCCAAAAGCTGCTAGGCTGCACTTGGAAAAGATCGTGTGTAGCTAATCAGATGGCGAATATTTTAAATTTCGCAAAAAATAATACTTGGGCGAGTGCGCGGTGTTAAATTTGCTTTTCTATTGTAGAACACTGCACAAGCAACATGGATCTCAAATTATGGACAGATTTCGGAAACAAAAGGTGTGAATAAGAGAAGACAATGTACCAGTTGCACGTTTAATGCGCTCATTGACAATAATGCGCGCAGGACAACATAACAGACAAAGCACTTGGAAAAGTTTAATCTACAAATCGCTCTCAAAGAACTTAGTGATTGCGTGTCTTATAAGCACGTTAGTAGTATCATAGCGTAAGAATTGCAACTCAAAGTTGCCTAAACGGGAACAGCCACGTCATCTTGGACAGTAACGTGGATTACTTGGATGTAATCAAGAAATTATTTTACCTGGATTTGTCCAAGTGCATAGAAGAAACACTCGATTCTAATCATCCTAACTCTATTCGATGAAAGAGTAATATTGTGATATAAATGTTCATAGAAAGGATGTTTCATCTGCTACTTGGTCTGGTCCTATTTGTGATGATGGCGCATGAATGACCAACAGTACAAGATTCATAGAGTCATTGACCTTACGATGAAACACATAATATGTCTAGACTTCTGGCTTTGTAATCTATGTATTTCAAAAGAAAATTCGGTTGAAGAGACGGACCGAAGCTTTGCTGGTTGCGTTACTGTTTTCATCTGCGAATCGTGCTCTGTTTGTTAAATATAACTTTAAGAAAAAAATAATACATCTTTGCATCTTGTAACGAGAGCTTTTGTTTAGATTTGTCCTTCACAATTTATGTGAGCTATCGTTTGAACAAAATATCGATTAAGTAGCCGCCTTCATTGCTGATACGAAGTCAGGCTATCTTTCTGGCATTTTGCATAACATTGGCCAACGTCTAAGGTAATATCGCGGCTATTTCGGTTCGAGTGTTCTTTTCGTGTTCAACTAGGCTTATTGGAATAAACTTAGCTTTTTAAATAGCCCCACAGGTAGACATCCGGAGGAGTCTAGTCTGGAGATCTTAGAGGCCAGTCCACATCACCGTTTTTCGACAGCACACGTCCCGGAAATGTTTGCTTCAAAAGTTCACTGTTTGGCACGCAGTGTGGCGTGGCGTGGCGCGCCGTCTCGTTGAAACCAGAGGTCTTGTAGACCTTTTTCACGCATTTTCGGGAACAAACAGTGCGCCAACATCTGTTACCGCCGAATTCTCCGTTCAACGCGCCGTACCACGGAAGAGTGCCCGACCACTAAGGAGAGTGGTCGTAGGTTAAGATGTTAAAATGGGCGCCACGCGATTGCTCTTCCGTCTTACTACCCGCATCCAGAATCGCGACCAAATGGGGGATTCGCGCTCCGAGAGGACAAAACAGAATAATGAAATAATAAAAAAACAAAAACGGAGGAGGAAAAAATAAGAACAAATCGGTTTCTACAAACGTTACAATTTTTAATGACTTCTTAAATATAAATTTACAATATCTCTTAAAACTAGCTTAGGTCTCAGTTATATAGTCTTAAATCCATAAATCTTAACATTTTATAATATAATTCAATTCAAAAAAAAAATGATTTAACTAACATGATAATAAAAACAAAAGCAAAAAAAAAGAAAAAAAAAAGGAATTACTCGGATACGAAACCCGGAATCGAACTCGCCTCCTCTGCTTTCCACGTCGCGTCGAAGTCGAACGCCAACGAACTCACTTATAATCTTTATTATCTACTCAAAACCCGATTAATGCCCTAAATCGTAAACGGATAAAAATACTTATTTTAATAGCTTGAATACTTGCAACTTATGTTATATTCTTCTCCCCGAGAAAACATCAAATTATGCATCTTTAGCCACTCCTTCCAGCCTGGTTTCGCTCTTTTCCACAATGTTGCGCTAGTACTACGTCAACTTATACAACTGCAACGTCAACTTATACACTCAAAAAAATCAATCTCCAACCACAATAAATGTATTTATCACAATTCATTTGGGACTAATCGGTGAACTACGAGTATTTGATAGTTTCAATTCAATTCTTTTTTTTTCCTTTTACTTCACTGCATTTTTTTTGTGTATTATTTCACTTTAGGTATCTAAAATTTAATTTCTATTTGTTTTTCCTTTTTTCCGAGAACATCTAGTTTTCTTTCCGGCACTCTCTAGCTTCCTATTTTTTCTTGATAAATTCTTCTGGAAGCTATTATCACTCACTAGCTAGTTACTTTTTCTTTCTTTTCTTTTGTTTGTCCTATTTTTTTTCGTATTTCTTTTCTCGTACACTACTAACTATTTTTCACCGGACTACCGAACTGCTTGCTTGACTCCTTCCAACTGACTCTCACTTTCAATCGCAGCCTTCCCATTTTCCCACGCCCTACCAGTCGCCTGTTTTCACCAAACTCGTACCACCTACCATGATCCGTTTTTTTTTTCGTGTTCAACTGGCTCATCAGATCAGACCACATCTCCTGATTTCTACATCCGCTAATCCCTACCGAAGGAATATCATACGATACCATGACGTCGGATCGCGCAATGTGGAAACTAGAGCAATTGAAACGGAAAAAAAAATGTTCCTACACGGAGATTCGAACCTGGGAACCGAGAATTGCTTGCCGGGTTGGTAACCCACTGACCCAAGTTATTGCTGCCGTCGATGGTGCCAAGATATGAACAGGTGCTAGTGATGGTTGGAAGAATATTCTTAATTACCAGAGAACGAAAACCTGCTCACTACAACCCATAATACATCCACCGATACCAATTGCCATTGACCGACCTTCCAACTTGCGGTCTTGCCATTTACGTTCGTAGTAATGTAGCTTATCAAATTCCATGACAATGTAATGCCTGTTCCAATCCGTTGTTACGATTCCATCGCGGTAAGCAAATTACCCACTATTGCTTTATAGTGGATAAAATCTGTACCATCTATTCGACCTTTAACGAGATCGAGACCCTGTCTGACTCCATACAAAAAATTGTATCCCTGAATCCTTAAACTGAAATCGCTATTACGGACGATTTCAATATAAACAGTTCTGTGTGACTTCGACATTCTGGACAGACAACACCCTACTTCGCTGCCGAAAACAACACACGAGTACCAGATGTTGTTAGTCATACTGCAAACACCCTGGACTTGTTTTTAACTTCTGACCCTGATAACTACACTGTTGATGTGATTACCCCTCTAGGCTCCTCGGACCATTGTGCAATCATGCCAATTGGAGCGGACTTAAAACTTTCTTTAGGAATTTTAACTGGTCGGATGCCGCTGCTGATATGATCACAGACACTATTCTCTTTGGAATGAGATCTCTTATCTCTCATCGGAGGAAGAGTATCAAACCAAAAGAAAAGGCGTGGTACGACTCAAGCTGTAAAGAGGCTGTCAGAGTTAGAGAAATGCTTTTTCGGTCCTTCAAGACCAACCCGACGGAGAAAAACCGAAAAAAGTTCAAATAAGCCAGGAATAACAGCAGTCTTTTATATCTTTCGCGCATAAAATTTCAATACGACCACAGACTGAGGCAAAAGTACATTGCCCGAAAGGTACTAAAAATTGTGGGTCGTTTGTCAAAAATATTAGAATTTCTTCCTCATTCTCTATCCCAACGCTCATCTATAATGCTTCCTGCACACTTTGCGGCCAACTCAACACTTCCAGTTTGTGCTTTGTCCCCGCCTACACTTGAGTGCATCGAATCTTCAATGGGACAAATGCACTTTCGCACTAATGCAGTAGGAAGAGTTTAAGTACTCTTAATCTTAATATACACAATTCCGCAGATCCAGATGCTATATCTCTGGAAAAAAAACCACTGCGCAAGCTTTTTCATCAATCCTACTGTTTAGGATTCTTTTCGAGTAGATAAAAAACAGCATATGTCCAGCCCGTCCCTAAAAAAGACGAATCTTCTTCTCTCTCCTCCTACAGACCTATTGCACTTACGTCCCTTCTTTCCAAGGTCATGGAAACTATATAAACCGTCAGCTCATGAAATACCTCGAAAGATAAAAATTTCTCAATGACCGGCAGTACGATTTTACCAGTAACCAGTCTCCACTATTGATTTAATGGCATGTCTTATCGAAAAGTGGAACCAAAACGTACAGAAATCTAACGAAAGCAAGATGCCTGCACTTGATATTTCTAAGACATTTGTCAGAGTTTGGCATCTGGCCCTTGGAATCTTGGAATCGACGACTCTCTTCTCCAATGGATTAGAAATTACCTTTCGGAACGTTCAATTTAAGATGCCTTGGATGGTTTCAAGTCTGATGTTCAACAAATAAATGCTGGTGTGCCCCAAGGCTGCCTTCTGTCTCCGACACTCTTTTTAATCCACTTATAATTCAGTATATGCCTTTGCTGACGATACGGCAAACGACGGCAGCGTATACCAAGCTCATTACGTTCCGATATAAATAGAATTACTAAATGGGTAACCACCAACAGCATGGAATTTTCGCTTCTACAACACAATGTTGTCTGTTGTCGTTAAAGCGACTTTTAAACACCCAGCCATTATCCATGAATGTCACTTGCATCCTTGAAATCGAGAAGCTTTCCATTATCGGTATGTGTGTCAATGACAACTTAGGTTCAAATAACCACATATTTGATGTCGCCAAAAATGTTAGCGAAATGTTTAAGTTCCTCAAACAATGTAAGAATTATTTTACCCCCGCTGATCTGGCCCCCAGATACAATATAAAGTATTTATCCGCTCAAAGTTGGAGTACAATGCTCACATCTGATCAGGGGCGCCTAAAACATCTCTGCATCTGCTGTATATTATTCAAAACCGTGCGATGAAACTCATAGGTAATACTAATACTGCTCAGTCAATTAACACCCTCGAACACCTACGTATTGTCTCCTGTCTCACTCTACCGCTCCACCGAAATTGTAAGGAACATTCCGCCGCTTCAAACCTTCAACCACCACACACGTGACGCTATGAATGATCATCAGCCTCATCATCCTAAGCCGTACAACTCGCTTACGGAATGCCCAGCTGAGTTGCGTATTTCCTTGTCATTATTACCTGCAAACATTTTTGGCCAATGTTCGTCGGTATGTCTCTTTTCTTCCTCCCTAAGTTTCCATCGCCCGCACTGTGAGCAAACATTTTAAGGACACATTTTAATCCCTTGAGCCCGCGCTGATTATAAAAAAATAAAAATAAATTCGCATAAGCCAAGTCATGCGGCTTGTCTGTTTCCAATTTCCAAAAACCTTGAGTCAACGGCACTTTGTGTGGAAGCATATGAAGGTCTTGCTTCAAAATCCTGCTTGAGGTGGTCCAAGTGATGTTTAATAACTAAGATCGGCGGCGACACAAGGTCTTCGGATTTTCAGTAGCGCTCTCCCTGACAGCTGCAACAGCTTCATTGGAACGATTTGGAGGTTCAGTATGGTGTTCTTGCCGATACACCCTTGCTCAATAAAATTCGGGGCCAAAAGAAGAATTGTGTTGTCGGAACGCGCAGAACGACCACGATATTTTCAACACCTCTGACCGATTATTTTCAATGTAAAACGTCACTACTTCGGCGCAGTCTCTCAGTGTCAAGTTACGAGTATTTATGGTTCAAATTCCACTAAATTGACGTTTCCAAATCGTTCTTACTGAAGCCGATCGGTTGGCAATTATCAAAGTTATTAAACATTTCTATATCGGGCCTCCAGATGGCGCACCCTGTAGTTTTGTTTTTGAGCGCTTCATCGTATTTCCGTAAACTATTGCACGTTGTTGGTTACACGTTTGGCCGGTTCCATCCGGGAAAATTCCACAAGAAAACCAGTTTAAATGCATTTTTTATTTGATTTCATTAATTAACTCTTACATGCTAGACAAAAACGCTTAATCATCAACTGACGGTTGCGACAGGGCAAAGGCTATGATTTCAGTTTCGAGAGCTTGGTCAGCTTTTGCAACTTCCACCGATCTGTTCCTTTTTTTACGCCATGTGTTTGCCTATTATTGCAGCTATTCGACCTTTCGGTTTCCGTAACATATTTGCCGATATTCTTCTAGTCCAATCTGCCGAACGTAGAAAGAGCCTCAAGTGTTTTCCGAATCGAAAGATTTGGCAACTCCTAGCCAGCACCTAAATCGTTGAGGGGTTTCTTTATCCTATGGATTGGGGCCTCCCTAACTCATGGGTCGGGCCGCGATCGATTAGATTACGAGTGGGTTGTCACTATTCCAAGTACTAACTGAAGTAAAATTCTACTCTTTAGCCATTTAGCTCTCATCTGACCTGGATTCCTATCAAAACCTAAGCCACCTGCAAAAACAAGGCAGTCAAAGAATTCTTTACTTAACACAACAGGAACCATCATTGTTTGTCATTTATCAAAAAAAATGTCGTTTGCCAAAAAGGATTTTCCTGTGTTACATACGTGTATATATTGTTACCTTCGAATTTGTGAGTCCTTAAACAGGCCACAATGTCATCTTAATGTGTTGTACTACATTACCATTATCTATGCCCTTTCTGTCATTTATTCTAATCTAATTGGCTGCAAAGAACATTAGCATGACATATTTGCTAGTATCATACTTTCCACAAAAATCTTCTTCATTCGTAAATATGCAGGTCCCGCGAAGAAATACCCTGTTCCGCAAGTTCCTTGCTTCTTCTTTTTTTTTTCTCTTCTTTTTTTTAGCACTCTTTGTGGCATTCCCATTTACAGCTGCTGATGAAAAGCATAAAAGGAGAGAGGAGGCAACAAACAGCTACACAAAAAAATTATGATAAATGCGGAGTTGTTCATCAAGTACTCCTTCCGCTGTCATATTTATTCACCTCGCTTTCCTTTCGGACTTTATTTCTCTTTTGACATTAAGGCGCAAGCACTTATTTTGACACTTAGCAGTCCGAGTTGTATTTAATGTCATAAATGCGATTAAGATTTATGCGAATGGCTTGGGCTTCTTAATCTTTATGGAAGGCGTCGTACACCATTTGCATGTCTGTTGTGTCACTTGATTAACGCTCATTATGGTCTTGCGAAACACGGCCTCGATGAGCACTCGGAAACAAAACTCACAATGAATGTTTATGTTATTTTGTTGAGCGCGATTGCAGTTCCTCTTTAACTAAAAGTATCTCAATCCAGCGTTGTATTGTTGTTTTTTTTTTTGTTTTCTTTGAATTGATGTACAATGTACATACTCGTAGTGTCCGCTGGCGTTTAACCATAAATCCACACCCTCTTTAACATAACACCCTCTCACTTGGCCTGTTGTTTGGATGGACTTCGTTACGGTCGATTTGACGTATAAATTTTGCCATGGTGTCACTGAATACAGTGTGTCTTTGCATTGTGGTGGGGGATGTTCAGTGTTCATGTTCACAAGTGACAGTTAATACATGCAATGACGTTGTCATTGTCACATTGTAGTGCCGCTTGGATTTAGATGCCTTGGTTTCCATTGTGTGGGGATTGTTTGTTCTTTGGCTTAAGCTTGTGATCTACATACGAATTATGTATCTAGTACTTGTATCTATGATGTGTTAAAATTGTTTGATTGATGATCTATCAGTGTTATTAGATTGAGGTACTTCTAAACAGTCGATTAAAAAGTTACAGATACTTGTATATAGTACACGAGTAAAATGATTGATTTACTCGTAGATGAGGGAGCTCGCCTTTTCGTTGCTCGTTTGGCAAAAACTGCCAAAGTGACGATTGACAAAGTGCGTACGAGTGTATTATTAAGACGTCTCAACAGAGTTACCCCAGTTCTGACCATCAACAGATGACAGCTGTTTGATTTATGTATTCTCCGGGTTGCTCTGGTGAATGTGGGGACGCGAACTCTCTGAATTTACTTGCGTAATTGATTCTGAAACCCATTTCCATCAGGAGATCAATTTGTTATTTTTGTGGGTTTTCAGTGATGGGATTGAGTCAGACGATGAATCTTACCATCTGGGGAGTGTGGTAGAACAACACCTAAAACTAGCTGGGCTGATTGAAGCTCCCGCATGTGGAATTAAGTATCACGCAGTTCATTTCATGAAATCCCCAGAGATTTAGGCCTAATTGGAACCGATCTTTTGTCTTGATTGTGATGACAAAGCCTATGGATGCAATTTGGTGTTAAGGCGGATTATGGTGCGTTTGCAAATGAATTGGATGCATTCCATTTCGTAGCTGCTGTAAAATTATTTTCCATTTAACTCCGTAGTCTTGATTGCATTGGTCTGGTTCCTTGGAGTTTGTGTTCCAAAGCAACATCGAATCAATTTGAATCAATTTCTCTTTAAATTGGTCTTACGGAATCCCTGGGGAAGTACATATATTTAAATTGATTTTGATTTCGAGCAGAGATTTGCTGCGGGTTATAATGTGGAATAGTGTTCATGTTGAATTGATGCATGGGATAGGGAGAACATAATTGGCTCTACAGAGATGAGTATGGCTTGCAAATGATGGTGGTAATTTTTTTTCATCTACTCCATGTGGTCCCAGGGGTATCGGCTGTTGATGAATATGCTACTCTGGAAAATAAGACGAATTGAGTCGTTTTCCTTGGGGAGAGAAAGTATGTAATTCGCGTCTAAATTTCTCGACACGATGAATGTACGGTTAGTTTTATTTTCGTCAAGTATTCATACTTATGTAGAGGCTGCACAGTCATTTTCTTGCGATTTATTGGAGTTATACTTGCTCTGAAAAGTCTATTTCTGATTTCACTCAAAAAGCTGGAATTCATATTGATTGCTCTTTATTTCTTATCATCGGGGACCTATGTACATTTGAACGGTTGGTTTCGTGACACTTGGGCATATTCCTTATCATATAATAGCAGCGCTGAGTTAGTCAAGGTCCAGGACTAGATTCCATTTTGTGTTAGTTTTTTAACAAAAAAACAGTACTCAGAAAAAGAACTAGCCTGTTCTAACTCATTTGCTTCATTTACTAAACCTTTCGTAGAAAGATGAGTAAACGCTTTAGTAATAAAGTGCCCACATTATCGCCGAGTACCTGCAACCTGAATCCGTACACCGGTAGTTAGCAGAGGTAGCGCTCCACGGTGTCGTCATCAGTCTCACAGTAAGCGCAACAATATATTGTGTCGCTTATTTCCAGCACGCTTACAGATGTAGGTGCTTAGCTAGAGCGTAGTGTCCCGTTACGACGCTGGCAAGCAAACTGCTCTCTTTCCTACGGAGGAACAGCAGGGAAGTTGCTGACCTCCTAGATAAGTCGAGAAGAATTCGTTTGGTGTACTGGTGACCTGGAGAGTCATACCATCTGCAGTTATGCTCTTACGAAACCCTATTGTTTTTCGAAAATCCACACAGGCTTGGGTCCTGAGAAACTCTTCTCGGATACTTGCCGAATAAGTTCACTTACAGTGAACCCTTTGACCTGGGACTCGAACAAGATTCAGTGAGTTTTGACTTCTGACTGAGTTCTTCCGCTTGAAAGACAGACACGAGTTTTATCAGCGGGGAATGAAATGCAACGTTTCGTCCTCCGAAAAGGCACCAGCCCCGCATCTTACTTTTGTTTTGATTACATCCGTGTACACCCGATTACGTTTTTTTTTTTTCAGATTTTATCTGAGATTCAGTTTCCTGAGCAGAGAGATAAAGTCGATTTCGTATATTATTTTCAAAGCAATAAGAGTTTTGATGTCATTGCAGCAGGCCAGAATTAAAGGACAGTCGGCGTTGAAGGTCATGAAATCTTCTGTGCGTGTAATACGAAAAATGACTTTTTTTAAAATTTGTCTTTTAAAGTGCAGACCATGGCATTAATGTCAAGAGGAATTTAACAGACAAAAGTGCTGCGTCTTGTGTATATGCCTGAGTGTAGATGCTAAAACCATTCGGAGCGTTGGTAATGAGTCGACCAATATGCTATGTTCAGTGGAGACAGGCCGTCATAAAACTAGTGATTCGCCTATGCTATTATACCTGACCGACTTATACAGTGTTGGCCAAAACTAAAGCAGCGGTAAAACTGATTAAATTGCATTATGTTTTATTAAGTTTTTCTTTACAGAACAAGTAAATGTGTTTGCAAATAAAATACAAGAAACAAAAATAATTTTTCATAAGTAGAAAAAATAAAAAAATAAAAATACTCTAACCATGTCGGTTTCAAGCTGGCCAAAATTAAAGCAACTTCATAGAAATTTCATATTTAATAGCAATAATCGTGCCTAAACCGCAATATTTTGTGGCGAAACCTTTATTTTTTATTACTGCACTACACCTTCTTGGCACACTCTCGATCAGATTGGAAATTATAAAGCTGGGATGGTTTTCCAAGCCTCCTGAACTTAAATATAAAGCTCGTCCCTATTCCTGAATTTCTCCCAAATTATTCGCCGATCTACAATCTCCCATAGATCTTCTATCGGTTTGAGATCGGGGGACTGGGCTGGCATTCCATAACATTGATTTTCTGATCCCAAAACCACTCTTGAACTATTTTTGAACCATTCTTCGGATCTTTATCCTGCTGAAATATCCATTTCAGTGGAAATTTTTCCTCAGATGGTGGCAGAATATTGTTTGCAAATGTACTTTTGTAAATAAATTGGTCAATAGTTCCATCTATTTTCTGTATGAGACAATTGGTCTCAGAGTAACATCCCCAGACCATAATGTTTCCTTCTTCATGCTTCACAGTGCCCTTTAAGTATCGAGGATTTAATGCTTCATTGATCGGCTGGCGGCCACGGCGAAAGTCATCATAATATGTTCATAATTATGGTCCCTTTAAATTCAATTTGGATTCGTCGGAGTATAGTACTGTTTTCCACTTCGATACTGTGTGGAAATACTTAATATGGTCATTTGCAAATGTCAGTCTTGCACTTCCGTTTTTAGCTAAAATAAATGCTTTCTTTACGATCCCGAATGATGAAAGACAACCATCAGCAGCCCTCCGACGATATAATAGATGATATAAATGGATTACTCTTTGTCGTTCTAATGATCACTTTGTCTTCCCGGTATGTGGTAACTCTTAGCTGAAACCTCGATGAAACATTTTGTACAATTGTACAATTTTATTAAATACCATTTCTATATTCGGCAATAGTTTTATCTTTAATCTCATGGGAGTAGTTATTTCTGTCCATTTGAGATAAAATTTAAGGAACACTTCTAAAGATCTTGTTGCAGCAGACTGATATACCCAATTGAGACAGTTTATGTTTTTTTTTTTTTAATTTAAACAAATCAGATATGAGTAGTTGCGGTCAAGGTAACGGTTTTTCTATTTCTCCTGTAATAAAAAATTACGGGGCAAATTGAGTTGCTTTTGTTTTGGCCAGTTGAAAAGTAAAGTAAATTCAATTGGATGTTTGTATTTTTTTTAATACGGTAAAATTACTGTTCATTGCTTTTATAAATTAATCAATTCCAATCTAAACTATTGGGAACATCTTTTTTAACTTTTGGGTTAATTTATATGAAATGTATCACAAAGCACAGATTTGCGATTTTAGTTGCTTTATTTGTGGCCGACACTGTATATGCTGTTAAAAGTTAAAAGACCTCTTACAGGAGCCATACATCAAATTAACTTGTGAAAGTGTTCGAATCGATGTGTTTCTTTGTGTTTCAGTGATACGCCTTAGGAACACTCGATTTGCATCAACATGCTTCTCACACATAATACTCTTAGATCGATGCTAATATGCCGATTTGATTGAAAACCTCCTCGCATTGTCTGGCAATGCATTTGCTTACTTCCCCTACACCTTGACTTTATTATTCAAATCATCGATTAATCTTTGTTGAAACTGAATTTTGGCTCTAAATTTTGAAGGTGCATCCCTGTCCGGTGTAATTCTGCCACCGATGGCTGTAAGATGAGAATTAAAGCAGACATTAGTGGGCCAAACCCGCTTACTGAATACTGTCGCCCCTATTGCTTTGAAAAGGAAACTGAAAACCAAAAGGAAGCTACCGTATACATATAAGTTCCTTAGTTGGGACATTGATTGACGAAAGACCTATCTATTATGATTTAAAGAGTTGAGAAGCTAAATTTTTAGGTAGCTCCTAGACAGTTACAGGGTCATTAACTAGTCGTTTTTGTAATGAAGTAAGATGAAAGTTGAGTTTCACTTGCACGATTACTGTATACCACGTCCACTCCCCAACACTTCGAATCGCCTCCCAAATTCCATTCACAAAAATCGTGACCAATTATGTAACTTCAAGATTGATGATGATTTTTTGGCCAAAATATAATAAATAAAATATCAACAGCTAACAATCGTTAATATCTCAGTAAAAGGCAAGAACAACAAATAAATCAGAGTTGAAAGGCAAAACAAAGAGCCAATCCAACCCACGGTGAGCCCGTTCTTCATTCGGATTTGAAAATCAACGAAAAAAAAAACACCAGACACGTTCCCACATTAAATCATAGCCTCCTTCTGGTCTACGGCCTCTATAGCTGAGCCTCCAAACAAACGCCTTTCTATCGTAGTTGGTGGGTTTCGACTCTTTTTTTTTTGTGTGTTTTTTAGAATTATTTTGGTCGGAGTGTTGACCTACTCTCCTAATCGCATCGACTTGTCCAATGACGACATCGTCCTAAATTAATTTATTTTCTTTTATTCTTGATTTTTGTAGATTCCTTTTCGAGATAAATACATCCATTAGGATGGAAAAATTGTGCATAACAAGACAGCTGGCAATTGTCGTATCTGAAGACCGTATTATTCAGTAGACATGGCACTTTAAGGGTTCTTTAGCATTTCAGGTTCGAACGATAAATATCAGGATCGTTAGGTTAGGAGTGGCGCATGGAGGGGCTATTTAGGAACAACAATTAGGATGACAGGCGATGGACTTGCAATTAATTGCCTACTGAAGTGATGTAACAAAAGTTTTTTTCTTTTAATTTTGACTTGATGCAGGTTAAATCAGTGAGTATCTTCCCATCGGCAGACAATCTAAAAACAAAAAACGAGATAAATATCAAAAAACTTGTATCGAATTCCATTTTAGGTTTCCGTCTTTCTCGGGAACGCCATGAATAATGAAATTGATATGTGTGATGAAAGATACGTTTCATTGTTTGCTTGCTATACGAATACGTCTGTTGAACCATTTTGATTGCTTTGCTAAATAATTGGAGTATCACTTTGGACGTCGCAAAAAAAATGTGCGGCCAGAGTTAGAATGTGCATTAGATCATCATCGTGTCTGATACTTACTGGGAATGATGTTAGTTTAATGTGGTGAATAAGACGACGTAAACAATGAAGATAACATATTTTCTGGATGCAGTATTATTTTTTAAATAGTATTGATCGAAACTGTAACTCTGTGGCATTTTACTTGCTTTTGGTAAATACGAATGATAGCTCACCATTTGATCTGTCTTGCATAGTTAAATTTCTGCTCAGTTCAGATCTTCTTCTTCAATCCCCATTTGCTGTTAGGCGTCGGGGAAGTCTCGGGATATTCAACTTTAACACTCCCGGCTCCCTCTTCTTATCTCTGCCAGGGTTTTGCCCCCTCATCCGTCCCATTTCTTAGACGCTATTTTCCCAAGTTCTTCGGGGTCTTCCTCTCAGTCCAGCACCGTCTGTTCACATTTCCACTACCTGTTTGGCTTTTTTTGACTCCATCGTCCGATGCAGATGTCCGAACCATTTCAGCTGGCTCTCCTGGATTTCTTGTAGGATCGAGTCCTTCTGTGCTACTTCTGAGCGTATTCTTTCATTTCTGACCCTATCTCTGCTGCATTATAGAACGCTGGCACTGTTTTCTTGGTCCGGCTCATTACTTCATGGTCTATTTTTCCATTACAGCTAACAATAGTTCCAAGGTATTCACAGGATTCAACTCTCTTGAATTTTCTGCCGTTACATATTATATTCTGCATATAATCTCTGTCTGCCTATTCTTTTTACAGACCCACATTACTTTGCTCTTTAGCACCATTCCCTTTCTTTTCTGGTTATTAGACCACTTCTCTAATGCTTGTCGTAGTCTGTCCAGATTGTTTGCTATGACGACAATATTGTCTGCATATAATAGGAATTGCAGGTAGATGGAGTGAAGTCCCCAGTTCCCAATTTTATTTTTTTTTTCTTGTCTATTACATGATTTTGATATATTAAAGATTAATAAAATGAACAGTAGAGAGCTAAAGCTGTATCCTTGCTTTAGTTCTTTGCATATTGCGAATACTTCTGACTTGTCCTCTCTAGTTATACGATTACTTTCCCCATCGGATTGTTAAAAACACTTTTACTATCGCTGATCAGTCTCTCTGGGACATTTCTAGTTTTCAGTGCCTCCCATGCATGGAACGCTAGGAAAAGGTCTTTGCCCTTAGCAATACATTTTTCTATGATAGCTTTTAATGTAAAAATGTAGTCTTGTGTTTGTCACCTTCTCTAGGTGTTATTCCACTACTCGCCTAAGCTGCTTTTCCAGTATTTTGGCATATAATTTATACACTATAGATGGTAAGGTTATCGGTCTGTTGTTGTTACAGTTTTTTTTTTTTTTAGAAATTAGAAAAGGCCGAATATGTCTGAATTTTAAACAGTAGGAGCACTTGCAGGTTTGTGTATTGTACACATGAAAAAAAGGGACAAAATTGTTTCCGTTGTTTAATTCAAATAGAATGGATAGCTACCCGCTAGATAGACGCTGACTAATTCTCGTACGACTGTTAGCCTTACTACTACAGCTGGTAGCAAATTGTGAAAATGCTTTACGTTCACGGTCATACTTAGGAGTAAATTTACGAAGCGGAGAAAACCAGGTCTATCCTTAGGATAACCCAATTTTGGTTCAGTGTAATTGGTGAGATCTTCAATTGTGCATTGTGGATGCTGTTCACTATAAATCATCATACGCGCCTGTTCGATACTAAAGGCAGCTAACTCCTTTAGGGGGAATACTTAACAGAAGCCACGATGAAATACATCCAATTGCTTAGCAATACAATCTTGTAGAGCGAAATGATGTATTATTAAATCAGAAGCAGCCATTTGGTACCAGTTCTGCATATGAGTCCTCATATACGCGTAATCTAAACAGATATGTGAATGTCAGTGGCAAATCTTCTATATTAACTTCACCATTCTATGTGACCGATTAGAGATTATCAATGGCATGATTACGTTGATCCGGTGATAATTGTGGGTCAATTTCGATTGACTGCTTAAGAGTAACCATTTCTTGTAATTATTTAAGGAACTCTGCCGGATGGGATCGATTTTGGCAAGGTTTTCTTGTGTCAATACACCTCATACCAACATTACTCGGGGAACTCTTTGCCGAAAAGTTTCGAGCATGTGTCAGCAAGTTCCGACATTATAGAAGCCATCATCAAATCATCCAATCCTTTTGAACAAAACTTTGTGGTGGCAGGGCAATTTCAGGAAGGCATTTGAAAGCGGTAAATCAACTAGACGCATATATTGCAATACCTTGGTTATAAACAGACCCAGGAATCAAGAGTATCTGCTACCCTTCTTGTGAATTGGTATTATCAGATTTCCTTTCCAGTCTGTTGGTATTCTATTTCCCTTTCAGGTTTTTAACTATTTTACAAAAGCCTGCACTCATTTCTGCTCTGTTCTGGCAGTTAGATCTCCAATTAAAATTGTTTTTCCAGTCGCTGCTTCCTTCTGAGTTATGCTCTGTAAAGAACTCTTCTAGTGGCAAGCTCTCCTGCATAGGCGAATGCACTTGGATAAACGACACGTTTATCTCCAGACCTCGTTGTATCACTAGTATCCTAGAGTTTACGAGTTGCCATCCGTTTACTTTTGTCTCCAGTTCTGCGTTCGTTACTATGGCTATACCTTCTGTGGTCCTCTGGTCCCTTCCTACTCCCGAGTATCTAAGGGTGTATCCGTTCTGCAGACTTAAGTTAACACTGCCTATTGAGTCCTTCGCTCGGTACTATATATCACCCGGGGCAGATGAACCGAGGTTTGTTGATTTGTTGAAAGCTGTAATAGATCTCCCTTAGTGTCTAGTGCTAACGAACGTTAATGTTTTCTTTATAATCAATGCTTATATCTACAACTCTTACACATTGCTTGTCTATTCCATATTGTTTGATTAAATGGCATATGGCGCCAAAATCACCTGCAATGGATTCTAAGCAGTGCAAGGGACATGAATATCAACCGAGAGATTATAAGCTAAGCCTATCCCAAGAGATACAATCCTTCTCAATCAGACGCCTTGTAGCTCTGGTACTGGTTTCGGGCCGTCTTCGAGCTGATGGGCATGCTCCAGTTGATATTATCGTTTTTTTTTTTTTGACTTCTAAACCCCTGCTCAAAAAATACAGAAGATAGAGGTGGATTGGCTGAGGGATCATGCCTACCGATTGGCTGGTCTAAAGTACAGACAGCCCAAGACATAACAATTGGTATACCTTTCAAGACTGAAGCTGTTTTCTTTATGAGAAGGAGAAAGCTGACTAGCCTCACATATCCACATCTAAAACTACCGAATGTTTCTCCAACGAAGCCAAGTATCTGGTTGTCATCCTGAAAAGCAAACTTCTTTGAATTAAAAATATCGCATCGGAAACCTTCATGGCGGTGTCTACTTTCTGGCAGCCTGAAGGAACTTTCGGGAAGACATTGGACACTTATCACCAGTGAGTGTACCCTGGATTTACACGGCTATGGTACGAGTATAACCAACTGTATCTAATACGTCAGCTATTTGATGCTGCTTTCACAAGACTCTAAAAACGTTTTGCCTCGATTGCTCCGGAGCATTTCCTGGTTTAGTTTATGAAGAAGTGGTTGTTGATACAACTCTTAGGACTGTCTTCGGTGTCAATCTGTGCTAATAACGTTATCGATGCCTCCAGAACGGGTCTAGGATGTGTCATTGGCATCCCTCTACTTTTGAATAACTTTTAACTTCACTTAAGTTTGTTTTCCAAGCTGAGGTAAACGCAATCCTAACGACAATTAACTATATTGTAAGGAAAAGGTAAAGAAGGTATCTTCGTCTATATCGTCAGCCAAGCTGCGCTAAATCTTCATTGAACTCAGTTGGAAGGTTGAACGCATTGAGTCTTGTGTGGCTCCCAATTAACAATGGAATCACGGAAAAAGAGACTGCCCATGTACTTGTGGGCAGAACTTAGAGGATAACTTCTTAGAACCTGAACCCGATTTGGGATTACCTGTGTACTCTGTTAGGGTACATTGGGTCTCTTATGACCAGAACCGTAGATGGCTTAACTCTCCAGTTTGTAAACAGAGCAGATGAATGCTTTGTAGACACTCTGTAAGCAGCTTCCTGGTGGTATCCTACGCTTTCCACGTACTACACTCAAATAGTAGCAAGGATTCTAAGTTGGATCGAAACAGTTGCAACTTAGTTTTAATGCTAAAAACATTGCTTTTCCAGATTTTAGCCGTCATACCGAACGCAGCTTTTGCTTTACTGATCCTGCTGTTCATGTCCAGATCTGTGCCTCCATCTTCCGAGATCATATTTCCAAGATGAAGGAAGTTGGTTACCTTCTCGATTTGCTGTCCGGCAATGTTGATTTGACCGTTCGTGTTCGAGACGGAAATACCTAGGGACTTGGTTTTTGTCGTATTTATTTTCAGGCCAAATTTATATGCTTCTGCTTCTAAGGTAGGCCCATGATCTGGAGGGAAACAGACGTCATCGACGTGTGCCAACGGTTTAGATATGATCTCATTGTCCGTTTCTGTCCCGAAATTGCAGCACGAAGCAGGGCGCTGATTACAGCAAGGCACAGCAATGACGAAGGAATACAGCCTTGTCACACTCCGCTGTGGACCTCGATAACCGTTATGTAGGAGGTGTCATTCACCACCTTCACAGCTAGCATTAATGATAGTGACGCGTGTTTTTGGTATACCTCTTTGGCGAATGCTCGATTCAAGCTACCGAAGGCTTTCTCCAAGTCAATGAAGCACAATTGTGCTTCAGGTAGGTTCGCATTCGGTAATTTGCTTCAGCGGAATGCTCATTTGGCTCTAGGAGCGATTCGTTATTTGTTAAATGATTTACTAAAGCAGGAAGCGATCTGTCTATCTGGTTTGCCATCATCCGATGTCAATAGTTTGACGTCTAAATATTTTACAAAATGAGATTTAGAACTTGGGACACCTGTAAGTTCCTTTGTGATATTGTAGACGGTCCTACTGTTACACTTACTGGCAGCATCCTATCAACTGACACTTATCAGCGTCTACCACTGCACTGCACTTCCTTCTATTTTATGCGATATTGGCTGCGACTCGCTCTGCTGCTGAACTCGCCACAATCCGGGCTGTGAGAAATTACGCTCTTCGATCCATGTCCAGGTCTCTGCTGATGACCAACTTGGTTTTTTGTCTTCTATTGACGATGGTGTCTGCCTCAGATGAAAAAAAGAACATTTTTCACAGCCTTCCAGTGCTCGTCCCATCACATGTTTAAGTCCTGTATTGTAGTTTTCTATCTTCGCATTGAAATCCGTATTCACGAGCAGATGATGCGCGGTGAAGACGCCAACCTCTTAGGAATAGGATTTGAGTCTACCACGTGCATGAACTCTATTACCTATTCCTTTCTCGACTAGAAACTAGAAACAACATCTTTTAGATCTAACACTGTTGCTATAGGACAATCCCCGTATAGGGAGAATAGGAGTAAATAAAATACTTCTCTAACAACTCTCTAAACTTTGAAATAGATACGACAATTCACCAGAGCATATTTTCTTTACTTTTTCCCCATTTTATCAGGGCTATCTTATAGACTCGCTGAAAGCCTAAAGATGTTTCAGTGCCATTCACAACACTTACAGTGCACTCCTCTGCGGCTTGGATTACTCATCGACTTATCATGTTTCACCAAGTACTTACTCATTTTCTTACATCTCGTATGACTGCATGATGTTTACGTTCTCCTTACTTAATCACAAAATGTAGTAATCCTATATCTGTAGGTGAATCATTTGCAGTCTCAACTTCTAAGTTACTTAAATTGCTGCAATTCTGCATAAAAAATTCCCTTCCCTCCAGTTGCCAGATTCTCTTACAAATTCTTCATTTAATTTGGTGTCTCACCTGTAGGGCTGTGTAAACATTTAACGACATAACGCTTTCATAATTCAAAATCTCTTGCTCTTGCTGCTCAAAACTCGAAACTATTATACAAGAGCCAACTTGCAGTTAACAAAATTCCGAGGTCTCTGAGGTACTAAACTTTCAAATCTTAAAAAGTTTGAATGATGATGAAAATTCCAACTTAATGACCAAGTTTACAAAATAAATCGTGTCCCTATGCCCAAAAAGCAAACCCAACGAAAAAAGTTTAAATTTTATGACGGGATCGATTAATTATGTTTTTTTTTTTTTTTTTGAAAAGCCCACTGAAGTCCTCAAAACCACTGTCATGACTGATTTACGATTGCTAGTGCATTTACTCGGAAGCCAAGATGTGAAAGTATCTCATTTCTCCAAAAAGTCACCTATTGACATTTCCACAAAAAAAAAATAATCTGTCAGAACAAAATTGATGACGCTAATAAAATAAATTCGGAGGAGAAGAAATTTCCATAATTGTTTTTATTACTTTTAAATTTCTGTGATTGGGAATAATTGGTTTAACCAATTCGAATTGGTAAACAAAGACGTCATTAAAAATCCTAAAATACATGATCTTAGGGTGCTGGTCTTTGATAGGAAAAAACAAGAAAAAACCAGAAGCCATAAGAAAGACCTCATTTGAAAGTTACAATTCATGACGACAACATCGTACGTTGTACGAGTACGGATACTTACTTTTTACGAAAAGGAAAAGAAGAAAAAAGAATCAAATAGATATTCATACACGATTTCCTTCTAGAAATGATTTACTACTTCCTTCATAAAAACGATGAACGATGGTGATAAATCAAAGTGCTAGACCATTTCTATAACATACCCCAACAGATACGGAGATACGAATACCCTCTGTATCTGCACAATCTTTAAAAGTAGCTCATTCGTTATTCTTTGACTTTTTCTTTGCAGATCCATCCAGAAACGATCCCACCAAGACACCACACACACTGAAGTTTGAACTGAAATATTTCTGTAGGCTTACCCTCGTATAACAATGATCGTTAAATAGTTCGTATAGATGTAGAAAATATAAAAAAAAAGAAGATCAAAATACAGATCAATCAACCGATTCACGTTATTCCGGAAGATAAACGAACTGTATCGAGTAGAGAAGTGAAAATATATCGTAGATGCCGATTCGTATCTGTCGTCGTTTGTTTTTGATTTTTCTTTGAATTTTTATTTTTATTTTTATACCGAAAATTCACAACTACCTCGGCCAGTATCTAAATGCGCGTGTTGAGTCCGATTCAAGGAGTAGCTTCGCGTATCCTTTGACGCGACGTATCGTCTCACACAATAGTTTTGTAGATCGTAGAAAATGGCCGTGAGTAATATCGTTTGCGAGTGGTTACGTGCCCTCGGTTTGGCACAATACGCGGAAAGCTTCCTCGATAACGGGTATGATGATTTAGAAATTTGCAAACAAGTCGGCGATCCGGATTTGGATGCGATCGGTGTTGAAAATCCAGCCCATCGTCATAAATTGCTAAAGAGTATACGGCAATTACGTGAAAAAGGTGCGGCAAGTGTGTATTTCATGTTAAACGATCCGAATTCGTTATCTGGTAGTACGGAGATACTTTGTGAAACGCCACCCAATGAATTGGAGTTGATCCTGAGAGAGCAGCTGGAAACAGATGCGATACGATTGACAGCCCACCCATATTCTACACCGGTAAGTTACAGATTAAGTTGTGTTGAATAATAAATACCCACAGTAGAAATGCAGAAATCCAATTATAGTTTTTATATACTTACATTTAATTTTAGTTTTTGGGCATTTCTTTTTGGTTTTATTAAGTATTTTAAATTAACTTACTTTTTGAAATGATTTATTTCACAACTCGCTCTTTGTTGATATTATCTCTTTATGTCCACAGCCCGAATCCACATCCAAAGGTCTACATTCCTTAACCTTTTTGATGAGAATAATGAATCATATGTCATCTTTGATAGGACCACTGTATCTGGTAGACATGTCTCTTGCTTATCTACTTAATTTTGATGGCGCTATAGTCCTTACTGCTTGACCTATAGCCAAGTCCCTTCAGTGTCATACATATTCCGCTATGATTGAGGTCGCCTGGCAACCGTGCATGCCACTTCAGATGCGTTATTGTGTCATTTCTATAGGTTTGAGAAAAAGGCTCCTCCGGCAGGAGAATGTGTTCATTCTTTCCACATGTTTTATCTATCTTAGCCGAAAGAGGTTATTACCTGCTGCTATAAACAATTCGGCGGGAATATTGCTGTTATTCCTGAGTTCCTATATGGCTATGCTGTCATTGTGTATATCCGCAGAAAGTTAGTTCTCATCAATTGTTGAGTGAACCATTGTGGCTACAGCGCTATGTTGGTTATTATTAAGCAACTTGCGAGAGTGTTTTTTTGAAATTCTTAGTACTGAACATAAGTTCGCTACTTGACTTCCTCGATTATCTCGACAAATATTGGCCTTGATATTTATTTGTTTTGTAATATTTCTTCAATACAATATGGCTTCACTTTTAGTTTTCATGTGCTTTTCGTCATTATTCGTCAGACCAGGTGTTCCATCTCAGATCGCTTTTTATTGGCTACAATATGGTAATGACAAATGATGGGAACTATCGAATGAATTCGACTATCGACAGTTAGTATCGAATAGTTGTATTCACTCATTCATTCATGATTAAAAAAAAAATCATTCATTCAAATGTACCATTCGAACATTTCTTTCAACCGAACCGATAGCCCAAAGTCCAACGAGTGCAAAAAATCATTCATTCATATGAAAAACACTCGAATATTTTTCCAACCCCGATTGTCTAAAGCCCAAAAAATCATTCATTGGTATGAAAGCCAAAGGAACATTACTCCCAACCCGATTGTCCACACTTCATACGAGTTAAAAAACAATTCATTGGTATGAAAAACAATCGAACATTTGAATGTTTTTTTCAATCGACTGGTTTAAATGAATGATTTTTGAAAAGTAGGAATTGAACGATTTTTTGATAACTATCGAATAAATGAATATTTTGCAACAATCGAATAAGTCGATTGTTTTTATTCAATTGTTCCCAACACTAGTAATGACGCGTGTTAGCGATCGCCATTTGGGGCGTTCGGATATCAGTCATGCTGAAGAAGTGCTTTATGCAATCACAATGTCTTCAATCTGGTTGAGGTTTTATTGCTCCGAAGTTTCCCACATCCCTTTGTGCGATGTCTTTGCATCGTTGTGCTTCTCCTCTTAGCCTTGATACTTTACCAATTGTCACAATTTAAGACTTTACGCCTAAGGCAGGCTGTAATCATAAATCGACGTTCAAATAACAGCTGGCAGCAATCGCCGTGGTATATGCTCGTCGCAGTTTTTCTTTCTTATTTTGTCGGCCGGTCGTATGGTGCTTCTTGGATGATATACACCAGTTGGTAATTGTTCGGCTAAACGCTGTTATTAATAATCTAATATTACGCGTGCAGGTCCAAAGTGGGTAGTTGTTATTATATTTGTTGTCTGGCATGTAGCATCTACGCGGAAGGGTCAGGTCGTTATTTCTAACACAGTAAACTGCTACAGGAAAATGAGAGCTGCCATTAAATGTTCCTCACCATACCTATTTCAGCAATTTGACTGGCCATAAAAGTCCTTATAACTACAGCTCCAAATACGTTAAAGTAGGTCACAAAAAATGTCTGTCATACTGAATGCTCTCGTTTCGCATTTCACCCGGTGGATACCACGAGGATAAAATAAGTTCATTGGACGTTTAATCACACTTACATCACAAGGCATCGCCGGGTTGATATCGGTCAGTGCCTACCCTTATCGTACATCAGCCATCTCATGCAACCACGTGCCATAGTTTTAATCTTGGGGCTACGTTTTTTTGGTGCTCGTCAACTATTGTTTCTCTGTGTTTACATTGCAAAGATGGTCCTTCGATTATTTGTCGATTTACTGTTATAACTACCAAAATCTTCGAGTTTCAAGAAACAGTCTTCCCTATTTTTGGCCGCAAGCTGTAACTTGCAACGCTAAAAGATGTCTTCCATACAAAAAACTGAATTTGTGACGACCGCTTTTAGTACCATATTTGCTCTTCAAAACTGATCTCCCTAGAATCATCAGACAGTCCAGATTAGTACGTCTAATCATCTAACAAAACAACCAAAGATTCCTTCTGTTCTTAGCCTTGCATTGTACCAATAGTACTGCTTGTATGTTTTGTTTAGGATGTCATCGTGGTCATCGTCTTTCTTTGTATTTATATATGCTGTTCGCTAACTACTACAAAAGGAGATATCTATTCAAAGCGCTAGCAACACTGAAAACCATAAAAAGTTATTGTTCTGACGTAAAATCTTCTGACCATCAAAAAGTCTCTCATTCTCTTGCTGTTCGGGGTTGGTAACAAACTGTAGGTCCGCTCCTATTGTACATAAAATGACAGGTCCGTAATGTATAAGGGATTCATCAATTAGAGTAGAATACCGATATCTGGTCAGGTGATCCTTAAACCTCTCTGCATCTGCTGGATAGGATTCAAAACCGTGCGATAATACTTATAGGTGATGCTAATAACACTCAGTCAACTAACTTGCTCTATCGCTACTTTCACCATCAGTGCTCCATTGAAATTGCCAGTAGCATTCTGCCCCTTCAAACCTTCAAACGTAACACCCGTCTCGCTATGAATGCTCATTAGTTTACCCCCAAGCCTACTTTCTGGCGTACACTGAAATATCGTGATTCTTTCCTAAGCCGTACATATAGCTTGTGGAATGCCCTGCCGAGCAATTTATTTCTTGACCATTATAACCTTCAAACAGTCAAAGCGAACGTACATCGGTACCTCTCTTTCTTTCCTCTCTAGCTTTTTTTCGCGCGTGCTGTGTGCAAACATTTTAAGGGTATCTTAACCCCTTGAGCGCGCTCTTATTTAGAAAAAACAGGGCCATCAATACCCTAAGTGGGAGAGTTTCGGCCTTGGTCTATCTCGGACTTTCGTGTCAACAATTTATTATTGTAACTTTCTGATAGAGAAGATCTTGCATTCATCTCAAAAATCGAAAATGGAAATTTTGGAATATTTTTACGCTTTAAGGTGTCTATACTGTTTTTTAGACAGTTTTTAACAAAATAGCCTGTTTGTGTGTGTGTATTTGTCCGTATGAACCATTGTTTTTTTTTTTTTTGTCCAAGATAACTCGAGAAGGAATAGTGCTATCGATTTGATTTTTTCTCGGATGATACGTCTTCATGTTGAATTACCGCCACTAGATTTTGACTAAAATCCGCCGATGACTTTAAAAAAAAAAGAAGCAAACATAAAATACAGTCAATTCTTTGTAGAAAACAGAGGACCCTTTCGAGATTTTTGTAGTAAAAAATTTAAAAAAATCGGGCCAGAATTATCTGAGTTGTTCAAGGAATAGCAAATATTTTACAACCGTCAATGAAGTACTAACAACGATTTCGTTAATACAGGGAGCCCTACATCTGACCGGTCGAACTTTTATGGGTAATGGGTTTCCGAAATTCGAATAGGATATGAAATATTGAAAACTATTGGAAAATATCATAAGTTGTCAGAAAGTCATTGGCGTAACCCACCGGTCGTACCTATTTCGGCCAGCTTAATTACCAATTCTCTCGTTTACGTGCTGAACACCCAAAAATTCATGCCTAACAACAAAACAGAAAGACGAGGAACTCTACAAGAAAAGACAATAAGTGATGTTGCACACGGTTTGTTACAGGTCTTCTATTCCGCTTGCAAATAAGAAATTTATAGCCATTATTCGCTTTGCATGAGTCATCGCCTGCCTTTATTTTTTTGTTGGTATCCAAAAATGTGATTTTTCGTCAGATGTACCTCAAACACAACCCTCAAATTGAAGGGTGGGTTGTTTCCATTCGGACAAAGGTAACCAGACATTCAGTTCCTCATCATTTCTATTCCAGCACTCTGAGTAGTCTTAAAAAGTCTGTTCTGACTTTAGCCCCAAGTATGTTAAAGAAGCTCAGATTAAGTATCTGCCATACTGAATGCTGACGTTTTGTGTTAATAAATTTGTCAAACCAAATCCTAGAGATTAGTACCCGGGGGCTACCACGAGAAAATAGTATAAAATAGGTACATTAGATGCTTATTCATACGAATATTTGCATCACTAGGTTTCGAAGCCAACCACCAACTCACGCAACCATTGGTGAAATTTCATTTCGGCAGTCTAAGACCGTAACTCTAGTAACTAGGCCAGTAATTCTAACAACTGAATCTGCGACATACGATTATAATCCGAGACCTGATTTGCAAAATCCATCTTTTTAGTATTATCAGGACGACACACAAACCATGGCCTACAGTGGTACAATACATTTGATAGGACCAACAAAAAAACCCAGAAGAGGAAGAAAGACACGAGCTTTTATTAGAAACATTAAATTCTTATTAAAAGAAAATATTTACATCAGTCCTTTTTAAATATTGAAATGACAAATGAAAATTCTACAAAATTCCAGCAACAATTTTATTGGTGTCGTGCTTTATCAAGTCCACCGGTCGCATAGCTAATTTTTTGACTTTCGACTTTCTAGGGTACCTCTGCAGGCTACTTGTCACATTTGACAAGCATTATGTTCTTAGGTTTTGGTGGTTCTTCAATTTGAGCTGCAGTAGCAATTGAGTCATTGTCGGTCTGGAGACCTTCAACATAATTGGTATTAGAGTCCATAGATGCTATATGTTATGTTCAGGATATAATTGCTTGACACTTTCGTCCAAACAGATCTTACTCACAGATGGTTTGGCTTTTCGCAGGGGAAACGCAGTAAGACCTTCTTAGGTGTGGAGACAGGCACGAGCAACTTTCGCATTTTATGACCTGCACTTATAGATTTATGTAAAATAGTTTTAGGTTAATTTTTTGGTCGAAATTGAGGCAGTCTTCGCAAACTGAACCGACTTCTTAAGCACTCATGTTGATAATCTAACAAAGAAACAAGTAACAATTCGGTTCTTATAAAGTATATGTATATAGTTGTTAATTTCATAAATGCGCAAAAGTACCTTTTCAATACAGCAAGTAGATTCATTTGGCGAAAGATAAATGTAAAGAGAAATGTATGAAAGACTCAACTTGCTGGACTCTGCTCAACTAAACTATAAATTAACTAAACCAGCTTATAGATGATAAGAACTTAACTCTACTTATCAATCTAAAGACATTTGCTAACTATCAATTCATCAGGTAAGAAGGCTAAATTGCTTTCGGGGCTAATTAAAAGCAGAATTCATGTAGAAATTCTGTGATATAAAAACGATGCACCAACAAATTGTAGAATTTTTCTAGGCATACAAATGTTTTCGTAAGGATTTTACGGAATCTACAAAAAAAAAATGGGATCACCTACCTGAATGGACCTTCTTATCGCATAATGAAGAGAAAATGTTCATTAAAACAGGATGGTGTAATTGTTTAGGAGGTGAAAAGTTCTAAAGTCGATGAATCGGTCTAAGGCCATCTGCCACATTGTCGCTATGGTCTTAGTGTAGATATTACTATATATCTAGGTTTCGAAATAATCAAAATTATCAATATTCTTTGAGAATTGGACAGGCTGTAAGAAGGATACCGTCGTGTGTTTTGTTTTTGATCTCTATATCATATATTTCGATGAAAATTCCATTCCATATTTCATTATGTATCTACTCCACTCTTCGTAATCGTCACCGATAAGAACTGACTAAATTCGTCGGCATAATCGCTTCGATATTTTTACTAACTAATATTCTTCTAAAGTGGATTCCCAGGATGCATCCTTTTTTTACGCTTACTCGTATAGTTGTTGTGAGTTCACAGTCTACAAGTGAGCTCAGAACTTTTTATACAACGCTGTTTTTCATTGTGCCTGAAATTCCAATATGGCAGAGCTTATAAAACAGCCCGGCTGTTTTTATATATTTCTGGAGATTTCAGCCAATAAAAAGGTTTTCAAATGTAGAACATTACTTTTTGGCTACACCATGGACTTCTCGCAAGATGTTGTTATTTTTAGTCTTTTGTAAAGGGTGAACAGGTAAGAAAAATAGGAAAAACAATTTACATAAAATAATAACGGTGTGAGATATAAAATTGTCTCTGGCTTTATTTTGAAGCTACGTTCATGCCATTATGTGTGCAATAGCACATCATTAAAATGGTAACCTCGGCTTCCCTGGCAGCGCTTCAAGCGGTCGGTCCAATTTTTGATGATTCTGTCCAATAGTAATATGTGCGGTGCTATTCCGTTAACAGCGTGTCGAATGTTGGCCTCGAGCTGAGCTCGTCCAAAGTGGTTGGCTTGCTGGCGTAAGCTAAGGACTTGACGTAGTCAAGTAGAGAAAATAAAAGAGTGGTGTCAAATCGCATTATCGCGGTCCGATGATGCCGCCATGCCATAAACTGCACCAAACAGTCAATCCATAGTATGTGGATGCATTGATGCTTGGCCGAACACTTGTGGATTGTGTTCGCTGAGCCAAAAATGGGCCTCGTCCGAGAAGGATATCTCCTCGTCCGAAAAAAAATCCGGATCTCCGGCCAACATCTCCAGCGCCCAATTAGCTAACTCACAGCATTGTATATGGTCGTTTGGCATTAATTCTTGCGTCAATTCATCTGATCGATGCCGAATCGACATTTCTGGGACTTCTTCGATACGGCGGCTTTGTTTTCATCATTTCGCACCAATCTCTGTATGGTTGGTGGCTTAAGATCGAAAAGAGTGTACTCACGCCCAAACTTTTTTACGGTTTTACGAATTACCTGCACGCTAAAAGCATGATGACTACCGACTTCACGACGCCTATTTACACAACTTAGCCGGAATGTCGATAATATTTTTTAATAATTTCCGCACGTTCAGCAAGCGTAAAACGATGCACGATGAAATGGCGAACCATACTGAATATTTTGAAAGCCGCTAAAACATAACAATTGGAAAAACTATCAATGCTACGAGTATCTGGTCACCCGGTTCATTACAGCGCCAGGCAAAGTTACTTTTCTGAGAGCGGGAACATCACCGATTTTTTGAACGAACCCGGTATGATACAGGAATTTGTATAGACTTCCTTGTTTAGCCTAGTCATATCTCGAAGAACGGCTTGTACGAAACTCACAGTGGTCTTGCCATGTTCAGGTGGCTTTTAGCATTTATATCCTTGCTATATTTTTATGGACTTTTGGTAAAACCTTTGAGCAGCATTTCATGCTTCCTTTTTCCGTTTTCTTCCTAGAAACAAGTGTCATGCATCTGTTGGGTGCTTTCGAAAGCAACCCCAGTTCATTAGAGAGGCATCACAGAACTTCTTATATAGTCAATAGCCTATCTTTTCCGTGGTGAAGGTTTGAACATCAAAAATATTGAAATTTCGTCGTTCTTCGATCGCAATATGACTATGAACGAGGAAAAAACTAATCATGCCAGCTAAAGATTATTCTAAAAAGCGATTTTTCAATAGTAGATATCTGAGGTGCTATTTCTGTTACCACTTATTTCGATGCTGCTACAGTGAAAGATGAACCAGGCCTTAAGCAATAAACCTCTCGAGTTAGTGCAACAGTTTTCCAACTGCCTCTAGTTTCGCACTCACTAATTCGAGGCCTTCTTCTATTGCGCTTTTCCGCCGCTTAATAATCGAACGGCCAGAGAGTTTATAGCGATTTGATCTAGTAACCGAGGTAGACAAAATTACAAACTACATCAAGGCTATATTTAACTGTATACTGTGACGTTCTGTCCGACTTCTATTGTAGATGTTATGCGCCCCCTCTCGTTCGTTTTGCATTCATTCAAATCTAAATCTTATTTTGCCGCTTCTGTTTCAAAAATTTGGAAACGCAACTGTAACAGCTCGACTACCAATGTCATCGGCTCAAGTATGAATTAAAAAAAAATAAAATAACATGAACATTGTCTTCGACTTTTGGCAGAAGAGAGCGTTTTCCATCGTCATTCTGTAGAAATTTTAGCAGGGTTACCAAAATTTTACATGCTTCTGTACAGGTCTATTCCAACTTATCTCCTGCTGCCTTAAGTAGCTTGTCAAGTAGGCCGTCCGGTCCAATAGCTGGATTGAAACTTACATAGGTATTGCTATCTTTACTTTATTTTGCTCGTTTGAAAGGGAGTCATTATGTCGACTATGACATTACTAATAAACTGCCTCGCTTATCCCTACAGGCTTTCGTTCGGCTTGACACGTTATGTTTTGTTCAAACTCTGCAGGAACAGTGCTGCAGCAAAATCTAATAATTTCCTTGATAACATTCTTCTCGTTTCGTTTTTCCTTTTATACTGTTTCTAAGTCCATGTTCTTTCTTTCTTTCGCTGTCGTTCTTCTACACAGTGTCGTTTCATAGATGAATTGTCTTGCTATAAGCGCTCGTATGCGCTCTTTATCCAGCCAGTGATTTAACACCCAGTATATTAGTGCCGGTATTTATGCAGTCTTTTTGAAAGGGCTGGCAGTTTGTTGCGATATCATATTTCTACCTTTTTCGGCCCCGGCACGCTGCTTTCAATTAATCAGAATAAGAACGTTGGCATCCTTTATAGCTTGTGAATATCCATTTCATGTTTTTGTATAGCGATACCCAAATTAGTTCTCAATGAATCTGAAACTTGCAGACATTCTTTACCTATTTTTGGTATAAAAGCTACATCCAGTATTTGCCACCTGGTCGGACCATTTCGTTTTAAACCACAACTGAATGTACGTCTCCGATATCTGGCTACTCAAAGTAATCAAAGGATGTCATAACATACTTACTGTAAGCTCGTTTTGAGCCGTTTATGATCTGGTCACCAGAAAAGTGAGTGTCAAGCATGAGCACGATAGCCGCTAATATCGACTTTGGAACAGTACCGTCAGTGTTTCTTGCTTGGGTTGGCCTTTTGGAGAATATTAGTCTCCTGGTCTCACGAAATATCTCGAACTTGTGGCGAAAGGCTTTAAAGGAAACGCTAAATAGAATCCGAACTATTTTCCGGTTTTCTTACGTTAGGAGTTGTGTCAACATCCGTTTCTTTAATAACCGGTATCAGATATCACTGATCACTTCAGAAAGACATACATTATTTCAGTTTAGTCAAATCCAAGAAAAAACAACCACTCACCCACTTGCATCCTGCCGCATGATCTTAACCTATTCACATGACATTTCATCAA
Organism: Volucella bombylans; assembly: GCA_949129095.1. NCBI lineage: Eukaryota > Metazoa > Arthropoda > Insecta > Diptera > Syrphidae > Volucella > Volucella bombylans. Next base: position 102,604,181 of record OX422140.1, read on the forward strand.
AATCTTTGCTCTTACTTCTGCATCCTCATCTGCATCTTAGTCTTCATCTCCGTCCTCCATTGTCTGTGTCTTTCTTTCTTAGTAATTTGAATAGCTTGTAACTTAAATCTTTTGTATGTAGACAATTTGACAGAGCCTCGCCCACCTTCAACATCCACCATTCGTGCAGGAGTTTGTGAAAGACATCTCCGCATGTGTCACATGGGATGCATACAAGCTTGAATGCTTTTGCGTGGGCCATTCTTGCTTCAGTCATTCCCATTGCATTCATGTGCAAACGATTATTCACGTCTTTAATTAGAAAATAATTACAACGTGATGATGATGGGATTGAGGAGTGGAGCTGTAGCTAAAGTTGAAGATGCCCGATACCCGCATACAAGCACCAAGACTGCACAAAGGGAAGACTTCAATTTAACAATCTGTTTGCGCTCCATTCACTTTGCCATTTGCATCCAACCTCTAGATGGTATCTTTCTAAAAGTATTCACTCCCGACTATCAGTTTGTATACTGTAGGCACTGTACTCGTAGTAAAATCCTGACAGCTTGTTCGACATTCGTCGTCATTAGCAGACGTGATTTGATTTAAATCCCTCAAAACACACCCACGTCGCATGCTTTAATTTAGTACTGCTGTGCCGTCATCGTCGTGGTATAGTCGCTGTCTCATGGAGCACCCATGAGATGTCATTCAGAGCAAACTACTCTCGAGATGCACCCATATCTCATATTCCGTTCACTCGTAGACGTTTTGTTCGTTTTTGATTTTCCCAGAATTTGTATCTGTATCTCAGTGGAACCTTTAGTGCTGCTGCATTCATTTATTGTCGGAGGTAATGTGTCAGGTTCGAGGAAGCAAAACTATTCATTGATATCTGCATACCTGCCAACCGACTGAAGGAGGAGGAGGGAGGTTAAGAGGCCTGATCATGAGAGTTCACGTATGCGTCGGATGAATTTGGAATTAATTTGGATTTTTTTTTTGTCATACGAGGATCAAGTTTCAAATCTGTTAATTAGAGGAAATGGTTACGAACTATACGATGGCACGAATGGAGTGTGAGTTTCACGAGAGCTCATTAGTTGAGCTGAAACAAATTCGCAAATGAGCTGATGATATACATACCTACATGAACACACCCTTGCTCCTTCATCTATTCAAATTTGAGCTCCCCATCAATGAGGAAGTGCATTTGAATAGACTATTGAAATTTGAATTTTCCATTGAATAGACCCAGCCAAACACATGTGATTTTTTCCCACGGCTTATAAATTATTCGAAACTGTGAATTGGACAATTAGATTTAAATCGATTGAAATTCTTAAATGGTGAGCGTAGTTTTCATTATTTATTCAAGCGTCCAGAGCAGCAGCTCCCTTATGTGGTAGTCACGGTGCTAAATTGGGTTTAATTGCTTTGAATCGGATATCTAGTCAATTAAATTGTGTGAAAATTCTCACTAAAACGGCACGACATAGGACAAAGGATAGATTTAGTTAATAGAGTTTTCAGCTCTTACCATTATCAATCAATTCGACAGCAAACCCAGGAGGGTATCTAGTGAAATTCTTCTTCTCATTCGCGAATTGAAGGCAATAATATCTTATCCGGAAATGACACTATGACCAGAGCGGCTCCGCCAGCAAGAATCCATGCACAAGTACCATCTATTCAAAAACGAGGTTAGCTGAATAATTATTCAAATCCAAACAAAGCAGCCGACTCCTTCAATCACACAACTCCATAAAAGAAGAAAAGAAAATATTAGAATCTGAAGTCAAATCTAGTTAACAACTCCTAGCTTTTGGAAATCGCCCTAAATCTTCCGCACGACCTGCAATCTCCTTCCTGCCTCTACTTACATGTATTAAAGCGAAAATTTTCAAATTAAACAAAGGACAATGCGCGCACGTCACTCTCCATACATATTCGTATCTCTGACAGAAAACCCAAATCCAAAACCCATTGCCGAGTTCCAGATTAATAAAAAAAAAAAGAAAAAAAAGATGAGGAACACGGAAATTGTATCCAAATAAAGTTCATTAAATATGCAAATGTGGTTGCTGTGTTACTTGCTACTCGCGCTCACCAAAAAGGCGCGCAAGGGCTCTTGTTCGCCTTTATCACGCTCCTCACATCCAAGTCATTAAGATGAGGCACGTAGTCATTACAAACGAAACGCGAAATACCATACAGAGAAGACTTACCAACCATCCAACCAAACCACAGATGGTGCGCAGTGCTCCCTTAAAGAATTACCCTCCACCCAACGTTGCTCACGTCGCCACCGCATGTGGTGACGACGAACCATGGGACGACTCCTTTAGGAGTATGAGTCGGATGGTGAGTGTATGTAAAGAAACAGCCTTTTGAATATTAGATTTCCTGAAGGATACAAAGTTGGATTTTAACTTCTTTTTTTTTTCGTTTTTTAAGGTTGAACACTTAACGAGCATTAGATATGCAAATATGTACTCCTCCCATCTCACTCAACTCGCACAAATCTGCCGGAAACTTCTTCACACAGCAAAAATTGGTCAAGTGAGAATCTAACACGCGTGAAAAATGCTTTTTGTTGGGTTACAAACGGATAAGCTAGAATTTGAGCAAGAAATAGCTCAAACATTGTACCAACTATTTGTCTTATGGCTGCTCCAGTTGACTGCATGCAAATTTGCCCAGATTCTGAGGCCAGACATCGAAAATGATTGTAACTACGCCATTCTAGCATCTGGAACCCTTATTCCAGAATCCTTTGATAAATCCTTTTCCGTTAGCGTCTCTAGAGTTATGTCGAAACCACTCTAGTGGAAAGAAGGATTCACGATCTAGGAAAAGAAAACTGCTTTAGCCTACGATTCCTATAAGTAGCTGATGTTCTTGGAGTCTCCTCTGAGTGAATGTAGAGTGCCCCTACAAAACCTTGAGGTTTCCTTCAGTTCTCGCTCCTAATCCAACCATTCTTAGCTATGTATATCCTCAATCCAGTTGGCTTGTGGATTAATGCCAGTGAAAGCATGATCGACATTCTAGTGGTTACCCAGAGACAATTTTGGAAACACTTGCGTCCGTCCACTAATGACTTTGACGTTAAGGGTAGAATGCAAGTGGTTTTACTAGGATGTTTGCGGGTATTGTTGTTTTTTTTTTATCTCCACAAAGGAACATCGTCGCTGTCTTCGCCCCGCGGAACCGCCGTAAAGCATAAATTCGTGGGAAATACGTTCTCGTATTTCGTTATGCCTGTATATGTACGTCTGGAGAAAGGGAAAAGAGAGTTGTGGGTCCACGCATCTATGATTTTAATAGTTTTTGTACTTGTGTGAGCTCACCCCGCTGCGGAATTCTCGATTTTCGCGGGGCTGATTAGCCTACGCCTGCTGTCTCAGGCAATATTATCTTCTTCGTCATTTTGCCTTCTTTGAGTCTTCTCAGCTCTATTAGGGTGGCCTTCACTAACTGGTCGAGTTCACTCCAGTTCGCTAATAATCACTCTTGCAGTTTAAAATTGCATCCCTCTCCTGGTTCGGACAATACGATAGAACAGATTCATGTCCGAATTTGTGCAGATATTTTGTGAAGATACGATGGCCGGTTAGAAACTGTGTGATGTACAAGTTTAGCTCTCTATCTCTTTTTTTTTATCCAAGGTTCAATGTTCGGGATAAGTTTGCTATTTTTGAACTCAAATATCCGTTTCTTTTTTATGAATCTCGCCAATTGATCCGTCCGGAACACAGATTTTCTCAAAGCGATTAGTCTATAAATTCGCGATATCTTTCCTGTAGAACCTTTTATTGCCAGTGCGCTCGTCCATATAGGAGATGCGTACTGTATAACTGAGCTAACTACTTTCAACAGTAATAATCTGCGACTGCATGTGGGTCCTCCGATATTTGGCATTAATGTTGTCAGAGAAACTTACTCGTAGTCTAGGTAATCTAGGTGAGCCTTAAAGCAAAGTCTGTTATCAATCATAACACCTAGGAACTTTAATGCCGGTTTTGATTTTATTACTTTTATTTTTTTATAAATGGCGAGCACAAGGGATCTTGTGTACCCTTAAGATGTTTACATATAGCGCGGAGAGATCTCCTACGCGTACAAGCATGTATTCAACGGCCTTGCGCCTGGTGACAAGAACTGCTTCTTAAGCCAAATTTTGACTCGGGGATCATTCCGTTTGTTGCCGATTCCACTTCTCAATGTGCTTGCCCACGGTTATGATGGCGATATCGCCCGCATTTTTATCTTCACGTTTGGGGGCCGAATTGAAAACATTTCTGATGTCTGATGTGACCACTGCACATTACTCCTTTGTTTCGAACCATCATTTGCTTCCCTCGATGACTGCGCTTACTATATCAGTCCCTGACTGGTTTGATTGTCAAACTGGTATTCTGACAGTGCACTGCTCTCTTCTACTATTGTAGTCAGTCTGTTGTAAATTACCTTTTCTACATTTTTTCTTATGATATGCAGAAGGTAAATGGTGCGATATGACGAGGGAACTCCTGGGGGCTTATTTCCTTTGAGAGAAGCACTAAACGCTGTAGTTTCCGATGATCTGGGAGTAACAGCTGAAAAGATGTTCGATATAATTCCTCCTTTAAGAGGTCTATTTGATATTCCATCCGGGCTCGGAGTTTTCCTGTCCCCAATCTTATTGCATGTCAGAAGCAATTCGTCCTCTGTAAGAGGTAGGCTCTCTTCATTTCAATATTATCAGTGTCATAATATTGTACTTTCCAAGTTTGTCGGGCATGTTATGTGTTCTATGTCCTTTCACCTTTGTCATAACGATCCTGTACCCGAATAGGCTCGGCTTTCCTTTTGGCATAGAAGCATCACATGCAGAAATTAATAGGTCCGGCAACTGGATCGCTTGGTTCTCAGCGATCCCGGGTCTCTGTTGGTAAGTAATAATGACCTCCACAAACGTGTCTCTATTCAATGTTGTGTCTCTCGACATTGGACCAGTTATTTTGGAGCGGTTTCGGCGTTTCTCTTTTAGGAGCTTCAAAATCACAGCCTGATGGTCACTTTGTGTATAGTGCTACGTGCTAGAAAGCTGCTGACAGAGGTTATGTCTATGTTAAACCCTGTGTCTGCCTTTCGGAAAGTATTTTACATGACCTCGAGTGTCTCGAGTAGAGCTCATCTTCTCGCATCTGTCGTCCTGCTGCCCCATTCTGTGACCCACGCGTTGAAATCTCCCCATATTACTACCGTGTAGACATGTTATAAGCATGTCGAGTTGAAAACTGTCAATAGCCTTCAAGAGAGCTATTTACTAATGCAGCCTCTATTTTAATTTGTTCATCAGACAGCATATGTGATGTTACAGGTAGTGGCTCGTGGAAAGCCTGCCATTGCTTTCCATTGTCGCTTTTACACATTTGTTTTCTCCTCACAAAAATGCATTTTAACAAGAGTGTACATTCTAAACAAGTTGAAGTCAAGTACAAGGACATAGTCCTGAACTGTATTTCGCAGCAAATCTTTGGTTCTGGAGTTTTGCTGTTACAGATTCTAAGGTCCACTTTAAGTTCTGCAGTTTTCGCGATATTCGGCCTACAAAGGGTGTCACCGGCACAGGGAAGGATTCGTTTGATCTGCCAGCATTATGGAGTGTTATGATATCTGGAGTTGTATTCCTACAAATCCTTACAGTCAATGGAAACCCTAATCGAGATCGCAGGCAATTGTAACCCAGGTTTTTGTCCTGGTTAACCTTATTTCCCGCGATCTTATTCTGATCCCGGACGCGGAAATGGTGAGGGTGTTCAGTAGCACCTTAAGCGAAGATTGGCTGCCTGGCTGCCGCAAATACTTCTTCACCTCCACAGATTCCTTACAATATAGATAATTGCCGTCAGGACCATATATCTCCATTTGAAAGACAGAAGCAAGTTTACCTAACAAGAAGTGAACAGTAAACAGACATTAGCGTGCCACATCATTGATTTGGAGCCGATTGATTTTGGAGCCATCTGTGAAGACCTAACTGCATTTTTTTTGCTTGAAATTCTGGCCGAAGTCATGCCTTGGCAAAGGAGAAAGTCTATCTGGTGTCACTGCATCAGACCATGCGGTCCATAAGACCAGAGTCAAAAGTCAGTCAAAGGAAGATAACGTTGATCGTAGCATCCATGAAGGTAGGTTTATGAGTGCGTCCGGAACAGAGCCAGATGTCTTAGGGTAAGCCCCATGCAGATGACACAGACACATCCTTTGAAAAAAGCTGCTTTACACCGGCGGAATCTGGAAAGATGTTTGTCTGTTTGTTTGTTTCCAGGATGAAATTCACATACTGAGCTTCGTAGGAAAATTGGATGGTAAGGCCTTTCAAAAATATAAGAGACGGAACAGTCAGTTTTTTGCTTCTCTTGAAGAGAAGAACCTACGTTTTGAGACGATTGATTGGAAATTCATTTCTAGTGTAACAATCTTCGATCACGTCTGGGGTAAACGGACGCAGGACCGACTTCTATAGAAAGTCCAGATCATTTGCATATTTTTGAGCTCGGACATTAGATATGTTGAAAGCGATAAGCCGTAAGTCGACGGACATACACCATATCAGTGGAGACAGAATGCGGTCTTGCCGGCACCCTCATCACATGCATCTGCAATCTGTCAGAAAAGCACTTGTACAAGACGATGCGCTGTAATGTGATTTTTTCAACATCGCTCTTGAAAGAATTGTGCGGAACTCAAGCCCAGAGACACTGTCTGTTCACTTGAGTGTTTACACTTATTAAGCACAAGCGGCAGAGACGGGTTCAGCGGTCAACGTATATACTGTCAACAAACGATATACAGCTTTAAGGTAGTAAGGGACTTTATCCACCTTTACTTAATGCCTTTATGCCGACAACGGGACCAACACGAAAATAATGCGAAAGATCACTTTTGCTAATTGCTGTTTTTTTGGACTTAGTGGTAGTGGTGGAGACATTTCATTTTTTCATCAGAAAAGCTCGGATAATTCGGGTTAGATATTATCGGAAAGTTGTTCACTCCAATCTAGAGGGACAACGCAGTAATCTTAAGTTCCGCACACAAAAGCAATAGCAAACTTCGTGTGCACAACTGAAGGCCGATAACAAAAGATCGTGCTAGCAGGAGAAGCAAGGCTATGATCCACCCCGGACTGTAGGGCCGTCTATGTAAGTAAGCAATTGCATACGCATATTTCTTTTAACTTGAATTGCTTTTGTCCAAACTAGTGATTCGTCTACGACGTGTTCTCTAGCCGAGTTACGTATCCTGCCAAAAGTCGAGTTGCCGAAAGCTCTCTGAATATTGATACAAATTCTTAATGCATACTCCTTCTTGTAGAGTGCGTCTTCGAATCCGCTCAACAGATATTAAGGCATTGTAGGCATATTGCGTCTAAGACAGAGGATGCATTCGTAAAGCAGTTTTGCGCCCATGAAGTTTGTTGATTTTTCCATTGCAATTCAAGGAATTGGAAATTTGTAACTCCAATTGCATAATTGTTATGGTTTTGTTTTCTGAGATTGTCGTAGATGCTAACCAAACATCTTTTCCAATTTATTGAATGAAACAGTTGCCATTGTAGGATTTTTAAAGAAGTTAGTTACAGATGTCATCAGGACACTAGTTAACAGAGAATAGTTTCTTGTTTTCTACTGATATTTAGGCAACGGCATACAATTTCTTAAACTGAGATTGCTCTCTCATCTATTGACTACTCCGCCAGGTATGATCGCCATGCATACAGATGTAAGTAGTAAAAGATGAAAATTCTAATTCCTAACCAATGCTATTTGCTCCATCCTGTTAAATGCCCAAGAGACCTTGCACAGTTTTACCCTAACTACTCTTTACATCACCATGTTTTTAGCGTTACATATTTGTGCATCACGGTCCATTTTCCAACATCCTTGTTTGCGGAATAGAAGAACATACCATTTCAATTGTGTTATTAAAAATAGGACACCCTGGATACAGTTCCAGATACATCTGGCTTTAGTTTTTATACAGGAATTTGTCACTTTTTATGGAGCATTCTATGGTCATCTGGTTTTTTATTTTGTACCTAAGCCAATAGTGTGCAACAGCAAGCGCAGCTCTCTGTAGGCCAACTGCCAACTTGCTATTCAAATTGTATTTTAGCTTCTTCAGAATGAGGTGTCTCAGTCCGTGGATGTGTCTGTGTCTCGTCCTCATCTCTGACAAAACACTCACTGTATGTTTAATAGATAAGGTGTACCATGCACACGTACCCGTACTCGTACTCGTACTCGCATCCGTATGTGCCCTGAAAAGAGACAAGCGAATAAATGGCCACAAAGTAGGTGGTAGAACGGATAGGTAGGACGTGATTCATTTTGTAAATTGGTACTCTGTGTGGGCTGGTAGTGCCTTTGGACCAAACCACCTAGAGATGAAGACTTTAATTGCGGGCCAAGTTTTCATAGACATGTTAAAAAAAAATAAACGAAATAAAAAAGGTATGACAAACAAAATGGAAGACACACTTTGAAAGGATTTGTGCTATTTATCTTTGTCCAAAAGAGGGACAGCGCGTCACCGCATACAAACGGGTAATGTGAAATTTTTTAGATACGAATACGAATACAACGTGCGCAATCTAAATCTGTTCGCACAGCGGGTGGACAACGAATTATATCCGTGGGATACACACTCCAGCTAGCTCACACTCCTATTCGAATGCGAATAGATCCAATCTCTTAGTGCACTTTGTCGTTTCGGAGACTGTGTTGAATATTTATTAAAGTCGCATAAAGTGCCGGACCCTGATTGAGCTAAAGTAACAGGAACTAGTTGTTACTAGTTGTAGGCCTCCATGTGGGTGGGTTTAAATAATGATGCACGTCTCTACCGGACAGGGTGTACAATAATTCCTTGGGAACGTTATTTATTCGACTTGGCGAAGTGAGATATATCGGACTTGGGATTCGATCGGAATTGTGCAGTTGTTAATGAGTCACCATGTCCATACATACGCAGTCGTCGTACTCTAACCCATATCCATCCGTAAACGTGTAGTGGCAATATTGTAAGTTGTAAGTTTTGAACGTGACGTTCCGTTTGAGTGTTACCACTGGTGATTAGTGACAGGTCAGCAATTTCTTTGCAATTGACACTTAGCACGTAGAGATGTTGAGTGGAGCAGTAATGGGAATCAATTAAACTTTAACTACGTTGATGAATTCCATAGTAGCTCCGATGCTACTGTTGGGCTGTCATGTGTTGAACGAAACCGTCACAAGGGATATTGATTTTTAATTTGAAATTCAAAGTTGACAGTTGAACAGTCAAACAGAGAATGCACAACATGGCAGTTGAGAGAGGCTTTCAAATACAAAACTTGTAGACAGTAGGATCAGAAGGAAAGGTTTTTTTTTTTCAATAGTAGACCATGTTTCAAAAAATCTAAGCATATTGTAGTCATGCTAAAGCAACATGATGTCAACTAAAATTTTCTTTCTTACCTAAAAAAAAAAAACACTTACGGGGTGAAATTTACAACTTAAGATTGTTGCAACTGGGTGCGTTTGTAAGTTCCTTACGAGAATCCTGGGAAACTTCTCGAACCGATCACTGTCTTGATCATTTCGATTTCGCGTTTCACTTTAGGGTCTTTCTGGTTCCTAAAGAGAATGGCTAGTCGGCTTGGTTGTCAATAGAACGTAAATATGACTAATCCTTTGAATTGGGCTTGGTAGTGTTGGTTTCCGTCAAGAACTTCTTTGGACCGAATATTCATCAGCGGGTTTCCTGTACATACTTTTGATGCACCAGCCAGTTCAATTGCTTTTTCAGTTTTCGGGTCCGCAACTACCAAAACGATAGATTCCGAAAGAGCTCGCCGATCTTTCAATTAGCTCTCCAGATCTGGTTTATGCGTTGTAGGATCCAAAATGGGACAACAATTTCTTGAGCGTTGAAGGTTTTTGGCGACCGTGTCATATATGAACTCAGTCTGCCATTCTGAAGGTAGTTGGGCTCTAAATGTATTGGATGTAATGTAATGGATATGTAAAAGATGAGGATCCTTTGGGTAGATCATAGTTTTCTACACAGGGTTGATGTGCCACAATGATTGATGTGGATCTCAATGCACCGGAACTGATTTTCTTTTACGAAGCCCGTCTATTTCGTGTACCCAATGCTTTCAGCACGATATTTTTTTGTGGCATTCAATGAAAATTTGTTCTTACTTTACATGTCTAGCCACTAAGCTAGTATTTGGAAAATTTGTGGACCGGAGAGTTGTCGTCTATTGACTCGATATCATTAAGCCAAATAGTTTTCGTATCTTAACTTTTTGATTACTACCTACTTCGTCTTGGTAAAGAACAGACGGTTGCGGTGTTCGATTTAATTTTCCTCCTTCGTACGTAGGACCTGATACGCGGCGTAGCATTTTTGTCGGCAAAAATTCGACGCCGTAGAGTAGAACTACTACAACCAGTGTACAGCATCATCTTGCTATTTAGAGATGGGAGGTTTGGATCCTCTCAACAAGAATATTGTGGCCCTACGAATCAACAGTCGCTACTTATTCTCATTTACTTTCCGATCAGCTCATTAGATCAGACGAATGTGATTGATGCTTCAGGATAGCCTGGACGACTGGTAGGACTAGGTGAAAATTGGGCCATCGGTGCTGGTAAGGGACAACTGCCTTGCGTATATCTGCCAACAATAAATTGAAGAATTCACACGACAGACAATTTTTTTTTTATTGAAACCTAAGTTCGAGGAGGATTGCATGCATACTGGGAATTTAAGGGCGTTGCGCCAACCTCAGATAATACAATAGATGCCATCTTAAGGTTGTAAACAAGATGTGTAATATATTGAGTTTTTTTTTTTCAATTACTGCTAAATTGTCGAGATGTTTAGATAAGAAGTTGTTCAGAATCCCTACAAGCATGTATTGGCACTTTTTGCTAGACGTGGGGTTGTCCTCGTTTAAATTGTTGCATAGTTCTCTTGCATGTTACCCACCAAATTTTGATTTTGTTGTTTAGTTACTCTGCAAAGTTCTTTCGGGTAGAAAGAAAGACATCATGATTTTCTTTATACTTTATACCATTCTTTCTATCATGCCCTTTAAACATCTGCTGGAGGTACTATTGAATTGGATCTGCGATTCCCTTCGGATAGATGATAAATTTCCGTCATGCCCTGCTTTATTACATCATTATCTGGTGTTGTTCCAAGATATTATTTCGAATTATTTCAGCTTTAAACTTACATATTTCTTCTTATGACTTCTTTAGGCCCTGTAATTTGTACGCGTATTTTAGACCATTATGTCCAACTCTGTTTCGAGCGGTAATCATAAAATGGTCAGAGTGGTCCGTTTAGGCCGCTTAAAGTTTTTCGTAACCAATAATTGCATGCATGTCTTCCATAGTTAAGCATGCATGTCCTAATTGAATCCTTTTTTCGAGAACCTTGTGCTATTTATCACTTTTCATGTAACTGATAGCCGGAAGCACCTCTATATATCTTTTCTTGTCTTTTCTTGATGGTTGTTCTTCCCAAAAATGGTTTTCTTCTGCATTACTCTGACATTCGATCTTGCACTATATATACTTGTACAAATGCAGTCTATAGTTGACATAGCATGTTTTCATTCCAAGTATACGACGCTTCTTTTCGTTGTACATCCTGGTTGCAGCTACGTCAGATGTTTTGTTATTTTGAAAATTCAAATTACAATTTCTATTGCCAGTGGTCCAGTTTTTTGATTCAGCTACCACGTCATCTGATGTGTAAGAGCATGGTCTCGCAATATCCTGGTGATTTGGAGACGTGGACTTCTACGTAGTGCATGGTTTCTTTGCTAATAGTCTTCAAGCGTAGCACAAGAACTCCTACCTAGTGTGGTCTTTTGATGTGGTATGGCTATTGCCAGCCAATGCAGAATCTTGACACAATACAAGTATGTGTGCTGCAGTCGACTCAATATTCCATGACCGTCTACCGCTGACAGAAAAATCGGTTTTGCACCAGACCAATCTGAGTAATTCTTCCAGGTCTAAATAACATCTTAAGATCTTGATTTCTGTACCATGACATTAAAATGTCCAAAATGTGGTGGTGGCTCATTTTAGACATATTGAACTTATTTTCTAGGTCAGATTGAAACCAGATTATAGTTTTTTTTAGGGTCCTTTCAATATCTGGGCCGTATCCCAATCCTCATCATCTAATCTTTTTGGGATTTCCCTTCAATATTTAAGGATTCCTATTGTTTACTCAATTTGCCTACTCTCTTGGAGTACATACTGTCAATGCCACTGCGAATGCAATGTGGTCAATACAATGTTATTTTTAGCCTCTTTTGTGGTCAGTTTAGTATTCCGAAAGTCATTTCGTTGTCAATAATTCTTTTCAGCAGCCGCACATAACCATATAGGATGTCAGTCGGAGGGTATTACGAGAGCATCGCCACTATCCAATAAAAGACATCACAACAGCACAGAAAAACTGTTTGCGCGTATCATGACAGCAGTACGGAATGAGTTTTATACTTTTGTTAACGGCCATAGGCCACTATGTGTACCAATCTACCAATCCTTGTGCGGCTTTAGAGCTGCTCTCTTCCAGTCATCAATTCACATTTAATCAACCATCCGAAAGGACCAAAGATCAAAACCAACGACTACGACGACGACGATGAAAACGACGACAACGATGATGACGACGATAATAATAGCAGCAGCAGCAGCAACAACTAAAACTGCAACAGACAACCGACAACGACTTTGGAGTGCGGTTTCTGTTCTCGTCTCATATCTTTGATTGTATGTTGGGTTTGTCATTTAGTCGTAGTTATGTTGCAGTTCCTGGCTACAAAAGTGGTCACCAATGATGATGGCGTCGTTGTAGCTACACCAATTGCTGCATCAGAAGCGTATACAACTGCCAGACTACAGCCGTAAATTGAAGATAAACTTATCATGGAGACAGTGGTCCTGGTCGTGTCCACCATTTAAGGAAACCATCATTTCATTACTACTGCTGCATTCCACTACCAGTACCAGTACCAGTATCAGTGCTCTGCTATCTCATCGTTCACTATGCTCGTACTACTAATACTTCTTAGATACGCGTTGGCATGGCTTTTATTGGTCATTTTCGGGCTAGTTGACAATGAATCAGTTGCCGAAAGGATCCCTTTCCAGGCATTCCGAGTACATATTTTCCTTTTTTTTATCGCTTTAACCCAATCTTCTAAGGTACCGCCAACCATTCGGCTTAACTACCTGTTCGAAATTAAGAAAAAGCAATTCCCTTGCATCACGCTCTTAAGTGAAGTCGTACTCTGGAGGGTCCTTGACCGTTTCATTTGTGCTTCCTTCACCTTCACGCAGCTCTAATTCCGAAATGATGCAGTTTTCAGCATCGTGCCTCGTCTTTCTCGGATAACATAAATTGCATGTCGCGAAAGGTGAAAATATGATTTCTATAACGCTCAGGTCCCACTGAATATCTGAATTTGGCACGGCACGTTGGAGACGTTATTAACGACGCTTAATGCACCTGGTGTCGGGGGTTTATTCATTTGAATCCTTGGTCACGATACACTGATAAACTGTCGAGTGTTGCGAGATGTACTCGTATTCGGATCCGTATCTTATGGCTTCCACTTTCAGGTCAGCAGGAAGTTTTTTTGCGACTTTTGTAGTTTTTGCGGTTCTTCCAGTGAACGCCGAAATATAAGGTTTTTTTGTTCGTGCCTCCTTGGTCCCGGTGCACGAATATCTGTATCTTTGAATTGAAATCTAAAACCGGATTGTCGGAGTTTGTTATGTTGTGTCATTGTTCTGAATGTAATGGCAGGAATTTGGGCGCGTGCAATCCGAGATAAACTCCAGATGACTGAGATATTTTTTATGCCGAGGCTTGTCTGCAAATTTTTTCCCCTTATTCTGCAGCTGTAGATGCGAATATGAGTATCCGTACTCGTACTGTAGGTAATGGCAATTGGCGATTGGATTGTGTTTCTTGGCTTGGTTGGTCTCTGGTTTGACTTTCTAAATAGCATTCGATTGGAATTAATTTGTAGCATGTTAATGGAGTGTGCCAAGAGGTACTGTGTTGGGATCTGTGTATTCGAGTATTAATTGGTAGAGTTAATAATTTTTTCTGACAGCTAGCAATGTGAAAATTTGAAGTCTTGATAGTTGTGCTTTGGATGGATTTCAACTAAAAGTTGGACACACGTGTTTATGGCTTGGGGAGGCTTGTTTTCTATTGGGAAATTGATTGAGTCGCTTAAAAAAAAATAAACCAATGCTAGAAGGCAGTTATGACATGCGACATGGCAGACTACATAAGTGCCTATTTTGAGTTGTCTTGTGCAACCTATTACTCAAAATGTGTTGACAGAATAAGTGCGGATAGTGACTACAAGGCGATAATTTTTTCGGTTCGACGACTGTCATTGAAAATTGAGCTGCTATAACCTTCTCATATTGATTTTATGAGTGTTTTGCTGTGTATCTCCTTAATCTGATTAATTGAAAGAATTTTTAAAGTTCGATATTGGAGATCCACACGAATGACATTAAAAGACTTCGTTAGTGATCTTGATGGAACAGCTAAAATCAGTAGTCAACTTGCACTCACAAACTAATGGGCAATGATATCAAGAACTGATATTCTATGTATGGAGCAATCCCTATAGTCTTTTTGTTTTTTTGTGGAACTAGAACTGATAAATGAGTAGATTGTCGCGACTCTCATTTTTTGCTAATTTTTTGTCAGTATTTTCTTTAGTTTTAGAGTTCAATATCCATCATATCGCAAGCACAGTTTGTACTAGTCCTTACCATTCAATGCTCATTGTTGGCAATACGTTTCTTTAAGATTCTATTGTGGAAGTCTCTCAGGACTGCACAATTATTCTTCCACGTGACCACCTTGGCCTTGGGGTTTGATGACCCAAGGAGAGATAAACGATTTAAATAAATTCACTTCTTTTTTGATATGCACTTCTTACCACAAACTAGCTAACTAAGGAGCCATCAGCAAAAGAGTGATTTTGAGACTACTTTAGGGGCTGTTCATGCAGCTGAAACAAAAAGTGTCACAGAGAATACCTAGCGTGACTGTATGTTATGCTATTGGTCGATGGACTGTAGCACTTAAGCGATGTCAAGTCTAAATCAGCTCAGGAAGGAACTTTGTGGGTCTACTGTATCTGGGATACAGCTTTTTTGTAGTTGGCTAGCTTGATGAAGTACTGATGCATGTTGGCCTTCTAGAGATCAGCTAGTGTAGTACGTTTGAATTATTGTTGCCTACAAACTCTCGATTTAAAGTTGTACTATCATTCTTTGTAATATATTAGATTTAGCCGTTAAAGTACATGCTTTCAATCGAAATGCATCTCTTTTATTAATTCTTTCGAACATCACACAGCTAAGGGCTATTCTCGGCTGGCAAGCTATTATAGTCCGCTATTTCCTCCTTTTAGTTTAAGCTACTCTTTTCTGTGACTAAGATGCTAACTCTAGATTAGAAGCAGAGAAGACAGAGATCTAAGTGGTATTGTATTTAAATGATGTAGACGCTGCGTTAATTGCCTTGACTTCAGCCAGGCTCTCAGTGAAAACGCCGATATTTGGAGTATGTGTTACTATGTTTCTAAAAGTCAGACCTCTGTTATTTAAAAAAAGCGCATGGAAAACAAGTGATAGACTTTGGCAGCTTCAGTTAATCTGAACTGGCATTCGCGCTGACTTCGCAGCCTATATCTAAGTCGTCCGAAGTCTTTGGTTGTTTTTCCGTTTTTCCATTTTCCTTTGGTTGAAAATTTTGCAGAGCTACTTTTAGTGACAATTTTAGAGGGGGTACAGTAGTAGGTACCCAATCGTATGACCTCAGAATGTAACTATGCCCGCATGGTCGAGTGACTTAGCATTCCGATTCTCTGAGCGATTTTGCGCTCCAGAACCACATGTTTTTGATGGGGATCAGTTGCAAAATAAGCGATAAAGCATCTGTTGAGCAAGATCTCATTGGACTGGTGGTTCCTTCACAAGCTGCTCAACCTATGTATTTTATAGTATATTTCTTGCTTCGCACAAGTCACTAGACGATGGCACTATAGGGGAGAATTGGACGGACATACCTTGCTGTTTGAGATTAAGCTTCCGGTTAGGCTTTGGCTTAAGTATAGTAAAATGGGTGACCATTTTGAGCTGCATTAAATAAATAAACTTTATGTTGACAGTTGGCTTACATTAGGCTTTCTTACCTTTTTGACGTATCAAACATTATTTATGCATGCAAAGCTTAGAAAACTATCCTGTAAATCGCCTTTCACAGAATCGTTTCTGTTTTACTTGTGTGGACTGGTGTTCTACAAAGACTTTAATTTACGAGTATATAAAAAAAAAAGAAAAATTCGCAGCACGGTCAGACTACTGCAAGCAGGAAAGGTTAACCACTTAGATTACATGGATCAAATGAAAACTCTCTGAAATCCCCGAGCTTGACTTGAACTGCGCCTTAAATTACCGTCTACCTAAGACTCTGTGCTTCAACAGAAGGTTCAGTATAGTGATCCCTAGCCGAGATGCATGGAACTACAAAAGAAGAACCTCAAACCGTAAAGGTATTAAATGATATACGGATGAATCAAAGATACACATCGGGGTGGGTACTGATATATTGGGTCCAAACAACAGAATATCGCAACCAATGGGAAAAAATCCCAGCGTAATTCAAACGGAAATATTATACATGCCATTCAGGTATACTCCAATTTCATCCTCGATAAGGGAATGAAGGGTGTCCACATCCATATATCTACAGACAGTCAAGCAGCCATTAAAGCATTAGGCTCTAAACGCAATGATTCTAAATCAGTCTTCAATACACATCTCCCATAAGAATAAAGTAAAACTTTGATGGGTGCACGATCATAAAGGTATTTTCGGAAATGATATAGCCGACGAACTGGCTAGAGACGGTTCGGCTGATACTTTCATCTACCCTGAGCTGTTCTATAATATCCCGAATACAGCAAATAACTCAGCAATAAAGAGTTGGGTGAACAAAATGTTTACATATATCCTATTGGGAAAACTTAGCCGGGCTTTGCCAGGCTAAAATGCTAAAACCCTTCCACAACAAATCTAAAGAACCCCTACAACTCAGAAGACTGGTTGGATTTCTAACCGGGCACTGCCACCTTCGATATCACACAAATAGGTCTTATTCAGGAAATTAAATGTTGTCTTTGCATGGAAAACGACGAAATTGCTGAACACATTTTGTGTGAATGCATGGCTCTATGTGCCTTGAGGATAGATACTTCCCTAGAGAAATTTTAATACCTGTGGAAATTCTCAAAATCTCCGCTACAGAGTTTTTCACTTTCATCACAAGAATTGAGCCTCTCTGGGCCTCTTAATACTGATTTTGTGGTTAAAAATATTTTAGGTTGCAGTGGCCCGATATTGACGGATCAGATCCTTAAAAAAAAAAAAATTAAGACTTGTGCAGCCGATCTGTAAGCGAGTTCTCCAGAAGTTAGCTTACAAATGCGCTGTTACCACATATGTAGATAGTTCGACTGAAACGAAAGGGGGATCAAAGCGTGGTGGTATTCGTTTGCCTTCTCTTTTCTCAAAAGAAACAAGAAGGATAAATAAGCTTAAATTCGGTAAGGTCTGTTATTATTTGCTTCATTGCTTATATGTTAATTCGATCATTATTAAAAACTAGAGGGCTCCGCCTATATATGTAGTTAAAATTTCAGATGAAGGAAAAGAAAAAACAATTCTATTAGGTATATAGAGAACATTCATTTAATTTATCTGAGTTTATAATTTTTTTTAATTATTACGAGTATCTTCTCTTATTTTCCAGGTAAGTTGATCCTTCCAGAACGACGTAACTGTATTTTAAAAATTCTCAGTCTTGGGCGTTCTGGTTGCTGCTCTGTTTTTGCACTCGCTCCAGGCCAATGTTCCTGTCATTTCCTGTTTGTATATTTTCATTTAAATTTCGTTTATGATTGATTTGATTTCCGTGATTTCCTTTTGCTTATTATAAAGTCCATACCTACTTCGCGCGAAGAGAACTGGGACGATAAAATTGACCTCGTTTCAAGTATGATCTCGAGAAATCAAACGGCAGCTCGTGCGTTTGACGAAATCTGTTTTGCAGATAAACTTGAGGTATAAGCGATAGGATTGCAATTAAATTCAGTCTGATAAGAAAATGTTGGTCATTATAACCGCTAATCTGTAAAAGTAATACTTTCAGGTATTCGATGTCGACTGTAGTTTTACTTTTGTACTTCCGCCCTACTTTCTACATGCTTTTGTTCGGGCCTATGGTCCTTGGCATGGTCTTTTTACCTTGTCGTAAAGGTGAATGCTTCTCCAATTTCTTTTTTTTTCGAAAAACCCTGTGTTTCCCCGGTCTAGTGAAAATTCGAAGTAAGCAGGCTGAGTATACTTACGTAGCGTTCCCTTGTATGCATTATTTTTCTTCTGAAATTTATTTCCCAACCTTGATGTGTTAAAAGGCCAGCGTATCGACTCTGAAGACGCATTGTTCAATGATCATCCGCAAGGTGTTAATGCCGTCGATGCAGGAGGATTGAGTTTAAAAGCCTGCGTGTTCGACGTCGGGCGTTGAATCAAAATTTTCTTTCATTCGATCGGGAATTTTTTTTAGTCAAGATATTATTTTTGCCACCCCTGGAAGAACACATCCAAGATTTGAAAAGAGTACTTTTTAAAAACAGGAACAATTTTTTTGGCAAATCCGATTTATTTTATTCGAAATTGTAACCTTCCGACTCAGTATAGCAACTTGCACGATCTAAAGGGATGTCGAATGAGTGTTTTAGATGGTCGGCCAGGATGTCCGCCAGAATGTCGGTTCAAAGTTTTTGGATGGCTTCTGCATTCACAGAACCCTTTCTTTTCATCAGCAAATGCATTCTTCCGAAGAGATAAAAGTCGCGCGGAGGCAAATACGGGGAGTTGTGGACAGTGAAAATGCAATTTTTAGCCAAAAAATTGGTGCAAGTGTCGATTTATGGGATGCCGCAGTATGGTGCAACAAACGCCTACTTCCTTCTGCGCGATATTCTGGCCGAATACGACGAATACGATGCACCGGTGAAATGAACTCTTTGTGGACAATGCCCTGGGACTCGTAAAAGCAAATCAACATTGTCCTCCCTACTGCCTTCTCCAAACGAGATTTGTTGGGTTTCGGCTCGTCCTGCGCCTTCCACTCGGCACTTTGGCTCTTGGTTTCTGTACTATATTGAAAACACCACGATCCATTACCAGTTACAGTGTTGTAAAGAGAGTTTGGGTTCTCATTGGCCTCCTTGATGATGTCCTTCGAATGTTGGATTCTGAACAATTTTGGTCGATGCTCATTTTTATACCGATAACACAAACATAGTGTCTCTTCAGACGCAATAACCCCGCTTCTATTCGTCCAAACGTCATGCAATTTTGATAGTAGATCCGCGAAGGATCTACCTTTCATACGCGTGTGATTCATTTGGTGATTCCGAAGCCTGTCCGTATTATACCTGGGTATCTTTAGTAAACGGTTCGGTTGTTGTTAACAGATGCAGTATACAAATTTATAGTAGCTGCTACCATTGGATGGTGGTCTCTCTTTATTTAAACATCAGTTCCGCATTTGTTACGGATGCAGTGGAAGAATTTCTAAAGCGTCGGATAGGGGTAGAGTGATCGATCTAGTTCTATGTATCTTACAGCTTTCAGTTGATGGCTGCGCTTGGTATGTTATGGCATTAAATCGCTATGAAATATTTGCCAATAATATGTCAGAGTGAATATCTCATATGCAATGCCTTTCGCAACAAAGACTAGCCTCATACCTGCAGAGAAATTGAGTCGACTTGACACCCTGTTTAAATTCGTTAGCTGTGCAGCTATAGGTGTGGGTCTGATTCCCAGGCATTACACCTAAATACAGAAAACCATAATTGTCAGTTCCACCAATTCATCCACAAATCAAACCTTTTTTCCTGTGAAAATGTCTGCTATTCCCCCGCCATTTACAATTCAGAGAAAATCGTGATAAGAATGATAAGCAAATCCACGCATTAAACCAGCCGAACAAATTCGCGAAACTTTCGAACCTTTTCGGTTCCCTCTATGGCAAATTAAAATCTTTAACCTCTTCGCTTATGCCCCACCTGAAATTTCACACTAAGATAAATGAACTGTCTAATTTGAAACAAACTACCGCTAAATATGTTAACCCTCCTACATAAATTATAATTAATACACCCATCTCCAGCAGAACATTTATAAAAATCTCACAAGACATACTACCTACAAGACAAAAAAGAAAAACAAAATCCGACAATTAATTTAGAGGAAGAAAAAAGAGCTACGAACCCATCAAGTATGTAATTTTCCCATGTTGAAACAATTAACGTCCGCCAAATACTCCAGCATTCCAGTATCACTCCAAACCAACTCTTGACTTCAACCTCCCACTCCGAGTCCACTTACCAATTTTTGAGTTTAAATATGAAACAAACTACTTTCAGCTCCGAGCAAGAGCGTCCTAATTAAAGCTTAACCACTTCAACAAAGGCAACAGAAGATGAAGACGAGCCACAGAACAAGTAGAAGAAAATAACAGAACCAAAAGAAAAAAATTATTCAAATGAGAATTTTATTCTTCTTTTAGTTTTCTTTTTAGAGTCTTTATATCATATATATTTTTTTTTTAATTTAGCCTCAAGGCGGCCACTCCTTCGCCTCTGTCTCACTCGTTGAGTAACCCTCAAAACTCTTGGAATAAATGAAAATTTATTCACCACGAAATTGTTATGATTTTGTTATCTCCTTAATTGCGGTAATTTGTGTCCATGTACGAAAATTTCTCAAAGAAAAAAACAAAAACAAAAAAAGAAATATCTGACAGAAAATAAAAGAAGAAAAAGCGCAAAGTTCCTTAATTGCAACACTTAATGGTCGGATGCATTTCTACCTACACACGATGTGTAAATTCACCAAAATTCAAACCAGACTGAATCTCTGACTAAAGACAAAGGCTACATCGATAAGTCGGTCTGCCGATGGATTTGTACGAGCACAACAGATACAGATGCTCTTAGCGGCTAAGAGTTCAAATTTGAGTCTGAGCCTTAGTACCCGTATCTCTGTTTACAGTCAGCCAGCGATAAACATAACATATTTGTTGTGCCTATCTGAATGGAGGTCCATTTAAAAGATACTTTAACGACTGCACGTATCTTGTTCGGCCAGATTGTGGATGGATTCAGCTGAAAAAAAGGCTTCTCCAGAAGTAAGTCGTGAGTTGTTTGGTGTTTTTATTCGACCGATTAATAGCCCTCCCTCACTCTGGCTACGACGACCGTGTAGGGACGATAGAGAATGTGAATGGACTAAATGAATTTGTTTTGAGATTTCATATGGCCGGAACTTCATGCACCGGATAGTCAGTATAAAAAATTCAAACTCATTAACCCACCGACTGGAGTCAATAAATAAATGGCGCGTATTCATGATGGCAGTAAAGTTTTAAATGCTTGTAATCCCATTTGCCTTCTAGTGGTATAATCCGCTGCAATTAATTTACGATAAAATGCACCATTTTAGTGGAGAGTGAAGCGAAAGTTTAAAGTGAGGATACTGTGTTTTTATATTGCACAGATACTACCCCCGCGATAGGGGTTATATTTGCAAAAGATGAAAAGCGAAAACAACGTAGTGAATTCGGAGCATGTCAACCATCATAGGAAGTACGTTTTTATGAACTGCGTATGCTAACAGTTTGTCGGAATCGGAATTCTACCAGATTTGGCAATGAAAGTCAATCCGATACGATTTGGAGTGTCCTCAACACACGCACACAACTCAAAAGTGTTGTACCAAACCATCATCACTAGAAAGTTGAATCGATTTGCATTCTTTAAAGCCACCGTGATAGATATCATCACCTGATTGCATGAACTAGGTTACTCGTTTTTATCCATTTCTGAAACGACTAAATTTTCGGGTATCTTCTTAGACTAGAATGGAGTTCTATGAGCGATTCATTTTCCTTGATTGCTGCCATCTATTAGGCGGTACAAAATCTAAATAAACAAAACAATGGATCAGCACTACTTCTTCTATTATGCAAATATGCAACGCGCATATTTGAATCAAATACTACCTAACAGGTGGTTCCGAGACATTTCTATATAGAACGATTTGCCCAATCCTTCAAAATACGCTTCAGTTTCGGTGATCAGCTCTTTCTTGGGAAAGTGCGTCGAATCTTCAATGGGACGAATCCACTTTCGCACTTGGTGTAGTAACAAGAGTACTTAAAGATCTTAACATACACAAATCCGCTGGTCCAGATGGTATATCTACCCTTCTTCTGAAGAGGTGTTCTTTCTCGTTGATATAACCACTGCGTAAGCTTTTTCATCAATCCCACTGTTAAGGACTCTTTACGAGCAGATGGAAAACAGCATTTGTCCAGCCTATCCCTAAAAAGGCGAATCTTCTCCTTTGCACTTCATTGTATTTACGTCCCTCTTTTCCAAGGCCATGAAAACGCTGATAAATCGTCAGCTCATGAAATATCTCGAAACACGAAAACTTCTCAATGACCGGCAGTACGGTTTTCGTAGCAACAGGTCCACTGGTGATTTGATGGCATGTCTCACCGAAAAGTGAAACCAAAGCGTACATCAATCTGGCGAAAGCAAGATAGTTGCACTTGATATTTCTAAGGCGTTCACTGTCAAATGCGTCAAAATTTGTTATCAGGCTCCTTTGCTGAAAATGCATACATTTGGGATCGACGACTCTCTTCTTGGATTAGAAACTACATTTTGGAACGTTCAATTCAAGTTGTGTTGGATGGTTTCAAGTTTGATATTCGAAAAATATATGCTGGTGTGCCCCAGGGCTCCGTTCTGTCTCCGACACTCTTTTTAATTTTTATCAATGACCTTTTGTCTGCCACTTCTAATCGAATATATTCCTTTGCTGACGACAGTAATCTCTGCTCTTCCTGCTCTTCGGCTATAGAACGGGAACGGCAGCGTATGTTAAGCTCATTAAATTCTGATATCGACAGTATAACCAATTGGGTATTTATCAACAGAGTACAATTTAATGCTTCCAAAACACAATGTTGTCTGCTGTCGTTAAAGCGAAATTTAAACACCCAGCCATTATTGATGAATGGCACTTACATCGTCGAAACCGGAAAACTTTTCGTTCTCGGTATGTGTGTCAATGGCAACTAACGTTGGAATGACCTCATATTCGATGTCGCCAAAAATGCTGCGAAATGTCTAGGTTTCCTCAAACGATGTAAGAAATACTTTTCCTTTTCAAACTTTTAACCGTAACTCACGTCTTCGTTATGAATGCTAATCATTATACCCTCATACGTACTCTGAAATATCGTGATTCGCTCCTAAGCCGAACAACTAGCTTATGGAATGCCCTGCCGAGCTCTCTATTTCCTAGTCATATAAATTTCAAACATTTAAAACCAACGTTCATCGGCAGCTATCTTTCTTTCCTCACTGATTTTCCTTCGCCCATGCTGTGTGCAAGCATTTTATCAAATTATTGATAAAAACAAATATTTACACTACGAGAGATTTTGGAAAGGACCCGGCAATATCAGATCGACGCTCACCATCTACTTGTCAACTTCCGAGCCACGTATGACGGCGTACATAGGGACGAGCCTTATAGAAAATCCTCTCTGTTCCATCAAAGTCGGTAATGCATGTACCGAGACCTTGAATGTCAGGAATTCACTTTCAAGTGACTAATTATAATACTCGTGTACGCGGATAACATTGATGTTAACATGTGAACGGATGAACAATGCGAGCCATCATCAATGAAGTTTTCGTGAGCACCAAGGTAGATGCGCCGCCCTACTAAAAATAAACGTCATCCACGTCCATAGCATCAATTTCAGGCAAAAATAAGGTCAGTCAACATGGTAACGGTCGCACCAGCATAATTTTCGAAAAAATATGACCCAATGACACCGTCAGCCCAGAAACCACCTGCCACTCGTTGTGGATGGAGACGCTGTTCCACTATTTCTCTTGGGTTTTCGGAGCCACAGATGCGACAGATTTGTTTGTTTACGTAACCAGGCAAATGAAAATGAGTCTCATCACTCAGAATAATTTTGTGTAAAAAGTCATGTCCTTTTTCCTTCATTGTGCGTTGTATGCTGTCTTCAATTCTTGTGTCAAGTGGACCTTATACTTATGCATGTAGGCCAACATTTTTATAAAGAATGCCCTGCAAAGTCGTTGCGAATAGACTCAATTCCTGTGATCGTCTCGGAATGGATACACTTGGGTTTTCGGCTACTGCGGCGATATTTTCTGCAGACTTTGCCGTACGAACACGGGTTGGAACTTCAGATCACTCAGATCACTAACTTGTCGGAGACCTTCAAATTTTTTGATTAAATTCAGTATAGCTGTGCGAGAAGGCGCCTGAGGGTGACCAAACGTAGTGTGAACTTTACGAAACATTTCCGCGATATTTTCACCGTGTTTGTAGTCAAATTTCACTATTTCAGCACAATGCGCGAGCGTGCATCGATCCATGTTTAATAAACTCCTAGTTTTTACGTACCAGAAATCATCGCAATGATAAATAGTTGAATGTTGACCTCTGGATGACCCTATAGTTCTGTCTTGATTTTGCTGCTGTGCTTTCTGATGATATTGTTACAAAATTGTTCATTAGATGTGTCCCTATTAATTTTTTAAGGTACCGATGAAATGTTTATTTTGGATTTAGTGCAATTAATACCATAAGCTATGAATCATTTACAATGAGAATGTCCGCCACAAGCGGATCCGTTGAACTCCGTTTTCCACTACTTCGTCACACTATTCGGACGGTATTCCAACAATTTCAGGTCAAATGTTTGTCTTCAAGTCCTGTGTCTTTCAACTCTTTCAGTTCTAATTTTTCGGAAGACCATTATGTAACATGGAGCAATAGCGGTCTCCATTGACTGTAACCGACTCTCCGGCAAAAACTGGACCCAAAGACATTTCCGGCAATCAGATTTTTTTTATACGAGTATTAATGGAGGATGCCGGCCGGACGGAATATTTTCGGTTCTTCGCTTCGGATGATTTTTCGGTGAAAATTCAAATCTTCTTCCGCATCTAATGAAAAACTTTTTTGTAATGCTGAGTTACCTTCAAGTTCCAATATATGTATATTACGGGTCGCCTGAAGGGTGTAACATCAATCGCAAATAACGATAACGAACTGACTGGTATGCAAGAGCACAATCAAGTAATTCCTAAGCCCAGGGGAAAGAAAAAGCAGAATGAGCTATCGGAGAGAAATATTAGGAAAAGAGTTACTTCCTATTCCGTGTTACTTGACACTTCTCTATAGTTAGTTTCTTAAAACCTCTAGGAATCCAGTTGCATATTATCTTTTGTTTTAGTGGCTAGTCTTATTTGAAATTGAGGCCTATGCAAGCCTTACTTTTTTCCTTTATACAGTCGTCCAGCATTCTATTAAGGACGAGACATTCATTAAAATGTTTAAAGATGCCGGGACTTCTCCGAACATTTTATGAGTTGCTTTCACATCATTCTCCTTACCATATTTCAATCCATCTGTTGGGTATTAAGTGAACAATTTTTCACCTAAAAGTAACTTGTCACCTCTAAGTGTTATCTTCATTTGTGTCTTTATACGTTTCTCTCTCAAATCCTTCAACTTTGCTCTTTTTGGCGGACATTAAGCGGAATATCTTTGGTAATGTTTGTGTTTGTCCTTAGTTTGTTTATTTTTCGTAGAATGCTGTAAATTTATTTTGATCAGGTGTTAATTCTGCGGGCCGATTCAATAGCAGCCATTCGTGCGCTATCTTCAAACAAGCCAACACAAATGGATTTTGCGGTCTCTTTCGCTCTCAGGCAGGCGGTTTATCACAACATTGAATTCAATGCTTTCCATCATGAGCTTGTTCCATTTGGTCTTCTATAAGTTTATTGCGTTTTTCTAGCTACACAACTTTTGCTGAAATCTCATTTTGTTTTAACTCAGGATAAAACTGATGGAAGTCAGATTGCGAGTTCCATCCAGGATTTCCGTTAATCTGTCTATGCTAATGCTAATGCTTCTGATGTCATTTCATTTGATTTTTCCCTGGACCAACGCTTCTCATAGTTGAAGTATTCTGGTGAGGTTTCTTTGAGCATTCTTTTGTTCATTTAGTGAGATTAAATATCTTCTTCGAATAGGGCTTAAATTTGGGGCTTAGAATGCTAGTACTTACTTTGATTTGGATATGGAACATTAAGATTTGCTCTTCGATTTTCATTTATTGAATGAGGACATATGCTTTGCTCCTCTTGAGACGGATAAATTTGTTGCAGACAAATCTTTAGAAGTCAACGCATTTTTGGTGACTGGTAAGGCTTCTACCAGAATCAAGCCATTCCCTCATAGGTCAGATTTGATGACCCTCCAATTATTTGCCAAAAGATGTATATTTGGGATACCTATGAGGCTGAAATATCTTATGATTCAATAGGAAAAGGTTCTCTATACTCTGGCTAGGGTGAGTAACGGTCTCGTCTCTGTGAGGTTCCTAATTTGGCACCTGTTTATTGTATTTTTTTCTGCTGGTGATGATAGATCTCTATAGTCTTCGAAACATTGTCATTGTTGAGATCGATTTTTTGTACTAGTCTGGTACCTATATGAACACAACTTACTTGGCCAGAGTCGCTTTCTCATGGCTGTGTGACTTTCATTATCTCGTAGTTCACTCGCACATCTGAATGTTTGGTTTTATTATCCCAGTTGAGGAGGGATTCAAGGACGTATTTTGACTGAGGTATATTTTATGTACTGGTTCTGTAATACGAGGCGATTCGATGACACCCTTAAAATTTCAACATCCATGCCGGTTGACAGCTTTTACTGAGTCCTATGGCATCTAACATCTGATTCGATGCAGTCAGGCTTAATAATGGAATCCCGTATACAACCGCCCTCAGGAACCAAAAATTCATACTGGGATTTTCCATAACGAATAGTAAATTTGTTGGGGAGGCAGCTGTAAATATAATTATCCTTCCCTGGCATTTGTAATGCAAAACTCCTGTTTCTACTTCCAGACAAAAACTATGTCACAAACAGCTGTTGACATAAGACTTTGTTAACTTTTAGCTCACATGACTTAAAAAATCTTCCGAAACACTGAATACCATAACTACCATGACTATCATCAAAGTGTCTGGAGGCCCTCATAAATTATAATGAATCCTCATTGTTTACTGTGTGACAACTCAAAGACCTTAAGTTCCCCCATAGCCTTCAGGGTATGGCCCATATTTCCTCAAATAATTAAACTTGAAAACAAAAACTTTTTAACGAGTCTTACTCGTATTATGTTGTCTACTGTTCATACGAGTATAAAGTAGGCAAAGAGATACAAAAAAAAGATAGTCTCCTCTTGTCACATCCGTTTACCCCTTTTTAACTGTAATCTTGTACTTATTCATTAACTTCCCCTCATTTGATTTTGCAAATAGATAAATCGCATGTGCTATCACCAAACAGGACATTTTGCCTTTTCTGGCTGTGTAATGTAGCTATTTTTGAGCGAGTCATGACAAAACACAGACTGCTTAGCATTACTGTCGAGAGTGGATTCAGGTTTTTGGAGTTTATAGCCAGGTGTAACCTTTTAGTAGTCAGCGTGCGGTTAACACATCTCAACATTCAGAAAGGAATTTGACTATCCCCTGATCAATCGACCGTCAACTAGATTGACCATATTGCGGTCGAAACCAGAAACTTCTCGAGCATTCTGGATGTCCGAAATTTGCGAGGAGCAAATGTCGACTCGGATCATTACCTTGTTGGAGCCAGGCTCGAATGCGTATATTATAGGCACAACGGAGTTAAGTAAGAGCACCACAGTTAGACGTTGAGAAGCTATAATCGCAACACTAAAAATGTTGCTGACCGATTTTTCCTCAAGCTCTCTCAAAATCCAAACCCCAATACGTGAACCGTAAATCACCATCAAACATTTCTCTAATCCACAATGAAAGATACCTTTGAGACTGCACCAAGTACACAGGAATAAGTCTCCTAAACATCGTCTCTAAGATCTTTTCTGAGGTATTATATGAGCGTGTGAAACCATTCGTGAACAACCTGCTTGGTGTATACCAGTGCAGTTTCAGACGAGGAAAGGCCATCATCGATCAAATATTCACACTTAGGTAGATCTTCTAAAAAACATCGACATTTACTATCTTGTTGACTTTAAAGCCGGACAGTTGCAATCGGTACAGGCTATTCAACGCCATATTGTCCTTTCTAACCTCTGCCAAGCTCGTCACGTTTTGATGATGACTATAGAGAATTGTCGCTGCTCTAGCAAGGTCGGCAACAAATAAACCAAGGCTGCCAAAGCAAAGAAAGATTTTATACAAGCTACGCGCTGTCATTTGACTTTTTTAACATGGCCTTTAAAGAAAACTCATTGGCCAAACCCGTACGCAAATGACATTGATATGATTGAAGGAACACATCGTTCCATCAATGAACCCGTCGTGAGTATCGTGGCGAAAGTAGTCAAAATTGGTCTAACCGTAAACTGTTGCAAAACAAAATGCATCCTACCATCAGAAAAGCACGCACACCACTGACGGCTTGGCTAGGACATCAAAATTGGTAGTTATAACTTCGAGGTAGTTAAGAATTTCTTTGCGCACAAAAGCTTCAAATAGAACCGCACAGATATATATTTAGCGATAGGACAGCAACGCTTCGGCCCAAAGAGTCTTCGATTCCAACCCTGTGAGACGACACACAGAAGCAGACCAACCAACTTGGAGTACGGCACTGTAGGCAACCGGAGAGAAATCGTACTAGTTGGAGAGGCTTGTTGGTTGAGGTACAGGTTCACCCCGTACTGTAGTGATACGTAAGTAAATAAGAATATACGCACTTATGAATGACAAATAACTTAACCGAACAACATTAGTTCACATCCTCAACCAGAATTCATATTTGACCCATCAGACTTTCAAAGTTCCGCAGGGGATCTACGGCTACGGATAGCTGATCCTCATTTTAAGTTTAGTTCAAAATAGAATGTACTATGTGATATGAAGCTTGAAGTCGAATACCATATCCTAGGGTGAGAATGTGCGGATAAACTTCCAAGTGACCTGGTTGTCTCCTGAGGACGTTCGCCGCGAATGAATAAGTTTCACCACTTTGCGTAGAGCTGCATTTTGTTTATATAAAGATCAAACAGAGTATGTCCGTGTAGGTAAGGAATTTTATTAAGATGTCCCTTCTTGAGAATCAGGGAAACCATGTTGAGATTCTATAAATTGGGTATACGTTCACCCGAACATATTTTAAAGATGGGTTGAAATCAAAGTCGTAAGAGTCTGACCCAACACTTACATCCTTATCCCTGAATGCTTTTATGTCATCTCCATGCTTTCGCCATATTTTTTATTTTCTGGTAAAATCCCCAAAATTCACTTCTGCAAAAGCACCTAACCGGTGCCTCGACCAGGCGCTTCTTTAATTCCTTTATTTTCTTCGGAGAAATCGTAGGTTCCTCCGCGTTTGATTTTGGTAAAATCTTGTTATTTATCGTAACCGTGTGTGTGCCCATTTATGCTTTATGCGCTTGTTAGCACGCTTTATCAAACCATGGGCTATAGTGGTCGGGTCAAACCCAGCTATCAGATGCGTCATTTCTGATGACCCAGACCCGCCATTGGTTTGTTACAATAGATTTTGGTAGCTTAGGACTTTTCGAGAGGTTTCGCCTAATTTGGTCTTGTGATTGCAACCGTTGTTGTTACCTACAATTCATGACAGCTATTCTAAGTTGCTGTTGCATCTGAAATACTTGCCTTTGTTCTTTGGCTAACATACGAGTATTGTAGTTTACTTTGCCTATTCTGGCTTCTCAGAACATTCAAACATTAGAATCCCGATGGTATACCTTGCGTCGAGTACGGTTTTACCGGGTCCCTTTGTGAATATTGATGTCTGGGAAGCGCTGAGTCCGTTTTCAGATATGGTACTCTGCAGGCCATGTTTCAGCCTCTGTCGCCAAAAATCCTCTTACCTATTTACTTAGTGACAGTCACCAATGATCTTACGACACACTTAGAGAACATTGTGTAACCAACCTTTGGATAAATCGTGCCTCTGCTCTGTGAGAATGTGACCGCATTCAAGGATTAGTTCACATGCCTGAAAATCAGGACTTCTTACCTTAGTTCTACTCGAACGACAAATTCATTCAAATAGCCGTTGGGTTTCATTGAAATAGGCATTACAGTATTTCATCAATCCTTTGCTCGATCTATACTATAATAGAATTCCTTTTATTACAATGAAAATCGATGTGTAATGGTTAGTCCACTCTGGGGCCTGAGGGCTGCTTTGTTGAGAACTCCTCTACCGCTATATCTTTTTCAACATTTTGGGCTAGGATCGTCAAAGAACCTCTGTCAGAATTCGTTCAGCTAGCGCAAACGAGCGTATCGTTTAAACAACCCCTGCCATTGCCATCGAGTGAATTAATGAATTCTTCTACTTTCAAGCTTACGATTAACCGATTTGAAGTTAATTCTCTCTGTAAAACTTGCACTAGGAGTCTAGAGATTAGAAGACCACTGCGCTTGCTATATAATATATGTATAATATTATATATACAGCTGCTCTGTAGTGCCAAAGTCAACAGTTACATATATCCGAAATCAATGAAGCGATTCAGAAGACCTAAAATAAGGTATTCACGTCCGTCTAGCTTATTTTTTAAACATCTTCAAATAGTCAAGTGAACCTCATTGCTACTCGTTTACAAAATTTCTAAAAAAAAAGACGTGTTTCCCTTGTGATTGCTCCACATACCTCTGTGTTTGTTTATTCTCTTAAACACAGTCATTATTGTAGCGTTCCACGAATGAGAAACTACACAAATAAACCATCATCCACCTGTGTCGCTTCTCGGTATTCTTCGACCAACATCCAGAAACCATAAACAGAAATCTCATCTAGTGCACTCAAAAAGTCCGGTAGATGTATTTATCTAGGCGCCCTTAATCGATACTCATCCAACAACAATCTCCTCTCCACCAGTCGCCCAAACTATTTTGGATTTGGATTGCAGCTACCAATCTCTTCCACTAATTTGACTCTGATTGTGTATATTGCTCATCCAGCTCGGTCAGCAAAAGGCAAGCAGCGTCCACCATCCAAAATTCTCATCTTTTCTCAGCAATGATTCAGAACTCCGTTAATTGCCGTAAATATTTATTTGTTCCTCATCTGTTTTCATTTCTATCTTTTGTTATTCTTATTCTGTTAATACAAACTCCCATGGCTTCGACCTTTACACAACTCCAGCATCGCTATCACTTCGATTCACTCCTCCAGCAATCTCCAGTGCTGCTGTTTCGAAAATAAATTATTGCCCGTTGTCTGTTGATGCTGCTACTGGCGCAAGATTGGTTAGATACGAAGAGGTGTGCTCGTAGATATTTGTAGTCGTAAGCAAGTTTGCCTCACTTCCATTTGCATGAACAAGCAGCGCTAACCTGGCTTTGAGTTTCAAAATGAATGTACATTTGAGTCATAGTTGAAATTTGAGTTAAAGTTGCAATTTACCTTTGGATTTGAGTGTAAGTTGAAGAAGTTTCGGATTATAGTTTTGTGGAGCTGGAAGATTTTGCTGAGGAAGACACGTTTTCATCATCTACAGAGTTCGATGCATTACGGGTCCCCAATCTCCCTTTTTCCTCCTTTCCCACAACGTCTTCGGATTCATTTTATATGTTCTCATTTGTTTTCTTCGATTCTTTAGTTTTGATTTGTTTCTATCGGAAATCATCATCATTAAGACGTCGCAATTGCTGCATTAATGACATTTTCTTTGGGATGGCGGATCGGGGGGATCGCGGTCGATTATGGGGCTCAATGACGAAACGTGACCAACCCGACGGCTTCGAGTTAAACACAGATATTCCTGTGCTTTGTTGTTGCTATCCTGCACATGGATACGTGATGAGATAATGGATTAGTTTGTAGTTTGAGCACCATTGTTGGACAATGTTTCTATGATTTCATTACCTGCAGCTACATGACACTAATGCTGAGGAGAAAATTTATTTTTAATCAGAATTATGTGTTGGGTGGGCGTTAGTTTGACTGCACTTCGTTGCACCTAGGACGTATTGGAATTCTAATCACTCGTAGATATTGATTTATATGCTGCTAATAACTGCCTACGCGTGAGTTTTATTAAGCCTTTGACATGTGTCAGCTAAGCACGTGATTTTCTAAAAACAAAAAAAAAGACATTAACACGTTCCATTCGAAATGGACTATTGCTGTTCACTTGGATTGGCGTTTTACTCGTAGATACGTAGGAAAGGCAGAAAGTCTATGAAGTGTGGGTACGGAAAGTTATGAATGTATGAGTAGGCTTGAATAATAAAGGAATTCCAATTCCGAAATGATACGCACTACGTACATAAGCCAGCCTGCAACATCCGAATCTCTTCTCTTAGCTGGGCCAATAAAATTGACCATGCAATGTTATTATTCCATCAAAATCGCCATATGCGAGAATTAAGGCTATACTCGTGGCAATATAATAATGTAGTTAGTACCGATGCTTTCGTCCTTCGGAATGTATTCTATCTTAGCATAGTGATATGCAGCGACGAGTTTCTAGCTAGCTGCCGCCGTAAGATCTTCCTATACTGCTTTGTTCCCCTGGAATGGACTCGAATACCCTTTGAGCTGGAGCATTGGTGTCCATGCACTCTATACCACCTTACCATCTTAATCGCTTTAAGCGAAGCCTTTTGATCAGATCTACGTCGTTGTACAGTTGATATAGGTCTTCGTCATACCTTAACCTTCACATCCTGCCAAGAACAGACTTGATTTTGTATAGCTCGTCTCTGTTGACGCTATGCAAAATTAAAATCGTGGCCGGCATACATTTAGTAATCTTGGGTCTTCTTCAAGATTTACCGTATTATGAAAATTTGGCCGATGGTGAATTTACCTTGTCTAAAGCCGCACTGAAATGTACCTTTCAGGTTTAATGACATTCACGTCTGAACCTGTATTTGGCGCAGTTGGGTCTCGAACAGATTCCATTTAGCGGTCATGCGTTCCTCTGACCAAATTGTACATATGTTCATATGTGCTGGTGCATGCTCCTTACCAGATGATTTCTTCCAGCTTTAAAGAGCTCCGTGGCCAAACTCAGACGGTCTCCGTAGTTGACACGGTCTCCGTAGTTGATATTGTTAAGCCTTATTATGAGAGACGATGGTGCAGATGTGATCGACAAAGGCTCTGCCGATCTCTTGCGATTGTATCCGACAATGAAGCTGCTGACATGATCTTCCTGGCGCTGTGCTGCCTTTGATATCCTCTTTTGTACACAGATAGAAAATACTGGATTTGAATTGAGTCACACCCGAAGTATTTTGGTGAATTGAAATTCAGATCTTTCGTCTTCCTTAAGAAAATATTATTGATGCGTTAGCACAGGCATTGACCCCACTGATTAATTATTCGAAATAGTACTGTGACGTCCATACGTTTCTGCTGACCTTACTGACAAGTTTTTGCCTCAAAGGTTCCTGCAAGAAGTGTTTAAGCTCATTTGACTGCCATTAAAGACATTTATCAGCAGAAGCAGTGTAAAAAACCTTGTTCTCCTTTGCCCTGTTTGGGGCAGTCAAATATATACGGACTTCGACAGTCGGACTGAATTTGGCTGGAGTGACTTCTACCGTCGCTGTCGCTGCCGAAGGGTATGGATCTTATTACAATACTTTTGCTTTCGACCGTTCGTGCTTTCCTCTGTTGTTCAATTGATGATTGACTCTGGATGGAGTCCCTTTAAATCGTGCTTTTCTGTTAAAACCATCCACTGCCAGAGGGAGCAATCTGGCAATCTTCCTTTAGCGTTGCTGCCTAAGCTTCTCTATGTTTCCAAGTCAATGTACCGAATGTATTGCACAAGGAGGAGTAGAAGTTATTCGAATCGAAAGATCTGGTAAATCCAGGAGCATCATCTAAACTGTCAGTTGGCTTAGGAAAAAGGTGTATGTTGGTTATGGCATTCAGAATTCATACTACTATGGTTGTCTGAAAAGTTTCCGACCGAACAATCATACAAGACATTTTTTCTCAAATTTTTTTTTTATTTTTCTACATAATCTCCTTGTAACCCTACACATTTCTGCCAGCGATGCTCCCATCTCTCTAACCCGTCCAAATAGTATTTGGCGTTTTTCTCTGCAAAATAATTGTTCACGAAGGTGATTGCCTCCTCATTTGACGAAAATCTCTGTCCTCCGAGCGCAATTTTTAGATTTTAGATGTTTTTAGAAGTCGCTTGTGGCTAGATCTGGTGAATAAGGCGGATGGTCAAGCAGTTCAAACCGTAATTCATGGATTTTGGCCATATTAACCGCTGAGATGTGAGACGGCGCGTTGTCTTGGTGAAACAACATTTTCTTTTTCTGCAAATGTGGCCGTTTTTCCGCATTTTCTGCCTTCAGCTTAGCAATCAATGATGCGTAGTATGGTCTTGTAATGGTTTTTCCTTTTTGAAGATAATCGATTAAGATAACTCCTTTACTATCCCCAAAAACAGTCGCCATCACTTTCCCAGCCGAAAAAACAGTTTTCGCTTTTTTTTGGAGCCGGCTCGCCCTTTGCAGTCAACTGTTTTCACTGAATTTTTGTTTCGGGCGTACAATGGTGTATCCAAGTTTCATCTACAGTAATTAATGTGCGCCAAAACTTGGATTTATTGCGCCTAAACTGCGCCAACAGAGCGTTGGAAATGTTCATTCGAACACGTTTTTGGTCTAACGGGTGGCCGTGGTGTAGTGGTAGTAGCAAACGCTTCTCACTCGGAGGGTCCAGGTTCGAATCCTGCCCATGGCAAGTCAGTTTTTCATTGTGTAATTGGAACTCAGACAGAAAAATTGCGTGTGAAGGCATAACACTGACACGTAGATTTGGCTGTTGTAGAGTTTCAAGCACAGAAAAGAAAAAATACTGTGTATACCTCGATTCACTCTGAGTGAAGAAAAACTCTCCGTCCTATTCGGACTCCCACCCCTGGAGAGCAAACATAGAAACCAAACACACCTGAGTTTCAAACCACTACAAAAACAATTTTCCTTTCTCCTCCTTCTATCTTTCCGCCCGAGCCCTGGCAACAGTAAAAGGGTATCTAACCCCTTAGGCGCGCGTAAATTCAAAAAACAAAAAACAAAAAAAAAACAAACGCGGCCTCAACGCGCGGACAGCCTCCTCATGCCAAAAACTTGACTTAATATGTAACAAACACGTTCTTTGGACATTTTCATAACCTCTACTATCTTTCTCACTTTAATTCAGAGGTCGTCTAACACCATTTGGTGTGTCATTTTTGATTTGCGTAGGCGTTTTGCCTTTCAAAAACAAGAATTTAATAACAGCTCGATACTCAATGTTTTCCATTTTCACAAAAAACACTCACATCGACTCACTCAAACAACTGTCAACTAAAAACTGCGCTTCCAAAATGACTGAAACTTCGGTAAGTAACTGTCAAAAGATGCACAACTATACCTTATCCAACAAAACATGTCAGTACAGGGCTTATGGGAAAGCTTTTTTTCTAACAGTGGTGCCTGTAGGTGGACTCAATGGCACATTACCACTGAAACACAAAGGAAGCCACTGAACTTTGTGTACAATTGTTGTTGTAATTATTTTCAGATTTAACAACAGCCACCCAATGATTTGAAGCTTTTGAGAACACAAAAATGAATTTGTGTGTAATAATATGTGTGGTGGTGTTGTCATTTGCGTTTTTTTCTCCTCTTTTTGAGAAACCGTTAAAATGTAGTCAAACCATTTTTTTCGACTTTGTATTTTAAATTTTATTCGCGCGCTATTTTAATGCATTGCAACAAAGCAGTGCAATAAGTGATCATAATATTGTTGGACTATGTGCGTTTTAGTGATATTGTGTTAAATAATAGTGGTTCAAATTACTCTGTTGTGTTAATGTTGTGTTTAAGAAAAAAATGATTATTTTCTCGGTGTTTCGAAACTAGAATTCATTGACTGTGCAATTAGTGATCATATTGTGATAACCACTTAAATGTGAGCAGAAGAGCAGAAGATTTCGATACTTGAATAGCAAAGTCTCAACCATTGATGACTGGAGAGTGGAATCGAATTTTCTAGAAAAATGAAAACTATATGGGACCCTGGATGGCGAGGAAAAAGATAAATGAAATTTATATCGTTCAGCAATATTTTTATTTGTTTATTTTAAATGAGAAGATGGTAACCCTAAGCGAAATGATCTTTCTCTTTGTGGTGATTCATCATATACACCATGGCAACCCTATGAGAGCGTTAAAGAGGGACACATTTATGAATGTTATTGCAACCAGACTAAGAGGCAAATATCCTATCTTTCCTGTACTAACATTTATTCTTCGATAAACTATAGCATTCACTAGCTTTTATTGACGAGTGCCGCTATCTTTACGTTGCGGCCGGAAATTTTTCAGACAACCCTTGGACATCGGCAAAAGAAGATCGGTCGACGGTTGTTGATTTCTTCAATACCATGGCTCGTATAGATTGAATGGGTAGCAACGCTTTGAACTAAACTATTTTTTTTTCTGTCGGAACAGAGCACTCAAAAAAAGAACTGGTCCATTGTAATACTTGTAAGTTGATTTTAATGGAATCTTTCAGTCATTCGAAGAAAGATCAGTAGGCGCTTCAGTGATAAAGTTCCTAATATACAGGCACCCACCATGCCAACGCCGAGTACCTGCAGCCTGATGCAAGCGTAAGCCGAATATTCACAGAGATTGTACTCCGCGG
Source organism: Volucella bombylans (assembly GCA_949129095.1). Taxonomy (NCBI): domain Eukaryota; kingdom Metazoa; phylum Arthropoda; class Insecta; order Diptera; family Syrphidae; genus Volucella; species Volucella bombylans. The sequence continues at coordinate 102,641,191 of OX422140.1, forward strand.
TGTCATGTTGTATCACTTATGCGCCGTCATAACGGCAGTAAGCAGCCTGCAAGCTTCCCTGCTGAAGGACGGCAAGAAAGCCCCTGACATCTTAGATCACGAAGCATTCGTTTGGTCTGCCTTGAACCTGGAGAGTCATTCCATCCCAAATGGAACCCAATGTTAATGGAAGTTTTCGCCGAGAACGCAGGCAGACCTATCGTATGTTCGCGTCCTGAAAAATTGTCCTCTGAGCCTTGCCTAGTACGTCCTTCGGCGATTTCATTTCCCGTGATACCATTGTGACCTGGGACCCAGACAAAACTTAGTGAATTTAGTCTTGTGTCTGCATTCAGTGATGTCTTGCATCCTCGAACTAGAATGCAAGTCGTAAGAGAGTTTAGTAAAGCTCTAAGCGCAGTTTAGCTGTCGCTACAGATACAAATGCTTCTCCCCGTCCCCCGGTTTTTCATAATATAGTTCGCTGCCATCAGGATTGCGTATATATCCGCTTTGAAAACAAAATCTAGCGTTGTAGTTCTCCAGAAAGACACCAGCTCCTCATCCTATATCGGTTCTGGAGCCATCGGTTAAGACCCGACTACATTCCTTTCCTTGCTTGGATTCTGGTCGAAACCGATCTTGGGCACAGGAAAGCCGATTTGTGTTTTTTCCGCAGAAAGAGTTCACGTGTAATTGCATCAGAAGTCATGTCCAGAAGACCAGAGTCATAAAACAGTCGCGCTTAAAGTCTTAAAGCTCCAGTGCGTATTGTACCAAAGACCACTTCCTTTCAACGGAATATAGCTTTGAGAGCATAGCCCATGACACGAATATCAAGGGGAGGGATATTTATCAATGCGTCTAGGGAGGAACCAGGCGTGGTAGGGAAATCCCGCTGCTGACGAGACAAACTTACCAGCAACTGGTAATATACACCTTTTTGTAACATAACTGGGTATATATCATTGGTGGCAGACGACTTGAAGCCATCAAAGGAACCAACAGCATATTGAATTTCCAAAGTCGATGAGATATGCCATTAGCAGCTTCATCAATAATAGCTGATTCTGAGCTGGTTCTAATTAGGTTACTTGGGATGCTTCAGCCCGATCTTGTGTGATGGGAAAGCCGCTACCAGAGTTGTTTTGAGTGGGGATTTCACTGCTTTAGCTGACGTCCGTCGACGACCATTGTTAGTTGTAGCCGTGGGCTTATCCGGACATCGTGTGCGTGTGAAACCATCACTGATTTTGTTTTCAACGTTGGGTTTAACTTTACCGCTTCATGCAATTTCCCTCCACAGAAAATTGTGAGTACCACCGGTAGTGCAATTCCTTGGGGTCACCTCCATGCGTCTAGTTGGACGTTTTACGTCTAGTTTAAACGTCATTGGCACTTAGTTCGACGTCTCATCTGGTATACTGTCATCTCAATAGGTATACTGTCGTATGTGCTTACAGCTTTTGCTTTTGTGGATAGCGAATTAATATTGCTGTTGTCAAGTTTTATACTTTGCTGTACTTTCCTCATCTTTTGAGATAAAGCGACCCTAGCTAGCTAGTTTCTGCCAATTCCAATGGTCTGGGATGATGGCGGTCTTAGGGCTTGTCTTCGCTTGTACAGAACACCAGAGTCGGAGTACAAGAAATTTTATCCTAATGAGGTCCTTTACAACAGGGCGAACCCAATACGAGTGGACAACTTCGTAATTAAGCTGACTCGAAGGCACATTGCAATAGCAATGACCTCGACGAATAACCTGATATCTGGGGCTTACTACCCCAATTACCTTTACCACGAGAGTGTGCGCTCTGACGGCTTCATTCCACCGGAAGCATTCCTCTACCTAGATCAGATAGGGTTGATCCAGGATAGATCAGCGGTGCCGTTAATCTTCCATGTCGCTCGGACCGCTGGGGATAGGCGACTCAACTACAACAGAGACATCGCACACGGCAGTCTGGATCGCCTCAGGTTCAGTAGGGCGGTGGGGAATCGCGATAAGAGGGATGTCGTTCGGCAGCACCAGCATTTCTGGTGGTTGAATGATGGGGAAGATGTTTCGTCGTCGTTTCCGTCAATTACGGACTAACCTCACTAATGAGGCAGAGCTGACCAATCCGTTTTCTCTGTGAATAGCGATGGCCAGCTTGCATAAGTTTAGGATAGCATTTAAGAAATATATACATATATTAGTATATACAAAGATATATACTAACTTATGTATATAATTGTGTATAATGTCTATGTGTGTGTATGTGTGTATTGTGCATTTAGGTTAGGTAGGCTAAGGTTTATTTTAAGTTAGATATTAAGTTTTTATAAAAAATAAAAAAATTATGTCCATATGCTAAGTTTTTCTTAATAAATATTTTTTCTTAGCCTTAAGTATTCATGATAAATAGTTCTAAGTAAAATGTAAATAAAGTCGAAAGACATAGTTATAAGAATTTAGAGTAGCTTAGAGCGCCTGTGTGGGGCCAGTAAGTTAGCGTAAGATTGTTAAGTAATTGTAAGCTAGCATTTAAGCATTTTTTGTTAGAATGTAAGAGTTAGTGTTAAGAAAATAAAATGCATTAAAACTGAAACTGAACTGAACTGGATGATGGCGGTCAATGTGTTCTTCTTGTTATCAGACAAAGTTTCCGTTGGGGTTGGTTGATGAGTACGCGTCCTATCCAATGACGCAATTTGTCCGCCAAATTTTTTCATCATGAGTCAGGTTTCCGGATGGTCTTCCAGAAAAGAATAGACTACGTTCTGTGTTGGCGGTAGGTGCTCACCACCTTCAACAGAGCTCAATGTTATCAGTAACACGCAGTGCATGAGCACGTTACCTACCCTAAAACCACTAAAACCACATCCACTGGGCTGTAAACTACTCTACCTTATGATGAACATGATTGTTGCTCTACCAGCCCAAATTCTAAGTAGCCAGTAGGTTCCTATGAATCGCGATGCATATTCTTCATATATTAATTTTTTTTTTCATTTCATAGTCCTTCTCTTGGATTTGATACACACGCTTGTTGCCTATTTCACATATGGACGTGGCCAACTCAATTGTTAACACTATATTAATAGGGCGGTCATATCCTTAAAATATTGGATACAAGTTTATAATTCTGTGCAGTCTTGTGTGATAAAATGTGTGGCTAAATGAAACCCGAGACAATGAGTTCGTATAACAGTCGATAGCAATTTTGCATAGAAATGTTTTTAGGCAAACCACTCAAGTCCTCAACACGAGAAACTTATTCACATCAAAAAATTGAGGTTGTCTTTGATTTATGTCCATTCATCTATTTCTATTTTCTCTCCGCATTCGCCGGCGCCTAAAGCTATACCGTTCACCTTTTAATGAGCCACCCCCTTTAGTCGGAAATTTATTCACCAAATTCAATTTGGCATTCAACGATTTATCTTTAGGCCAACGAAACACGTGACCATTTTACCAATTAACTCAACAATTAATGACCTACCCTCTCCGGCTAGGAAACTCATCCCTCTATCCCTCTCATTCTTTCAATAATTAATCGAAATTAATAAAAATCGTAACTTTATTACCTTCTTCCTATGTATAATCGATAAGACATTAAAAAAGGAAGCCACCAAACGCCAGTCAACCTTCCACTTACTCCCAAAAGACCATCCAACCAACTAAACGACTGACCGAAGACGAACCACCTGCGTGAAAATTCTTGATTAATCAAAAGTGATTAATGGTTCAGTCTGCCACCCTAAATATGGCCAATAACAGTTATTCGTGAAAAAATAGAAAAAATCTAATTTTGACGTAAACGTCCAGGTCGTGACACATAAAATCTGTTTCCATATCGTCAGAGCTAAGGAACAGGCCAACCAGTCACAGAATAATGGGCCAATAATCCATAAAAGTAATACAAAAAAAACGGCCCAAAGGAGGAAAGATAGTCATCATATGGTGGGCCCCCTGCTGCGGGGACTGTCGGTATTTTAATTGAGGTATTTTTACCTTTAATTGTCGTTTTACACCGCGGTGTTCTACGATGCATAGATACAGATAGATACAACGTCCTCGTGCTTGTTGCTGAATTAGATGGAATTTCGTTTGATTCTAGCCAGTATATGTCATCATTTATGGTCAAGGCTATAGGCTATGTAGACTTGGAGTAAGTCCTTTATGTTTACTTGAATTTGCTGTCCATTTCTTCTGGTCTAGTGCATCGACAGCAAGTACGCATCTTGTTTATCACCTGCCGATATTTTTTTTGAGAAACCCCTCCATTGTATGTTGTGTAGACGATATACTTTCAGTCGTATGCATACTTCGGTGTACCGTTTATTGATAAAAACCAGAAAAATTGCAGATGGCGCCCAGTTTATGAGGACTGTTGAGCATTAAAAAGGCGAAAAGCCATTTCAATTGGAAGAAGACAACAAACAAACAAATCGTGATGTGCCAGCTGTGTTAAGATTTAATGTGGTGCTGTCACCTTATGTCTACTTCCTCAGCCTTTGCCTTACGACTTTGCCATTGCTTGTTGCCTTTTCCTCTTATTTTTGTTCCTTTTATCTGTTTGTTTGATTACTTTGTTTGCCTTAAGTCGCTTTTCATTTTGCAACTTTCGAAATAAATTAACCTGTGGATGATTAATAATCGAAAGGTGACAGGAGATACATATTCGTATTTGTACACTCGTATTTAAGCTGTAAAGAAGCCCTAAGGAAGTCTTGAGATGTTTTTCTGGTCGCAGTTGGCGTGTTTAAGGTCGGCCGGTTAGTCCGTCGATTGGTTGGTTAGAATTGGTGGTCGTCGGTGGTCGTGCAGGTGGTTTGGTCACGACTTCTTTTACAGCTGAAGTATCGTTGGACATTAATTTCAATTGCACTTGTCATCTTTAATCGCGGTTTTTTCTTCTTATTTGGACATTTCAATGGATGGTATTCAGGTATTCACTGAGAAACATAATATTAATGTCAATCGATGGGGATACTTTTTTGACATTTGTTGCGTGTGGAGGTATCTCGTGCAAGCAACTCCTCCTTCGACAGGCAAAACTTACTTAAGTGCTGACTAATGGTATGTAACAAAGAAGAAGCCATTTGTTGGAATTTAATGTCCTAAGATTTTGTTTGGCCGGTGTAATATGAATACATGCGGATCAAGACCTTGATCATGAAAATTGCGACTGGGGTTGGTAGGACTTGCAAAAAGATGAATTGAGTCATGGATATTATGGACTTCGGACGACTGAAAAATCAATGGAATAACACGTAAGGTCTATTAAATTTAACTTATTAATGCTATTGTCGCTGTCAAATCTACTCGAGTCAATGGGAATATCTTCAACAATTGACTAGGAGGCAGAATTTTATATAAATTTCACACCAATTTCGCAGAATTCTACATTCTAGAACAATTTGTGACTACTATATCAAAGAAAGCTTGAGTAAATTGACGATGCCTCCTCGGACAAGTCTATAAACAAAAGGATTTTCCATATTTTCGTTTTTTAAAACTTCCGTACGTTGTTCCGGGAAGACGAGCTCTCAATACCGTCGAATCCGCGTTGCTCATGCTCTTTTTTTCTTCTTCTGGAGAAGCCGATGTTCTTCCCGTACTCGTAGAGCTCACGGACGGCTCTCGTCCTTCTCTACAGCGCTGCTTTGTACGCTTCTTATTTAGCTGCATGTGCCGATTATAGTATGTTGGCAGCGCTGCCACTGATTTTCGGTACTTGATGATGCTTACAGCATAGGACTTGTCGAGTGATTTCGATATACGTATTCGACGAATCCTCATTCGTACCTTGGCTACAACAAGGTCGTGGTCCGAGTCAATGTTGGCTACCCGGAGGGTTGGGACGTCCAGAATACTGGAGGCATGCCTCTTTTTTTATAATTTGACGCGCTTAAGGGATTTAAGTACCCTTAAAGTGTTTGCACACAGTGATCAATTTGATGTAGCATTCCGTGATCCGTAGATCGCCATGTCCCTTTGCCTCTATTGAGATTAGGAAAGCGATATTTCGTGCCGCTACAAAGCCAGTAAGCCTAAGTCACTTGCCAGACGTGGTGTCGTGTAGACTATGCTTATCAACTGTCTTACCAAAGATATCCTCCTTTCCTATCATCGCCCTAAAATCACCTATCAGGATTTTATACCTATGACATCGTTCATAAATCTTATCAAGGATCTCATGGAAACGTTCTTTAATGACGTCATCTTGGTCGTCCGTAGGGGCATTGGCTTATATTAGGCTTATGTTAGCTTGCGTGGCGGTCCATAACACTACACTTCTTGCATGGCGGATACATTTGCATTAAGGGCCTCTGCTAATTGCTCTGCTGCAGTTGGCCTGTTAAGGATCCGAAGGTTCCCCGATCAATCGCCGTCCATGCATATACATATTTTGATAAATTTAACAGACTTCTTGTCGACTGAGGGTGCAATACATTCGACTTTGACAGTATGTAGGAGTATGCAATACATTTTTGACAGCGCCCGACGAGAAAAATTTTTCGTAGAGTCTAGTAAAAGTATCTGCTTATGGAGAATAAGAGGATACCCATAACACCGGGATTATCTGGAAATACCAAAAGGAATCCAAATGGGTTCTTTTCCGTTTTTTTCTCAAATGAGACACTTTGTATTCTCGAAATACTATGGAACGAATAGGGTTTAGCAAGGTATCTGGACTAATTTTTTCGTCGCTAAAACGCATTTATTTAGCACGTTCCGCCCGCTCATAACCATCAAGATTGCGTGTATGTCTCCGCTTGGAAGCCATATCAATTTTATGTAACGTGAACTAAAGTATTAGGTTTTTTCCCTCTAGGAAGACTCTAAATCTAACGCTACATTTTTGTTCGGATAGGGTCCATCCCCGAAAGTTCGACTACATCGCTTGGACCAGTATTAAGTGTCGACTTCTTGTTCTACCAGAAAACGGTGATCTTGTGTCATTCTGTTAGACGGCATGTTTGCAAGACTAAAGTAAAAAAGGAGCCAACGGGTAAGGTCCCTTAAACTTCAGTGCGAGTTGTGTTGAAAATCACTTCTTTTTAACCAGGGAGGGCAATTCGTTATATAAAAATACATATAATGTAAGTTAGACCTGCTATGGAAAGACTTTGTGGGGATGAGACAAATTGTTTCTTTGAATCCGGAGAAAGCAGCTTAGTCTTCCAATCATAGTCGTTTAGATCCAAAGAACATCCTTCGGTGACAAATGTCATGCCGTGCCGAAAGCTAAGTAACACTTCCAGAACACCGAAGGAGCCTGAACACTTTTCGACCTTAGGTGCTTCGTCTGAAGAAGATTGCTATTTAGAATAACATCCATATGTAAACTGTTAAACGCCCCACCATCAAGTAAAACGAACCATTCAACCTGTATGAAGACAGACAATATTTCCGTCCACCCGACCATTGTAAAGTCAGGACAACCATTTCTAAGCTCAAGTCCAACAAAGCTTCTGTACCCGATGGTTTAACTGCCGAGCTGTTTAAAGCAGCAGTTGATGATTGCATACGGAACATACATTAACTCATCTCCAGAATCTGAGTCGACGAAGTATACCCGACGAATGGAATCTCAGCATTGTATGATCGTTCAAAAAGAAGGCAGATCCCCTGAGCTACGCTACCTATAGTGGAATAATTCTCTTCAAAACCTTACCCAGCGTACTAAACCAGAAAGTTTTTGACTCCAACCCAGATGGACAACGCCATAGGACCTCATCTTACCTGGGTCACACGCAACTGGAGGCAGCTAACAAATGATCATTTTAGCTGAGGCTCTGGGTGAGATCATCAAGGCTTCTTCTTTTTGCTGACAGGAGAAATTGTATATGTAAGAGGATTGGCTGAAAGCCGATTTCTAGTGAACCAATCGTCGATTACTCTAAGGCCTATCTGGGCAGTACCACTACAGCCTCTGCATTCGCTTGACCGTCACTAAAACAAAGTTTAACTAACACGATCCGTATCGCTATCAAAGTATTGTTTATTAGCATTTCTTGAATCGACAATCTGGTGGATTCTTCTATACCGACGTAGAAGACACCCTCAGTATCGATTCATATACCAAACGTGAACACCTTCATCGCAATTTTAATCTCTGTGTTGGAAGGAAGATGATTCAGTGTGGGAAATTGTAAATATATAGTCACAATTTAAACAATGGAGCACTTTAACTTATGTACTGCTTGAGTGTATTTCCAGAGATCAATCCACTGTGTCTGACATTTTTTCATCGTTTGCATGATTCAATGTCGCCAGACTGGCTTTAAAAAGCTGCCACCTGATCAAAGCATAGGCTGGGCGACAGATAACGTTACGTCATACAATCAATCTTCTAATTAGTCCCCGAAAAAAGTAACATCGCTAAAGCCTAAAATACTAAGATATTTAGCCTTCTAATAAACATACTTGTTTACATAGGTCGTACTACAGATCAGGATGAACCTGGGCCTCAGGTATCCAACCTATCCAGTTAGCCCGCTCTTTGGCTAACTACCTCCTCCCTCCTAGCCATCTCAGGCAGCTGAAGCGTAGTTTTCTGACTAGGTCGATGTCGCTATACAGCTCGTGTAGTTCGTCGTTGAGTTTTTACCTCCAAAGCCCGTAAACGCAAACGGGACCGAATATATTTCGAAGGGGCTTTCTCTCGAAGCGACTGAGGATATCTGCATCCGCTTTCAATAGGGTCCATGCTTGTGCGCCATAAAGTAGGACTGGGATGATCTTATATAGTCTCCGTAGTTTTTCGGGGTAGGGCGGCACTACTTCTTAGCCCAAAGAAACAACGATTAGCAAGATTATTTCTGCGGAGGTGTGGCACGCAAAATATATAGCAAATCCGAGATATAAATACCTCGAAATAACACCTGTCGACTGTGACCTTCTGTCTCACTCGTCGAAGTATGTTTGTCCTTTCTAGTTAACAGCATATAGTTGGTTCCCTCATCTACCACTAAACCCATTTTGGCCGCTTCCGTTTCAGTACCAGCGAACGCCCGATGACAGCCCGCTGAGTTGTGAATGAAGCCGCATGGCAGCGCGTCACCTAATCTAAAACCTCTCTTGATATCAAAGGTCTCCGTAAAGTCTTAACCGACCTTGATCGAGCAGCCACCGTTGCATTTAAGCATATATATTGCTATCTTTACTTAATTTTAGTCAGATGGACGGCAGTTTTGACCATCATCATGTAAGTTGAATTGTCTACTCTGCTTGGCGTTGCGATGTTGGGCTTCGTCGCCTTTATACTGTCCTCAGAAATGGTTTTTCCATATTCTCGGCACCGACAGTGACTCTACTTTACGGCTTCCTTCTACGCCTTTACAGACTTCTGTATTTGTCTTCTTGCCATGGCACTATTTTTTACCGATTGGTAAAACTTCCATACCTTGTTCCTGGAGGACGAACTCTCAATATCGTCGATTCCGCGTTTCTCGTACGATGTCTCTTGCGATTGCAGCTTTTCTACTTTATACCTTTTCACAATACTTTGGCTGCAGCAAGTTCGTGGTCCGCGTCAATATTGGCTGCCCGTAACATTTGAACGTCCAGAATACTGGAGGCATGCCTTATGTCTATTTCATCGTGATCAATTTGATTTAGCCTTTCGTGATCCGTAGATCGCCATGTCCCCTTGTTTATAGTGAAATGAGGAAGTTGTGTGCTTCCTATCGTTCCGCTATAAGGTCAATAAGCCTAAGTCCCTTTCCGGACGTCTTATCCAACTGTCTTATCAAAGATGTTCTCCTTTCCTAACCTATCAGGATTTTAACGGTATACCTATGACATCGCTCATAAGTCTTATCGACGATCTCGTAGAAACTTGCTTTGGTGACATCGTCCTGGTCATCCGTAGGGGCATTGGCGCATATTAGGCTTATGTTGCCTAAGTCTGCCGCATGTGGTATATCCGCATCCGAATAAGCGCTTTCTTTTCCATATAGCAATCACCATAGTATATGTGGGATTAATGCCACACATATAAAACGTTTTACATGTATTTCACTTTTATTGTTATTTTAATGATATAATAATACAATTCATATGCTTAAAGTTGGTATATTTTACAAAAAGTATATTTTAATGCAATTCAAGAAGTAGTGTCAGTATGACCACATCTATTCACTACTATTGGTTAATGTCGACTGCTTTTGTCCTCCATAACAACTAATCTCTTTCCATTCTTTTCGAATGATCGTCTCGTCATGTGTTTCGTTCGTCCTTTGTTTCTTTGTGCGTACTTCCTCTGCTAACTGCTCGGCTGCACTTTGCCTGTTAAGAATATGAACGTTCCGCGATCAATCGCCGCGCAGGCAGATATATAGGTTGATAAATTTAACAGAGCTCTTGTCGAGTGAGGGTGCAATACATCCGACTTTGAGTATGCAATACATTTTTGTCAGAACCCGACGAAAAAATTGTATATAAAATTATCTGCTTATGGAGAATAAACCAAGTCTTATTCTAACTTCGTGCAACTTACCCGTGAACAATTGCATCTATTTTGGTTCTCTTCATATAAGCGGAACAATCGCAGTAGATGTAAAAAGTCGTGATCGATTCGCTTATTCACTTGACTGTGCCTTAAGGCGATCAACTGATCTATCAATATCTGTGCCATAGTCTGACCTTACCTAAGGACTTTTAACTATCAACGGTTCATAATTGCAGAAAGATTCCCCCTTTATGTCCTAATAAGTGATTAGCTTGTCATCATATCATTGCCACATTCTTTTCCGGTACGGCGTCGAACGTCGGTTATTCTCTGGTGATGGTATTATTACTACAAACTGTGCTGCAACAGCCTTTCGGTTAGTCTATATAAGTTTTCATGCGGCCAAGTGTTTTATGCTTCCTGCTATCTTCCAACATTTTTCACATCATTCTAAATGGTTGATGATGCTATACTTCCAATTCGCGTGAATGATGTTCCTTTAATTGCAGGCGTACCAAGGTGTTCTTTTATCGGTCAATGTTGTACCTTGGTATTGGTAGAATCTGTTTGATTGTTTGATCTGATGGAGTATACATTTTGAGAGTTTTAACTAGGAGCTAGTTTTATGCCATCTTTCCTTGCACGTCGTTGCCCATCTAAGTTCATAATTTTTGAAACCTTGCTGGTCGTTTAGGACTCCCTTCATATGCATATTGTATAGGGTTTTCCAATAAGGACTTGACAACTTCTTTTTAAATAAAACGAAGTACAAACGAATTGAATTACAATCAAAACATTTATGAATGGAACTCGACTTCGTTCATATGGCAACCGCGGGCACGTTCGCAGCGGTCGATTCTTTGGACCCAATTTTCAACGACTCGGCCACACATTTCGGCCGAAACGACCGCTATTTCGCGTTCAATGTTGGTTCTGAGCTCTTCCAACGTCGTCGGCGTGTTGGCATAAACCAACGACTTAACGTAGCCCCACGGAAAACAGTCAAGCGGCGTTAAATCGCACGAACGAAGCGGCCAATCGACTGGCCCATTTCTTGAGATAACACGCTCACCATACTTACTCTTCAATAAATCGATTGTAGCGTGTGCTGTGTAGCTTGTGTCATCATCCTGTTGAAACCACATGTCTCCCAATTCAGGCCAAAAATAATCGGTGATCATGGCGCGATAACGCTGACTATTTACAGTAACGTGACGATCGTCATCGTCGACGAAAAAATATGGCCCAATAACACCGCCGGCATGCAAACCACACCAAACAGTTATTTTTTGTGGATGAAGTGGTGATTCATGAAGCGCATGTGGATTTTCACCCCACCAATAACGCATATTTTGCTTATTGACGAACCCACTGAGCCAAAAATGAGCTTCGTCACTGAAGATGATTTTGCGATGAAATTCATCATCTTGGCGCATCTTCTCCAGAACCCAATCGGAGAACGTACGTCGCTTCAAATGGTCCATCGGCTTCAATTCTTGAGTCAGCTTGATATTGTATGGGAGTAAGCCAAGATCCTTACGCAAAATACGCCATAATGTGGTCTGAGCGATGCCCAATTCTTGAGAACGCCGTGGAATTGACTGATATGGATCGTTTGCTACGGACGCTTGAACGGCAGCGATATTTTCGACATTTCGACCAACCCGTTTACTCACTGACACGGCAACATCACACAACGAATATGTAGACTCAAGTTTTTGCACTAAATTTGTTATTGCCTGTCTACTAGGGCGAGAATTACGACCGAAAATTGGAGTTAACGCTCTTAAAGTTGCAGTCACCGACTCCGAATTTCAGTAGAAAATTTTTACAATTTGCAGACGTTACTCGTCCGTGTACTTTACTATGATGAAAATGTTGAGTTTACTGAATAAATTGACAGTGACAGTTTGATGATTAGTGAAAGAGTGCGTTCACAAATTAAATTCAAGTCAAGTTGTCAAGTCCTTATTGGAAAACCCTTTATATCTTCATTGGCTGCCTGTTTAAGATATGTTAAATTACATGAAGTTGTCCTATCGAATTGTAAGCTGATCTCGTCGCTGCTGAGATCAGTGTTGCAGTCGATGACCATATCTTGTTGTACTCCTGTTTTGCTCTTAAAGGCTAAGAACTATTGTATAAAGCTGAGACCGTGGCCATCTTACGTAGGTACTGCTGAATCTGCCTATTTAGGTTGTTGTTCCATTGGTTTTCTGAACTTAACGTAGTTTTTCGTATTTGTGCTTAGCCTTTACTTGCTCGATACTTGGTCTTTAAAATTTCGTCGAATCCATCGAGCTACAACTTAACGTGTTTGCTTTTGAATTTTGATGAAAATTCATTCAAAAGGGGATAAATATCGTTGGGTCGTTTAGTTTAATATGAGATGGTTCTTTCTTTTAATTTTTTTAGGTCCATAGTTGTAGGTCTATCGTCGAGCTGCGAAACGTAAAAGCTTGTTCTATGACAACCTGATTAAGTGAATTGTGTTTTTCATAAGACTTAAAGTAGAGTAATTTAATTATCTTTAAACATACGTTTCGTCACTTGCTGATTTCCTTTATTCATTTCCTTGCAAAAATTCGCTCATTACCATTTTAATTACACCCTGACCCCTGGAAGCTATCTCATCATTTCCTTTTCATTGTTAAATACCATCCTCTTAGTGTATCCGATTCGAATCAATTGATTTGACCAGGCCAGAGCATTTGCAATGTGTAATTGCACCGAATATTGATTAAGCGGAAAAGGAGTAGAGGAAGGAAAACATCCTTCTGCTCATACGAGTATACTCGTATGTATAAATGCAATCGAATTATTGCATTCCATAGTATCTCGTAAAAAGCATTACTACTACCTGCCTACCTTTGCCTCGTGGAAAATTCAGTCGAGTGCGAATAATTATAGTCCTTTCTACTTATCCTTCCCCATCTACTTTCATACCAACCAGGTACTCATACTGACCTTTAGTTAATTTTCTGCTGAATATGGCTGAATTTAGCTGAATGGTGGAAAGCATTATTGTGTTAACCATAACATGCCGATCGCCTCCAAGTTAAAACCTACACAGTTTTACTCATACCTTTGGTCTTCATTGCCATAAAGGACATGCAACGGCTTTCAAATATGGCAAATGGCAGTCGTAACGTAACGTCTGTTTGTGAGAGCAATTACAGTAATTATTCCCATTATCCCATAGGACAGCGGCCTTCACACCTGTCCCAGGCTCAAAACGAAATAACACATTCAACCTTCCATCAACCATGAGCGTGGGTGTTCTTTATTTTTCACCTATGTATTTATGGTGTTGCTCCTCATAACCCTTTAAAAAATCCTACAGTCTGGCTAGGCTTACAGGATACACACTTTGATTCGAGTGTGAAATTAACGCGCATTCATTGTTTGGCATAAATGATTTCCATTTTGCCAAACGCAATCAGGATGGAGGCGTTCAACTACTCATTTGATGCAACACCCATTCAAGTGATGTGATGATAGCAGAAATCACTGAAGATAGGTGTGTGTGCAGCGTCATTTATTGTTTGAAGGATTTATCAGAGGGAAGTGCGAGCACCTGACTCGGGATATGCAGTGGTGGCATTCACTTTTGTTGCGTATGGAATATGTCGGCTTCGGCATCATGGTATTTTCAGATCCAGTGTCGCGGTACGATAAATATTTCAACGACCTTTTTAATTATCGATGTATTCCGGGGGATATTTTGTTGTTGTTGTTGTTGTTGTTGTTGTTGTTATTATTATTATTGTTTATTTAAGTGCTTAACATTTGAGTTGATTGTTGCGGTAGTGGTGGTGGCTGCTAAATTGAATCTGTCAACTGCCCTTTGTGAGTGTGAAGCGAAATTTGAGTGGGACTTGATTGTGCAAAGTGATTTGCGGGGGCTAGTTGAACAATTTCTAGATTGAATATTGGGTGTACATATCTATGATTATGTGAAATATAGAAGGGTGTGTCACTGAAGGCAGGGGAATTTCATAACAATATTAGAGCGACAGTAAGTTGACAAGTCTATAGATCTTAATACTTCACGGCCACTGAAGTGCGATTGTCATCACTGAAATAGATTATCGAAGATTCCTCCTCGACTAAGCTTCCATATGTTTAAACACCATCCTCAAAAGATGTGAACGGGATAGAGTTCTTCACCCAACTGAACTTAGCATGCCTAAGTTACTAAGCTACAAAATATTTGCAACAGCTCTCTCCAAATTAACTTCCATTTGGTATTTGCCAAATGGGACTTTACACTTTACTGCCTTACGCGAAGGACTCAGTGGCTGCTTGAGACTTTTACTATTTCGTGTAATGTTCGAACCCTTATAAGACCACGTGCAGCCGAACAATTAGCAGAGGGCCTGGACTGCTATCACGCAGATATCGCCGCCATCCAGAAATTCAATGGAATGAACTTGACAAAAAAAAGATGAGAAACTATATACTATATGTATACTATGGTATGGTGATTGCTATAGCGAATATGCGTGGCAGACTTAGGCAAGAAGTCTTGAGTTTCTGACAGTGGAACGAGCGTCTTATGACAATCCGCGTCGCTAAATTCGCTGCCCTTCTCCTGACCGACTTTATTTTTTCTATGCTCAACAAATTTCCCTTTTCAAAACCTTATCATATTATTCGACTGTGAGGTTAATTTCCGTTCGCATATGGTTAAGATGATCCTTAAAGACAACTCATCAATTGATTTTATTAAACGGTGGTCCCAGGAATTTTTCATCCCCTACGTAACCAGATCTCTCTATGTTACCTTTGTTCGACCCCTACTTGAGTATGTCAGTCAAGCTTGGTCCCACTTTTACTTAATTTATGTTTCTGAATCGAGATTTGCTCTCCGCCTCAAACTTCTCAATATGAATTCGTTAGAAGAATGTAGGAATATTTCTGACATTCTTTTCATTCATCGACTGCTCTCAGGCTCCATCGACTGCGCATCCTTTTCCAACTCTATTTCTTTCAATACCAACCCACGTAATCTACATTGTCCTCGTCTCTTCTATCTACTGGCCCACCACACCTGTTATCACTCCAACGAATCAATCTCCCGTATGGTCCGAAAGGTCAATTCAAACTTCTCCGTTTTTGATTTCAACCTGAGCACTCCTCGTCTCAAACAAGATCTCCTGCATCATTACCGTGATTCCTAGCTCTTAAGCCTTTCTGTTAGTTTTTAGTGATAGTTTTTAAGTTGGATTAAGCTTGTATTAAGCCAAATAAATGGAGGACCCCACCAAAATTAAATCAAAATTATCTGCCATATTATGTGAACGTCTGAAGAACAACCTTATTGGCCCGTACCAATGCGGTTTCAGACCAGGAAAGTCCACAAAGATCCTGTAAAAAACTCAGGAAGTCCCAATTGATAAACACCATCTTTTGATCGATTTTAAGGCTGCATGTGACATCATTTCTCGAGACGAGCTACGTAGAGCTATGTCCAGTTTTGGCATACCTACCAAACTCGTCCGTCTGTGCAGAACGACAATGGAGAACGATCAAGGCCGATAACGATTTTACGGAGACCTTTGATATAAAGTTCTTGTGACTTCTTTAACAATATATTTGAAAGAATTGTACGGAACTCACAAGCGAACACTGGGGCCACAATATTTCAAAAGTTCGCGCAACTAAATAATAGAGTACGCGGATGATATCGACATATTCGTAATTGGGAGAAATCAGCGGGCTGTCACTAGGCATTCACTAGTATTGAAACGGAGACCTTTGATGTCAAAGAAATTTTTAGACATGGTAACACGAGAGCTATAATTTCGAGGTAGCAAAGTACATTGTCTATCATAACTCTGCTATAAATTCTGCCAACAACACCTCAGGGGAAATAAAACGAGATTGCCAAAAATCAATCGCTGTTTCTTTGTGCTAAGAAGGCAATTGAATAGTAAGGCCCTATCCCGAAAAACTACGGAGACTGTATTAGACCTTGATCATCCCAGTTCTACTTTATGGGGATGAAGATTTCCTCAGTCGTTGTGAGAGAAAAATCTTCGGTCTCTTTTGTCTTGACGGACTTTGGAGGATAAGATTCAACGACGAACAATACGAGCTGTATCAGTCGCCTGACATGGTTAGGACATGTAGAGCGAATAGGCACCAATGCTCCAGCCCGCAGAGCCTTCGACTCTAACCCCGAAGGACAATGCAGCAGAGGGAGATCTCATATTAAGCGGGGCGCACAGGTAGAAGTTATCTTAATCGCCTTGAATGCATGACTGGAGGCAGTTACCTAAAGACCGGACTAACTGGAGAGGTTTGTTACTTGAGGCTCAGGTTCATCCCGAACTGTAGGGCCACCTATGTATTATAGTTAAGTAAGTAAATACGAGTATATCGGATGATAGGGTCATTACCGAACTTCAATTAGCATGGAGCAATATCCGTCTCCATTGACTGTAACCGACTCGCCGGTATTATATATAAAAAAATATGACACCTCCGACATGAAAACCACATCAAATAGTCTGTTTATTCGTGTACAATGCTGTTGGAACACCTCGGGCTGTTCGTTCGACTTCATGTAAAAATTTTGCTTGTTCACAAGGATGGCTTCATCGTCACTTAGGATGATTTTTCGGTGAAAATCCGGAATGGAAGACATTCTCAGTAGTCATCAGTCAGCAAAGGTTCGACGTGAACGATGGTCATTTGATGTATGCCAATAGGTCAATTTCTTCGCCCCGGAATACGCCACAAGGACCGTCATGATATGGTCTACCGACTCGCGTACAGCCGCAATATTCTCTTCACTTCTGGCGTTTCGCTGTCTCATATATTGTATTACAATATTATGGAGCATATATTTCGTTGTAAATTTTCTCACTCAACGCTTAATCGTTCCCTTATCGAGACGATTGTAACGGCTTGTAGATAACGCACGTAACATAGTCCTAACTGACTGTGAATTTTAATAAAAAATTTGGAGGATTTGTAAACGTCGTATAAGCGTATACAAAAATATGACATCTGTCAGAAGAAGGTATGCGTGAGTTCAGAGAATCTGTATTGGAAAAATGAGACGCATCTACTGAAACACTGTTACAATGCCCGAAAGTTCTTTAACGCATATGCTTATGTTTCCAATTTTTTTTTTTGAAGATGTTACTCGTACCTATAGTTTTATTTTTTTTCTGACCAGAAGAGCTTAACATTCACCCAGCCACCTTGCGGCTTTCCGTATAAATATGAGTCGGAAAGGATAAGTCTGTGGGTGAGATCAATTTTAGGTGTCATACGATTGGTCACAGTGTTGTATCCTAGCTATTTCCTTCACATTGGTGACCACCTGACTCTTCTATTCCATGTCAGTATACCGTCTATATAGTATGTCGCCAAGCTCGTATATTACAAGAGCCCTTCTTTTTGCAGACCTGCACTTTTGTGTGGTTGGAGAGATGGCATTTTTTATTGAGTGCCTGTCAGCAAACATATGACTATATGGGTCTCACAACAGCCTTGTATATCTACGATAGTATGTGTGTTTCTGAAGTATTTTCTGCCTGTGTAGTTGGCCAGAAATGTCTTTTTGATCAATCAACAATGTTTTCATTCCAACTTTATTTAAAGTCTAAATTACTTCAAGGTAGGGTTGTGAACTCGAAAGAATTCATTCAGTTCCTCTTTTCTTTCATTCTCTTAGCGAAAAGAACGATATTTTTCTTCGAGATTTAATTTAAAGCCTAGTTAGTTAGAAGAACTATATGTTACATAGTAATTGTGTGAAATTTTCCCAAAACCAAAATGACAAAACAGTCGGCGTAGACCTTTATGTTAAAGTCGTTATCCTGTGATGTCTTCTACATCTCAGCTCAACAAGTAGCCAAGTAAGTGGTGGGAAGACACTGCCTTGAAGTGCCCTTGGCATCATTAGCATTAAACTGATTTAATCGCAGATTTCTGTTCCTGAGTTGAATATGGTAACATTACAACTTACATGGTTAAAGGAGGTATCCAGTGTCTCCTTATAGGAGTTAGTTAGAGACCATTGGCGCCCGTGCTATAGTTAGGACTTATGGCTACTGTGGTTTACTCGATAGATTCGCAGAAGTTCCTCCACGAGTTTCTCTTCGCAAATATGATATTTTATTCGAGGCACATTCTTTATAGACAATTAGATGGTGTATTTATTATCTCACGGGCAACGATGCTGGCGAGTGATTCGACTTCTATCCTGATGTGAGGTCCACATTTCAATATTTTCAACCTCGATGGCAAATTGGCAAATGTTAAGGCAGGGATACACTCCACAGAGTTAAAAGGACAAATAAAAGTAATGTCTAGAAAAGCTCTCTTCTGTTCGCTGTTACAAAATTGGGATCAATAAGGACCTCATCATTTAAATGAGCACGTGCAAAACAATTTTCCCTTGCAAGTCATTCCCTAAAGAAAATAATATATACTAGTAGCTTCTTTTAGCTTTACTGGCCTCCTATGTATTGCAAACCACAGATAGGTTTTAGCGGCCAACTAGGGTCAGAAAGAAACCGTTTAAACTTGACATGTATGTTTTGTTTGACATTGTGATATACTCGTATTTCGGCGAGTTGGAATCAAACTTTTGATATATTCAGAAGTTTGGTTATTTGACGGTTTTTGACATCCGAACCAAAGTCAGCGCTCAAATTTCCCTATTGTTTTGGCTACTGGAACTATCTTAAGGATCTGGTCCTCAAGCTCAAGGATTGTACGATTGGCGATCCTTCTTAATGGCATTTGAAAGAAAGGCATTTTCGATGATTGAGACTGTTGAAAAAAAAGTGGAATAGCTTGGACTAGTAAATATTTATAACCGAAAAGCAAATTATGAAAACTTTTAAAAAGAAAGGACGTCTGACGGCTCACAGAGTACCCCAAAAAGGCACCCAGAAATACCCTTACTTTGGGCTGTGAAGACAATCGAATAATAACTCCCTTTTACCAACAAATAAGAAAGCCCTTTATAAAACTCATATGTCGGGTTATACGACGACGTTGTTCTTCCCAGAATGGTCCGAATTCACTGGGCACTATTTGGAGGTGATGTTGTGCAAATTGTGACTTATAACTGAAACTTTGCTGCTGACAATACAACTTCAACTTTTGTAGAGCAGTTTCTTTCTCGAAGCATACTATCTCTCTCGTATAAACGTAAAGTCCCTAAATGATCTGGCACCCTTACAATATAGCGATGTGAATCTTTTTACTCAGCTTAGTAAGCCTTTCAGATATCCATTGCATTATTGAGATATGGATAATTTACTGAATAATTTCTTACACATCAGAGTAGGATTTTAGGTTTTTGCGTTTAAATGTTCTTCTTTAGATTGCAATTAGTCGCTTTGTTTTAAAAGTGACCAGGGACATTTTCAGATCAATGTTAAACATGCTGTCCGACTTTGAACTCATCCTTTATGGAGAGAGTCCGTCCACTCCTTTACCTTTTGCCACTGTAACTTTTCAAACTCCAGAGATGGTGACTAAGTCCATCGTAACATACATGCTCAGATGATAACCATGGCTGTTAGTGTAGTAGACATACTCGTAGTAGACAATCAGTCCAGATATCAACGAACAGTTATGGCCAAGTGTAATTACATCTAGTCAGGATAACAACATCAAATCCAGCCTCTTGTTCTGTATTTTGTGTACGAATGCAAGTACTCGTACTCTTCCTCCTTTAAGCAAACACTCAGAGAATATCTAAAAATGGGGAAAAAGAGAAAATCATTTTCAAAGATGTCCTTTGAAGAAAACCCAGAAAACGGGCTTGTGTATGTATAACATAGCTCGGGTTAGAGTGCATACGTTTGCTCTATCAAACAACTTGATCTTTCCTCTGGCCCCCACCCAAGTATGACTCCCATTTTGTGTGCCATGTCTATTCCGAGCGATTAATGAATCCTTTAAGCTGCGGCATAAGGAGAATCCTGTTGAATTTTACTTCAGCTTTTCTCCTTTTTTTTTTCTCATCACAAAAACATTTTTCAAAATAAATTGCTGAAAAAGAGAAAACAGAAAGCAGAAAACCGAACCCAGCAGGAGCACAACACAATTCAGAATGTTTAAGTTCGAGTCAATCCCTTAAGGATAACTCCTGCCACTGCTGTTGTCAGGGGTTTATAGCAGTTTCTCCGTTTCCAATTTTGCTTTCTGTTTCAACAAATGCAGGACTTCACTTCGGTATTCGGTTTCCTCGTATTTCTCGTGAAATGGTAAATTATAGAATACGGATCCAACTTCTAGTTATGGATTTTCCACCTACATAACATAACATACATGTGTGTATGTGCTTGTATGTGGAGCATGAGTAGTCGTATACGTCATGAATGTTTAATTTGAGTATCTCAGAGAGTGTCTATGTTTAAATGGTCGGGATGTCTGGTATCCCTCGTCCTTTGGGCCATTGTTTTACTATGCACATAAAACATAATTTTTTATTTTTTTATTTAAGGGTCCCTATTTAATCATTGTATTCGCTGTTCTCAATGTTTTGCGAAAGATAAAACAAAAACACAAAGCACGAAACTTGAACACATGCTGGTTAGAATAGAATTGTAGAATTCGCAGATATGCTCACGTTTGGTTATGGCCGTGTAGGGACTCTAAAGGTGTTGAAATGGTTTATTTGTTGGAATTATTCTAAAAAGCTTTTAGTGTAATAGTTGATGGTAAAGTCTAAACAATGTAACCACGTTTTACGAGTACGACAACGGTGCTAAGAACCTGACATTTTCCAACATTGAAATTTGAGCAAACACATTCGAGGTTTTTACCATTTCATGTCAAATTTTACAAATTTTACACGCGCTGTACCCAAGGGAACACCAGTGCTATTCTATTCTCTATTCTTCAATGTTTAAAATGAAATTTATGTCGCCAAATATGTACATACGTATTTTTAAATGGCAGGTGACTTTCTGAGCGTGAGTTGCAAGGCTATGTTCAATTCAGACAATGCGTCTCGAATTAAACTAAATTGTGCAGCAAGAATTTAAAGTTAAAGGCAGTTCATCACTGTGTGCAACTGTGAAACTTAATCGGTTGAACAACACAGAAATATTCAACTTCAACAATGAGTACTCTTTTTTGTACCTACAGTGCCGGGATTAAGGCTCCGGTATATCACTTGATGTGTAAAGGTTCTCAAAATTGTGTATCATTTTGTTGAATAGCGCTCTTCATTGGCCCTCCCCGTCACCAAAAAAAAAATCACTATTCACGCCACGTTCTTGTGTCCTCAACCTCTACATGGTGAAATTACAGCAGAACAGTACTGCCAACTTTCACGTAATAAAACCATCCCTGTGAAAAATAGCGCCAATTTCAAAAGGCCACGGTGCCAAAAAATCACTCTCCTGAAACCTTTCCTAATTACGTTGGCCATGTATTGGCTTATTTTTTCGACTACGAAATTACATTAAAGTGAATCCTGATCTTACCAGGCGGAAAGTATCATCCTCTTCCTTTTTTGATTGTCGTCCTATGACCGACTGGAGTGTGTACTTCCAGCGGAGTGCTGGAAGCTGTTTGGTCACCAGCTGTTACCGTCGGAGAAATTTTTTAGTTGAATCGCAAAAGGTACTAAGCGAACTGCATAAGTAATTTCTCAGTAGATTTTCGACGTGGCCGCTTTGAATTCTTCCTGATTCGGAGTATACGTTTGGTAGCTTTTATTATCAGTCTAATCGGGTACTCGTATCGGCGTGCATTTTCTTATCAAAAACATAATAACATAAGTTAATGTGGCCTAATCTAATTGTTCGGAAATGCAGAATATTGGAGTTGTGCCGTACGGCGAGCTTAAACGAGAAGCTCGTCCATTGTACTCGTCATATTTTCCTTTTACTGAAGTATTTCAGTTTTTCGTAGCAAGATGATTTAACGCTTCCACATCAGCGACGAGTACCTACAGTCTGCTGAATGTAAGCCGGACACTCACAGAGTCTTCGATGTCGTCACTGATCCCTCTGGAAGAGTCCCAAAATGTTGTGTCACTTATGTCTAGCACACTTACATATGTTAGGTGCTTATGAAAAGCAACGTTACGACACCAGTAAACAGTCTACAAACTTTCCCACTTAAAGAAAGTCGCTTACCTCTAAGAGACGTCGGGAGGCATTCGTTTGGTCTGTCTGCATCCTCGAGATTACAGAGGTGGTTCAGTTGCGCTCATATGAAACAGACCCAAATTTTTCTAACGAGTAGCGAAGTCTGACGTTGTCGCCGTCAAAAAAATCACCACTGCCGCATCGAATTTGGTCTTGATAATGATTGTGCGATAGTTAAGAGTTCATTTGGGCTTAAACTTTTTTCGCTGAATCTACTGAAATAGAGGTAGATCCCCGGCCACATCTCTCAGATCTTTCATGTCTTACCGAAAAGTGGAACCAAAGCGTACATCAATCTGGCGAAAGCATTTGACAGAGTTTGACATTAGTCTCTTTTATTGAAAATACGTGCTTTTGGGATGACGACTCTCTTCTTCAATGAATTAGGAACTAGCTTTCGGAACGTTCAACTCAAGTTGTCTTGGATGGTTTGAAGTCTCATATTCACAAAAGAAATGCTGGTGTGCCACAGGGCTCCGTTCTGTCTCCGAAATTCTCTTTAATCTTCGTACATGATCTCTTGTCTGCTAATTCTAATCCAATATATTCATTTCTTTGCTGACAACAGTACTTTATGCCTTTCACGGACTCATGCCCCTGCTTTTCAGCTTTAGAACGGGAATGGCAGCGTATTCTAAACTCATTATATTCTGATATAAACAGCATTACTAAATGGGGAACCACCAACAGTGCTCCAATGAAATGGCCAGTGCCATTCCGCCCCTTCAAACCCAACCATAACACACATCTCGCTATGAATACTCCTCGGTATACCCTCAAGCCAACTTTCGGAGGTACGAGGGCGGGTCAATAAGTCCGTGATTTTTTGAATTTCTGACCTCTTTACTGAAACAGCAACACTGCTCCCGTCAACAGGCATCTGTCAGTTGACTCCTGTCAAAATTTAAACTTGCTGCGTCAGTTAGTTTGTGCTTGACAGCTATTTTTATCAGACTACTCACTAATTTGAGGAGAAAATGGAAAAAAGTGAATTTCGTGTGCTTATTAAGCATTATTTCTTGCGAAAAAAAACCATTACCGAGACCAAGGCTAAACTTGATAAATGCTATGGGGACTCTGCACCATCGATTTCAATGGTAAAAAAGTGGTTTACTGAATTTCGTTGTGGCCGTACAAGCACTGAAGATCCCGAACGTCCTGGACGCCCAGTTGAGGTCTCTACACCCGAAACAATCGAAAAAATTCACGATATGGTGTTGGCCGACCGAAGATTGAAAGTGCGAGAGATTGTGGAAGCCGTAGGGATCTCGCATGGCTCAGTGGTTTCAATTTTGAATGATCACTTGGGCATGAGAAAGCTTTCCGCAAGATGTGTGCCGCGTTTGCTCACAGTCGACCACAAACGCAATCGTGTAACAACTTCACAGGAAGGTTTGGCGTTGTTTAATCGCAATATGGAGGAGTTTTTGCGCCGTTTTGTAACCGTGGACGAAACATGGATCCATCACAACACACCAGAGAACAAACAGTGGGTTTCTAAGGGTGAATCGGCGCCAAAGAAGGCCAAGGTGGGTTTGTCAGCCAATAAAGTTATGGCGACTGTTTTTTGGGATGCACGCGGGATAATCCACATTGACTACCTTCAAAAGGGAAGAACAATCAATGGGGAATATTATGCCAACTTATTGGACCGATTCAATGACGATTTGAAAAAAAAACCGACCTCATTTGGCCAAGAAAAAAGTTCTTTTCCACCAAGACAATGCAAGGGTGCACACATGTGCAGTTGCCATGGCAAAAATCCATGAATTGGGCTATGAATTGCTCCCTCATCCACCCTATTCTCCAGATTTGGCTCCGAGCGACTACTTCTTGTTCCCAAACCTGAAGAAATGGCTTGGTGGAAAAAGATTTGACTCCAATGATGAAGTCATCTCGCAAACAAAGGCCTATTTTGAGGACCTCGACAAATCATTTTTTTTGGAAGGGATAAAAAAATTGGAGAAGCGTTGGACAAAGTGTATAGAGCTCAAGGGAAAAATAAAATTATTTTTTTATCAAAATATCTGTGTTCTATTCCAAAAGTCACGGACTTATTGACCCGCCCTCGTACTTTGACATATCGTGATCCTAAGCCGTACAAGTCGTTTATGGAATACCCTGCCGAGCTCTTTATTTCTTTTTCATTATAATTTGCAAACATTTAAAAGTAACGTTCATCGGTATCTCTCTTACTTTCCTCCCCAATTTTCCTTCACCCGCACTGTATGCAAGAAATCCCCAGAGCGCGCGCTAATTAAAGGGTTTTTCAATAGGGACTTGACAACTTTGAATTTAATTTGTGAACGCACTCTTTCACTAATCATCAAACTGTCACTGTCAATTTATTCAGTAAGCTCAACATTTTCATCATGGTAAAGCACACGAACGAGCAACGTCTGCAAATTATAAAATTTTTTTCCCGAAATTCGGAGTCGGTGACTGCAACTTTAAGAGCGTTAACTCCAATTTTCGGTCGTAATTCTCGCCCTAGTAGACAGGCAATAACAAGTTTAGTGCAGAAATTTGAGTCTACATATTCGTTGTGTGATGTTGCCGTGTCAGTGAGACAACGGGTTGGTCGAAGTGTCGAAAATATCGCTGCCGTTCAGACGTCCGTAGCAAACGATCCAAATCAGTCAATTCCACGGCGTTCTCAAGAATTGGGCATCGCTCAGACGACATTATGGCGTATTTTGCGTAAGGATCTTGGCTTACACCCATACAAGATCAAGCTGACTCAAGAATTGAAGCCGATGGACCATTTGAAGCGACGTACGTTCTCCGATTGGGTTCTGGAGAAGATGCGCCAAGATGATGAATTTCATCGCAAAATCATCTTCAGTGACGAAGCACATTTTTGACTCAATGGGTTCATCAATAAGCAAAATATGCGTTATTGCTCGGGTGAAAATCCACATGTGCTTCATGAATCACCACTTCATCCACAAAAAATAACTTTGGGGAGGTTTGCAAAAAAATAACTGTTTGGTGCGGTTTGCATTGGGGCATATTTTTTCGTCGACGATAACGATCGTCACGTTACTGTGAATGGTCAGCGTTATCGCGCGATGATCACCGATTATTTTTGACCCGAATTGGAAGATATGGACTTGGACGACATGTGGTTTCAACAGGATGATGCCACACACCATACGCTACAATCGATTTATTGAAGAGTAAGTATGGTGAGCGTGTTATCTTAAGAAATGGGCCAGTCGATTGGCCGCCTCGTTCGTGCGATTTAACGCCGCTTGACTATTTTCTGTGGGGCTACGTTAAGTCATTGGTTTATGCCAACGGCGTTGGAAGAGCTCAGAGCCAACATTGAACGCGAAATAGCTGCCGTTTCGGCCAACAAGTGTGGCCGAGTCGTTGAAAATTGGGTCCAACGAATCGACCGCTGCAAACGTGCCCGCGGTTGCCATATGAACGAAGTCGAGTTTCATTCATAAATGTTTTGATTGTACTTCAAGCCGATAATAAAGCTTTGAAATATTTCAAATGGTTTGCGTTTTATTTAAAAAAAAAAGTTGTCAAGTCCTTATTGGAAAACCCTATATAAAAAAAACGACCCCTATATATTGCTACTTGCCTTTTGCGTCGTTTCATAGTGATCTAGATCCTTTGCTGATATGTCGATTGCTTTAGCTTGTAAACGACCCAAACAGTCCGTGAGTCCATGTTCTTAACCAAGATTTGCCGCTATTGGTTTAGTATAGTGCAAAGCTTCACGTGCTTTGGCTATTTCTTCGATAAGCTTCCAAGACCAAGAATCGTTTGGGAGTGCTTTCAATATTATATTTATTCTCATATTCCGATGAGAAGCCACAGTTCATCCAATGGCCTGTACTCCGAATGTTTGCGTTCAAGTTACTGCTACGAGGTTGTTTTTAGACCTACCGAACAATTTTTTTATGGAAGCCTCCTTAGTGTGCTTTGCCTGGATAGAGCCTTTCAATTTATATTCACCCAGGGTGTTAGTATGAGCCCAAGTCTTGAGCTAGATTTCTACCGTAGGCCCAGTATACTATAAACTGACTGGCTATGGGGAGATTCATCCCACTATTTTAACCGGGCCAGGAACCATCTTTGTCTTAATTTTCCTGCATCTAGTCAGAATTTTATCTAATGCCACCCTATCAGATCATGTTCACGTAAACTAACCAAGAGATAGCTCCGGTCATTTGAGTTGAATATTGGTGAAGCATTTGGAGCAAGTGAAAAAGAGGACGCCATGTGAAGCAATGGTAGTAGAAGCTATTTGTCACTGGAACAGTTGACTATGGGGTGATTTCTAAAAAAAAGTCGTTCTTATTATAAAAACCTGAAGTGTTGTAGAAGAGTCACATGATAGTCCCGTATTGTGTAAGTGATAATAACGATGATAGATAACAGTGCTAAAAAGGACATAAATATTCCTAAGTAGCCTTTGCTTTTGATCTTTATTTCTGATGAATAAACCCTCAATCGTTCAAAGTTGGTTCAGAGATTGGCAAGTCCCGAATAGTTACATGGCATGATGATGATGATAAAGACATGCATCAGGTCATGCTAGAAAAACTATCAGTTCAATGCCTTCATATGTAGGACTCATGAGTCGCTGTCAATATTAAGTTACAGCACTTCCGCTATCAAACTCGTCAAGACTCAAACTGAGCATTGACATTTTTCAATAGATATGCTAAGCTCGAACAGATTGAGTGTGATGGTGTCTGGAGGATATTCTCCAATCTCATTATTATCTAATTTTTAGATAATCTTCTAGATCTTCTTTTTCAACATTTGTACTCGAATTTTGAATAACTAAAAAAGCAGTCTATAATTTCTGTGAAGAAATTTCGAAAGCCAACTACTCTCAATTCCATTCCATCACAGACCGGAAACTACCATCGTAGGCAATTTAGAATCCTTAAAGAGCACTTAAATATTTAACAGTTCTCTTGCAAAAAAGCTCAAAATTTAATTTCACCGTCATCACATTGTGACTTCGAAACTTTGACCTTAAAAACCAACCAAGTCGACGCCCATCCCATACTTAATACAGTGTAGGCAAAATGCAGCCCTTGACCCCATGCCCGCAAATACTTTACGACTTAATTGACATCCCTAAGCTCTCCATTTATTCACATAAAAGTCAAGGCACACATTTCTTCAATATTTCATCGCACCACCTTCATCTAGCCCCAACTGTCGCCCACTTAGCCACCCTTGCTCTGCATCTGCTGAATTGTTGGCTCAAACGTCACCAGCTACTCAAGGACACATTATTAAAGCGCGCCGCACAAATAAATCAGCTTATCACAAATTTCTATCCACCAACAGGACGAACCCTTTAAACTTTAAATGTCAAATAACGGAATCCATAAAAACGGATATGACATCAAAAATATGCCCAGTAGCTGCTGCGGGTGGTAGTACCACAATACAATTGCGAACGCATCGGGCGCTCCATTCATAGGCTGTCCCTTCCATGGCCTTTCGAAAGTCTTACCGCCCACCTTGTTTTCTTCGCCTTCTAAGCCTCCATTGCGCACGGTTCATAATTTTTTTTCTCCTAGTATCAAATGTCCGGGGGATATTTTTTCTCCCTCTTTTTTTAGAAAAATGTTTATTTTTTATTAAATTTGAATAGCGCATTGTATTTGCTCAGCAATGAAGCAGCAGGAATAGCTCAAGGACTATAAGAGTTATGGGCGAGTGGTGTGGATGAATAGACAGCCAAGGGAACTGAACGAAGGGAGCGAAGGAAAAGAAGTCCTGCCTGGAATTGGGCAATAAGCAAATTTCCCTATGGAAATGTGTAACATTGAATTTTTTTTTTTATTCCATTCCAAGCAGGAACGAACAGACAGGGTTGTGAATTGACACGACAATTGAAGGAGCATGGCAAAAATAGCTGGTGAATTGTTTTCGGAGGAAGAGTTGTTTCAGTCTGCTCTCCTGGAAGTAGTAAAAAGAAGGAACAAACAGAGGGAAAATAAGTTAGTTGATGAATGTAAACAAAAATAAATTTTAACTGCAGGGGGTTGAAGGGCGGGAATAAGAGTGAGTCTAATATTTGTAAAATGGAATCATAAAGTAAGCATTTGAAAAATTATAATTTCGAATATAAGTCGTGTCTGTTGCAACATCTGTCACCTTTTACTGTTCCAACTCAGAATTCAAAACTCGAAATGTGTCAGCCACAAACGCTTAGAAGTCATAGTGCCCAAAACTCCAGGTTTTATCTATCTAATATGACTCCTTGTGTAATTAAATGGTGTCAGCAGCAAGTTTCAGGTCATCCCACAAATGCTCGTTCGGAAAATTAACTAAGAAAAGAACTTTCAGTAATAGTATCATACTCCATGGGTCTTACGGAACTATCACTAACTCTCAAATTATTACGGGTCCATGCTTGATATCATATTCGATAAAATCAGTGAGCTTAATGACGAACTCACCAAGAATAGAACAGTGTTGAATGATTTAGAAATTCTCATTGAAACAGTATGCCACAAAATTGATGGTCTTCCAACCCATCCCCCACCGCACAACAGGTACAATACTTAAATTTTGGCTGAATTGTTACAAACTGAAGCCAAATCATTGCCACACCCAGTGCCGACAACCCAACCTCCAAATCACCAGCCCATTGTTCCAAAAATCTAATGGTGATATAATTGCTCCAACGCCAACCTCTCCTATCGCCGCCCCACGGAAACTTGGTACACAATTTAACACTACGTGAACACCTTCAGAGTGGCAAGGCAGGCTAGACCGACTCCGCATAACGAATCAGATATTCACCACCCTACTCACCAAAGGTGCTCCAAATTATGCAGATGTTGCTTGGATTTCCGAATTTTTCAAAAAGAGGTATGGCATCACCATCAACCAATGCACAATATTCCCAACATCTCACCACAAAAACAAAAGGAATTTCAAGATTAATTTACCGGCTAAATACGAATGGTTATTTGTTAACCCATCCAACACCAACCTCAACCTAGGAAAGATGCGGGTCTCCAAATGAACGGATCAACCAACCAACTAAAACGTAGAAAAAAACGAAGCAACCTCTCATCAAAAAATAATTATAAATCGCCCAGATCCATTCCCCATCCACATCCTAAACCTAACCCCAACTGGAGTCTTAAAACTAATATATTTCCCAATTTTTCCCCTCCCGTTTATAACCCTAAGCAACCCTCTTCACGTATCTCCACAAAAGCACCAAGTGCCTCTCTTTCATCCAAGCCCCAACGCGTTTCATTCAATTTAACCCCTGCTCCT
The DNA here is from genome assembly GCA_949129095.1 of Volucella bombylans. Classification (NCBI taxonomy): domain Eukaryota; kingdom Metazoa; phylum Arthropoda; class Insecta; order Diptera; family Syrphidae; genus Volucella; species Volucella bombylans. The sequence continues at coordinate 102,671,030 of OX422140.1, forward strand.
GATACCGTCACTGCTCAACCACCCACACCCCCTCCCACAAATACTAACAACTGCTTTCCCAATTTCGACCTTACAACAGGAGCCAAATACCCAAACTTTATCAGCTCGCATATCTTAAATCCCGCTCCTAGCCCGCCTTCTCCCTCGGTTTCACGGGCTCCAGTCCCTATGTTTAATCCCCTTTCGCCGCCTAACGTTAAATTGACCCAAAAGAATATATATAGACACCACAGAATTCCGTTACACGCCCTCTAGGCTAAAGGATAAAAAGATATACGAAAATATACGTCTCTTTCTCGCATATCTTTACGACAAATCCGACTCTGTTTGCTTTAAGGGAAACACCAAAACAAGTGTCATGGTCTCCATCTAACAGGAAGGCCTTCCTACGGATATAACTAGTCTCAGAAAGCTATAGAATAGGTACCACGAAATCTTCGACACACCTCCTCAAAAGGTTGTGGATGACCACGCTGCTTTCCGCAGCTATGTACACTCTAAAACAGTTTCTCACCTTCAGCCCAGCCGAGCTGACCACGACAAATTTTTTCGTTCCTAACTTGCCTTCTTTGCCTGCATCTCATCTACACTCCCCTACTCCTCCACGCAACAAACTACCTCTTGCATTTTACTACCAAAACCTAAGAGGCTTGCGCTCTAAAACTCGTGCTGTCTTGTCTAAATCACACGGTCTCTCTTTCGACGTCTATGCTATTACAGAAACCAATCTAGTCCCCGACATAAAGAGCCAGGAGCTATTCCCATCTTCTTATAATGTTTTTCGAGATGATGATCACACTCTCCCTATGTTTAATGATTCTGCCATCCCTAAAGTTGATTCTCCATGAAGAGATGTCCTACTTGCCATTCACAATAACCTCAACTCTTCTCTCATTGCTGTCTCTTCTTCTGTTAAACTTGACTTTGTTTGAATTAAAATAACACTTCCCAACAGGTCGCTGTACGTTGTGTGTTGCTACATTCTCCCAGCTCAACCTACTAAATCCTACACCCTTTCTATTAAAGAATTGACCAACTATTTGACCTAAGTGATTCCATCGGCGATATCCTTATCTTTGGTGACTTTAATCTGCCCCTGCTAAAGTGGATTTCATCGGATGATCACTTATCATTTACCGCGTCAAACGCCAGTTCCTCCAAGGAATGTCTTTTCATTGATAACATAACTGACTCAAGCCTGTGCCAAGTAAGTGGCGTCCCTAATTCTATCGGTAGGCAACTATACCTTATTTTCACTAGTGATCCTATTAACTCCACAGTAACGTTGTGCCCCTTTATCCTATCAACTGTCGACAATTTTCACCCCCTTCTCATTTTTCCATAACTCTCCATCCCAGCCCACTTCTTCAACTAACATCTCTTCTTACAACTTCCATAACGCTAATTTTCGCAAATCAATACCTACCTTAGCAGATGTTCTTTTGATTTTACCAACCTATCCTTATCTGATGCGGTCTCCATTTTCTACAGTGAAATATTTAATTCCATTTCTCTCTACGTCCCCTTTTCCCGGCATAAAACATCATCTATTTCCCCTCCATGGTACAACAGAAGACTTCGATCTTTACGAACCAGAAAAATCAAAATTATGGGCAGTTTTTCTTCGCACCAATTCTTATTATGACTACTCTAACTACCTTGGAACTTACCTGCAATTCACCCAGCTCTATAACTGCCTCTATCAACGCTTTCTCGACACAGCACAGACCAACCTTATCAACGATCCTAAGACATTTTATCAATTCGTCAACTATAAAAGAAAATCAGACGGTTATCCCCCCCTCTCTTGTTCAATAATATATCATCGACCAACCCACATATTATTGCCAACTATTTTGCAAACTTTTTTAAAAACTCATTTGCAGATAACCTCTATGTACCCGACTCCATCTATTTCAAGTACCTTCCCAATTTCTCCATTGGCCCCTCTCTCTCTTAACCTTTTGATCCCACCCTTATCGAAGAAAAGTTACAAAATCTCAATGATGAATTTGTATCTGGTCCAGATGGGCTCCCAGCAATATTTCTCAAAAAGTGTGCCTCCAATCTTTCGCACCCACTTTCCTCCCTCTTTCATCTGTCCCTCACACAAGGGAAATTCCCCCAAGTTTCGAAGAGCTCTTTCATAACTCCGGTTCACAAAAAGGGATCAAAGAATGAAGTAACCAACTACCGTCCCATTGCTAAGCTTTCTCACATATCTAAAATGTTTGAAAGTTTTTTATATGAAGTTCTAAGCTTTCAGTGCAAGTCACTTATATCACCCAGTCAGCACGGATTTCTAAAAGGTAGATCAACTACTACATACTTAGTTGAATTCGTATCCTTTGCGCTTTCAACCTAGAAAATGGCAACGAAATTGACGTTAGTGCTACTGATTTCGCTAAGGCCTTCGATAAAATATCACATCAACTGATTCTTTTCAAATTGTTTTCTCTCGGTTCTGGATATCTTCTTACCTGGAGAACCGTTACTATAGCGTTCGCTTTAGGTCAGCCTTCTCAACCCTGTTTTTAGCCACTTCTGGTGTCCCACAAGGCAGCCATCTAGGTCCCCTCTTTTTTATTTTAACTATAAACGATCTTGACAAGATTATCAAACACTGCTCCGTATCCATTTACGCCGATTAGACTAAGTTCTCCAAAATTATTTCTTCACCCCAAGACTCTGTTCTCCTTCAAGAAGACCTCGATAGGTTTTCTACTTGGTGTCTAAAAATTTGCTTTGAACTTAATGTCTTCAAATGCCAATCTATGACTTTGTTTCGTAAGTCCAATCAATCCCTCTCTCGACCTTATTTCCTGCATGACCAACCTGTACCCCTGGTTCATTCCCTTCGCGACCTTGGAATTTTATACGACAGAGAGTTAAACTTTCGTTCGCATATTGATGAGATAATCCTTAAAGCCAACTCATTGCTCGGTTTTATCAAACAGTGGTCTAAAGAATTTTACAACCCTTATGTGACAAGGTCACTTTACCTTGTCCGGCCCCTCCTTGAATATGCCAGCCAAGTATGGTCCCCCTTTCAGCGAATGCATATATCCCGAATCGAGAACATTCAACGTCGTTTTCTTCGATTTGCTCTTCTTGGACTACCCTGGAGTGACCCATTTATCCTACCTCCCTATCGCGACCGCCTCAAAGTTATTAATCTGAATACCCTCGAAAAACGCAGAGACGTAGCTGACATTCTCCTCATTCATCGACTGCTCTCCGGTTCTGTGGACTGCGCTTCCCTTTACAATTCTATTTCCTTCAACACTAACCCTCGTAATTTAAGCTGTCCTCGTCTCTTCTATATCCCAACCCACCGCACCTCTTATGGCTCTAACGAAGCAAATTCGATCTTCGTCAAGGAAGTGGCAGCTTACCCGTGTGAAGTGGTGCTGGTGGAAGGTCTCTCTTTCCACTAATAGCGTCACTAAGGAGCTGAAGGTGGACAGATGTTCTAGAACTTTACAGATCTTATCAGTGCATATGCTGACAGCTACATCTGGGGTTTTAGGGGTATTTTGTTAAAGGCCAGATTAGAGATTTATTTTCATTTACTCATATATCCGAAATTTTGTTCGGTGGTCGATATGAACGGAAATGCACATCACGCAATTTAGGGGGTTAGTTTAAAACATCCATGGTTCACTAGATCTATCATACGAATCTCGGCTGGACCCTCAGCCGAACTGATCCTTGATTCGGGTTAGGATAAGCACAAAGCACATTTAACAACTAGACTTGAAACTAAAAAAATCCACTTAAAGCTATACTTAAAACTAAAGAGTTGGGTGATTGGGTTGGGAGTAAAAGGAAAAGTAAAGGAAGTTCCTTAGGGAAATTTTGTTGAGGTGGAAATCGAAAATATTTTGGAGGTATCCATAATTTGTTCGGTGAGGATTAAGTCGAAAATGTGGTACAGACCATAGATTACGTGGATTGGTGTCAAGTAAGATAAGACGAAGTAAAGAGGAGGTTTGTTGTACAAAAAATGGACTATAAGTCTATAAATTTCAACCGATCTGTATACGGGGGTGGTAAATTTAAGTCATCAGTCCAGGGCAGTCCCCATAAATCGAATCGGAGGAACCTGCGTTGTACAGCTTCAACCCGGAGAATATGGGTGGTGTAGTAAAGTGGCTAGCTTATTCAAGAAGAGCAATTGATAAAACCAAGTGCAGAGTTGGCTTTATTTATAATACTATCAATATGGGAACGAGAATTGAGTTCAGTTACTAAGGGATTTGATTAAAAATTACGAGTGTAGATTAGTGCCTGGCACTTACTAACATTAAGCTCAAGAAGAATCTGTCGGAAATATGAAAAATCAAAGCATTCTGCAGTATAAGGCAATCAGAGTAAGTTGAAAAATGTTTGAAAATGTTCATGATACTTTCAATCATTGATTGTTAGTATGAATAGCAAAGGTCTACGATGACTACCTTGAGGTACTCCGGAACATTCTTAAATGGGGTTAGAAATCCAGGACCTAAATAAAACATTATCTGGTCGATCTTCTAAATAGAATTTAATTCACATAATAAAACTCGACTGAAAGCGTAAGGTACTTGAAACGAATTCATTGAGTTTTGAGGTTGTAGACCGACCTTTCAAAAATCCGTGCTGGTTTGGGGAAAAGATAGACTTGCAATGAAAAAAAATTTAGTCACAAATAATACTCGCAAACACCTTAAGAATGCATGAGAGCTTAACAATCGGTCGGTAGTAGGTAGGAATTCTTCCAGATTATTGCAAAAGTTCCCTGGGATATCGAACACTGGAAGAGAGCAGTGAGAGGTTGAGCGAAATAAACTGCACATGTTTTTTAGAAGGTCAAGTCGTCCTTGAGATCTCCAAGTTTTTTGCTTACTTGTTCCAACGTTATATATACTGATTCTAGCGTTGTTTGCGAACAGTTGTTTAGGTACTATACCTTATCCAACAAAACATGTCAGTACAGGGCTTATGGGAAAGCTTTTTTTCTAACAGTGGTGCCTGTAGGTGGACTCAATGGCACATTAACACTAAAACATAAAGGAAGCCACTGAACTTTGTGTACGAGTACAATTGTTGTTGTAAGTATTTTCAGATTTAACCACAGCCACCCAATGACTTGCTTGCCCGATAGCCGTGGGCAGAATGATCATAAAATCACCATTCGCCATTACTGCTGGCTGTGCATTGAAAATAATCTCAAATAATTCTCAAATGTTAGCACATCGTTACTGATTTTTCAGTGTTATTGTTAAAAAGCACATGGGATTTGAAGCTTTTGAGAACACAAAAATGAATTTGTGTGTAATAATATGCGTGGTGGTGTTGTCATTTGCGTTTTTTTCTCCTCTTTTTGAGAAACCGTTAAAATGTAGTTAAACCATTTTTTTCGACTTTGTATTTTAAATTTTATTCGCGCGCTATTTAATGCATTGCAACAAAGCAGTGCAGTAAGTGATCATATTATTGTTGGACTATGTGCGTTTTAGTGATATTGTGTTAAATAATAGTGGTTCAAATTACTCTGTTGTGTCGGTGTTAATGTTGTGTTTAAGAAAAAAATGATTATTTTCGCGGTGTTTCGAAACTAGAATTCATTGACTGTGCAATTAGTGATCATATTGTGATAACCACTTAAATGTGAGCAGCGACATCTAGATTTACAGAGCAGAAGATGTCGATACTTGAATAGCAAAGTTTCAACCATTGATGACTGGAGAGTGGAATCGAATTTTCTAGCAAAATGGAAATTATATGGGACGCTGGATGGCGAGGAAAGAGATAAATGAAATTTATATCGTTCAGCAATATTTATATTTGTTTATTTTAAATGGGGAGATGGTAACCCTAAGCGAAATGCTCTTTCTCTTTGTGGTGATTCATCATATACACCATGGCAACCCTATGAGAGCTTTAAAGAGGGACACATTTATGCATGTTATTGCAATCAGACTAAGAGGCAAATGTCCTATATTCCCTGTACTGACATTTATTCTTGGATAAACTATAGACGTAAGGATAGTCAGGTTTATGTACATACGTATGTGACTAGTAAAAGCCAGCCTCAAGAAATCGGCAAAAGGATTTGCAATCACTTGAGGATCATTGGAGCAATTTTTCAACAAATTTAAGGACTCCACGGCCGTATAAGTGAAGGTCAAGTTCTTCAGAAAATAATTCGACATCTTTAATGTTATTCATTAGATTGGTTTCCGTTAGAGCAAAAATGGCGTAAGGGAGATTTCGGGAGTTAATATATACGGTAGAGGTTATTGTTCGAAGTCCTCTTACGTGTTGATAAAAAATTTAAAAACATTTCAGAACGAAAGAGGTATGCAGAGAATTTTGAGCACGGTTGAGCGCAATAATGGTTTTTAAAATTAGAGCGGGTTGTTTGAAAGTACCATAGACCTTTAGCGGTTACCTAGGACGCGAAAGATGAGAGGTCGTTTGCGACATCTTCGGGAGTGATATCAAAGTTTTCGTGAAACCGTGGGTAGACTATCCTTCTGGATTTTAACTATTACGTCTGTTTTAGTTTTGCTATCAATGCAGATGGAATCGGGTTTATCATAAATTTTATGGTCTCTTAAACGAGATAGTACATAGCGGTGGTCGTCTCCAGAGTCAACTAGATGCTTAGTTACTTTTACTTTAGGGCGAAAGATGAGGTCCAAAAAGGAAGATTGTTATGTAGTACCTGTTGTGTTATTATGAGGTTGATCAGGTACAGGAGAGAACGTATAAAGTTAGAATAAGACGTTGGAGCGGGACAAGGAGAAGTTGATTGCCTTGCCAAATCGGGAGTAAGTTTAAAAGATACGCGGTTGCGAGTTTTCAATTTATTTAAGAGGGGTTTTGTGGAATTGGGGGTACACTGAATATCAGAAATTAGTATATTGTTGATGTGAATGCCATTAGCAGATGGGTTGATGAAAAGTCACTCATGATTTCGGTAGTACTCAGCTTGAACGAGGAAACTTCTTGGCGTTTTCAGGGCAGATTCTTCTACAGCTTATAATGCCACTGTGAGCGCACTGCTGCTACGGCCATTTGTTGGATCTTTATTAGACTGGGTCTACATTTAGGGTAAAAATATTCATTGCAGATATTGCCCAACAAACCGATTTATTTTCAATTCAATTTTATAACTAGAATGACTCCCAAATATCTATCACTGTAGGGCAACGTCAGCACTTCACAATTTATCCATAGGCGAAGAAACATTTCACGACTGTCCACTCAATACCAATTCGCTGAAATCGACTTTATCCTACCTTACATAGCCGCATAGAGAAAACGAATGTCAACTACAAATTAAAATCCATCAAAAATTGAAATGCAAAACATATGCAAACTGCAAACGACAAACGGAAAACGAAAATGGAATATAGAAAGTAGAAAATAGAAAATACAGATTTACTTTATTCAGATCCAGTGTCCTTTTGTGAAAACACTTTGGTATCGAATTATTTTAAAACGAAAAAACGACGACTTTCAAAACTGCGCAATGCATAGAGATTTGCAGGGAAATAAATTTCACCCAAAAAAAAGGATAACTATGAGCATCATGAAAGGATATTCGTCGTTACTAAATCTGCTCCATTGAAGCGTGTTTCGAAATTTTTGAGTTTAATATTCATCAAACTATGTATGCAAGGAAATATTGTGTAGATGTTCGTGTATTTTTATTTCCTCTAAAAATCGATGACGAATAAATTTTTTTTTTCTCAAAAATTCTACTCCACAAGGATTACTGCGGGGGCTTATAATGTGATGCACTGAGTTAAGCCGCTATGTGGAATACACACTCGTAATCTATAAATGATTAAATTGTAATTACTTGCCGTCCTGTGACATAGTGGATCGACCTTTTTAACGATGAAACGTAGGTCAGATTTATTTATTTGTCGGCTTTCTTGCGTGTGAGCAATTGATTTTTGTCTGAACCTATTAACAACAAAAAAGGTGCATTAGATTAGAGCGATTCAAAGAGCAGGCGGATGTATGCATGTATCAGCGATGTGACTGTCTTTCTGGCCAATTAACAAAAGCAGAAAAAAAACACCTTCAGTAGCAACCAAACTAACACAGAAGACTTAACGTAAAAGCCATTTCAATTTATCAATCGATTTACAAAATGACCAGAGGAGCAATACAGGAAAACGGATAAGAAGGGAATAACAATTGTCATAACCATAAACAAACCATCTTCGTATGTCTGTGTCCTTTTGTTTGTTCTTCCCTTTGACCATTCCTTCCACCCAGCCACTTTCTTTTCCGATAAAATCCGAACCCGGAAAAAAGAAAAAAGATACACCCATCTAAGTACCTTAGATACAAAAAAGACGGCAGTATTTTAGAAACCAATAAAAACTAGTGTTTCGCTTTATAATCATCCTCATTAATGATCAAAAGCAGAACATTAAATTCTTCTTTTCTCCCCTCGTTTTCGACTTTTCATATTGATGAGAATTAATTCAAATTTGGGTAGAAAAACTGGTCGCGCGACATACATACGGATATATACCGATTTTTATGAGCAATAAAACTTCCGATACGATGTACCAAAAATTCAAAAAAAAAAAAACTAGAAATTCAATTTTAATGAATTCCCCGCTGATTATTTATTTTTGGGCAATAAAATCGGGCATCGGTTTTCGGTTTTTGGTTTTTGGTTTTTTTTTCCTCCTTTGAAGGCTCAACAATTGAATTAAATTATTCCTAATTAGCCAATAAATTTGAATAAGATTGAGACGATAGTTTTGCCTATTGGTGATAAAAAATTATCTTTGCTAATCAGGTTTATGGCTGGACAAGTTTCAGCATTTTTAAGGCGTGTCTTTGGGGAATGAGTTATTCCGAAACTATCTTTTGAGTGGGAGACAAATATTCAGAGACAAGTTCGTATTTAATTTGATGGGTCGTGTTATTACAGAACTCCAAGCCTGATTCGGATTGAGGAAAACCTCGTCTGACTTTAGGCTTTTAAAGCTCTTGAGAAATTTGCCTATCAGACGACGACTCATCTGAATTCAAGATATAACCAACCAAAAGTAATTCCCCAGATGTAAAAAAAAAACAAAATTTTTTTGGTCTGAATGAAGAACAGTGGCATACGAAATAGGTCGCGTTGATCTGAAGACCGTAGACTGATGCAGTCAGGAGATCACAATCATGCAGGAAGAAGGTTTACAAATTGTGACTAAAATTTACAATGCCAGTGATGACTCTGAGAGGTAAGATTGAGATAAATTTGATAACATGACTAATGATCAAGCAGACGCAGTCAAAGGCAATGTTGTCTTCTCTGGCGACGACACTAGTTCAGCTCATCCCTCTGCACGATTAAATATTTCTCTGCTTCTTTTCTATCATCTTCAGTACTTCTCAGCTCGTTGTAGCCCATTGTTTTTCTGTTCGAATAGAACACTTAAACAAAGTACTAGTCCATTGTACTCCTTTCATGTTCCTTTTACTAGAATTCTTCAGACCTTCTTAGCAAGATTAGTAAAGGGTTCAGTGATAAAGTGCCTATAGTATAAGCATTCAGCATTCTATCGTCGGCATTTTGACACCCAGAGTCGCTGGATGTTGTGTTACTAATGCTTATGACACTTTAGTGTCCAATAAGCAGTTCACAGACATTCCTAATGAGTGCGAAGGAAAGTCCCTGGCGTTCTTCAGACATTAAAAAAGCATTCGTTTGGTCTGTCAGTCCTAGAGAGTCATGCCATATGCATTTAGGCTACCCTAAAACCCAAATGTCAAAGGAAGCCCTAACCGAGGATGCACGCGTTGCTAATGCAGATTTGCAGGTTTAGGTTCCTGATGACCTTGGACCAAAAGAAAGAATGAATTCAGCCTTCCGACCGCGTTCAGAGAAGCCTTACGTTCCCGAACTATCTTGGAACTGGTAAGAAGGTTTAGCAAGGCCTTATGCGCAGCTCGGCTATCGTTACAGACGCAGATATTCGCCTTCGGTTCTGGTTCTTCACAATATACAAAAGTTGTTTACCATCAGGATTGTGCAAATATCCATTCCGAAGATAGACGCAAGCTTTCCTAACGAGGAGTAAAGTCAAAAGAAATCGCCCTCCAAACATACACCAACGTCTTACCTCATTGGTTTTGCAAACATCGTTGAAGGCCTGATTACATTCCTTTTCATTCAGATTCTGGAAATTGAGACCATTCCCTGGCACAGGAAAAATTGACTGCCAATTTTCGCAGAAATAAGATTCTTGGTGTCATTGCATCAGTCAAAATTCCATGCGTGTTGTACTAAGGACCACACCCTTGGTTTTGTGGTTTTGAAAGTGATGAATTTTTGATGAGATTCATCAATGCCTCTAGATTAGAACCAGTCGTACTAGAGCCAAGATAGACTGTTCTTTGGAGTATTGTAAAAGCAACAGTGATGTATTTTCGTGGAATCTTATTACACCAGATAACCGACACATACATACATTCTGTCAAAATATAGCCGAGACTGAGTCAATGAAAACAACACAAACAAAATGAATCATCAAATTCTCCATAACGCTTAAAAAGCTCTCTCAAACTATAGTGACGATTTTCGAGCAACATTTTCTTTACTAAGTCTATGTTTTCTTCAGTAACTGCCGTTGCTGGCAGTCGCGACTGAGGCAAGTTTTCAACAACTTCACGGCCCGCTCAAATGCTCTTGTTCTCGATATTACAGAGTCGCCATAGGCTTTCTCCAATATTTTCAACACGTTCGAACAACGTTCAATTCTGTTCGCAACACAACATTTGAAACAAACTCTTTGCTCAATAAATTGTTCCATGGTAAAAATCGTTACTTTGGCTATTTTCTACATATATGTCTTCCCAAAAGCCGATAGTGCTCGTTTTCGTCGTGTAATGTTTTGTCCAAAGAAATTTGTTATTATACTTAGTTTCGTTGGCAAAACAGTTGGTGATACTAAAGGTAGCACTACTCGTACATAAATGAGTCAGATCAGTCATGTTTCCACTTCTCGTAAAGATATCAATCTCAGTTTTGAGTGTTAACCTGGATCGATTACCGACTATAAGCTCTTCGGACTGTAGCGCTTTGATATCGGCCAGGTACAATACTGCAACTGTGTTTCGTATGGGTTATGGTTTGTCCTGAGGAACTGAGTAATTTTTAATTACCTTGAAAAGTGAAGACCGGTTCTGATATGGCGCAACCTGTAGTTTCTGCAAATTTGGAGAACTCTGAAATATGACTACAATTGTACCATCTCACCAGCTCAGGTATTTCATGACATGAGGCACACCCTCAGTAATTAGTTACTCTTGTTGTTGTCAATGTTGTCAATAATGTTTCATAAGAAAGATAACAAATGTATCAAGTCTCTGTATTATTTAATGTGTGATAAGTGATAACAATTTATCATTGTAAAGTGTTTAATACAGAGTAGATAAATCTACGTATCTATTCTATCTATCTGGTGTTAATCGAGTAAAGCGACCTCAAGAAATCTGAAAGGAAATCGTTTATAAACAATCACCTGCGTCTTTGGAATCGTAAAAGATCCAAAACCGCTATTCTTCGGTCGTTATCGCGGTGCACGGCTAGCTAATCCGGAATTTTTTTAATAAACCTTTCTTATGTAGACGTTGGACAACTAATCATAGTCGCCGGTCGTGCTCGCCGCCCAAGCTACCTAAAATTTGGTTCTGAAATTCTTCCAACATTCAGACAGCGTTGGACATTATTTTTTAGTAAATAGTTCTCTGGAGCAGAAGTAGTGTCAAGTGGAAGAAGGTTGTAACAGTACGTCTCGAAAGGTGGGATGAAAGTTGTTAGCACTCTTTTAGATTTATTTGTCAGAATCCGCTGTTTGCGGCCAGTTTTCTGAAGAATTTTTGCGTTGTCGCCCTCGAACTTGTTGTGAACTGCGTAAAATGCGTCAGTTCCAGGTTTTCCGTTTCTTCTTGGAAATTATGACCGTTGGAGCACCACAAGTAGTGGGCACCATGTGGTCCAGTTGCTTCAGCTTATTGAGAAGTGGAATTGGAACCATGTATGGAAAAGCATGGCTGTGTGCGCAAATTTGACGAATTGCATCCAGTCCACTAAACAGCGCGGTAAGCTCCTGTTTTGAGTTCCCTTTTATGTGGCTATACGTACTCAGCCACTAGATCAAGATATTTGCAGACTAATAGCCCCAATAAGACCTATACCAATTCCTTTAGCACGTTGATTACACTAACTGTTCGCTCTTGTAAATAAACCGACTCACCTCGAAGCATATCCACTGTCCGACGGAGGTGGTGAAGTCTTCGTGAACTATTGTAGTGAAAAGCTAAATGGACTTCATGTGACATCATCTGCCGAATCCTGATTTCCGCCGTTCATTGCTCCGGTTATCGTCATCATTGATACAGCTCCGAGAACTCTTTGAGACACAGCCCCCTTAATTGATTTTGTTGCGATAATCGGCGGAGATTTTAACGCCAAGCACAGCGATTGTGGAAATCGTACACCAAATACTAGAGGGGACATACTACTCAATTGCCAATTGGTGCAGCCAGCACAGGATTATGTATCGACTCGGCTTGAAATCAACGACCCCAGACACGGGTCCTATCTGGATCTGCTGTTGTACGGCACATGGATACCCACGTTTTTGTATGACTGTGACCATTGCGGTCTTAGTATCGAAATAACCGTTCTAATCGAGTTTGTTAGAAGGTATTTCTTTTAATTTCAATAAGGTGCGTTGGAAATTGACGAGAGCACACTCCCCGTACTCGCTCTACCCACCGTCTAACAGGACGGGGAGATTGACAGGGACCTCAAACAAATGGACGAGATTGAAAAACGAACAATGGGCAATACTATACCTCGGTATCGACAGACTGACAACGAAGACATGTTGCGCAATGCCACTATTCACGCACTCCACAAGGGTAGACTGCTTTCGAGACTAAAAACCTCGTAGAGACAGTCCCAACCCGGAGGTCATGACAATGAAATGTCAAAACTCCCAATTATTATTGTAATAAAACAGAATCATAGTGCTTCTGTAAGTTTGTGTTGGAACAATAAACTTCAGAAATCGAATATGTTCCCGCAAATAAATAACATATTTCTGAGGAAGGATCAAAGTTACCTTCCGTGTCTAAGAATCACCCGAACAACAAAAAGATAATGTTACCAGCAGGTACAGATCCAGAAGAAGCTGTAGATGATGAATTCTTTGTGATTGAAGATCCGCAAGAGAAGGTAGATGCCATTGGAGCTACTTTCCAGGAAGTGTACAAGGCGAATGATGTCACTGTCTTGAACCACGAACTAGAGAATCGGGTTCTTTTGCACAATTTCTGCCTTCGAAATGAAATATCCACCTGGCGATTCGAGAAATAATTTCATCGCCGGCGAGATGGAACTACTACCCCTGTTACTTTCGAAGAAAGAACCCCAAATGACTTTCGAATCACTTACAAGTAAGAAATCAGTGGGAGCCGATGGGATACCGAATATTGTCCTTTGACATCTCCCACCAGAAACTTGGACCTTTACACCACACTGTTTAATAATGCAATGAATGAGGTACATTATCGAGCGCGTTGGAAGACAGTGGTGTTGCATCTGATTCCTAAAAGGGATAAGACTCTCCCAACGCGGTGAATCTTTGGTCGATAAGTCTCCTTCCGAATGTCAGCAAGGTATTCGAAAAGGTGCTCAATAAAGTCCTCACTAAGTGGATTGAGGACAAAAATATTAGTTCCGGATAATCAATCCGGTTTTAAGGCGGGCCATGATATCTCACATACCGCGTCTACGCTGATATCCGATATCCAATGGAACAAAAGCAAGAAACGAAGGATTCTTATTCTAGCTGAACGGGCGGGGCATAAGTAAACCACTGCTGTACATTCTTTTTAACATGCTCACCAGTAGATGGATCATCGTCCTTATTGGCGATGTAACTTCCGCTGGAGTATTTGACATTAAAAACGATCTGCAACAAGGTGCGTTTATTGCCGATACTATTCAACATCTATACAAGTGATCTTGTGAGCTCAGTTTACCATGCCATAGCATACTCAGACGACTTGACCGCGTATAGATCAGGTCCAAAGATCGAGATCATTAATATGGTCTTGCAATTTGCAAAAAAAAATGGAAACCATTCCTTTTAGGACGCATTTGTCTGGCCCCTTTACGGATAGCAGAAAGAATTGGCGAAAGTTTTTGATCGTAGAACAATACGGACATATAAATTGTCGAAATGTAGTCAGATACATTGGGATCTAGCTAGATCAATATCAAAGAGACTGTTGTATAACAGCCAACTAGATGAGAGGGTGAAAGTAACCTGCTACATGGCCCTTGTCCGACCTATGCTTGTCTTGTATCTGGATATCCCGTCAGATCAAGTTTATTGGAAAAGATCCGCTTGTTTGAGAGGGCTTGTCTTCGCTTATACAGAACACCAGAGTCTGAGTTCATAAAATTCCAGTAAGATTTTGTACAATAGGGCTAACCTAATACGAGTATAAAATTTCGTCTTTAAGTTAACTCGAAGACACATTGCAAGAGCATTCACCTCAACAAAGAATCTGATCTCCAGATTGGAAATTTTAACAAAGTTGCAGGAACTTTACCGTAGGGGGTTGCCGAGTTTTCTTGGAATTTGTTACTTCCTGAGAAGATATGATCTCGGTTTGCATTGAGAACTGTAACATGTAACAACTGATGGATAGCGGGGTTGTGAGTGAAAATTTTGTTGGTGCACTGTTTCATATTGTTGTAAGGGCATAACACCTACAACAATTTGATTCGGTAAACCAACGTCAGAATTTCCACTTCGCAGCCTTGCTTAGTATCGTCGGTGTTTGTGTTTTCTGTGTTTGTCTGTGATTATGACTAGGGAATTCAGGGTAGACGTAGCCAATATACGCGGGCTAAAAAGCAATCACTTTTCTGCGTACGTCCACGTCTGTAAGTACAGACCAGCTGTTTTGGCACTTAGTGAAACACAGGTAGATCCCCGCCCTCACCTCTCAGATCATTCTGATCTGAAGCTACCTGGCTACGAACTAGTGCCATTATTCTTCTCTCACCGCGGTCTCGCCATTTATGTGCGTAGTGATGTAGCTTACCAAACTCCACCACAATGTGATCCATGTTCCAATCCGGAATTCAACTTCATGTGGTTAAAATTCCATCTCCGTAAGCAAATTATACACTACTGCTTTATTTATAGAAGCCCCAAACTGGACAGCAATTCAACCTTTAACGAGTTTGATGCGCTGTCTGACTCCATTCAAAGAATTGTATCCCTGTATCCTCATACTGAAATCGTTATTACGGGCGACTTCAATATACACAATTCTGGGTGGCTTCGACATTCTGGACAGACAACACCCGAAGGACGGTGTGTTGATATCTTCGCTGCGGAAAACAACCTAACGCAGCTTGTAAATGAGCCCACGCGAATACCAGACGTTGATAGTCATACCGCCAACACCCTGGACTTGTTTTTAACTTCTCATCCTGATAAGTACACCATTGATGTGCTCTCCCCTCTAGGCTCGTCGGACCATTGTGTCATATCAGCTAATTTCTCGTACACCGACCACACAGTTAGAGAAAAAATTCCTAAAAGAACCGTATGGTAATACGAGAAAGCCAACTGGAGCGGTCTTAACAGCTTCTTTAGGAATTTTAACTGGTCGTTATGCTTCCTCGATAACGACGTGGATGCCGCTGCTGATATGATTAAAGACACCATTCTCTTTGGAATGAGATCCTTTATTCCTCATCGGATGAAGAGTATCAAACCAAAAGAAAAGGCATGGTACGACTCGAGCTGTAAAGAGGCCGTCAGGGTTAGAGAAATGTTTTTTCGGTCCTACAAGACCAACCCGATAGAGGAACACCGAAAAAAGTTCAAACGAGCCAGAAATGACTGCAACGCCTTTCTTAAGCGTGTGAAATTCCTATACGACCAAAAACTGAGGCAAAAAATACTGCAATGTCCCAAAGGCAGTAAACATTTTTTGTCGTTCGTCAAAAATATTAGAAATTCCGCCTCATCCTCCATCCCAACGCTCATTTACAATGACATTCCAGCTGTCAGCTCTTTGGATAAGGCCAATCTGCTTGCTGCACACTTTGCGGCCAGCTCAACACTCCCAGATTGTGCTTTGTCTCCGCCTACACTTGAGTGCGTCGAATCTTCAATGGGACGAATCTACTTTCGCACTCGTGTAGTAGCAAGAGTACTTAAAGATCTCAACATACATAAATCCGCTGGTCCAGATGGTATATCTCCCCTTCTTCTGAAGAGGTGTTCTTCCTCGCTGGCAGATGGAAAACAGCATTTGTCCAGCCCGTCCCTAAAAAAGGCGAATCATCTTCTCTCTCCTCCTACAGACCCATTGCACTTACGTCCCTTCTTTCCAAGGTCATGGAAACACTGATAAATCGTCAGCTCATGAAATATCTCGAAACACGAAAACTTCTCAATGACCGGCAGTACGGTTTTCGTAGCAACAGGTCCACTGGTGATTTGATGGCATGTCTCACCGAAAAGTGGAACCAAAGCGTACATCAATCTGGCGAAAGCAGTTACACTTGATATGTCTAAAGCATTTGAGGGAGTTTGGCATCAGGCTCTTTTGTCGAAAATGCGTACATTTGGTATCGACGACTCTCTTCTTCAATGGATTAGAAACTACATTTTGGAACGTTCAATTCAAATTGTATTGGATGGTTTCAAGTCTGATATTCACAAAATAAATGCTGGTGTGCCCCAGGGCTCTGTTCTGTCACCGACACTCTTTTTAATTTTCATTAACGATCTCTTGTCTACTTCTTCTAATCCAATATATTCCTTTGCTGATGACAGTACTCTCTGCTTTTCATATTCGTTCCCGGACTCACGGCCCTGCTCTTCGGCTGTAGTACGAGAACGGCAGCGTATGCTAAGCTCATTAAATTCCGATATCAACAGCATAACCAATTGGGGAACTATCAATAGAGTGGAATTTAATGCTTCCAAAACACAATGCTGTCTGCTGTCTTTAAAGCGAAATTTAAACACCCAGCCATTATCTATGAATGGCACTTGCATCGTCGAAACCGAAAAACTTTCCATTCTCGGTATGTGTGTCAATGACAACTTACGTTGGAATGACCACATATTTGATGTCACCAAAAATGCTGCGAAAGGTCTAGGTTTCCTCAAGCGATGTAAGAAATATTTTACCCCCTCTGATCTGGCCTCAATATATAAGGCATTCATCCGCCCAAAATTGGAGTACAACTCCCACATCTGGTCAGGTGCTCCTAAAACATCTCTGCACCTGCTAGATAGGATTCAAAACCGTGCGATAAAACTTATTGACGATACTAATATCAGTCAATCAATGGACACACTCGAACACCGACGAAATGTCTCGTGTCTCACTTTGTTTTATCGCTACTTCCACCACCAGTGCTCCACTGAAATCGCCAGTAGCATTCCGCCCATTCAAACTTTCAACCGTAACACCCGTCTCGCTATGAATGCTCATCAGTATACCCCCAAGCCCATTTTCGGACGTTCTCTAAAATATCGTGATTCGTTCCTAAGCCGTACAACTCGCTTATGGAATGCCCTGCCGATCTCTGTATTTCCTGGTCGTTATAACTTGCAAACATTTAAAAACAATGTACATCGGTACCTCTCTTTTCTTCCTCCCTAAATTTCCTTTGCCCGCGCTGTGTACAATCACCTTAAGGGTACTGAAACCCCTTGAGCGCGCGCTCATTATAAAAAAAAAAAAAAAAAAAAAACTGAGTGTTTCATCTGTTTCGTATATTGATCATCTGGCATTGGCTCAACGTAACAACTGTTGGTTGAAACAAATATTGTTGATGTAGAGGTCAGTGATTTTAAAGAGCACTTTGTATATCCTGCTGCCACAAACAAATTCTTTAGCACTGTATAGCTAAATGCAAGGATATCATTTGCGTTAGGGATCATTGTATAATTTGTAGCGACATTTTAGAGACAGAATTGGATCTAAAAGATACTGGAAAGCCGAAGTTGAATGAAGAAATCTTCATCAGCATCATGCTATCGCTCTAAGAGGTTTAGTATGGACGACTTTTTGGCTGGTCCTTTCAGGTAATTTTTTTCAGTATTTGTACGTTGAGTGATTGCTTGATGAGCAATACCGGCTATTAAGGGTTTCTGTCCGCTTATTTAGTTTTAACCAAAAAGTGTACCATTTTCTTTGAAAACGTGTTTTTCTCCAAATACTCGTAACATAACTTTCCAAAATATTTCAAATAATTTACATAACTCAATGTTGAAGAGATCGATTAAGGTTTAACTAAAACCTATTGGAAATTAACACTTATTATGTATATGATAACATCAGGTCCATTAATTGAATTTCCTATGATTCATTAACAATGTTTAAGGCATTTCTCAGCATGTCGTCCAGTTTTTTCTTCTATATTTAATCTTTATGCGGTCTAATAAAATTTCTACTAAATATGAATATGTAAGAAATCGACAGATTATTTTTTTGAATGAAATTTAGAAGACGATAGTAGGAGAAAAAAATCTGGTTCTTGTTCTCATATTCCGGTATACAAAAAGATTTGTAAGATCTTGAAAAAAAAAACTTGCAAGTTGGCTTTTCTTTGAGTTGCTCATACTAACGAGGGTTGTGGCTCTTTTAACTTGTTGTGCTACTTGAAGAGTTTCTTGACGATCTAATATAGGCTAAATTCCCGTGAATACGAGGGGTTTTTTGAAGACGATGAAGGTAGTAGTATCATATTGTTTGAGCGTGATTATCACGTGCAAACAAATTATTTGAACTGAAGGATTTTTCAGCCGTATGGCCTTTGCATTTCCTCCACGATGCACTCCATTGGATGAAGGCATAATTAAGGTAAAGTAGATTCTTATGAAACGTTTTCGATCAGTTAAAATTATAGTTAAGATTAGTCAATTAAAAATTCAATAGTGGCACTCCCACGTGTTACATGAGATAAGGACAGCACAATATGATCATAAAAAGATACTTCCCGGAACAAAAGTTTCGGAAATCGAAATAACCCGTGACCTAAAGGAAGTTACTACAATATATGTATGTATATTGCAGTATCCAACTAATTGGACAAATAAGTTTGGTAACTATCCAGTTTGTCTTATAAAGCGGTTTACTTCGTTCAATTCCTTAATGGCAATGAAAATCTTTACGTGGTCATGTTTGTAGCGATCGATTTGTCGATGCCATCGGTGGATTTTAGCAGCTGGACGGATTTATTACAATTAATTTCCTTCGTATTTATGGTTTCATCTACCCTGTGCAGACATGCTTCAGTACGAGAAAAAAAAATAAACATATTACGCAATTTGGAAATTACATTCACCAAGCATTCGTGTGTACGCCTTACTTTATTAGGTGGCGCTATACTCCGGGTTGAACCAGGGCCTCAAACAAAAAGCCTAACCACCAAGCACGATATCCTACAAGCTGCATACTGCGCCGTAATCTAAGTTGGTTCAGGCACCCTTTCACTTGCGTGCAGTACTTTAGATGCAAACGTCAATACAAACACAAACGAAATCGAAAATCACACGCAGTATCTTTCTTTCGAAGCGACCAAGTGATTCTTCCCCTGCTTTCGACAAGGTTCAAGCTCCAGAGAAGTACCGGGATGAAAAGGTTCTTATAAGAAGCAAGTTTGATATTGCGAGGCAGTAGAAATAGCGATTTGCAGGGGGTAATTCTGCGTCTGATTTCAATGCTGTAACCGCGAGGTCAATTTAGGCGAAGTCCTTAACTACTATAAAGCCATCACGGCGAATTGTGATGTTCTGACCGAACCGTCGATGTTGTGTGTCCTTTTAGCTCAGCAAAAGGAAATTTCAAATACGAATAGCAAGCTATAAATAGCCTACTAAACAAATCAACTAAGTCTCAAAACCCAATTTTTTATTACTTGACAACTCTGAAGTGCATGACAAACCCGTTATGGCTAATGCTTATTTTGTCAATATTGCCTCCAGTCTTCAAACGAGTCCTGTCAAATCGGTTTTCCCTATTTGTCGTCCTTTGCATGGTTTTATTGAGAATATAGAAAGAAATACTTTTGTTTTTTAACCCATTACTCCTCTGGAGATTTTGAAAGCTATTGGGTCCTTACCATATCATAATACATGGTATCTCAAATTTAACGCTTCAAAAGATTGCATGTTTTTTGGTTGATGTCTTCTCTTTTATTTATAACCGTTGTGTTTTTGAAGGGATCTTTCCCGAGGATTTTAAAGTTGCCGATGTTATTTCTCGTCTTAAAAGAGGTTCTGCTTCTGAAATTGGTAACTATAGACCGATCTCGTTACTTCCAGTTTTCAGTAAAATCTTTGAAAAACTGATGAAAAATAGAATAGTGAGTTTCTTACTAATTTCTTCAATTCAAATTAATTTGGGTTTCAGAAAGGGAAATCAAAGCAAGATGCACTCTTACAATTCTGTTCCTAAATTATGTCACACCTTGATGCTAAAAAATTTACCGCGGGATTATTTGTTGACATCACTAAAGTTTTTGACATGGTTGATCACAACCTTTTGTTGAAAAAGTTAGAGAATGCTGGTTTTCGTGGGTTTATCCTGGATTGGTTTGGGTCCTATCTTAAAAATAGGTCACAAAAGGTTAAGATAGAAGTGGAAAGATGCTTTTTAATATCGGTGTTCCTCATGGTTCTTTCTTAGGTCCCATTCTGTTCTTAGTCTTTATAAACTCATTATTTTCGCTTAATATGAGTTCGCCGACTGCATTTACAGATGACATTAGCTTTTATTATGGCTCGAAAAGTGCTCTAGACATGGTCTCTGACATAAACTTTAATCTTGATTTATTAAGGCATTGGTTTTCTGCTCATAATTTAGTTTTGAGCTCCAAGACTAAATTAGTGTATTTCCGTCTCTCCTCGAAATACAATTGCGAAACTAATATTTACTTTCATTCACAGGAGTGTAGAAGATACTGTTCGCATACATGCTCGTGTTCGTCTGATTTCTCATGTTGATCGTATAATAGTAATATAAAATGTAGTAAAAATTGTTTCCTTGTAGAGAATGTTGTTGAGTTCAAATATCTGGGAATTACCCTTGATTCTAGGATAATCTTTGTTAACCATATACTCGTAAATATATGGACCCTTCGTCATTTTTATTACATGCGTAACGTTTGTTCAATCGGCCTTTTAAAGACTATATACTATGGCATCTTCCAATATAGATTTCAGTATGGCCTTTCTAGTAAAATTAAGTAATACTAAGTATCTAAGTAATATTCAATCATTGTTGATATTATAAAAATATGTTTTAAGAATAATTTGTCGTAAACCTTCTAGTTTTCCCTTATTCTGTTACCTGAAAATCCTTCCTATTCGTCATTTATTTTGTTTTAAGATGTTGAAAATGTTCTATATGAAGTTCGGTAACCGTAATTTTCGTTTAATTTCTATTCACAATCTCCGTGGAGACTTGTCTTGCACTCATTCCATTCCTTATCTTCGAACCTCTGCAGTTCGTAATTTTTATACTGTTTTATCTACCCTGCTTCCACTAGAACGATATCATTTAAAGCTACCTTTCTAAGGAGAGTAAAATTCTGTAAGTGTAAAGAGCACTCGATCCTAATTAAATTTAATCTCTTACTTTTGACATTTTGGTCTAAAAATATTTTTTGTTTCATCAGTTTTTGTTTTTTGATATTAAACCTTTAGAATTTTGAATTAATGTTAGTTTTATAAAAAAGGGTCACCCCACCTATAAATAATTTTTCACTTCTATTCTATTGATGTAATGGATGACATTCAATTCTATTTTAATTTAAAATACTGAATGTTAATCTAATTTCTTATTATTAAAAAGTCATTTGAATTTGTAAATAATTATATGAAATATTAATTATAAGAAATAAGAAATAAATAATAATAATAATAATAATAATAATAATAATAATAATTTTCTGTTGACTTCACGCACGCTGTTATCATATGCTGCTTTGAAGTAGATTAATAAGTAGGAAGACTTGGTTGGAAATTTGTATGCGATTTACGAAATTTGTTGGGCTTTATCCATCTGTTAAAAGGATCAATAGCATACTGCAGGGATGAGGCAATTTATTTGATGGCATATGAACCTGTCAGCCGTGGGTTCCTTGTCCTGTTGGCTGTACGTTTGTATCCGGAATGATAATGTCCATAGAAAATCTTTTTGGTTTAAAAGTAGAAAGCAAGCTAGCATAGACTGTCAAAAATGCCTGCATTCGTGTCCAGTGTTCTAAATTTTTCATCCTCTCCTGCGCCAAGTTTGCTTGCTCTCCTCTGCCCTATTGGATGTGTAAACTTTGCGGTTTATTTTGCAATATCACTTCTTTGTATGGTGAAATCTAAAAGTTCTTCACGTTTTATCTGATTATTCTGCATGTTACCTAGATATCTGTTGCACCGTCCTACTGACAGTTTTGTGACATTTTTCAAACACTCATATAGCAATACTGACTCGACGTCGAAGAGGAGCAGTGTAAATTGAATTTTTATGCCGAACATACTGCATTTTTAGAGATAGTGCTTGACGTTCTGATTACAGCCGTAGATATTCATATCCTGTTTAGTGCTACCATCAGATCAGAATATGCTTACTACATACACCTAGCCTTCTCGATTTCCTCGTATCAATGACCATCAGTGTCAACACTTGTTAGGTTGCTTATCATAATTCGTGAGCGTCCCTGGTTCGTGATCTGAAAAAAAGGTTTCGCCTGTTTTTTGAGGATAGTGTCTCCCGCACTTGTCATCCTTACCGCATAACCCCTACCCTGTAGGACTAGTTAGTGCTCTTATAGAAAACTATTGCCACGACAGATTGGTTGATACTGTTGTTCGTATCCAACTCTTGGGGAGGTAAATGCTCTCGTCGAATTGTTTGTGGAAATATTAACATTGCCGCTGTCGTGTTTATATGGCTGGTATTTTTGTGTTTTCGTTTTCACTCACTCTTATAAGTTTAGCAAGTCGAATTATGGTGGACAGCGGCCAGTTTCTGATGTAATCTTATGTAATTTAACTTTTGGAAAGTCTTAAGTTTTGAGCAAAACAATCCAATCGATCAACTTTCTAAACACTTACCTCAAGGCTATATTTATGCCGCCAATTCATACAAGACTTCCATAAAATGTGATAATTCTACAGTAGTTCATTAATCACACTGCTCTTCTTCTTCTTTATCTATTTACATAAAGTAATTTCCCAACCCAAGAATTGAACACATAAAGCAATAGTTACTCAATATCGTCTTATAAATTATTAGGTTATAATTCTATCCGAAATTTCATTAATTAATCCAACATTCATACCCCAGGAATCACACCATTTCGTTTAAAGTGAAATAAATTACAGACCAAAGTGAAATCATTGTCTTTGCTCCAAGCGACATCTTCCTCGCCCTACTCTTGTGTCAATCAATTTGATAAGCCATCGTATCTCTGGCTCACCTGCCCCTAAAATATCCCCATCAGCACAAAATCCCTTAAATTCGAACAAACTCTCATTTATCCAGTTAATTAGGATGTTCATTCAGTGACATTTTTCTGAATGTCAGCCATTACCATTAACACGCTCCCTAAGCAATCAATAAACATAATTGTCAAAGTGTCAATTATTATGCGAATTCCACTCCTGAACGAAAACTCGGCTAGACTCTACCATTTTCCAAAATGATAATTCATCGTTCTCAAATGGAATTTAATCACAAATTAATAAAACGACGCGAAATTTTTGTTGATATGATGTTTTTATATCTTCCCATTCAATAAACAACGATCCACCATGCTTTATTGAAGAAGGGAAAAATAAAAATTGATTCAATTTCGCATCAAATAAAAAAAAAAGAACAAAAAAAAACTTAAAATGCTAAATGTCACTGCTTTAAAATTTGCGAAATTATTTCATCTCTTGTGAAGCTTTTGAATTTATCGTCTCAATTTGCATAGCTAAAAATAAAAAAAATAATTAAAAAATCGATGAATTAAAAACAAACAAAAAAAAAATCTGAAAAATAAATACTTTGCCGGCAAAATACAAAATATGTTCCAATAAATTGAATTAACAACTTTATGGCCCTGGGAATGCGAAATTCAAAAGCCGGCGAACCGGTGTTGAACTCATAGATACACAAGAATTCAGATCTGCTACAAATATCAATGAAATTCTATCATTTCCTGGTGCAAGACTTATGTTAATAAGTTATTTTTTTTTTGTTGTTGTCAATATTTTGCTAAAATTACAAACGTTTTTGATTACGGCAGAACGGACCTCCAAACATTATGTTAATTAAAAATAGTTTATTTTAATTTATTTTTTTGTCAAGTATCCAAACTAATTAACGATTTCTGGTTTTCACATATTTGAACAGCAATAGTGACAGTAAATTATCAATTGTTAGTTATTAAGTACTAAAGCTATTCTACTTTGTAGCGAAAAAATGCGGTTTAAGTGATTTTAGAATTTTGAGCGCTTTCAATTTAATTTCATCCGACTAATTTTTTTTTCAGAAATTCCGACAAACAAATTTAGTATTATTGCATTTTCGCTATATTGTTTCTTGGACATGGTAAATTCGGTTAGGTTGAATGGTAGCTCCAATACGAGTCAGATTTAAACTAGCGTGGCCTCACCATCAGTTTTGTTCTTAGATTTTGCATCTGAACATTTTATACAATACTTAATGTAAATTCATGTGGAATATAAATCTGAGATTCTCCTTTTGTGTGGAAAATTAAGCTTCTTTCTTACAGCGCTTTCACTTTAGGTGCCGCTATAGTCTGGCCTATACCTGCACCTCAATCAACAGCTCTCTCTATTTAGCGTGATCTTAGCTGAGCTTCCCTTCCTCTTAAGCTCATCAAATAATGCAAGTTCTTCCTTTATCGTGTTGTCCCTATATAATGAATTTCGAATGGTGGAGCCGATGGATTCTAGTCCTTCTGATTAGATTTATATCTTATACAATGCTTTCTTCGTTGTTAGTTAGATTCACTTATTTCTTAGACCACTTCTTACTCAATTCAAACAGCAGAGCTTAACTACACAATGTCTATTACCGTCTCAAAGTTCTAGTTTCTAGTTTGTGGCGTGTTGTTCGATTCTTTGCGGTTGGGTATCCTTTCTAGTATAGGGTGAACAGATAAGACGATATCCCAAACTACGGTGTGAGATATAACATTGATTCTGGCTTTATTTTGAAGCTACATTCATGCCATTATGTGGAATAGCACATCATGCGGTCGGTCCAATTTTTGATGACTAGATCCAATATGTTCGGCGTTATTCCGGCAAAAGCATGTCGTATGTTGTCTTTGAGCTCGTCCAAAGTGGTTGGCTTATTAGCGTAGACTAAGGACTTGACGTAGCCCCAGAGAAAATAATCGAGTGGTGTCAAAACGCATGATCGCGGCGGCCAGTTCATGAATGCTCGCTTGTATCTCTGTCTGGTTGGTGGCTTAAGATCCAAAAGAGTGTACTCACACTTAAACTTTTCCACGGTGCCACGAATTGGCTGCACACTGAAGCCATGATGACGACCGACCTTACGATGAAATTCACGTTGCCTATTTACACGACTGAGCCGGAATGTCGATAATAGTTTTTAATAATTTCCGCACGTTCAGCAAGCGTGAAACGATGCATGATGCGATGTCAAACCTTACTGAATATTTTGACAGCTGGATGTCATTGGTAACTTTGACAGCTGCTGAAACATAACAATTAGAATAACTATCATTGCTATATGGTCACCCGTTAGTTGCCTTGTGAAATATTGTGCTTCTGGCATGGAGTTCCATACAAATTTTTCAAGTATGATGTCAGTTTATCGAAAACTTTTTACGACATAAAACGTCTTTGGTGTAGCGAGCGCTCTTCATTATCATCTTACAGAGGTTTTTTTTAATAATTTTTGCGCGTTCGGCTTCAGAGATATTTTTGAGCAATCATAGCAAGATGGGTGTTATGGTAGAAGGTTTGAAGCGCCGATCTACTTTCTGCTACTTTCGATCTCGACACATTGCATTAAAAAAAAAAAAAAAAAACCTGAGCATGAATGGTTGCCTAAAATACAAAAAACTAGTTAACTTACACTGACAATTTAGCCTCACCGTTAAATGTTAAATGTTTTATGCCACCCAAGCAATGGAGCGAAATAACCACTGAATCCAAACATTTTTCTCTCTCGCTATCCCATTTTCCGAAAAAATTTAGATTAGAAATGGCGAACTAGTGATCAGTTATGAAAACGAAAAATAGTTTCGGAGGCAGAATGGAACCAGCATTTATTTTGTGTTTACCAAACTTGAAACCGCCCAGGACAACTTGAATTGATCGTTCCAAAAGGTACTATAACTTCTAATCTATAGAAGATGAGATTCAAAAAGAATCCTACACAAGAATCTTGCCTGTGTTGGAAACACCTCTTCAGAAGCGGGGGAGATGTACCATCTGGAGCAGCGAATTCGTATATATTACGATCTTTAAGCTCTCTTGCTACTACGGCAGTGGATTCGTCCCATTGAAGATTCGACGCACTCAAGAGTAGGTGAAAACATGACACGCTCTCGAAGCATTGAGCTAACTGTGAAGTGCGCAGGAAGCAGATCAGGGTGTAATATCAGGATCTGGGATAAGGCGGAGTTTCTAATGTTTTCAACAAACGATCAAACATTTTTACTACCTTTAGGACATTATAGTATTTTATCCCTCTGATTTTGCTTGCATTGGGACTCAACACGCTGAAGAAAGTCATTGTTGCAGCCTTTCCTGGCTGGTTTGCACTTTTCCTTCTTCGGGTTGGCCTTGTAAGACTCAGGAAACGGTTGGTGGGTATCGGTATGGAGTTCCTGTTCTTTTTCGAATATCTGCCGTAAGATTTATATTTGGTCGATGGTGGACTTATCAGGACCTATCAGATTATTGGTATATGATCTCAGGCGTTACAAGGTACAGTAGTTTTAGTCTATTTGATGTTAAGGGAAATTATTCTTCTATAAAGGGTCACCCTCTTTGACGATTGGTTAAGTGATGTTGAGATTCCATTTACCGAGAATGGCAAGTTCAGCTCGCATTCTGGGGGACCTTCCAAACA
The DNA here is from genome assembly GCA_949129095.1 of Volucella bombylans. Lineage (NCBI taxonomy): Eukaryota > Metazoa > Arthropoda > Insecta > Diptera > Syrphidae > Volucella > Volucella bombylans. Next base: position 102,698,219 of record OX422140.1, read on the forward strand.
ACATTTCTGGAAAAGTAGCTCTTCATAGGACGGTTCAATGCTTTTATACTTCCTTTCTGTTTCCTTCTGAGTAGCCGATATTCTTCCTGTCATGAATGAAAAAAAGGCTCGTCTTTATTTGCAGCGCTACCTTGTTTGGCTCTTCTTCTGCTGCATGCGTTTGCTAACACTATTTATCAAACCAAGTGTTTCGCTGTGGTGGTTATGCGATATCTATCATATAAGTTGCGGCGTCTCTAATAGGTTGTCTTCTACTCTTAAAGCTGGCATCGTAAACTTTTCGAAATCGATTTTTCGACTCGACCAGAAACGGCCGTGGCAGTCTCTTTCGACTGCAGCCGTGCGATGTCAAATTTCTTCATAATATCTCTTCGTTGCTCTGTCGTCCATGATATTCGCATTTGTCTTTTGCCTACAAAGTTGTGGCATGAGTCGGAGTTACCTCCTCGTAACAAACATTTCACGCCCAAAGCCGAAAGTCTGTGTCTGCTCTTCGTTTTATAGGGTCGTCAACAGTAAGTCTGTCTGTATCAGAGGCTGCTTGTTGCCTTAAAAAACATAGTACTTACTCTCCACTAAATAAACTGGTTTAAGTAGAATCAGGTGCATAGACAGAAAGGATATACATTGTACAAACGTTTCCTCTACGCTAACTTGAAACCGCTACTTTAAAATCTGCTCACTTCACGTGTCTATACTTATGTATACTCTTGCGATTCGAAAAGCAAACCACCACCTTCAATGAATTAATATTCACAACAATGATTTCTATAGTTCGCTTTGCCATGTTCGTACCCCTCATGAGTCGAGGTCTGGCAAGGATCTCTAATTCCATTCAAGCCATTGTATCACCCATTGAACTTTCAAGTTGAAAGTGCAGACATTATCACTCGTTGGACTATACGATTGCAAAGCAGTCCAATACCTGCTCCACTGCTGACTTTTTGCTCAGCAGATGCCGTTGGTATCCGTTCAGACCTAAGAAACCAATCCCTTCACGATAGAGACGGATTTTTCGTGTTCTACTTATTTTTGAGTAAATGTTCCTCCCATAGACATAGTCAGTACCGTCAATCTGCTTCATTTTTAGTTGGGAACATGCTATCGCAATTCAGAGCTATGTATTTTAATCCTGTAAACAACCTCTAACTGTTATTTTATATCGAAAATGAAAATAACTTTTGAAACAATTTTATTTAGCATTTAAATGACATTTAAGGAATTTTATATTCCATTTTATTGTATCAAATTAGTCCGAATTCTATATAATTCTATTAAACTTCCTCAAAACCCTATTATCCTTTTATTAAATAAATTGTATTTTCCTTTTTTTTTGTTGCAGGTAAGTCCCAGATGGAACAGTCGTCCTAATTTCACACCGACTGAGTAAATAGGCGTAGTCAACTAAAAGTCAAAAAGTCATAAATCGAAATGTATTCCAAAAGTTGTAAATCCTTTAGAAAACAATTGAATTGAAACGGTCGCCATTTTGGATGAATAAAAAAACCGTTACGAAAAACCGATTAAATTCCGTAATAAAACTTTACGTGAAATTCGAAATCGTGAACGAAAACGAAAACTTACGCAAATCAAATGTTAACCTTCAGTTAGTCCTTGCTATCCGTCTCCTTCAGGAATCATTCGAACATGCCCGGTTGTCGTTAAAACTCGGAAAAAAAGGTCAAATCGAATTTAAGAAAAACAAAAATCATTCCAGAAAAATCTACATAAAAACACCTTGTGCATAAAAATTGCGTATTTCCGTCGAATTGGAAAGAAATTAAAGAAAAAGATACAACTAAACCGGAGTAACGAAATGAGCCAAGGACAAGTCGAATGAACCTTTCCTTGGAGCGTAATAATCCATTTTACGAGTATTGTAGGTACATCTGTAGAGGTCTTATCTCTTTAAGGGCGAATGGGTCATCGGCATGGTAGATATCTAAACTTCTAAACATCTAAACATCTGAATACACTTGACATTGAAGATACGAATACAATGAGAATGGATATCTTTAGTTTTTTTTTTTTTTTTGCTTTTGAAAATCGAAAGACGAAAGCTTATCTGTTGTATCTGATCGAATGGGAAAAGAGGCGGGTATGTTATACTGGTTGTATCTTAGGGTGTAAGATACTCCGCAATGATCGGAACCATACCATGGTACATTAACTCGGTGAAGAGGTGTTTTTTTTTTCGTTTCTTGAGTGTACCCCACACGCACAGTGCTGTTTGTGCTATGAAAATATTTATCCCAGGATCAAGTATAAAAAGGACCTCTTAGTGTAGTTTTGACTGGTGTGAAATGTTAAGTTTAATGCCTGATTGTAAGGCAGACCTTTGATGAACATTTTCATATCCTTCGTGTGAAATATTGAGACTTTACCCCTACCGATTACGATTACTTGTATATCTGGTCAGCTAAGACTTGAAAGCTAGATTCCGGATCCTTTATTCGATTGTAATATAAAGGATTTTGCTAAGTTTTTTTTATGGCGAAGAGTTAATAGTAGACTTTTCTTCCTTCTTTGTACTTGTATCATATCAAGCTAAACGTGAAAGAAATCTGCTTTTCCCATTTTAAAAAATAAATTCCTCTAATCTTTAGCACTGTTTGGTATTTCTTTCTCATATTTCTGGGTTTTTTGGTCCTTTTTTCGTCTTAGACTAGGAGGAAATAAAAAAAATACAAAAAAAAAAAAAAAACGGAAGTGAAGTGAAGAAGAAAATTCTCATCACTGTTCGAACAACAATTGAATGGACCAGCCTGTAGAATGAAATCGTAGCGCAACATCCTGAAGGCTACAATGGGAAATCAATTATCCTTGGTAGTCCTCGCCTTTTTCTGGCTGGCTCTACTCGTATGGACGAGTAGCTACCAGGGTATCCAACTTTATTTTATCTGAAAATACAAAAAAATGAACAGAGAAACAGTCAGAGATGAGCCATGTACGTACGAATACCGACCATACTTGCACGGCAGCGGTAACGATAAAGCTTCAGGAAAATGGAGATGGGTTTGGTAATTTCGTTTTTTTTTATCATCCTTTCCACATGCAACATGTATTGGGTCGCATGTATCCATACATCTGTAGTCGGTGGAATTGTTTATTGCATTGGTAGACTGCATTTTGTTGGGTTAGCCATCTTTTTTTTCTTCTATCTTTTACTGTTTCTGCCGCCGTTTGTTTTAGTTTTTTGTGAGTTTTTCTTCTTTTTTTCTATTGTTTTGGTTCATGTTCATGCCCAAGAGGGAATTGATGATATTTGTTGCTGTTGTGTTTAGTATTTGTTAGCTCCTTTCAGTTGGGTGTGTTGAAGGATAAGCCAATCCCAATACTTGCCTTTGACATGCAAGAATACGAATATTCTTGTAGATACAAATGTGCGGATTGATTGAGTTGCACTGCAGTTTGTATAAGACACATTTTCGCAGGTATGTATACATGATGTGGGTGATTGGAATAGGTAATCGTATCCTGGATATGTACTTGAATTGATGGTATTTTAATTATCAAGATTGGAATTGGCGACTGTTATGGGATGGCTTATGAATATTGAATGAACAAATGTGCTGAGATATTCATGCATGAAGTAAAGGCAACAACTGATCACAGACAGAGGAAATACGGGTATACGCATATGCAAGATATCTATTGTGTCATTGTTAAGTGATAGGAAACTGTGTAGTTTATGTAGCTGCTTGACCAAAGCAATCTTTTGTTGTCCTTTAAGAGTAGACTTAGACAGCGACGAATGAAATATTGCTGTGCGATATTGTTGTTCTCTCCCTTCCTAAGATTAGGAATTTGATTAAAGCATTTAAGAAATGTCCTCCTGACGTTGATGCTAATTTTGTAGACCTTAGAGCGGAGTCTAGCAATTTTTCTTGAGTTGTCTCTAGTGGGATGACGTTAAGAGAATAAGTTGCACCATACCTTCTCGTAAACGGTAGTGCAGAATCAAAACGAACTCTCGCCTGTCTGGATAACAACTGTTTTCAATGCTGCTTGCGTGGTAAAGGAGTCAGTTAAATTTTGTCTCACTTGTCTCTTGTGGTTTGACAGGCTAAAAATGTTTAACTTGACGGGTTTGGAGATTGACGCTAACTCGACTTACCCATAAGGAAAGATGCAAGATTTGGTTTTAGATATTCACTTCTCTTGTTGTAGCACAGCTTACATAAGCAGTAACTCAGTTACTCTCCTCAAGATGGAGCTGAATAGAGTTGGTAGAAATATTTATCTGGAACTTTACAATTGTTTCTGTTAAGTGGAAAAGATGATATCCGCAAAGTGGCTGCCGCCAGTGTTGATGCAAATTTGTGCCCGTTTTATTGCATTGTTTATTGTTCCCAATTAGAAACCTTTTTGTAAACTACATAGTCCCCTGGGTCCATTTTTAGCCCTTTTCTATTACCTAATTCGTTAGAGAGTTCCTTCTGTTTGCCTTTTAACAACTTCATCTGGTCAAAAGCTTTCGACTCACTATATTTGGTTGGAGCAAGTCTTTGGCAATTGGAAGTCTAGTTCTTAATATTCTACTCATTAGCAACTGTGCCGGTGTCGCATCTAAATGCGAAAGCTTAGTTCTGCAATACTCTAGCAAAGTTAGATTTAAATCACGACCACTATCCAGTCTCCATGTATTTCCTTAAAATCATCTTAGCTAGTGGCCTTTTCGCGACAGATGCTAATGGTTTGTGGCCTGTGTGTACCGGATGGCCGTATATGTATGTATTCATGTAACTTTTTGTAGGCAAACACAATAGCATATTTTTTTTCAATTTGTGCATACCGCGACTCGGTATCTGTTAAGCTTTTAGATGCGTAACATATATGCTTCCCCGCTTGCAGTAAATGGCAACCAAATTCGTCTTTGGACGCGTCTGCTTGAACTACTTTAGGCAATGTGAGATCAAATGTGTACAACATCGTTGCGTTCTTAATAGCCTGTTTAGTTTTTTGCAACACTCCTGCACAAAAAGTATTCCAAACGGATACGCTGTTTTACTTTTTGACATCTTTTATTCCTTTAATTTCATCTCCTCAACCTGCATATGGAGTCACCTCAGCAGCGGAAAAAATGTGATATAAGTATTTAACGCTTTTAGCGTTAACTGAACTGCGGCTTTTCTTAGTTGAATTTAATGTTAAGTTATCTATTTATTATTATCCCCCCTAAATTCACGTTACGTTTTACCTTCTTCAATCAGATCACCTACTCGTATATAAACAAATCTTTGAAATGACTCTGGAGCAACTTTTATTCCGAAGGGTAAAACATTACACTTATAGCAGTCATTGTACGGAATGTTGAACACTGTTAGATTTTTAGACTCCTCATCTAACCGCAACTGCCAGAAGCTTTCTTTTATTGTTTGCCATTTCGTGCCTAAAATCCTCAATTGTGCGTAGCATAAAAAGCTCATCTTTAATAACCTCGTCAATTCTTTGGTATCTAAGCAAATGCGCAATAATCCGTTTATTTTTCTCCATTACTACCATACTGTGTGATCACTGGTATCATTCATTCGTGATATGATACCTCTTTTTTCCGTTCTTTCGAGTGTATCCTTGACCTTTTTTAAGGTACTTAAAGTTGTTCGTCTCGGAGTTATTATTTACTCGATGTGATCTGTCCTGTAACTCTAAGCGACATGTGTCTGAAAACAAACACCTCGAACACGTTGTTTAAAGGTCTCTACGCTATCCAAATCTATACTACCAACACGCTTCAGCAAACCTATTTGTATATGTACACGATTTTATTCATAGCATAATAATGAATCTAAAACTATATTGTTTTTCTCTATGACTCGCTTGACAATCAATGTTGCACCAACCACCTATACGCTTCAAATTTAACTGAGTAAGATTGTGTTCGATACTTTTGAATATATTCACCTGTGACTCCGTATCTAGTTTATACTCAACCGGCAAACCTTCTATAAGCAAGCATTCAATCCAGCAATCTTTTGTATTATCTCTATCATTTAATGCATCAATGAAAACCTCGCTCTCACTGTCCACTCTCATGCATCACTGTAACGTCACTCACCAGTTTTCATTTTTGGCAGGCTGTAGTAAAATGATTCAACTTTCCTTTTACGTGCGAGTAACCGTAAAATTTACATTTATTTAGCGGGCTCTTGCCGGGCGACTGGGCATCTGAAATTAGGATCACGTGCTTCTGCAATTTTTGATTTTTGCTTCTCGAATCATTTTCCACAAAATTGACATACGAGTATATCCTCTCATCACCTGCGCCTTGCATTATTCCGCACTGCAATCCAGCAATTTCCGCTACTCGACACATTCGATTTCTTATCATCGACTTTTTCTCTTCACCAACTTCGAAACGTCCTTGAGGAAGTGGTCAAACGGCTCACCCTCTTTTTGGTCCCGCATGTAGAATCGGTATCGCTCATAGATCACATTTGTTCTTGCATTACAGTATTCTTTAAACTTATCGATAACCACTTTGATTTCTTGCTGTTGTTCGTCCGTTAATCCAATTGTATGAAATCGCTCAATGGCTTTAGGGCCAGCACAGCTTAAAAATCTCGCCACCTGAATTTTTTCTTCTTCCTTGTCTCAATGCGTTTTGAATCCTTTCCAATTTTCTTTGAGCTTTCCATCAAGGTTCAATTGCTCCGGCCTGGGAAAGTCCATCGCTGTCTTATTCCTCGTGGAATGGTCAGTTTAATGCTGTTTTTCAAGAAAAATTCACGTATCGCTGCTTCTGCTTCTTCTGTGATTTACGAATATGGACCTCAGGTTTTTTTACAAGTTGTTTACTTTTGTTTTTTACTTTTATGTACCGAATGCGCCATGTGGTATATTCATTAAATGGGAAAAAATTATTTGTGATTTAATTGCTTTTATTTCGAGTTACCAACACGACAGCTTAGCAACGGCTGGCTATAGAGAGTGTACAATCATTGTGCATGTTACCTTGCTTGTTTGCATATACAAATGTGTACATATACAACACTGATGACTTCATTTTCGTGCTTCGATTAGGGTCTTTACATTTTACAAACCGACCGTAACCGTAAGAAGTTTCCAATTCACTTCGCGAAGTCTTTGAAGCAGAGATTGGTATCGGAGCTGCAACTTGATCGGTCGGCAAATTTTTCGAGGTTTGCATCTGAAATGACTTAAATATCCGTGTCCAAATTTTTGTACGAATAAACATGACAATGTAAGACCTAAACTTAGTCCAGGCATACTACTCGTTGTTGATGAACTTCAATTTCTTCTTGCGCTTCTTGCAAAGGATAGAATCTGATGAAATACTGTGATGTCAAGTGTATGAATAATAACATTCAAGAAACCCTTGCATAAACGTTACCTAACACGAAGCAGGTTGGCAAGATAACTGCAAGGCCAATACACCCATTTGGGGAAATATTATGGTGTGTGATAACTATGATATTTTCGCCAGCCCTCTCAGTTTAAGTAAAAAAAGTACTTGGATCAATTAAGCAATTAAAACTAAGTCCGCAATCAGACATAGCCTGATCAACCAAGCATTTGGAACAGTTGTAACGAGAAAGTATCTCTAGTTACAGAATACCTGCGGTAGATAATTCGAGTGCAGTTACCCTATTTTTCACATGGGGCTTGCAGAAGTCTTTTTGGTAAAGAGAAGATACAGGAAACATCCTATTTCATCTGTTAATGGTCAAACACTATTAGAAGGATTCTCGTTAATCCGCTTTGGAATAGCTCACCTTGTGATTGCTTGCGGCTGTTAGAATCGAGCAGCAAATTCTAATTGATTTACGAATTTATGGAAAACTCTGTCATAAATATGCGCACTCCCAGGTACGGCCTTGAGTGGATAATAAACTAAACCAAAAACCGCGCCTACCTTCTACGTACATATGTACGAGTATATCCACAACCATCGACTGCATCGTTTTGAAAAGTTGTTATCAAAATGTACCACACACGCAGCAAGCATCACATCTCCTCTTTAAAACGCTACTCTATTAGTTTTGCTCAGTGAGAAAAAAAAGGAAAAGAACTCTAATCGATTTTGCGTTGGGTCGGAACTTAATTCGATTTTCCTCCAAACCGGGATTCCCGTAGACAATAGGACTATAACTACCACGACGACGACGATAATGCCGACTAGTGACTTTTTGGTCATTGCTCTACTTGGTTTCCATTCCAAGCGCAATCAACTTCAGAACATCCACTTTCTTCGTGTTGAACGTTTTTTGTTCCACCCATTGGCCTAAAGACTTGGAAAGAACCATGAAATTGCATTGTGAAATCGAATCAGTCCGAACGGCGACGAAAATTCGATTTTCCATCGTCATAGTCGTCGTTCTGCTAAGGATATACGAGTACTTGCACTCATATGTAGGAGTAGATACTCCCACAACGTAGGAATCCGATCGCTATCCAGATAGCGCGAGAATTCCCTGAACGAAATTCCCATATCTAATATAATTAATGGCTTTACAGGACAGACACCGAATTTGCACGTTGCACGAGACCATCGCTGGTTACTATACTAACTTTGTCTATTTCCAGTTCTAATTCCAGTTCATCCTTACATCGAACTATAGTCTATCTTCCGCCCCAGCTCTCGTTCTCACCACCCCATCAGGTAAAGCTCCCACAGGCATTGAGAGAAGGACACGTTCATTACGTTACAACACTAGAAATGCCACATCAGCAACAGACAAATTAATGACTACGTGGGGGTGCTCTCCCAGTATCTAGGTATATGGCTAGGTAGTGATCAAAAAAAAAAAAGACAATCTTTAAAAATTGAAATAAAAGATAGAAATCCCTGCAAAAAAAGGTTACTGTCGAAAACGTAGATACGAATACTATCAACTGTCGAAAGTCCCTGATGGGTCCATGAGTTGGGTATGGTGATTTACTGGTGTACGAGTATGTAGTCCTAGACACATCCAAACCAATCCAATCGGCAGGCATGTGCCAACTTCAAAGATAAATCGTCTGTCTAACAGACAATCACCTCACAGTGAGATAATTTCCAAACGATATAGAGGACTCATTCTACAGATATTATGTTAGACACTATGGATACCTTTTTGCGAAACAAGTAGTCCTCGTACAATAGATACAAATGAACAAAAAAACGGGATAAAATGCTGCTGGCTGCCAGAGGTGTCCGTCTAATTACAAAATTCAGCTCTGACCACGTGGAAAATTTCAGTGATGTTCATTCTATCTGTCTAGGTTGTTTCTGTCTGTTTGTTGGTCTGTTCCTGTGCTTTTTCTGTTGCCATTTTTGTAACTTTGAGCGATGTACGAGTCATATGGGGCGGCAGACAGTCAATAGGTGGGTGGAATTGGCGCTAATTGCCTTTGTGAATGTCATAATCGGGGACGGCGATCTGATGAAATGGATTAATCTCCACCGAATGATTGGATTGAAATTGGATACGGTCGTGCTTGTACTGTGTGGACGCTGTTGTTTAATGGGTGACATGGAGGAATGCGGGGAATGTGTGAAATTTATGCAGAGAATGCGAGAATTGATTAATATCTCGTAGGAATGAGGGTGAGGACGTTAATTTAATTCGAACATTTTTTCGTACTGAAGAGCGCACCAGTGATATCTGTTTCAGTGTGACTAATTCTGTCATGGTAATCGGAGGTTCTGTTGGAGATAGCAAACCTTGAGGACATAATCAAAGGACCTAATAAATTTTATGATAATAGGGTTGACTTTATGCACATTCCCGTATGTACTCTGAATATGCATGCGTAAGGTTCAAACTTCGCTTCAAAATTTTCTTATGTCGAAAAGAAGTACAGGAATTATGTTGTTTATTTCTGGTGATTTAAAGTGTTGGATAGTAAGCGATTTACATTCTGTTATGTGCAAGTCATGCCTTAACTCCTCAACGAGTTTTTTTAGTGGATGGTCCTATTTCAGTATACGGACTTCACCTCTTATCCCCTTTTAAGAATGTGGAGTCTAGATTGCCCCAAAGCTTAGAATGCAGTTATGCCCAATCACACAGACGATACTTCATGATTATCACTTTATTAAATGCAAACATTTTTTGTAAGCGCTAAGGTAATTTATACGCTTGACGATACTTGCCAGGTTTAACCCTATAGTTCACGCATTTTCACAATGTATCTGGGAGCATTCATATCACTGATGGTATCTATTGTACCAGTTCCGTCTTAGCACTTCAAAATATTTCTCACTTCGTTGTATCTTTATACGACCCTACATCAATTGTTTGGGTATTGACAGACCTTTTAACGAAATCCGTCCGTATTGATGGTTCGGGAGCATATTTTCTGATTTGATAAAATGGAAACAGTTCCCGAGGAACACTATATTCAAGTACTCGTAATTTTGTCATTATACGTGGAAGTCTGGTTCTACTACCTTTAGCAACCTAGCTTCTACATTTTTCATGTGTATATGAAAGTTGCACTTCTCAGACATGACTGCAACGTTTTAATGAAGATTGTAGAATATCACTCCATCTTGTGCTGTACATTTCTTCTTACCAACCCTTGTACAAGTGCACAGCACTTCCTCTTCTGTTAGTTTGCTTCCTTTTTGCTACAATAATTTATATCTCATCTACCCTATTCCCATTATACGTAGGATGTGATAGTACTGTCATTTCCCTAGTGTTATTGTCACCCTCTTAGCTGAAACTTATGACGTTGTGTCTCGTTCCCCAAGTCTTCATTTGCACTTTTTCGGATTTCGTCTTATCGGTCGTTTATTTCTTATTTGCATACTTCGGCTGTTTATTTAAAGGAGCTTGCTTTTTCGTCTTGCTCAAAAACCCTCTGCTTGAGGATTCACAATAATGTTGTTCCACCAAAAGACGGGGTATCACTGGCCTGAATTTACTCCTCTAGGCTAGCAAGTATCTTGCAAAAAGTGCTGGTATTACCTAAGTTAACTGAGGCATTAATGAAATTTAATTGTCGGCATTTGTGTATATACAGATCCATGTATTTGCTCCGTCGGTGATAGTAGGATAGTGTCTCTGCTGCTCTGGGGATTTCGCAACTCCTCATATTTCTACTCCGAATAACCCGGCTGTTTCTAGAGTTTATAAACACTTCTGCGTAATTGTTGCACTGGTAATTTCGTTAGGTTTGCCTTTCAGTGAACCATTTATTCGCCTCTTTAATGATAGTGTGTAACTCAATTTCTGCACATACAATAGGAACTCAGGTCATCTACGAGTATTACAAGTGCATCAATTACATTACAAGGATGGGTTGACTAAGATCTCTAGACTTTAGAGCAGCGGATGCTCGTATAACTCGATTCAACACACAGTTGAACGATTGCCAACCGGAGTGTTAACCAAGATGCACCATAACAATGGATATATCACTCAACCCTACAGTCAGGCATATTAACCAGAAGCACCATCTCGTCTTTGACTTGTGCTCAGCTTAGCTTCGAAGTATTTGCAATTTGCGTCATCTAGTCCCTCGAATTCGATTCAACGAAAAAATTAAAATGTTCTGGTTGAACTGATTTTTTCATTTTTAACGTTCATTGCCGGACGAACACGGGCTGGAGTATTCACATCACTAACCTGTCCGAGACGTTCAAATTTATCGACTAAATCCACTACATCTGTGCGAGAAGGCGCTTGATGATCAAACAAACACTATAAACCTTACGAAACGTTATAGCGATATTTTCACTATTTCAACACGTCGTGCGAGTGTATATCGGTCCATATTTAATAACCTTCTGCAACATTTTGTAGAATGACTCTCTAATCCGATAGACGTTTACTTTACTAGCTGATTGTCTCTCATCTTATCTTGGCCCTAAAGCACCCATAGTGATTTGCTATTCATTAAAGTCTAATTAGTCAGACGATTACCTGCGAGAATTGTTGTTGCCGGCGAATCTAACATACAATTAACTTGAGCGAAACAGTGTCAGTATCAGTGATGACAGATGAAAATCAATTTCCAAGCTTTCCTCGGTGCTATTATCTGCGACGAAAATATCCTTTTCGAAAATATTAACAAAATCTGGACATATACTAGTACTCGTAAGTCTAGATTTATCGGCAAATCATCATCTTTATCGGTACAGTGTGCTGCTTACACTTCAACTTGTTGAAATTCATTTTCTTCCAGCCGATTTTTTTCTATAAGAAGAAAGAAAAGACCTTGCTTACGTTTAGTTAGGTAATAATTTGCAGCTGAATTCTTAGTGCAAACTACTGCTTTATAGTCTGAGGTCTAAACAAATAATTGTTATAAGTTAGTAAGACGATTGTACGTCAGATGTCTCCGATTGGGGACGCTGAATATTATTTGAGCAACCTAAAGACAAAGCCTCCTGTAGAGCAGTATATTTTTGGACCAAGGATCCCTAGGAACAGGAATCGATTTCAAGTGTTGTAGTGATATGTAGCTTTTGTTCACAGTTTAAGAATTTCGTCCTTCTTTCGCCCTGTCTAAAACCTTTTTTAAGCCCAAATCATTGGATACGACAACCTATATACCTTGATGAAGCACCAAATTCTTTGACTGGCATCGTATGTTGCATTTGGTGAAGTGCTCGTCTCTAGGAATGCTGCCGTCCATTGATGATATCATTTGTGGAACACGCATTTGATTCGATGCAGGTGAATTCCTTAAAATAAAAGAAAAAATTAAATTGATTGTGGAACAATTTTTTGTTAGTGGCTTCACTCACCCTGTTGTTTGCCACTTTGTACGCAGAGAGTGGGACCTACGGTTCCTCGCCGAATTTCAACGGAGGGAGAATGAGAAACTGTTTCTTTGATTGAGCTTTGTCGTGCCTATCGAAAGGGTGATTACGACAAAAATTATTTTCTCCATTTTTCGATATTTTGCTTACGAATTGAACCCATATCTATGTCCTAGTATCCTACAGGGAGTGTAAGAAAAATTGTTTGCATATCGTAAACGTATCTCAATAGATTAATATCTGTTGAATGTACTATATCCCTTCGACATCCGCTATACGCGTTAGCTATTTCAGTCCAGGTTCAAAGAAATCAGAAAACAATTTTTTGTTTCTTTTCAATCCGTCTATGTACTCGTACCATTAATTATCAAAACCGACTGTGGTTATCTAGTATCGACTATGATTCCATTACAAGTTCTCTCCGTGAAATCGGAGGTTATCTTGGCAATAATTCAGATTCCAAAAGTCATTGCTCATTTTGGCAACATTGCCAGCTACGGTAACTATTTTTAAAATTATCGATAAACATCGGGACGATTCCGGCAGTTTGTATTTAATACGAGTTCTTAGTTCGTCCACTACACTATCCTTAATAAGCTATTGTCTCCGCCAATTTTATGTTTATATACCCTCTGCGAAAAGATAGTCGCCTGAGCTTATGGTGTCTCCTCAATATATTCGTAAGTCCAGGTTACTAGGAGATTGGCTTGTTTGAATGATCTTGTAAGGTTTTCTAACACTGCTCTTGCTTTGCCCATATTTTTTTTCCGCTGCGATACATTTCAGTCTAAGATCGATTAGGAATGGCTGTAATTTTTAATTATGCTACCAAAAATGTTCTCCTTTTTACTAACAATTTTCTGTCAACGTTATATTTAGATATCAAGCAATTGTGTTTGAACAATCTGCCTTTTACAAATTGATAGAGATTTGAGGGGTGTGGGATCAAATTGAGGCGATTGCCTATAGACAACTAACGTTAAATATGTTTAAACTCTGCTAGGTTCTACATCAAATTTAAATTTCCAAACTCTCGAACTAACTGGTGTTATAAAAAACAAACCTTAACCATTATTTACATATGCAAGCATCAAAAATGCATGCGGTGCACAGTGTGACATTTAACACGCACGTGTGACAATCAGTTATAACACTCACCAGCATGATGTCCGCATGTTAAATTTAGTGTCAAATATTCAGAATGTTGTTACCCGCACAGACCAACAATGACCAGTTATCCATTCACCCCTCGGTTGCGGCAATAACGAACGCATTTATGTGGTGTCCTCACGATGATGAGTATTTCGATTCCGATTTCAAATAATAAATCCCAAAATTCCCAGCAACATCGCCCCGATTTTTTCGATCTCTGACCGATCCATGACACATAATCGTATCAGTGATCATCTGCTGGTAAGATACAATTGATTTCCATATCACGGAATACAAATCATTCGATTTGGTTATTTCCCTGGACATCTGGTTCTGGTCATGGTCCAGCACAGAGTCGGTCACCTTAGTGTGGAATATAAAAATTTGTGTGACAACTGTCGTCACACTTTTGTTCAGACATCGTGTAGTACGTTCAATAAAACCCCTCGCCAGCCGAGTGTGTGGTCCGTCATTCATTGGGAGTCGTAAGAGTACACATTCTCGTATACACGTAGGAATATGAGACGACGTAGAACAACGACAACCACAATCATTAAATTGAATTTAAGTATCCGAAGTAACAAACAAAAATGTCAGGGATTTATTAAAATTAGGATCGGGCACGTCATGTTATGAAACTCTAATCCCTCCTGTGACAGGAGGTGCAGAGTTATAGGCGCCAACACATTGTCATGCATCAGTTTAGATCTTGGCCAGGATTTACGACTCATTTAAGGCACTCGTGTGTGTTCTGGTCGCTATCGTCATCTATCGAGATCTTTAAATGGCCTCGTGTGTGTGTTTGTGTTGGGAGAGTAATAAACATGTCACCTGGCATACTCTTCTTAACTACCATGAAGAGCCAATTTACTGGACTTGGTTTAATAAAAAAACAGAAAAAGTCCTTTAAATCCTTAGAAGAGGAGAAAAATTTAATACAACAAATTTTCTACACATAAATCTCCCCAGCTGGTCACTCACTTGACGTTGAGTTTCAGTTCCTTTATATTGTAAAACGTGAACGATAGTCCATACCAGGATTTAAGCTCAGGGAATCTAACCTGGAGTAGTTCTGGATTACTTAGAAAAAGTCGGTAGGAGGAGAGTACATATTTGTCACGTAAGTGTTAATCCATAAAAAAGGGCGAGAGAGTAAAATAAAAATAAATTTTTGTTGTGTTCGCTACAAATTGCTGGCTATTCGCGATGCACCATTCGGTTCCGGGCATAAACTTTCAAATTCATTTGGTTTTACTTGTGATACAATCGTTTGAGGGTTTTTTTTTGTCAACTTCTCCAGCTCCACTGGCAGTTCTTTTCCTCTTCACCGTGGCCTTTTGGTTCAAATTTTATCTTTGTTTCACCTCACTTTAGTATGTTTTCCTGCTGCTCCTCGTCGACGTCACTTGGTATTGATATGCTTGGTTTCTTCTTCCTTTTGGATTATTGCCGAGACGTGGGAATTTATTTATTACCTCTGAAGCTGTTCTGGTCCTGGAGGATAAATTTGTCAAGTTAGTCGCACTAGTGTGCTCGCGCGAGACGTTATTGTATTCGTACGTGGTAAAGCGGAATGAAAATAGCAGATTGCAAGTTTGTAAGATTTATCGTTTCCCCTTCTTTTCGGGGCTTGCTTTATACATTTTGTCTTCTTTACTTTCCGTTTTCTTTTCTTCCTTCTACGTTTTGATTTTCAATTGCGTTTTCGTGGAAAGAAGGTGAATAAGAATATATTGATTGCATGTTCAATTGCATGCCCGAAGGAGAAAACATATTGAGTGAGACAATGCGAGCTGAAGTTCGATAAACTCGTACACACTTTGGGAAACGAAATTTGATCGTTGATACAATCTTTCAGAGATCTGATACAAGACGAAGAGGATACCAGTAAGAGGGTGATTTTGTCCTTTATATTGGAATTTATATCACAGAGATCTACGAGATAATGTGGGAGTGCTAATTTATGAAGAAGCATTCATTTTCAGATCGAAAGACAGCTCTGAGATCTTAAATGTTGGCTTAGGAATTTTATCTAATAGTTGGGCTCATTTCCTGGTGCTTAAGATCCATCTTCTGATTGAGAATCATATTGGAAATGTGGTCTAGTGCTACCGCAAAATCATAACGTTCTGTTGTCTTGTGAGGTGATAATTGTCTATGGGAATATGGTTGTACCACTTTAAATGCGACCCTATTAAGTTGCTTAAGAAGCTCACATCTGTGATATCTTCCTGTTACTAGTGGACTTGCCCGTTGACCTGTTAACGACGAGTCAAAAGTCGTATGCGGTAGGTGCTCACTATCAAGGAGTAGTGAACCATATGAATCTATGAACGAAATATTCAAGATAACATTATTCTCTAGACAGACTTCGCAAGTTCTATTGCACCGCCCTGTAGCCGTACATTGGTTTCTGACAAATCAAATGAATCTGCTGGGTTCCAAAAATTATGCTTGTCGTCCTAAGGCCTTATAATACTTCAATAATAAAGCGTTCAAACTAATGACCTGAGTACAGCCGTCTAACGGTCCACGCTGGAATGATTATAACTCTGCTTATGGAATCGAATAACCCACATCATTTTGCAGAGTTAAGTAAAGGTCTCAAGCGAGGAATTCTACTGCTAGGAGGATTCTCTCAAAAGGGTTTCTGCGCGGTAAATTTGTTGCAGTGGCCAGTTAAGAAGAGTTAGTACTTTGAGTTGCCAGCCTCCCGAATGGTCCGACCAGTAGAGCAGAACACCAATACTCATTATTCACCTAAAGGAAAGCAACGAGACTTGCAATCTTTTTTTAGTGGCAGAATATGCGCATAATATCGCAGTATCTGCAAAAATGGCATCGTCCTTTTTTTCAGGAAAACCCAAAGTGGGAACTCCAATCAAGGGTTATGTAGTAGCTATATTAAGCCACAGTAAGGTAAGTAGTAGTGTACGTCCGGAAACAGTAGCTCGTGTTTGTTTCTCTCAAGAGACCATACTTCCACTGCGATTTACAGTACATTGTCATTCAGGTTATTTAAGTTTGCCAACTTTAGGTTCTAATTTTGTTTCTGGGCTCGTAATTGCTGTCAGTTGAAAAGTTTATCCAAGCTAAGTTTCTCATCTCAGTGATATTCTTTGTAAGTAGCAAGAGAATGTATAAGGCATCCCCAATAATACTCGTATGCAAGCTAGACATATGCATTTCGAATTAGTTTGTAAAAGCTTGTAGCTTTCTCACAAGTTGGTACTTGTATATAGGGTGTCTAAACAAGAGGTGTAGGATATGAAAGGCCTTCTATTTTATAGCTAATGCACATAGAGTTGGTATATGAGTCATCTACAAATTTCGGAATTTTACCATGGAACGCCACACAGTGAAAGAAAAAACCGCTGAATTCTATTATGAGAATTCGAATTCAATCAGGACAACGATACGAATACTTCGTGCCAATTTTGCACATATTCATGTGCCTTCCGAGACGTGTGTGCACAACATAATGAGAAAATCGCAAGGGACGGGCTTATTGAATGACTGTTTGGTGGGGCTTATGAACCGCAGGTGTCAGAGGGCCGTACCGACACAGGATAAACAATTTCTTGTGACCGGAGCTCGAGGATATGGATGCGGATGACCTATACTTTCAACAGGATGGTCCTACGTGCCGTCGTAGTCGCGAAACAATCGACATATAATAATAAAGGTTTCAGGGATATCTCTACAATTGTTCATTTTATTGAAATAACAAATTCTACACCTTTTTGATACACCATTTAAGTATATCTTTCATCATGACTTATGGGGCGTAGAATGGATTGAGAAAAGATGGAAATACTCTTCTAAAGAATTATATAAGGTGCGTGGTATGGGCCTCCGGAGACAATTGCTTCATAGGGTGATGTGCCCCGAGGCCGAAATCGATTAATCAAGTAGAATCGTTATAGGGCAAATGTCTTCATTACGGGTATTATTGCATTCTCGAGGAGTATCACTTCTACTTTATCTTGTGAACTTTTTTAGGCGCAGATTTAAAATCATCATAGACAATTTGGCAATCACATCGCCCAATAAATCAAAGTCTTGTCGTTTCAAATTCAACATTCCCGATAAATACGAATGGCTTTTTCGAAATCCAACTTCAGAGATTTTTCAACTCGACGGGATGAAGATGTAGATTTTTAAGGATAACAAGATCAAGCACAAAAGAACTCTTAAGTCTAGAATTAATTCCGCTCATACCTCTAAGTCACCCAACCAACCCAAGCTACCTGAGAACCGCAACCCTAAGGATAAGCCTAAGCGCAATATACAATCCAAGCCCTCCCATCGAGACCCCAACTGGAGTTTTAAGGTTGTCTTATTTCCCTCGTTTTCTCCACGGAATCACTTGCTTTCCCCTCCTCATGTCATCCAACCAAAAGAACATAAAGATGTCTCCCTCCCCACAAAATCTGTCAAACCCAAACGTGTCTCTTTTAATATTACACCCAATCAATCTCCTACAAAACTCCAAGCCTCACACCCTAAATCCCCCTCACTTTCCGCCTCCTATCCGAATTTCATCCGCTCCCACACACTTAATCCTCCGTCATCCACGTTGGCTGTTGACCATAGCTCCTCCAATACTCTCGAAATCCCAACCTCCACAATTCTTGACCCCTTGCTTCCTCCCGCAGTTAAACTAACCAAGAAGCTAGCCGACGTGGGAAATGACGGCCGCTATGTCCTTTCCCGCCTGAGGGACCGTCGGCTATATCAACACGTGCGACTCTACCTTGCTTACTTGCACGATAAACCCGATTCTATTTGCATCGATGGTACCACTCGTACAAATCTCATGGTTTCAATCCAACAGGAAGGACTCCCCACTGATCCCAAAGATCTTCGACGAATTTTTATCGATTTTCACAACAATTTCAATATCTCTTCTGCAAACGTCGATAACGATCTCTCCTCATACGCCTCTCATGTCTCTTCCAAACGTCTCTTGCATCTCCAAAAAACGCGCTCTAGTTTTAAAAACTACTATTGTCCCTAACATGCCCCACAATCCAGCAAACAATCGTCTATCACTCTACTACCAAAATGTGAGGGGGTTGCTATATATCTCAACTCTCAAAAGCTGCCTTATGATATTTTTGCCTTAACCGAAACTAATCTAATATCTAATATCAAGGATTCGGAACTATTCACAGCAGAATTCGGTTTATTTCGCGACGATGGACGTGATAATAATGACGATTCTATAGGACGAGGCGTCCTTCTGGCAATCAAAATTCGGTTGAACCCTGAGCTCGTCAAAAAGTCATCTACAGCCGATTTC
This sequence comes from Volucella bombylans, assembly GCA_949129095.1. NCBI lineage: Eukaryota > Metazoa > Arthropoda > Insecta > Diptera > Syrphidae > Volucella > Volucella bombylans. The sequence goes on from OX422140.1 coordinate 102,717,394, forward strand.
GAATTTATCTATGTTAAAGTTACTCCCTCCAAACACAAACTCTATATCCTCTGTTGCTATGTTCGCCCCTCCCAACCAATACACAGTTATCAGTTCGCGACTAATGCGGTTGATTCCCTCTTCGAAATCACAGATCCCTGTGATGAAATCATTGTTCTCGGTGACTTTAATCTCCCTCACCTCCAATGGACTCACTCGGACGAAGAATCCTATCTTGTTGCCACAAATGCAACTTCTGACAAAGAAATCCTCCTCACAGATTGCCTCACAAACTCTGGCCTTTTTCAAATAAACTCAATTTCTAACTTCATGGGTCGGAAACTAGATCTGATCTTTACATCCGACACCACGAACTTTCTTGCTCTCGAGTGTGAACTTCTTCTTTCGAAATTAGACCATCTCCACCCACCTCTCCTCGTTATTTACTCATATGATAACAATAATTCCTTGAGCCTTTCAGAAACTCCCTTCCATTTCGATTTCCGTAAAACCAATTACACTAAGCTCAACAATCTTCTCAAAAATGTTGACTTTAGTTTTCTTCAAAACAGTAACTTAACCGCAGATTCTGCTGTAGCTATCTTCTTCGTTAAGATTTTCCACTGTATAAGGCAAACTACTCCTTTTATTCGACGCAGAAATCCTTCGTCATCTCCTTCCTGGTATAATAAAGAACTTCGTACACTTCGTAATAAGAGAAACAGGTTATGGCAACAATACGTTAAATCTGGTTCTGACTTTGACCAACAAAACTACCTCCTAGCTTACAATCACTTCTCCCAACTTGCTGAATATCGTTACCAAAGATATCTCACCCAAATGCAATCTTCCATCATCTCAGACCCTAAAAGATTCTACCAATTTATTAACACAAAAAAAAATCCGATTGCTATCCATCAACTCTCAAATTTTCTAATATGTCTCCCGATGACCCAACAACCATCGCTAATCTATTTGCGAACTTCTTCAGTCAATCGTTTTCGGCCCAATCTGATGACATCGATCCTGAATACTTTTCTTACCTGCACAACGGTTGTCAAATATCTCCCTCGTCAGTTGAAATTACTTCAGCGCAGTTACTAGACAAAATACATAAACTGAAAGACGATTTTTCCCCCGGTCCTGATGGATTGCCCGCAGTTGTCTTAAAAAAATGCGCTGATAATTTAATTAATCCCCTCACTAGTATTTTCAAACTATCTTTGTCTGAAGGGCTCTTTCCTCATCTGTGGAAAAGCGCTTTTATTACACCTATTCACAAAAAAGGATCAAGGCATGATATCTCCAATTATCGCCCCATTGCTAAACTCTCCTGCATCCCCAAGGTTTTTGAAAGTATTGTTTATGATGCACTATATTTTCAATGTAAATCTATATTTGCAACCAACCAACAAGGTTTTGTTAAAGGCAGATCAACGATCACCAACCTCATTGAGTTTGTTTCTAGTTCACTATGCGAACTAGAGCAAGGGAAAGAAATTGATGTAATCGCCACGGACTTCAGTAAGGCCTTTGATAAAATCTCGCACAAGTAAATTTTATTCAAACTCAAAGCTCTTGGTTTTGAACCTAGACTGACCTCTTGGATTAATTCCTACATTAAAAAACGCTCCTATATTGTTTATTTTCGTTCCCACTTTTCTGACCCAATTCTCGCCACTTCGGGTGTTCCACAAGGCAGTCATCTCGGTCCATTAATTTTTATTTTAACTACTAACGATGTTGTTAACGTCATAAAGTACTCCCACATATCTATCTATGCCGATGATATGAAAATCTATAGACAGATCTCAAGTCTCTCTGACTCTCAACCTTTACAAGATGATCTTAATAGATTCTCGACATGGTGCCATAAAAACTTTCTCGAGCTCAACATAGAAAAATGCCAAGCCATTTCTTACTCCCGGAGGCGTTTGACACTTCGAACCCGCACCTACTATTTATCAAACCAAAGAGTAGCTGTAGTTACTTCAATGCGGGACTTGGGTGTCATTTGTGATTCACAGCTTAATTTTCGCAACCATATAGACTCCGTAATTAGGAAAGCTAACTCCGCTCTCGGATTTGTTAAACGATGGTCAAAAGAATTCTCCGACCCCTATGTCGCCAAATCCCTGTACACAACCTTTGTTCGTCCACTTCTCGAGTACGCCAGCGAAATATGGTCTCCTTACTATGATGTACATATTCTGCGCATTGAAGCTGTCCAACGTAGATTCCTGCGTTTCGCATTACGCGGGCTACCATGGGCTGACCACAATATTTTACCCCCCTATGTAAATCGATTAAAACTACTCGGTCTCCTGTCTTTGGAAAACGTCGGCAGTCCGCCGATATTCTCTTCATACATAAACTCTTAACTGGTATCATTGACTGTCCCACAATACTCTCCCAAATCCCAATCAATACCAACCCATGTCATTTAAGATCTGTCTACCTTTTCCGTCCGAATAATCACAGGACAACTTATGGTCTCAACCAGCCACTGTGTCGTATGCTACGTGAAACAAATCGGGTACGTCAAGTGTTCGATTTCCACCACAGCAGCCCAGCCCTCCGAAATTCCCTAAATAACCATTTTTCCCGTCTATAGACCTTAGCTTAAGTAGAAATAGTAGTTATAAGTCATAGTTTTAAGTTTAGTTTGTTAAGTTATATGTTTGTATTAAACATTTCCAATAAACTGTCCGGGGTTGACCCGGGCCTGAAATAAAATAAAATATCCTAACTCGACCGATATGATTGACTTAAGTGGCATTCACATTTCAAATCTGCTGTTTAATTCTCCTATTTGGAGGTTGTTTTCTTGCCTATGATTCCCAAATCCTCGACAATAAATTCCCGTTCGCTAGTTTTATAGGCCCTATTTTTAGAGGCTGTATCGGACACGAACGCGTGCTTGCTTTAAATTGAATGGACTTTTGATGACTTTTGCTTTTGCATCTTCGACTGTTTCTCATTGCGCCACATGTTTGTCTGTAATCTAGCTATCTTCATCTTTTGGCTCTTGTATCTGGCCATTCAGAATGTTCCACTTTTTTCGATCTCCGGATTGAGGCTTCAGGAAAATCTGAGCTCCGTTCAGCTAACATCCACCTTGCTCTCTCGCTATTTCCGCCACCAAAGCTCCACCGAAGTTGGCAGTAACATTCCGCTTCTTCAAACTTTTAACCGTAACCGATGAAACGAAGTTCAGTACTGCCGGGCAAGTCACTTTGGGAGGCACTACCGTACAATCTCTGCAGTTTTGATGACCATGCACGCAGATTGTCTTTTGATTTTGGCCTTATGAAAAGCCCATCGGATGCAATGCCACCACAACTCCTGCTACGGGAAAAATTAGAAATCGACTTTCCCTGTGCCCAAGACCACTTTTGGCCGGAATTCGACACAAAACCGGTGTAGGATGCGACGTTAGTATCTTTCTGGACGACGACAATGTTATAGTTCACTTCTCGTTAGGAAAACTTGCGTCTGTCTTCCAACCTGAAATATACGCAATCCTGATCGCAACGAACCGTATTGTGAAGAATCTGAGGAGGGGACGAGAGCTTTGCGGGACGAGAGCTTTGCAGGACCCGAACGCCACAGTATTCTTTAAATAAGTTATTGTGAAAGTGATGACGACACCACGGGTAAGAGGTAGCCGCTGACGTAATAGGGGCTCATCTTTCAGAGACTAAGAAATTTCAGTAAAAGTAACATACAAGGAATACAATGGACTAGCTCTTTGAATGTTCCAACAAGAAAACGAAAAATCTTAAAATGTCCAAATTCATTGGAATTTGAACAACGCGAAGTACGCCCACCTTTTAGAGTAATAGTGGAACTGGTTTTGCATACTTTTTAAATGACATACGAGTGCCAGTAAATGTCCTTCTGCCGGTAAAATCTTTTCTGATTCTCCCAAATCACTACGTTGTTTCTGTTTTACAATAGATTGTTACTTTTAAATCTGGCTCAAAAATGATCTCGGTCTTACGCTACTCCTACCTACGATAGTTTTCTCATTACTTTACTATTCAGCAGAGAATTATTGAAACTTTGTGTGCCATAACAATTCGTGGTCATAATTTTCACGGTTCTCCACAATTTGCTCGGAGATATATTTGTTGGTATATGATTAATTTCAATGTCATTCTTCATATAGCAACAACAAGTGAATTTTATACTCATCGTTGAGCTCTGCTTGGAAATTCTGAACCCAGTTGAGTTTTCAAGACTTGCTTGGTATATGGAGAAAATCGTTGTTATTACGTCTTCTTCAAAGTCGAGGTTTTGTACAATGATTCCTAATAGTATCATTTATTCGAACTCAAACTTAGGCATTTTATGTTTGCCTTCATTTGACATAATTGAGCTGGTGTTTGTATCTTTTTAGAGTCTTTCCCCATTATGTGGATAGTTGTTTTCGTGGATTCCTAGAATGCTATTAATTCCACCATGTCAATGCGCATAGATTCGATTGGAAGCCAATCATCGTAATGCCATCGTGATACTATCCTTAGGAATGCCGATCTGTAGCCAATAGCAGTGAGCTTTCATGACTTATTGCCTTCTTCTGTTACATGATATTGCAGAGTACCTCCTTGCATCACATTTGTTGTCTGCACAAGCCTAAAAGACAAAAGGTATTGAGACACTGTATACTTATTCTGAAATATATGACCAATCTTCTAACAATGTAAGGTTTTGTTTTGATACACTCCTTAAAGGCAAAGTTAGCAAGAAAACCCATGCTCTAAAATTAGAGTGGCGCTTTTTTATGCCTTTCTTATAGAGCGATTTGTCCAACCTTTCAAAATACATTTCCGTTTCGGCGATCACCTCTTCATTGGAGTCATATCACTTTCCGGCGAGCATTATTTTGAGGTTTGCGAACAGGTCACTGGGGGTTAAATTTGGGGAATACGGTGAATGCGGGAGCAATTCGAAGCACAATTCATGCATTTTTGACATCATTGCGACCGACTTGTGACACGGTTCATTGTCTTGGTGAACGAGAAATTTTTCTGCGTTTCAACTGCGGGCATTTCTTCGCGACTTCTGCCTTTATGCGTATTTTTTCTCATCAAATAACAGTGTTTTGAGCATATCAAAAAGTGCGTCACTAAAACTTCAATACCTCGATGATTCTTGCTCATCTTGACACGCATCGTTTAAAGATTGATACTAACTTAAAATCTTATGGATATGTGGCGATGTGTCTCAATTCGAATGGTAAAAATGAAAGAACACTTGCCACTATTTATACAAAAACATCCAATTCTTTTATTACTGGGAAATTTTAAGAAAATATAATTTTAAGGAGAAACGGTAACGCTAACTTCCCGCAGGCACAGAATGTCGTACATTAGTACGACAAGAAATAAGTACTCCCATTGACAGGGCGCGTGCGTGTCGATTGGAGTGCTATACCCCTCCCCTCTGAGTGTCTCTAATGTGGTTGTGATGCGAATGATACTTTCTGGGTTCGAAATACGTCCTAATCGGTTCTCGTGTAGAAGGAATGTCTGACGAAGGAGATGATGCTGGTCTCTCGAAAAATGCTGGCTTTAGCCGCTCCGTCGACACCGTTTTCGTTGACTTTGAAGACATGATCCGAAATGCGATGGACTACCTCGAAAGGGCCGTCGTATGGTTGTTCACAGGGCAACTTCGTCGAGTCAACTCTGACGAACACGTGGGTGTACGAGTACAGTATTTTGTGTGCGAAGGATTACGCTTGCAATGATGAGCCGTTGGTCTTGCACGAACTAGCCGCATTTGTTCATGAAACTTGTTTACAAAATACTCTGGGTTTGGCGAGACTTCCTCATCAGTGAAAATTCCCCTGGTAGGCGAAGAGGGGGACCGTAAACCATTTCAGCTGCTGTTGCCTTGATGTGACGGCTGACTTCGTTGCGCTGACACGGCAAACACGAGCGTGCCCACATATGATGTTGCTGTTCATCTTGCGCCAGACGATCTTCTTCGGGCGATGATCTTCTTAGTGGCATATCCACTGGGATGAGAACAGTTATGTGCGTTGTTAAATATACGCCTTCTTAGTGACCCGGGTGCAAATGAACGAATGTTGTTGTCTGCAACGTCACAATAAACTACTGCGTCGGTTCCATCAGTGCGAATTCCTTTTAATTCTAATGAAGAGCTTTCGGGTGACTGAAGCAGATGTTTTAATTCATCGTCGTTTTTCTGCGCTTCGGCGAGCTCCTCTGTGCTGATGGCTACTGGAAAGTCGATTGCTTGAATGCGAGGCGAGGTGTCCGCCACTACGTTTTCCTCACCAGAAATGTGTAGGAATACTGGAATACTGGCTAATTTCCTCAAGCTGGCGTGCTTTTTGGGAAAACGCGTAAACAAGAGGCTTGTGGTCAGTAAGGATAACCAGTTCTCGACCTTCGATGATATGTCTGAAGTTTCGGACGGCACGAAAAATTGCCAACAGCTCCCGATAAAAACCTTGTATTCAATTTGCATTTCTTGAATGCCTGCTCTCCTTCGAGTGTCTACTCCACGGGTCGTTTGTACCTGTTCTTTGCCTCCATTGTCAGCTGAACTAGGGAAGCCTGGATTTGCGTAACGTTAGGGATGCAATTACTGTAGAAATTCCACGCACCTAGGAACTTTCGCAGCTTTGGCCAAAAAGTTCAAGTCGCTCAAGAACTGTGCGGACGTCCTTTCGGTGTTGTTGGTCACTGGTGGATGCGATCAAAATGTCGTCGATGTAACATGTGCAGCATTCGAGTCCTCTCAAGGCGACATCCATGTAACGTTGCATAGTTTGGGCTGCGTTGCAGAGACCGAATGTCATGACGTTAAACTGGAATAATCCAAACGGGGTGATGACAGCTGTTTTATGTCGATCGTCGGGTGCCACTGGGATTTGATGGTACGCCTGTTTGAGGTCCAGCGTTGTGAAGAGCTTGCAGTTTACTAACCGTTGCGTGAAATCCTGAAAGTATAGAATCGGATACCTGTCTGGCACCGTGATAGTTTTAAGTCGTCAATATTCCTCGCAGAGACTCCAAGTCCCATCTTCCATCAGCAAAGGTGACGCCCACGCGCTGTCGGATGGTTCGCAGGTACCTTGTTGGACCAAAAGATTAAATTCGTTGTGTGCTGCGGCTAACTTGTCTCCTGCGAGTCGTTCAGCAACTGGATGACCTTGAGTTATTATATCTGGCACGGGTTGGTGGGATTCCCTAGTTATGTTAGAAAATTCTCTAAGAATGTCCGCGTAGACAATATTGCGATTCACGATAAAGACTGGTATTTGTGCTGATCGTCCTGGTGTCAATGCGGCGCTGAGAGTGGTTGTTTTGTCCTCCATTTGTCGTTTCTTAAGGCTAACAGAGAGCCCATAGTGGCAGAGGAAATCAGCTCCAAGGATGGCGTGAGTGACTTCGGCGATAACAAACGTCCATGGAAACTCCCGGCGAAGGCCAATGTCTAGTGTTAAATGCTGTGTGCCGAATGTGTTGATGGAAACGAAAAGAGTTTCTGTGAGGTACTCCTGCTATTGATGTTGGTTGGTCTGGATAAAACAGACATATTAGCTCCTGTATCGATGAGGAAGCAAGTGCCGGATCTGCGGTCTTTGATTTGGAGACGTTTCGATATGAGATTGTTGCCTCCATGCACTCCGGCGGCCTTAGATTCCAGGTGTCTTGTTCTAGCTGCACGGGCATTTGCGAGCCTTGTTGCCGAACTTCTGGTGATAGAAACAAGGGCCTAGCTTTTCCCTGGCGTTGACTTGGCTTGAAGGCGATCTCGTAAACGGTTCCGACTTCTGCTACTGTCTCGGGACAATCTTTCCACCTGCGAGAAAAGCTTTTTAATTGCAGCTTGGAGGTCTTCTATGAGGTTGGCAGAGCCTCTCTCTGCAGCGGTGGAATGCGAAACTGCATTGATGTGCGATGTGGATTGTTCTGGCGAGCTGTTGATCGTGGCGATTGTTGGGCGAAGAGCATCATAAATGCGGTCTGCCTGCTCTGCAATCTCTGATAGATCGTCTATTTTGCTAGCAGCAAGAATGCCTCGAACGCTTTCTGGAAGTTGTTCCAAAAACAGAAACCGCAGAACTATTTCGTTGCAATGTCCGCCGGCGAGGTTTCGAAGTTGTTGTAAAAACACTGTTGGTTTTTCATCGCCCTGGTGCTGACCTCGGAGTAACCATCGTAAACGCGTTTCCTGGGAATCGGAGAGCGAGTTAATTATTATTTTTTTAACGCATCATACTTTCCTTGTATTGGGGGATTGTCTGTCAAGTCCCTGACCAAATCCAGCGTGTCTGGATGACCGACATCCATGCGGTTTGTTTGTTTTTAGTTTAGAGGATGTGTTCTAAGCTCTTAATAAAAAATACAAGAATCTGTCTACTTGTCCTGATAAATTGAATGATAGATACGAGTAGATTACTCAGTAAATTCGAGTAGATCAATGTCGTTACTTTTCTTTTCTTTTTTTCTCTCCTAAATCCTCGTAAATAGTGTCGTGCTGCCGCTGCTTAGAAAATGAGTTTCCCTCATGTAGCCGCCTTTGACTCAAGTAGAACAATCCGTTTACATTTCGTAGAGTTGCATCTTTTTCGTGATCTACCTGCCATGGAGATGTGCTTGATTCCCTCACATATGTAAGTTCTTGCGTCTTTCAATTATTAATATGTCTCAGCTCTTTAGCGTTCTGCTGATGCTCAGACTGCCTGCCGCAGTGTCTAAAACTTCTTTTCCACCTTTCGTTAAAAACTAAGAGGGACTTAGCATGAAATTTTAAAGGTATACGCCTCCTGGATTAGTATGAGCGATTAGCACCAACTACTTACCATAAACGTGCAGTCGGATTCCGAAATCGCAATGGTTCACCGCCTAAACAATGAAAATGGTAGTGCGTCACAAATCAAGAAACTCAAAGAATGTACTGAAGTGAAACATTACATTTCAAAGTTGCGATTTTGCACATTTTAAAAGCATCTCATGACAACCCCTCTGTCAACCTCTGCGCTACCATCCTCTCTATCCAAAATCGATTTAAAAATTCACTTATCGTCCCTAGTTGGAAATCTACGAGAATGAAATTCGAAGAATTTTCGATTTTAATTAATGACTCTTACCTCAACGCGCTACAGCTTAACCACAAAAGGGTCATCCCATTATCTAAACAAACCGACATCCTGGCAAGCGAACATCTAATAGCTAACACCGAAACAACCAAACATCCAACTGTGACTAATTAATTGATGGTTGCTTACGAATTCCTTCAATTAGTGCCATTGATGAGAATCGGTACCGTTGTTCGTCCCCCTCCAGAGAACCACCACTTTGACTTTTAGGAAAACATGCAAACAGTCAAACGGTAAGAGAGAAAAAACAAAAAAACGGATATTCCCTCCCCGGAAGCCATTCAATTTGTATAAATCGTTTCTCCATTCGCAAATAAGGAACCGTGAAAGCGTCTGCATCAGGATTAGGGGTTTCAGGATTCACAATTTCGGCATCTCGGGTGTCAGAATTTCTGAATGATTTACGATTTTTCAAATGTAATTTGATACACTGCGAAAAGCAGTCATTCTAGAGGATACATTCTTACATTCTTACATACTTACGAGTACATTCGAACAGTCGTATCAGCAATCGAATAATATTTCTGAAATACTTGTGAAAAATTTCCTACTCAACGACAGGGTCTTTTCCAATTGACAGAAATACAATCTGTATGGGGACACAGAAAAAAAAATTGTTACCACCCCTAATTCGTGCTCAATTACCAATCTTCCTCCTCTTAACACGTCAACATATAATTTTCCAATTCATTTCAATTTTCAATTACACCTGTTCTCGACTTTTTGACGTGCGCCGTTTAATCGTCCTAAACTTGGACGGGTGTGTTGTTTTTTTTTCAATTTTTTTCCTTCAGGTCTCCGAGTAGCAAGTGTGTTTGGAAGGGTACGTTCCAACTGGACACAACCCACCTAATTATCTTAACACTAGTGGCACGGAAAAACTTTTCAAAATACATACCATCTACTTAATGGAAATAGAAGGTTGGAGACGAGGTGCATTCAGCAGGAACGGAATGTTTGTGCTTAAAGCAACATGAGAACCGCCGGCGACGTGTGTTTTGTAAAGGGTACACCGCCATGCTATCCGTTTAAGGGTACCCCAATTCAGGTAGCGTGTTGAAAAGTACAAGTATACGAAACAACTGCAACAACCTTCTGATTCAATTCAATCAATCAGTGTGGCCAAGAGGGTTCTTCAGGAGTTATCCCAGTAAAATAGACACATATAGGGGAATAATATTGGGGTGAAAATAGAACCCTGATGCACAAATAATATGTCACTTAAAACCATTGGCATGAGCTATTTAATCATTCGGCTCCAACCGACTGAGTAAGTCTTGCTGTTTTGCCATGACCTGCATGCCTTTCGGGCAATATCATTTCGAAATTGAAGGAAATTTCATTCTGTACTCTGGTCACACTGTTAAATTCTATGGCCATATCCTTTGCTTCTCCGGGTGTTCCGGATACTAGTCATTGCCGGAGTGTTTGGAAAAGTTTTGAAAAACCTTTCGACGCTATGTGTCGTTGGGACGATAAGGAGCATTTAACTCTAATGAAACTATTCACATGCGTCCAATTCTAATTTCCAAGTTCGAAGTTAGAATTTGAATTTGAATTTCGAATTCAGAAGTAGAAACAGAAGGCAGTGCTAGTCGTAAGTCCAAGTCAACGGAATGAAAATTGTAGAGTTGCATGGCAATATCCACTGGGGAATTGCTGTGTCGTGCCCCGGAAACAAAAGGGTTGGATTGTGTTGTTTTTTTTTTCTGTTTTCTTTAAGTCCTCTTTTTGGTGTTGCTTTTGTTCAACAATGTCCGTTGATATAGTGTAGTACTTAATTAGAGTTTTTCCTTTGTTTTCTTTTGGCTGTTGTTTTTATTTTCTTTTCCCGTTTTGAAGGTTAGAAAAAGTTAATTTTCTGAGTAGCGATGTAGGGGTGATGATAAAGCAAAATGGGGAAATACCAGAAGTGACTACTGTAATATGTAGTTATTCTGGTGCTGACTTGATTATGGCTTGAGACAAAGCACTTATCCAGTTTTATCTAGAAAGGTATTTTAAATCTCTTTTTCAGAGCCCAGTTTCCAACTTAAAATTGTCAGGACACTGACAAAACAATTATTCGCGATAACACCAAATGGTACACCACATATAAAGTGTGTTTTATTTAGAGGTTCAGAATTGTTTGTTTAAATAAAAGTAAAGGAGATTAACTTGTTCACGATTTATTACATTCATTCGAAAGATTATTTCATAGCATTTAAAATTTGAAAATAATTTGGACATACATATGTAAATATGTGCAGCACGGAGTCGTTCGCAGATCTCGGCAGAGAAAAGACGTGTTTCGGCTTTCTCTAAAGAAAAATAAAATTAGTGGTTCAGTTGCTATAAAAATTAGTTGCATTTTATTTAACTTACTCGGTAGCTCGGTGGTTAGCGGCGTCTGTCATCGCATCGTGGTCGTGGACACGGGTTCGAATCCCGAGCTAAATTGTGAACTCTTTTTTTTTTTATTGTGTTTTTTTTTCTCGCAAATTGTGTGAATTAAAAACAAAAACAAAGGGTAAAAGGAAAGAAATCACGTGATGGATGGTGGAGAGCGTTCCGCTCTTCCCATTACGGGACTTATAAAAGGCAGCAATACGGTTGCTGGTGCCATGGCGAAAGCCGTCAAAAGAAGGAGTACGAGTAGGTTGCGAACCTCTCCTAATTTAAGAAAAAAAAAAAAAAATAAGTGAGGTATTGAAACCTAAAGGAGATAAAGTTGAGGCCCAATATGAGGGGGGCAATAACAACTTTGCCTCTCTAGCTTCTTCATCTGAGTCGGAAGACGAAGATGAAGAAATAAACATTATTACCAGCAGTATACGAAAGCTGGAAGAAAAAGTGCTTGCAATTAAGCAGAAACAAACTGCGCGCAGGCAGAGGGAGCAATCAAAAATAGAGAGCTCCCAACAACAAAAGCTACAACAACAACTGCAGCAACAACAAAACCAGCAGCAGCAGAAACAACAACTGCAGCAAACAATACAGCAGCAGCAGAAACACCAACAGCTGCAAAAACAACAAAAGCTGAAACCACAGCAGCTGAAAAAACAGCAGCAGCAACAACAACAACAACAACAACAACAACAACAACAACAACAACAACCGCAGCAGCAGCAACAGCAGCAGCGGAAGAAGAAGGAGGAGGTGCCTCCTATCAACACCTATAAACTAGAGGTAAATGAAACCAAGGACCTGTGCAAGTTGGTCATTGGTAATAATTTTAATATCAAGAGATTGGGAGGGCTACGCGAAAGTGAAAGAGCTCCTAACGGAAGCGACGACGGAGCACTACTCATTCACACCAAAGTGCGAAAAGCGGCAATCGATGCTGCTGAAGGGGTTGGAACCGTCTTCTGATCCTGAGGAGATCCTTGCACTGCTCAAAGAGAAGGAGTACGAAGGACTCAAGTTTGTGGGGGTAAAGCCATTTACCACAGCTAGAGCCAGGCGGGAGAAACGGAGTCTGCCGTTCTTCCTGGTGCAGCTCAGTCCCGAAAGTCGTCTGGATAGTCTAAGGAGAATCAATGTCCTAGACTACCAGGTGATTCACTGTGAACAATTAAAAAGGAGCGAAGGCGTTATACAATGCGTTCGCTGCCAGAGGTTTGGGCACGCCGCGTCGAACTGCCAAATGCAGCCTCGATGCGCGAAGTGCGCTAAGAACCACAGTTCCGAAGAATGTCCTCTGGGTGTTGACGGCGCATCCGATAGGTCGCAGCTCTCGTGCATGTTATGTGGAAACGTGGACACACCGCAAACTATCGGGGTTGTCCTAAGTTCACTGACATTAAGAAAGCAAAACTGGCTCGGCAGCAGAAGGTGGAGGACAAACGTCCACCTGTTAGGTTTTTAGGTTTCAAACACCAGCCGTCACGTCCCAAATTTCCTACGCCCAAATGGTGTCAGGTAGGGGGGCTACGGTACAGCAAGCGACTGTTGCTTCTCCGGCGCCGATGCCGAGAACAACGGAAGCTGCACCTAACATGCTGGCCATCTTGCTCGCAATCCAAGGGCAGATGGCTCAGCTGCAAAAGCAGGTTCAAGAACAGGCCAAGCGGGTGGACCATATCTACGCGCTGCTGCCGGGCCTAACGCAACACATGTCGTAATGGGTACGCACATGGTGGAGCAAACTTTGAAGGTCCTTGCGGTGAATGTTAATTCACTGATTAGGATTGAACGAAGAGCCGCAATGTTTAAATTGCTACAAGACCAAACTCCTGATGTGCTTTTCGCTAGCGAAACCAAGCTAACCGATAATCACAAACTGGAGTACAATAATTATATTGTTAGAAGAAGAAACCGGCCCAGATTCAAACGTGGAGGCGGTGTCGCGATCTTCATTAAAGAAGGTATAAAATTTCACAGAGTGTACAAGGGCGTGTTGCGCAGGTTCCGGGTGTTGGAGGCAGTCGTCGTTTACATCCCGCTCCGCAGTGGAAAGCGGCTGTACTTGGCCTCTGTTTATGCACCTGAGGATTCACAATCCACTCTATTCATTACAGAGCTCGACACGCTTTTTCGACTTCTGAGGCTGGAATCGGGGGAGAATTATTTTATAATCGGCGGGGATTTCAACGCTAGACACAGAGATTGGGGAAATAATTTGCCAAATACTAGAGGGAACCTACTACTCGATTGGTGGGGTCAGCACGATGTCATATACAGACTCGGTCTTAAAGCGACGGATAACCCGTCGTTTCCCAGAGGCGGGTCTTATTTGGATCTACTGGTGTACGACGAACGCATACGACTGACAGGTACGAATTTACAAACGCTAAACTGTCTGCTCACATTCGTGTATGACAGTGACCATTGCGGTTTTGGCACCGAAATTACAGTTCCCAACGAAATTGCGGAATTGGAGGAGTTTGTCCAAAGATATTCTTACAACTACAGTAAGACTCGATGAACGCGCTTCTCCGCAACCTTGAAAAGAGCGCTCTCCTCGAACACGCTCCACCCACCGTCCAATATGAATTTGTCAAACGAGGAGATCGACAATTACCTAAAACAAGTGGACGAGACAATTAAACAAACTATGGGCACTACAATACCGCGGTATCGACGTACAACTAACGAAGACCTGTTCCGCAATCCTACTATTAACGCACTGCACCGACAGAAAAGTAGACTTCTGTCAAGACTCAAAAACTTGTACAGACAGTTAACTGACAGACAAGATCGGGAGATTAGGACACTGAAGTCGTCGATTAAAAATGTGCAAAAGTTAATAAAAGAAAATTACAGAATTGCTGTAAGCTCATATTGGAACAACAAGGTTCGGGCTGTACACACCAGCAACCCTAACATTTTTCCGCAAATCAATAAACTATTTCGGAGAAAAAAACAAAACAACCTTCAGTGTCAAACTGCTACATTCGAAATGAAGTAGAGAATTATCGATCCGACGGCTCTAGTTTCACCCTGTTTAGCGACGAAAATATGGCAAATAATGTCATTGCCAGGGAGGGTGACCTACCCCCGTTCATTTCGAAGGAAGGACTCCATGAGATCTTCGACACAATCAGGGCTAAGAAATCAGTGGGGACCGATGGTATTCCGACCATCGCGCTTCGACATCTTCCTCTAGAAGCGGTGGACATCTACACCACCCTGTTTAATAATGCAATGAATAATGCACATTATCCAGCGCATTGGAAAACGGCGGTGGTTCAACCTATCCCCAAAAAGGGAAAGGATATATCCAATCCGGCGAATCTCCGATTGATAAGTCTCCTTCCGAATATCAGTAAGGTTTTTGAAAAAGTAATCAATAGAGCTCTGTCTAGGTGGGTTGAGGACAAACATATAGTTCCGGATAATCAATTCGGTTTTAAGGCGGGACATGATTTCTCACATGCCGCGTCTAAACTGGTGTCCGATATCCAATGGAATAAAAGTAAAAAACAATGTACTGGTGCCTGCCTTGTTGACTTGGAGAAGGCCTTCGACACCGTATGGTTAGAGGGTCTTCTCTATAAGCTGACTAGGCTGGGGATCAGTAAACCACTCTTGTACATTCTTTATAATATGCTACATAACAGACAGTTCATCGTGAAGAATGGTGATGTGACTTCTGTTGGAATATTTCAAATTAAAAATGGTCTTCAGCAAGGCGCGGTCAATTCGCCGATCCTATTTAACATTTATACAAGCGACTTGATAGGTTCACTTCCCCACACTATTGCGTACGCAGACGATTTGGTAGCGTACAGAACAGGTCCAAAAATCGAGGTCATTAATACTCTCTTGCAGCGTGACTTCGATAAGATAAGACGATTTTGCGATGACTGGAAGTTGAAAATCAATTTTCAGCAGTCGGACACCATTCTCTTTAGGACGCCGTTGTCTGGAGCCTCTAGGGATACCAGAAAAAATTGGAGAAAGTTCTCGATCATTGGACAACACGATGGTAAAGGTAATCTGCTACATGGCCCTTATCAGGCCCATGCTGGTATTTGGGTGTCCCGTGTGGTTCAATGTACGAGCAAGCTTAATGGAAAAGATTCGGGTGTTTGAGAGGGCTTGCCTTAGGGCTTGTCTTCGCTTGTACAGAACACCAGAGTCGGAGTACAAGAAATTTTATCCTAATGAGGTCCTTTACAACAGGGCGAACCTAATACGAGTGGACAACTTCGTAATTAAGCTGACTCGAAGGCACATTGCAAGAGCAATAACGAATAACCTGATATCTGGGGCTTACTACCCCAATTACCTTTACCACGAGAGTGTGCGTTCTGACGGCTTTGTTTCTCCGGAAGCATTCCCCTACCTAGATCAGATAGGGTTGATCCAGGATAGACAGTATCATCCTGTTGGAATCGCAGTTCTACCACATTAACATTACACAAATTTGGAAAGAAAAAAATCGTTGAACATCGTATTGTACTTACTCGTATGTATATTGACAATAACTTGTGCTCCGGCCTCATTATGATATTTACACCACGGGCTGTACTCTCAAAACAATCTTCCGTATAAAAAGAAGTGGTCTTTGGTACGACACGCACTGAAGCTTTACTCTGGTCTTATGGACATGCTGTCTGAGGCAATGACACCAGAACTCCTGCGGCAGAAAAAAATACAAAATCGACTTTTCCTGTGCTGGTTACGGCCAGAATCTGAGGAGTGAAAGCATTCTAGTCGGATCTTCACGGATAGTTCCAAAACCGACTCGTGCTGGTGTCTTGCAGGAGGACGACAATATTAGATTTCACTCCTCATCAGGAAAACTTGCGTCGGTATTCCAAGCGAAGGTGTACGCAATCCTGATGACAACGAACTATATTGTACAGAATCGGTGGAGAGGGCGAAGCTTTCGCATCCGCAGCGACAGACTCGTTGCTTTTAGAGTCTTGTCGAACTCTCTTACGACTTACAAGCTAGTGCGAGAATGCTAGACATCACTGACTGCAGTCGGAAGTTTGTCGGTAAGGGCTTCCATTGACAGTTCGGTTTCAAATGAGCACAGACAGCATGACTCTCCAGGTAGCCGGCTGATCAAACAATACTTCCCGATGTCTCTAAGAGGTCATCGTAAATCCTGCTACACTTTTACTACGCACTTAAATGTGCTGAGCATAAGTGATACAACATCTGGCGATGCCTGCTGTTACAATGGTGATGACATCGCGGAGAACTGCCTTTGCGAATATTCAACTTACGCTCGCATCGGGCTACAGGTTCTCGGCATTGACGTCGTTGGTGTTGGTACTTTAGGCACTTTATCACTGAAGCGCTTATTCATCTTTCTTCGAAAGACAGAAAGATTCCATTAAAAAGAACTTACAAGTAGTACAATGGAATAAATCTTTGTATATTTTCAAAAGTGTGGTCGGATCTCGGGTTACGGTTAATAGCCACTGTAACCGGACAATGATCACTGATTATTTATTCGAAAATATGGAAGTCATTGATCCGGGCGATACATATGTGGTTCCAACTGAATTATGCTACGTGCCATACTGTCCATGAAACTATTGACTTGCTGGGGACAATTCAATGACAACGAATTGACGCCACTCGATTACATCTTGTGGCGTTAAGTAAAATCGTTGGTGTATGCTGATAAATGGCAAACTGGTCAGACCCTGATAGCCAATATTCAGTGCGATATCGGCGAGATAGATCTTCAAACGCTCGAAACAGTGGTTCAAATGGGGTGCGTTTCATCAAAGCTCCTGAAAAAAACATATTTTGTTTATGAATTTATCCGATTCTGTTTTTTGTTCAAAACTCTGCATAGTATTACAAGGATTACAAGGAAATCAAAATTCCGGCAGCTGAGCAGGTATATCGGTATAAGTTAGTTTCGGCCAGAGTCACAGTCTTGAGATAAGTGTAGTCTCAATTCGGTTTGAAACTGTTTCGAAATCGACAAAGGAATGCGATTACCTGAAGACTGCATCTCACACTACGTCTGTCTTCTAAGCGCAGTCTAATGATCATACAAAATATTGTAAAAAAATAAGTGGTTGAGGCAAAGTATAAATTTGTATCTAAGCCAATTCACCCTTGAGGTTTTGCTGATCCCCGCTAAAAATTTCCGACTTCTCTTCTCTGGACTTCTCTTCTGCTGCGGCATACTCAAATCTCAAGCACTACGAATTTGAATCGCTGATACAAAATGTTCAGTAAGGTATTACTTGGATGATTTGGCTTATCCAAGAAAGCCCTACCGGCAACAACTTGCCATCAATTTTACATATTAAGCTGGTCGAGTCGAATATTTTCAAAGTCTTGTTTTGGTTTTAGGAGAGGATGTTGTATGTGTGTCTCTGTGGTCGATGTTCCCTAGAATCCCGGGTAGAAATACCACCTTGATCAAAAAGTTCCCGCACTAACCGTGTGGCGATCCCCTTGTTCCGATTTGAGTTCTGTTTTTTTGTTAAGTTGGTAAATCTGTGGTTGACATTCACTCTAAATCTTAGCGTCATACGTCTATCTCCCTATGTGTTGGCGATTTTTTACAATTTTAGAAATGGATTTAAATTTGCAACAACGAACTTGTATTAAATTTTGCGTAAAGAACGGATTTAATGGTGCGCGAACGTTGGAAATGTTGGAAAAGTGTTTCGGCAACGATTCTCTAAAGAAAAAGGTCGTTTACCTGTGGTACGAGGGGTTCAAAAGTGGTCGTGGGTTAATCGAAGATGATGAACGCAGTGGCAGTCCATCGACATCGAAAACCGACGAAAACATTGATGGAGTAAAAGAAATGTTGGTCAATAACCCCAAATTAACCATCAGAGAGATAGCGGCGGACTTGAACATTGCCCATGGATCCATTCAAGACATTTTGGTTAATGATTTGGGTTTCCGTCTTGTAGCAGCAAAGTTGGTGCCAAAAGACCTCAATTTCATGAAAAAAAGGAACCGTGTTGACGTCGCAAAAGAGATAATTTGCGAGGCTGAATCCGATCCCACATTCATCAAAAGGATCATTCCTGGAGACGAGACGTGGGTTTATGAGTACGACACGCAGTCCAGACATCAGGCAAGTGAATGGCGTTCACCAAATGAGCCGAGACCAAAACAAACACGTCGTTTCAGTTAAAAAAGAAGGCAATGCTCACGGTTTTCATGGATTACAACGGTGTAGTGCATCATGAATTTTTGCCAGAAGGCCAGACAGTAAACAAAGAGTATTATTTGCGCGTTATGAGACGTTTGCGTGAAGCAATTTGCCGAAAGAGACCAGAATTGTGGGCAGAAAACTCGTGGATTTTGCACCCTGATAACGCACCGTCGCACAGTGTCATCATTATTCGTAATTTTTTGACGAAAAATGTAATAAATGTCATCCAACAGCCACCGAATTCACCTGATTTCGCTCCCTGTGACTTCTTTTTGTTCAATCGAGTTAAAACACCACTACGGGGAACGCGTTTCAGCAGTCGAGAGGAAATAATGGAAAAATCGCAGGAAGCACTGATGGACATACCGAAAACCGAATATAAAAAAAGTTTCGAGGATTGGATCAGATTGGATCAAGCGCTGGCATAAATGTGTTGCAGTCGATGGGGATTACTTTGGGGACAATATACTAGATTTAGATGAATTAACTTGTATTTTTAATTTTTAATACTCGTCGGCCAGCTCATTACAAATTCTTGTCCATGTAAATTATCCGTCAGGAAAGCCTCTTGATTGAGATCCAAAAATATGTTTAAATTTGGTCTTTGTTGTGTGTACTGTCTTTCTGTATTAATCATGATTCATTTTGGTATCTCTACAAAATCTGCGGACTGGTGATGAACATTTTTAGTAAGTGATATAAGAAAGTTTGATCTTAAATAAGGAACACAAGGTAATCCAAATAGCTGACTGCACTTCTCTGGTTCGTAAAATTTTGGAAGGAAATCTGCACCACATCTGAGTTTTATGGGTTAAATATGACATTCACTATACTATACGTATCCAGAGTGCCTGATTAACAAAAAGGAGGGATGAAATTCCATTCATGTGCATTATTCCTAGTTGAACAAATTGACATCCCATGTTTGCTTATCCAGTACTCCACTCCTGCGGCACAACGATAACCTAATTTAGTCCAGTCATTGTCCAAAAAGAGGAATATTACCAGCTTTTTCTCTATAGATGCACATTGTTATGTTTTTTTCTTCTCTTTTTTGACAGAAGTAACTCAATTAGAAAATTTAATGTGCTACAGTGTAGCCTAATTCGTATGAATCTCTATCCCTCCACCATATCGTTGCTTAATATGCATTTCGAGTGGCTACCTAGCCACCACCCTCTTGTGGTCAGTATTTCCACGTTACGCGGTAGCATTGCGAAAAACTTGTAGGGTAAAAAAAACCCTTAAAGACCGACAGCAGTTACATGTTACAGATTCGGGAGATACAGGGATACATGACTACATGGTTACATGGTTACTCAGATACGGCCAACTGCCGTTTTAGACATCTGTTACAGTGAAATTAATTCAAATGCACATTTGCACAGTACGCGGATACCAATCGATTGGTATAATGTTTCAATTAGCCGATTTTTATGGGCCAGGGATAATGAAATATGTGAGAGAAATGCCGACTTTGTGGTAGTATTTGCGTGTGTGTGTTTTAGACTGTATTCGGACAGGGATTTAATTTTTGAAATATGAGAAAACGATGGAAAAACTGTGCTGGCATTGCTTTCAGGGAGGAATTCACGGGTGCTATTTAATTTGAAAAATGGTTTTTCGCAAGGAGGAGTAGTAACAGGATTTATCGGCACTGAAAGAACATTAAAGTGACTTAAGTATTGCAGTTAAGTTCCCGTATATCTTTAGATTTTCATTCACTAATTTAGTTGTCCAAAAGCGCAAGAGGGAATTACAATGAGAGAAATGTTTAGGGAAGGGGTGTTTCTTACATCAAAAGCATTGTGTTCCTGGTTACAGATTATATCACTTACTATGTAGTATCGTTAACGTGGAAGTGCTATCTATATCCAAAAGAAGCCTTGCGTGAGGTTACTAAGCTGGCGTTTGAAAGGAACAATGGTTATAGTGACTAGAATTCGATGATTGGGAAATATTTTTTAGACCCTCAAAGGGAGTACGATGATTTTGATCAATAAGAAAACGCAGTAGATCAAGGCCAGGATCCTGTAGATTTTTTGGGAATCTAGGTGCGGGTCTAGATCATGATAGAGTTAGTCATGTATGTAGGTAGAGGTATGGATCGCTAGTAGAGGGTCGGTGAGTAGGTGCTTTTTGTCGACACACATAACTCATACAACTCACTGTGTGCAAGGGTTTAAGGGTACTCAAATCCCTTGAGCGGGCGTAAATTATACTCGTTGTGTGTTCTTTTAACTGAATTCGTTCAGTCTTCTGTAGAAAGACCAGTGAATGCTTCAGCACTAGCACACACCACATCGCCGCCTATTACCTGTAGTCTGATGTGATCGTAGGCCGGAAATTAACATTGATATTGTTTCACGGTGTCGTCATCACTCTCACAACAAGCGTCGCAGAATTTTGTGTCAAATATGCCTAGCACAATTCGTTTTGTCTGCCGGCATCTTGGAGAGTCACGTCATCTGAAGTTATGCTTACATCAACCGTCCACCGAAGCCCAGTGTCCTTAATACCGATAGCCCTAAGGCAGGTTCGGATCCCGAGAAACTCTCTACCGAACTTTTCCTATCAAGTTAATCCGCGATCTCTTTTCCCGTGATCGAATTGTGACCTGGGAGATACAAAGATGACTCACGGAATTCAGCTTTCCGACAGTGTTCAGAGAAACCTTGCAAGTACCACTTCATTAGATCAGAGTCAAAAGATAGTCGGCCCGGGAAGGAATCAAATCTCCGTTGAGTGTTTTACCAAATACCATTTCTTTTTAAAAGGAAAATGGCTTTGAGAGTGCAGCCCAAGTTATGAATATTCCCATCGGTGACAAGTGGGTGGCCGTGGATCAAGTGGTAGTGTGTTGGCTTCCAAATCGGAAGGTTCGGAGTTCGAATCCCAGCCCCGTCCGAAAGACATTCTTTTTTTCAGGCAACTTAGTTCTCGTAAGACGAATGGTTGCCTCTAATACAATAACAAGTCCAATTACACTAATAATTTAGTCTCCCCATTAAATGTTGGATGTCACCCATGGAGCGAAATAACCACTGAGCCCAAAAATCTTTCTTTCTCTCTCTGTCCCATTTTCCTAAAAACTTAACACGTGCTCAGGCATTTTAAGTGTATTAATACCCACTTGAGTGTTAAGTTCTTTAAAAAAAAAAAAAAAAAGTTTCAGGTTATGCTGATAGGTCCTTTGCACTGCCAGAAAGCCGGCAACGTCTTGATGATTTTCGACTTGACATGTTTAATCTAAAGAAGTTAGAGAAGCAAATACTACACATCTTTGGCTGTGGGATGGTTCTGAGAGCTAACTCTACCTTCTGTTTCGTACTAAGTTAAAGCCGCCACCTCTCATATGAATGTGGATCTGATCTGAATCGATGTACCTGTGGTGTGATATAGAAGCCTCCGATAGTACTTTTGAGCTGGTAATCTCCTAAGCGTACCCGTTGAAATACAATACGTTAGGTCGATTATTTGCTGTATCAGGTTTATAGAAAATACAAACAAATGTAGAATAGTTTTCAACCATGGCAGACGATAGTATGAAGTCCTGGAGATGATTTTCCTTCACGTTGCAGTTGCTATTGACCAAAAAAATGTTTTTTAGATCGTTTTCTTGGTGCTCATACAGCACTTGGAGCTGTTTTTTTATTTGTTTTTTTCCATTTCCATCACTCTCCAATTGTATCTACTAAGTGGTGTGTTCGCTTTGCATCCGGGAAAGTAAGTGAGGATAAGGAAGTCAATTGTTTCTTCTGTAATCATCATTATTTGATAAATCTGTTTGTTACTTGTAAAATGTTTAAAATTATTGTTGGAGTTACATATGCTCAGCTCTACTATCTAAACGATTCTGTATTCGGAAGGCTTACATTGTTTTGCAGATGACTCTCTTCCACCCAAAGCTTTCTTTTCCGATTTTCTATCGTAAAAAATTTCTGACATTATATTCTTTGAGGTGCGGAGTCATAATAAAATCTTTCGAGTTACTATGCCAATATATGTTTCCAAGCTATAAAAATCAATACCAGCTGCTGGAGTTCATCTGCGTCCTGTCTGTGCTTGTCTTTGCATACGCATGACGATTATTATTTGCCTCCCTCTGTTTAAAGTGTTAACCGAAAATCCCTAAATTGATAGATCTCCTGAAGCCGAGCACAATCAGTCGTCCTCGGATAAAAAAAATCTGTTTCAATATGAATAATATAAAAAAACAGTGCGCGTGGTCGAAAAGATCCAAATAGGAATAATTATTACAGTCCACCACAGTACCTCCCAGACAATGATAATGATGATGATAATATGGATGACGTAATCGCGAACAATGTCACATCAAAAAAAGTGTATATCCCACCAATCAAAGTATTGCAAAAACATCAGAATTTGTGCACACTCTAATGAAATCACTTAAAATTAGTGACTATTGCATTAAAAAGATTTCTATCGGAATCAAAATAATATGTGAATCACTAATTTCATATAAATCAGTTATTTATAAATTAAAAGCAGAAAAATGTAAATTTTTTTCCCATGAGCTTAAAAGTGAAATAATGTTCAAAGTGTTTTCGTATGGATTAGGTGAAGTTGAAACTCCTGCTCTTAAAGAGGAATTAATTAAACTCAAACTTAAATGCATCGATGTTAAGAAAATAATCAAGAAGTATGAACACTACACTGATAATTTCTACTTAATATCACTTAAAAATGGATCAATTGGGTTTTTCGATCTAAAGAAGAACTACCGTTCAATATTGCACACGCAAGTAAATTGGGACTTGCAGAAAAAACTCCGTGGAAAATTAACTCAATGTCATAACTGCCAGATGTATGGTCATGGCGAGCGAAATTGTTTCATAAAAATTTATTGTGGTACCTATCCTGGTTCACACAAAACTGCCGATTGTAATGAACCCGATGTGATTAAATGTACAAATTGCAAAAATTCTCATAAAGCGTCCGATCCCTCTTGCATCAGCAGAATGGCTTACCAAGAAATAAAAGAGAAAGCGGCTAAGAAAAAGTCGAATGCTCTTTCCTCGGTTCCACCACTATCGCGAGCTCATACAATACTTAAGCATCCGGTTTCAATTCACTCTTTCAATGAGTTTCCTCGCTCCCACAACCTCGTCATCAGCGACAAGTTCCAGGTAAGAGTGCCAATCTAGCTCATAATGTATGGGAGAACCCTTCTCTCACAGCAGCTGATGCTATTGTCAACAATGGAGGTCACCTCAGCAATGTAGCTAGAAACACTTCTAGCAACATTTCATTAAATCATCCATGCAACATATCTAACGACTCTACTCTCTTCACTATCGATGAATTAAATGCATTAACGATTGAAATGATAGAATCACTATAATCTTGTAAGACAAAATATGATCAATTTAAAGTAATCGCACATTTAGCAAGTAAGTTTGTCTATAGTAGTAACAAGTAATTATGGACAATACATGTATTAATATTGTTAATTGGAATGTGAGAGGTATTCGAAGCAAGACCGTAGAGTTCACAAACTTTTTAAATGCAAGCAAAATCGATATTGCTTTTGTTACTGAGACTGGTCTTAATTACAACAGCAAGAAAAAGATTAACCTATCAACATCTATTTTCAAACGCTATCGAAATGATCGAGTCGATCGTAGAGGTGGGGGAGTTGCAATACTTGTTAGAAGATCAATTCAACATTCGCCCTTACCTATTATAAACACGCGTCTTATAGAAAATGTAGGTATTGATACAAATTTAATAAATAACAAATTTATTAAACTCTACTGTGTCTATTTTCCTGGTGGTGCTACATCAGTTGGAAAAAGAGCAAGTCTTAGGAGCGTCTTAAGGAAGTTTTTTACAATAAATGATGACTTCCTGATAGCGGAAGACTTAAATTGCCGTCATAGAGATTGGGGCTGTGTCAAAACAAACACTTGGGAAAATATTCTTTCAAGTCTTTCTGTCTTGTTGCCTGTTTCCGTTTCCTCCTTGTCCCACATATTTTCCTGCTAGCTATCGTGGTAGTATTTCCTATTTATTACAAATGTAGATAGTTTAATGGAAAATATCATAAAACTCAATTATGATTTTATGATTATCTATGAACAGCTGACATCTCTTTGGCATTCTCGAAATTGCAATCCAATAAATTCCCATCAAACATTCGATTTTCGCTTAACTTAACTCCTCATGACAATTGCATTCGCAAATACCATTCAGGAAACCAGTGATTTCCTATAGGCAAGACCGAGCAAATTCAATACTCAAGTATTAATTTCAAATTCGAAGGACATTTAAAAAATTAATTTCCATTGAATCTGTCGATCCATATTTCCGGAGATAATCAAATAAAATATTGCATGGAAAACACCATCGGGCCATTGTGCACACACTTTCCATTTACAATAACGAATTTTAACAAAACCCACTCAAACAGAGGGGACTGAACAGGTAACAGAAAATCCTCTTACTCGTACTCATACTTCTCCAACTCAGCTTTCATTGGGATGTACTTTTGATTATAACAATTATTAATTTATTTGGTTGCTGTGCGATGTTTCCACTCTTTAAAATTCTGTAGATGGATTCGTTGCAAATATTAATCCGTTGTACATCAATTTTTATTCTCTCTGTTTTTTTTTTCGTTCTTGTACTCGTATTCTTCTTTATATTAAATTGTAATACCGTGGGACTTACTAGTCCAGCTAGGGATTTTGACTGTTATGCGCTCCTTCTTTGAAAGTTTAGGCACATTATTCGAGATTTTACTTTCTATTAGGATTGATCCTTAGATTTCGAAATCATGAAATGGTGTTGAATTTCGGGTAAGGCTTGTGATGAGCAAGTGGACTAGCATTGCCTCTAAGATTTGAACTGTCTGCCGAGCATTTGTTGAGGTGTTGGTTTGAACATAAATTCACAAAATTGTTAATGGTCTACTCGTATATTGAGAGAAATTTTCAACTTAAAATTTCTTTACTGCTATGCATCTGAGTTCCTATTCCCAAGGCTCTCCAACTATTCAGGTCCTGAACCAATTGGCCGGACTCCCCCATACGGAACTATAGTCCGTTTGATGTAATACAAATATCGATTTGTTGAAACAGGGATTAGTAAAGGTAAGTAATTCCAGAAGGATGTGCTAGAAACGGCCAATTAATTCTTTATATTTAGCTCAGCCTAGGAACTGCATAGCCCTTTCCCTCCACGGACTCACAATTGTGAGTTTCAGAAATTTGTCTGCCAAATGAGCTAACATTTATTTACTTGGTTCACTTCTGCACCACACAAATGTGAACTTAACGAATATTTATTTCCAAGTATATTGCGATTGCGGTTCATTTATGTGTACCGTTCGACCTGCCAATAACGCAATTCACGACTGTTCCGTCCCGTCATCAAACATCATTAATATAATATTTCGTTAAATAGTTTCCTGAATTTGTTTTGTTAATTATTCATCTCTAAATATTACGTATTAGTTATAAAGTTTTGTTGACTGAGATTTTACAGTGAATAAGTGTCTTTTACATTCTTAAGTTCGATTTTCACATTTGTGAGCTTCAGTTTTATATAGTGCCTAAACGTGCATTTTTTCCTCTTACAAATTTTAATTTTTATCCGTCTTTTTGGATAGAATGGCGCGAAGATTTGTTACTGATCAAGATATTTTTAACATGATTATCAGTGAAGATGTCTTGCCTATAGAAGACGATGAAGAAAATGACGAAGCTATTATTGGTTAAGTAGAAGATGGCTTGAAGTCTGACAGTTTTGACTCGGAAGATGAAATTCCATTAGGTCAGCGTCCTCAACTTTCAGACCAAGAAGCTTCTACTTCAGCCACGATATAAGTTCAAGAAAAAGAATATTTCAATGAGTAATAAGACAATTTTAGTGTGATGGATCAATACCTAATCATATTCCAGAAGAGATACAGATAAAGTTAACAGGGTTCATTAACTTGTATATTTTACAAGTTGTACTAATTTTTTAGGCTGTCAAAAAACCATACGAATATTTCTCGCAATATTTCACTGCTGACTTGATAGAGAAGGCGGTTATACATTCGTCGCAGTATTATTTAGCAACAACTGGTCATGAACTTAGGACCACATTTGAAGAAATGCCCGTTTTTCCGGAATGCATGCCATAATTGGATTCATTAAATTTCCACGAATTCATATGTACTGGAATACAAATTTTCGCTTCGATCTAATTGCTCAGGCGATACCTCGTGATCGATTTTATTTAGTGCGTGTTAATATTGTGGATGTAAACTTTGTATCCGAAGAACAAAAAAGAAGGAAATATTTGAAAATCAACAGAAACATTATCAAAGAATTTTCAATTGACGAGCAAATGATACCATTTTTAGGTCGATATGCTGTTCGTCAATATGCTAAAAATAAACCTCGTCCTGTGGGAATTTAGAATTTTGTGCTTACGTCATCTTGCGGTATGGTATTACACTTCGAAATCTATCAAGGTGCAACAACGCCTCTTAAGACAGAAGTCTCGGTTTAGGACCGCCAGTTGTTCTACGGATAAGGGAAACATTCCCAAGGAACTCTTGTGTCTGTTTTGATAGATATTTTAGTACACTTCCGCTATATGCATATACTCGTATGCATAAATTATAATTCTCTGTGCATAGTGAAATGGAAGGACAACAGAAGCGTGTTAATGGCTTTGAGTTTTACTGGCAGCCAGCGTGTTAGCACTGTGAAACTATGGGACAAAACGGCAAAAGCCCGAATTGACGTACCTTGCCGCGCTTGCATTTCATCTTATAATGCAGGTATGGGTGGAGTTGACACTTGTGACCAGCTTTTTGAGTGCTATTGGACTTGAATAAAAACAAAAAAATGGACTGTAAAAACCATTCTTCACATGCTCGACTTAGCCATTGTCAATGGTTTTTTAGAAATAAAATATGACTGCAAACAAAACAAATACGGAAGGAAAGAACAGTTTAGGTTGGAAGTGGGTGAATATTTATTGGGTGGTGTGGGGCAAGAACAAACCAATGAATGTCGAAGTGGACTCAGAATCAGAAGAAAAGGAAAAGGGTTTCTTCATAACCTGGGCAAGATAAGCGTTCTGATGACTTCAATCACTGGCCAGTTGTTAAGACACCACTGAAATGTCGGCTACCTAATTGCGCAGCCGGTCGCGCACAAAATGTGAGAAGTGCGATGTATATCTCTGCCTTACAAGGCTCCAACTGTTTCAAATTGTTTTACACAAAAAATTAAGTCATAAACTGAAAGCAAATCTAAAATAAAATTAATTATTTATGGAGCACTATTTATAAACTATTTCTTATTTTTACGATTATGAGCCAATATTGAAGTAAGTACGCTCCTGAAGCTCATATTATAGTGAAAAAAAGTTGTAATCTACAACAGGTACTGTTTTTGTATAGCTCAGGAGGGAAAGGGATAGACCTGTTAAAAATAACGCTCTCCGTTCCCAATATAATTTAGTTTTTTTAAGTTAGGTTTGTTTGTCAACGCGTGCGGTGCACATTTGAAAAAATCTCTATATCTCGTATATCCTTCCAATCAAATCGTCGTATGAGTATGAGTTTCACATTTCATGCTGGAAAAGAATTTCGACTTTACCCCCTTATTTTTAGGGCACTACAGTAACCGGGATAAGCCGAAACCTCAAAAAATAAACTTCCAAAGTTAGCTCGATATTTGGTATGTGCACTTAATGTGAGATCTTGCTCTACTGCGTGGTTCTTTCGGATAGGAACCGAAGACTCTTCGGCCCGACTGATGCGTTCTTTTCGGACTAGGTGAATGTCGCTGCATAACTCCTCTAAATCCTTTTAAATGTCAACGGTACCACCAAAAATGAAGTAAAACCACGAGTATCTTTAAAACCATAATAGCTTTCTATTTTGATTTAATTCGTCAATGTTCTAGGTTTCCTCTTGATAACAGTTGCTTACAATTACGCCTAAAACTTTGCTTCTTTATTAATACTTTCAAGCGCACTAGTGATAGCTCAAAGTGTTTTGCCAGACCTAAAACGTCATTCATTCAGATATAGTAGTTGACAATTGGTTTCAGGCATCCACACAATACAGCAGACCAGGTCTTGTAAAAGAGACTATTAACTCTGTAGTTATTAGTTATTATCTCTTTCATGTAGATCGGGCAAACGACACTAAGGTTCATCAACACTTTTGAAAATAAGTTGTGTGTTAATAAGTGTATTCTATTTACCAAGTCATTTCCCTCTGCCTTAAGTGGCAATTTTATTTTTCATTTTTGATCGGGTGGATGGAAATCTTGATTCTATCGCCCCAGCTTGCTTTTCTTCAAATCGGAGTCCGGGTCACCTATCGGTCTCCAGAAGTTGTTTTTCATATCCGCAGCACCGGCTGTGACGTTTCTTAGAGGACCTCACTAACTCTCGTTTTGCTACAAATAAACTCGTTTTACTCATTTTTTTCTTGTCCTAGGCACATGAGCCGCTATCATTCCTCTATGGAGCGCCTCTCTATAGGAAGCGAACACCAAGAACACATACCTGCACTGTTTATCAAACAAGGAGATTAATAAGGATACGGGTGAAATTCAGGATATCAGTTACGACGTTTCTGAAAGCTTTTGACATCGATGCCGTCATCAAGATCGGTTTGTTGCAGTTGCAGCCATTCTACATTACACCTCTTCACACGGATGCTAACCTACATATATTTTCCAGTCGATTTCTTTGGACATGCTCGTATGTATATGTAAAATTCTAGAGTACCTCTGACCATTTTACGCTACTGTGACCATGTACCTTTGAGAATATTGATGTGAGGAAACCGTGTAGTAGCAATTCCATCCCACAGCAAAGTCAATTAGCCTAAGTCCATATATAGACGTGGTCTCTCTTTTCCTAATTTAATATCAAAATTACCTTAAATGATTTTAACGTTAAGGAAATTGCTCCGAGGTTTTTGTCGAGGAACTCGAACAAATATCCCTTGGTAACATTTACTATTTCTCCTGCGGGTGAGTTAGCTTATATCGAGCTGAAGTCTCTATGTATTCTTCATTTGATTTCTAGCAAGCCGATCAATCACGTACTGGAAATTTGAGACTTCGTGCTTAGTCTGCCGCTTACAACAAATCCACAGAGACACATAAAGCCCAATGGCATGTGAAGCACTTAGGAAATTGTTTCTTGAGAATAAGAGTTATGTCAACCGCAGAAATATGTTAAAAATTCGTAGGAGAAAAATGTGTTTTAAGTATTCACTGTTACAATGTCTGATGTCTATTTGTTTGTAGGTTGTCCGTTCATTTATTATTTTGAATTTTTGTTGGCATCTGATCCCGAAGCAATTGTTTATTTTGTCAAAAGTTTTGCGCTGTAATGCTTTTTGACTAACAATTTCCTCCTGAAGCTTAGAGCTTCAAACATTTATTTGTGATTCAGCTGAAGAACTTTCGCCTCAAGAGTCTAAAAACCGAAAGCACTATATTTGCTATCCTGGCTATATGAAAAATTGTTCGCATATTTGGGATAGCAATTTCTAAGATATGTTCAAATTATGTAGTGGCCAAGGATATCTAGGACTTCACTTGTTACATCTTCTGTTAGTGAAGTTTTGTAACTCTCGCGTGCCTGTTTTCTGTGGGATTTTGCAGAAAGTTTAATCCTTTAATCCTTTATGATTACTTATTAGGAAGGGTGTATAGTATTGCGACGTAATAGTCGATTGCGTGTCTGCTAATCTATGGGAATGGTTTGCAATCTAATTATAGGACACATAATTGCTCTTTCTTAGTTTCGTCCAGAATAACTCTTCCTTGAATTACTCTGGAAACACGCAAGTAACGAACAGTTATCGCTTGGTTTGACATGAAAATTTAAAAGAAGGATTAATCACTGTCTGCTAACGCGTAGTTTTACTAAAATTAATATGTCATACGACGACCTAATTCGGTAGATAACGCTTTGGGATCAATAACATCCGCCCCCACAGTTACATTAGAAATACAACTGTATCTACCAGTTGTCACTTCAGTAAGATTCCTGGTAACAAATGCAGCGGTTAGGATAAGAAAATCGTTGAGATATGATGATATTTTTACAGGCAACAATACTTCCGCTAAAGCCGGACAGCTATGGACATCTACATAAACAGTCAAGAAGCGATTAAATCCTTGGTTTCGTCAATCAAAGATAAAATGATCATGCAATGCTGATATTAATGAATGAGGTAACTGTCAGAGGCAAAGTGCCTATGTAAAGGGACAAATTGTGGGTTGAGCATTTAGATACATGTTGTACATCTGATTTGGCTAAGCATAGATTAGCAATAAGGGAAAGACTCCTATCAACTCTATGGAAATAAGTAAGATGCATACTTGGCGATCAAATGGGCCATTAGTTGATAGAAAGTCATACCTGCAGGATATATGTTCCCTGCAACGAAGTTTCCCGAAGCTGTAGGAAAAGGAAATTCAATTTTAAAAAGCAGAGCTCTAGATGATAATATTGCACATCATTGCCTGACCCTTTTTCCTTGCCTACGCCGCCACATGGCTCACAACTCTATACGGAAGAGATTAAAAAGATGTGACGAATCAACTAATGGCATCGAATAAAAATATATTCACTGTTGATGACCCTTGCAAACGTTTAAAGAATAACGACCTTTGGATCTGCACGTGAAATGTTCGGACCCTTAACAGACGCGTGCACCAGAGCAATTACCAGAGGTCCTTGATATCACCGCTGAGCGGAGGCTGAAAAACTGTGATATCCACTATGATGATTGCTATAGGGAACAGAAACAGCGCTTACTCGGATGGGGATTTGAGTTTCCGACTCATTCAAGGATAATTTTGGTAACCTAAACCTAATATGCGCTCACGCCCCTACAGAAGACAAGGACTACGCCACCAAAGAATGTTTCTACGAACTACTCGACAAGACATATTAGCAACGTCCGAAGTATGACGATTTAATGCGAGCATAGGGAAGGATATCATATTTCGTAGGACAGTTGGTACGCATAGCCTACTCGACGCCTCGTCTAACAACGGACTCAGGCTTATTGACTTAGCGGCGGGGCGAAATATCACTATAGCAAGCACAAGGTTTCCACATTTCAATATACACAAGGGGACACGTTGGTTTGATGGTTTGATGAAGAATGCCGTCAAGCACATGCATCTAAACAAGGATCGTACAAAGCGGTGCTGCAATGAAGGACGAGAGCCGCTCGTGAGCTCTATGAAAATAAGAAAGAACATCAGAAGAAGCAAAACGAGCACGAGAAGCACGCGATCGAAGATATTGAGGACTTGTTCTCCAGGTATAATGTACGGAAGTTTTACCAACATGTAAAAGTAACATGTCAAGGTAAACAGACCCGTACAGAAACCTGTAGAGATGAAGAGGGAAACCTCATAGTAGAGTTACAGTAGGTGCTGAGAAAAACTTTTTCTGCAGACTGTGTAACTCCGACGAAGCCGCACATTCTGCAGTCAGGTAGAATCGACCATTCAACTTAGACGATAATAGCCAAAACTTCCGTCCACCTGACCAAAACGAAATACCGACAGCAATATCTAAGCTTAAATCCATCAAAGCAGCTGGATCTGATGGCTGCTGGAAATGACTTTGTGGAGAGCATAAACCAACTGATGAACGGAATCTAAGTATCGTTTGCCCGATCCACGAAAAAGAATAAGGCACATCGCATTCAACATTTTATCTGCCATATTGTTTGACCGTCTAAATAACTTCTTCAACAACCTGATTGTGTCATATTAATGCGCTTTCAGAGAAGGAAAGTCAACAATACACCAAATCTTCACACTCCACAGATCCTGGAAAAAAACTCACGAAAGTCTAAATCGAAACCATCTTTTCATCGCTTTTAAGACCGCATATGACAGCATTTATAGAGACGAACTATATTGAACCATATCTAGTAGTGGCATCTCTAAAAAGATCTGTGCAAAATTAGAATTAAAACGTTCGCTTCTCCCTCAAAGTCGGTAATGAATTAACTGATACCTTTGATGTTAGAAAAGGTTTTAGTCAAGGTGAGGCGCTGTCATGTGACTTCTTTCACATCATACTTGAAAGAATTGTGCGGAACTCAAGTGAATGCAATCTTTCAAAAGTCTGTGTACCTAGTAGCCTACGTCGATGATATCGACATAATTGGGAGAACACTGCGGGTTGTAACCAATGCATTTGCTTGTATTGGCTGCCAAAATGGGTTTGGCGGTAAATAATGGCAAAATCAGGTATATGCTGTCAACAAGAAGGGACACGCAATGTCGGCGAATTAGACAGAACTTCACGGTCGACAGCTATAATCTCGAGGTAGCAAGGGACTTTGTCTACCTGGCGCTGCTACGAGTATTATTTCCGCCAGCATCACCTCAGCAGAAATAAAACGAAGACTAACTCTTTCCAATCGCTGCTTTTTAGGCTCAGAAGACAAGTGAGGGACATATCCCGAAAAACTAAGGAGATGCTATATACGACCTTGATCATTCCAGTCCTCCTTTATGGCGCTGAAACATAGACTCTGTTGAAAGCGGATGAAGATGCCGAAAACCTAAGGAGATGCTATAAACGACCTTGATCATTCCAATTCTCCTTTATGGCGCTGAAACATAGAGTCTATCAAAAGCGGATGAAGATATCCTTAGTCGTTTCGTGGGAAAAATCTTTCGAAAAATATTTGGTTCTGCTATGGGCTTTGGAGATGAAGATTCAATGAAGAATTATACGAGCTGCACGACGACAGTGACCAAGTCAGAAAACTGCGCATTAGTCGTTACGATATGTAGAGCGAATGGATATCAATGATCTGACACGCAGTCTGCGAATCTAACCCGGAGGGACAACGCAGCAGAGGAATACCTCACATACAAGTAGAAGGGGACCTCAACCGACTTGGAGTGCGTAACTGGAGGCAATTAGCTAAAGACCGGCCTAACTGGAGAGACTTGATTGTCCAGGCAAAGGTTCACTCCGAATTGTAGCACCTCCTAAGTAAAAGTTTTAAGTACTTCAAGTAGTAACTACTTCAATACGCTGACTCAGCTCTCGCCAATAAGTGTATTTAGCATAATTTTAACAAAAAATAAGACTTGTTACAACCACATACTCGTAATGTGGTTTTTAAAAAAAAAGTAAACCTTTCTTTAATTTTTTTCTTTTTCAGATGAAGTTACAGTTTTGATACAGTCCTAAGTAATTACATTTTTAGACTGCTGTCGGACTCATGCCTGTGATCTGTGTTGCTATTAATATTAAATTGATGCCAGCAAATACAGCGGTGACCTTTTGCTTCGTACAAACTACCATCATCGTCAACATATAGACGTAGCTAAGCAATTGCCCCGATTTTTAAATTATTACGTCCGACGTGTTGAGTTCCCAACTAAATTGATTATCCCTCTATCCACTCATTAACTGGCTTAGATCTTACAGAACTGCACATGACAATTTAGTTGCTTATCGATTTTGCGACAGTGACCATATTTTTTTAGACCCTAGATACGTCGTTAACCATAATAGTGCGCCAATAAATCATTGCCTGGCATCTTCAATTTTTAAGCTTTCTTAACACTTTACTCGTAACAATCAAGTGAAAAAGTGTCGCAATGGAAGATGCTTATCAGCAACTCCCTTGCCCCATTAACAATGTTATAATTCCGGGTTCATGTCTAGGACACCTCATTTGACCGAAATTCTGTGAATCTTATGAATCTACTGAGTAAAATTAGTTCAATGAGTAGTCATGAAATCTGATGGCACGACTTTTCCTCCTAGTAAACATATCAACCTCTTTCAAATGCATTATCAATAAGTAAAAAATCACTTTGTTATTGCACATTTTACAATGATGTGTATCATTGCAATTAGAGCCCCCATTTAAGTCGGTATTAGCACTTTCGCCTAGTTTCCATTAATATCCTTTAACACTATCTCTTGGACCCTCTGCTCTGTGTTTTACTTTACCCTGCCGCAGTACCAACCTCATCTACATGACAATCTCTCTACGTATAGTCGTAAGTGAAGTGCACTTATGAAAACAAAGTCCATGAGGACTAGAACCACGACGACGACGACGGTAAGGATGATGCAGACTTATGATACAGAAGACCGAGTCTTGTGCAAAAGTTAGTGGGCGGTGTTGGCTGGAGAGCAGATTGTCAAGTTAGCTAGTTGCCTCTGTTGAGATACTTTTTCCAAATGAGAAAGTTGAAATGACTTCTTGTAAAAATATCTACGCACATGCCTTTCATAAAATTTCTGAAGAATTGCTTGATGACTTTAGATTGGGAGTAAAAAGATATTTCCTCTCAAGTGATTTTCTTTTTTCCAAAAAAGGGTTTTATTAGATTTTTAGTTTTGCCTTTGCCATTCTGGAAGCAGAGGATCGCTGCTTCTTGTGCTAGCATAGTGTGTTGCGTTTATAATTTAATTTTTTTAGTTTTTCAGTTACTCGTACAACGTTCAGTGCGAGGGGACATGATGCGTGATAATGAGGTTCTGTTAAAAGTTGGAAAATCAGGGAAATATGTACGTATCCGCTTGCACACAAGTGCCGATAGTTACTCGGAATTGAAACTACTCGAGACGTTGGGGTGAGGATGTTGTGCATTTACAGTTTTTGCGAAGGAAATTGCACTCTGCATTTTCCATTTATCGTTTAGGACTTGTCGAGTTTTATTGCTGAAGTGTACAGAAAGTAATTCAATTAGGGAAGGAAGTTTGTTTGAAGATTACTAGGAAATTAGGGCAGCAGTACTAGGGATAAAGTTAGCAGTGAAATGAATAAAAGAATAAAGATATACCATATACGAGTAGAATCATGTCATTATTTCAATATTTGTTCTGACTTTTCTTGGCTTATAACTGCAATGGCCCTCTTGACTGGCTTTTTACATAATAGTCATTGATCGCCATTCTTACCATCAAAGGTCACATTTTAGGACATTAAGGACGGCTATTGGTATCGCCCGCACAACGCAAATACAAAATTTGATTAAGGAAGCGATTGATGAAATGCCGACGATGGACAACTTAAACTTGACATTTTTACTGAGAGGCTTCCTCTGAATGATATCGTAAACTATAACAGAGAAAATTCTCGTAATGTCGACAACATCATTGCAAAAAAATCGTTTTATTACTTTCAGAAGAGACTTCGAACTTCTTGCGGAACCTATTACGCTACATATGAACTTTA
The DNA here is from genome assembly GCA_949129095.1 of Volucella bombylans. NCBI lineage: Eukaryota > Metazoa > Arthropoda > Insecta > Diptera > Syrphidae > Volucella > Volucella bombylans. The sequence goes on from OX422140.1 coordinate 102,753,325, forward strand.
CCTAGCACCTGTTTCGGCCACAAATAAAATTTGTTGGTAGACTGTGAATCTATTCGACGGGAGGAAACTGTTTGCGTCAGGGGTTTTATCATTGATGTCTACTAAGACAGTGATAGATATACAGAACTGTACCATCATACTGAACTCGTTATTATGGGCGATTTTAATATACACAATTCTGGGTGGCTTCAACAGGTAACACCCGAAGGACGGTAAGTTGAAAGCCTCACTCTGACTCTGGTCGAAGTGCTATCTCCTCTAGATTCGTCAGGCCACTGTCTCATATCAATCAAGTTCTCATATACTATACTGACCACACAGTTAGTGGTAAGATTCCAAAAAGAGCCGTATAGCAGTATGAGAAAGCCAATTGGAGCGGACTTAACAGCTTCTTTAGGAATTTTAACTGGTCGTTATGCTTCCTCGATAACGACGTGGATACGGCTTCTGATATGATCACAGACACTAATCTCTTTGGAATGAGATGCTTTATCCCTCATCGGATGAAGAGTATTAAACCAAAAGAAAAGGCGTGGTACGACTTGAGCTATAAAGAGGCTGTCAAAGTTAGAGAAATGTTTTTTCGTCCTACAAGACCGGATCTACAGCGGAAAACCGAAAAAAAGTTTAAGCCAACGCTGATTTACAATGACATTACAGCTATCAGCTCTTTGGACAAGGCCAATCTGCTTGCTGCACACTGTGCGGTCAGCTCCAGATTGTACTTTACCTTCGCCTACACATGAGTGCGTCGAATCTTCAATGGGACGAAACCCCTTTCGCACTCGTTTCTTCTGAAGAGGTGTTGTTCCACGCTGGCAAAACCACTACGTAAGCCTTTCCATCGATCCTACTCTTTAGGACTCTTTCCGAAAAGCTGGAAAAAAGACATTTGTCCATCCCGTCCCTAAAAAAGACAAACCTTCTTATTTCTCCTCCTACAGACCCAGTGCATTTACTTACCTTGTTTCCAAGGGTCATGAAAATGCTGATTTAAACCGTGAGTTCAAGGAATATATCGAAGTGCGGTAACGGTTTTCGGAGCAACAGTTCCACTGGTGATTTGATGGCATGTCTCACCAAACCGTGCATCGATCTGGCGAAAGCAAGATACGAGTAGTTGCACTTGATATTTCTAAGGCATTTAACAAAGTTTGGCATCAAGCTCTTTTGTCGAAAATGCGTGCTCTTGGGATCGATGACTCTCTTCTTCAATGGATTATAACTTACCTTTCGCAATGTTAAATTCAAGTTGTCCTGGACGGCTTCACAAAATAAATGCTGTTGTGGCACAGGGCTCCATTCAGGGTCCGTAGTTTTAAGTTGTTAGTGTCCGTTTTAAGTAGAATTTAAACCAAGAGATCAGCCCAGATTGAAAACCAAGTGCATTGAACTTTTGAAAAGAATTAACTTGTGTGCTATTTTATCAAAGGCCCTTGCTGAAGTTTGTAGCGATCAAATCTACTCGGTTTCCTTGCTCTAGGGCACACAATGTACTAGAAACAAACCCTATAATTCTGGAAGTTGTTGATCTGGCTTTAAAAAATCTATGTTGGCATGATAAACTGCCTGTCGTTTCTACATAAAGTGCTGGCCCGTTTTGTATGTGGACTAGAGCTATTGTTGGTACAATATTCCGGATTCCACTCAGATATTGGCCAAATGTGTAGAAGATCTTCACAAGTACAATGTGATGGCTTATACATAGTAGCTTATAAGCGATGGTGATCAAGTGTCAATTCGATATCAGTTCCACTCTTTTCAATTTTCATCAACGATCCTTCTAATCCACCATATTCCGTAACTGACGACAATACTCTTTGCTTTTCATATTCGTTCCCGTTTCCTGCTCTTAAACTGTAGAACGGGAACGGCAGCGTATACTAAGCTCATCAAATTCCGATATAAACAGCATAACCAATTAGGAAACTATCAACAGAGTACAATTTAATGCTTCCAAAACACAATGCTGTCTGCTGTCGTTAAAGCGATATTTAAACACCCAGCCATGTCCATGTCCATGTATGGCACTTGCATCGTCGAAACTGAAAAACTTTCCATTCTCGGTATGTGTGTCAATGACAACTTACGTTGGAATGACCAAATATTCGATGTAAAATTGTTGGTTTCCTCAAGTGATGTAAAAAAACACTTCACTTCCTCTGAATACTCGTAAAATTCAATCGACACTTTTGAATATTGACGTAACGTCTCTTGCCTCATCGCTATTGTCACCACCAGTCCTACACCGAAATTGCCAGTTGCATTCGGGCCCTCTTCAAGCCTTCAACCGTAATACCCGTCTTGCTATGAATGTTCATACCCTCAAGCGCACTTTCGGACGCACTCTAAAATATCGTGATTCTTTCCTATGTCATACCACTCGCTGACGGAGTGCCCTGTAGAGCTCTCTATTCCCTATTCGTTGTAACTTGCAAACATTCAAGACCAATGGGCATCGATATATCTCTTTTCTTCCTCCCTAAGTTTCCTTCGCTGTTGCTGAGTGCAAATATTTGAGCGCGCGCTAATTATAAAAAATGTCCTCTGCTAAAGGTTAAGCATTGGAGTGGATACTATTCGAATGCGCAGAAGCTAAGGATGAAATCTACTCCTACATACTTACGAGTATGTGTCCTTGTTATGACGCGTTGCGCGATATGTTTGTCTAAGCATCTGTTGAGTTTAAAAAATGAAGCTTTAAATAATCGAAGCTATCAAACCCGTGAATACTGAAGTCGCTCTATTCGGAACCCTGATCTTGGATGATGCACCGTGGTGACTTTAGAAGCTGCACGGCTCAACCGGAGTTAATAAGATTCGTCCGAAAATGCTTGACGTTTCAGATAGAAGGAGGTAGAATGTCTCCCTTGTGTCATTAGAAGTCCTAATATAAACAAACAAGAAAGTTTTGTTCGGCTTGTGACAAGAGAAACGCTTCTGTAAATAGTATACTCGTATGTCATGTTAAAGATAGTATAGGATTAAATACGAGTATATTCAGTGACATGTGGTATCCCTTAAGATTTGTTCAACGATGGCGTAGGGATTTTATTGGTACCCACATAATTTGTGGTTTAGCTCTCGACCTACACACTTTGGTAGGAACACCAGTGCGTGACGTGAGATAAGTCGTGCGTTTGTGTAAATGTACCTACATATGGGTCTGGAATTCTTGGGTAGCTTGATTAATCAGGCTCAGTGCTATATTTGTTCAAATTTTAACTTATATTATTTTATTTTATTATTATTATATATATATTATTATATATATTGTTATATATATAAAATACTATTATTATTATATATATAAAATACTATTATTTTAACTTATATATATACTTGGACAATGATTATGAAGAAGATGGAAATTCTTGGTGGACTTTCTGGAAATAGTCTACGAGTAGCTCGCTGAATAATCATTAAACGGAACGGAATACGTCAATCTTTATTGATGTACGAGTATTATGCAAAGTTCATAAGGTTTCGGTTGCGATTTTTCCATTAGCGACAATTTGCTAAAACCATTCGTATCAGTACGCTCCTACTGTTTCAGAAATTATACAATATAGCGAACCTAATAAGAGTGGACAATTTCGTCATTAAGTTGACTCGAATGCAGATTGCAAGAGCAATGACTCATCGAACAACCTGATCTCAGGAGTTTTCTACCCAAACTATATGTATCAAGAGAGAGTTCGCTTTGACGGCTTTATTCCACCAGAAGCGTGCCTCTATCTAGATAGTAAAGGTCTGATCCAAGACATATCAAAAAAGGAAATCACAGAGATATTAATAATTATCGTCCCATTTCCCTACTGCCAACCTTTTCCAAACTGTTTGAGAAACTTCTGAAATCAGCATATAAAATTTTTCTCAAACAATCAGTTTGGTTTTAGATCAAAAAAATCTACAGAAGATGCAATTTTTATGTTGTGTTCTAAACTGTATGAGGGTTTCAATTATTCTATACCTTCTATGTCGCTATTTATCGACATGTCTAAAGCCTTCGATTTAGTTGATCACAGCTTGCTTCTAGATAAACTGTATGCATCAGGTTTTAGAGGTATTGTTCTAGAATGGCTTCAATCTTATCTTACAAATAGGAAGCAAAGAGTAAGAATAAATGGGAGTTATAGCAATTCTCTCACTATTAAGAATGTCAGGGTTCTGTACTTGGCCCTCTGTTATTTTTAGTTTACATAAATTCTCTATTTCAACAATCTTTTAAAGGACAACCAATAGTTTTTGCAGATGATATAGCTTTTATATATCATGAACTAAATTCGTTTGATTGCGTTGCCAGTATGAATGAAGATATACATAAGTTAAGACAATGGTTTGCCTCGCACAAATTAGTAGTCAGTGATAAAACTAGACTAATGAATTTTAAAATGATAGGCAATGATCATTTTGATCTAAACATGGTATTCCATTCACATGACTGCAAAAGGTTTAGTCTGTCAACTCATACTTGTGGTCAGGCAAACTATAATGATGCACTTTCTTGTTCTGATAAGTGTTTCAAAATCGAATCTGTTAACGAATATAAGTATTTGGGTGTTGTAATCGATTCAAACTTGAATTGGAAAGCACATATACAAGCTGTAAAATCAAATATGATGCACGTTATACGAAAATTGTATCTCTTAAAACCACACTGTCCAAAACAGATACTATCTATGATATATTATGCACTTGCAAACTCTAAACTGCAATATGGTATTATAAGTTGGGGAGGGGCTTATAATAACACTTTTGTTCCCTTATTTAAAACACAAAAATGTCTTATTAGAATAATTTGCGGTAAAAATTGCTTGACTCATTGTTGGCCGTTATTTAAAAACTTACATATTCTTCCTCTACGACATCTTTACATTTTTAAAGTTCTGAGAGAATTTTTCAAGCGCAGTGGTAACATCTTAAATAGGATGTCTAATTATTATGGCTTACGGATCAACAATCAGGCTCTTGTGAATATTCCTGTCGTACATAAAACCATATTTGCTCACTTTTTTACTGTTACTGCTCCTAGATGTTTTAATAAACTACCTATTGTGATAAGACAAACTAATAATCTTTATGTATTTCTAAAAAAAGTAAAGGATTGGCTATTCAATATTGATTATGTGAAAATTGAATCTATCTTTCGATGTGTGCATTAAAAATATAACTTCGCTTTTTTGTTAACATTATGGAGTCTGAAATGTTCTTTGTATTTCGCTATGTATTATGTATATCCTCTCCACGCTCCTATTTTTGTAATATTTACCCCACATTATAGTACATTTATTTGAATTGTAAGTTTGTTAAATCATTCGACACTAACTTCCAAAGTTATAGAATGATTATCTCTTCTTTCTTAAATTAATTTGAATTTTGTAATGAAATGGTTGTAAAAATTAAGTTAGAATGAATAAAATGAATGAATGAATGAATGAATATTGGCGGTGCCGCTAATCTTCCACGTCGCTCGAACAGTTGCGGACAGGCGACTCAACTACGACAGAGACGTCGCACACGGTAGTGCGGAGCGTCTCCGGTTCAGTAGGATGGTAGGGGCTCGCGACATGAGGGATGTTCCTCGGCAGCATCACCAATTTTGGAGGCTAGTTGAAGGAGGGGAAGTTTCGTCGTCCTATTCCTCCAGTACTAGGTAGCTCCATAGGAAGCAAAGTCGGTCATCTGACTATTTTATTAGCCTTGGCCGGCTTACATAGTTTTAGGTAGGATTATTTTAAGAAAAAAAAAAAATAAATACAAAAAAAAAATAATAAAAATAAAAACGGGGGAAATAAACAAATATATATACGAGTATGTAGATATATTTATATATTTTGTATATATATTATGTATATATATATATGTATGTATGTATGTAGTAGGTGCAAGTAGGTTAAGTAGATTAAGATATATTTTTAGGTAGTCTGCGGGCTTTTAGATTTAAGTTTTATTAAAAAAAAATTACAAAAATGTCCATATTAGACTGCAAGATACGTTGAAAGACATAGTTTAAGAGGTAGGTTTAAATTAGAGTGCCCGCATGGGACCAGTAAGTTAGAATAAGATTATTTTTAAGTTATTTAAGGTAATTTTTAAGCATTTTTCGTCTAGCATGTAAGAGTAAATTAATTAGTTAAATAAAAATGCATTTCAACTGAAAAACTGAATTGTTTCAGAAATCTTCGATAGAAACCGTGAAGTAATTAGAGTTACTTGACATCGCGTTTCCATGATTCGAATGAGGAGTTCAATTGGTTGATGTACAATATGTGAAATTTGTCGATAGCCACAGTGTGCATATGTATATACATACATATGGGTGCACGTAAATCGTAGTGGTGGTTTAATTGGTTTGGTTTGATGGATTCGTGTATAGATTCCTCAAAAATAATACAATTGTCTACGTCGTCTTTAAGAAAACCCATAAAAGAACTTTGACTCCGTTCAGTGGACACGTAAGTTGTTCAAATACGACTATGATCAAAGCTTCATAAATTTATCGAAATCATACATCACTCACATGTCAATTTTCGAAAATCATTCCCTCTGTGCGTCACACAATCAGGATTTTTTATTTTTTTTGCGGTAGTCCTTGTTAGTCCCCTAGCTCTCTTCAATTTATCATTCAACTACCGATCAACTTCACGTAAAATATTCGTCGGAATCTTTCACATATGGTGAAACGTGCTGCCAGCAGCATTGGAAAAGATTACCAATGACGTCATAAACTCAATATTCATAACCCACATTTACGTGATATTCTATTTTGGAGCACAAATATGTAGAGAGTACAATGTCCTTACAAGTGAATGCTTGATCAAATTCACGTATCCATTTAGAAAAAATAATAAAAATCCTTTCAAGGGAAATTTTTCCCCGACACATCTGCATGAATTCGTATTCTATCCCATCCGATTGCTGCTATACCAAAAGGATTAAAGGGACCAAAGGAGTAGTATCTTCTTTTTTTTTGTCGTTTGTTACAATGCATAAACTGTTACAATAATTGACTTAATATGTCAATCACGTGCTTTACTGTGACTGTGTGACACTGGCATGTCGCCACAATATTGTGTGCCCTTCATTTGACATTTCATCCTTTTGTCATTACTAAATGATAATTTAAAGAGTTTTCTCGTTTGTACTTTTAAACCGTCCAAATGACATATGACAGTTGGAATTGTTAAAAAATGTGACATCACGCAAGAGTCACACTTTACCAGATACAGCACACACACATTCAAAATACAGGGAATTAAATTACCCAAACTTATAGTGACTTATGGTCCCTGGAGATGTTAACTGCGTTGGGGAGGAAGAAACTACGGAACGAGTACCAGTCACAGTGTTGAGGATGTGAGCAATCATATCTTTCCCTCGAAACCCTTTTGAAAGATCCCTTCTTTGGTGTCTGGGGTCTACAAATTTAAAAACTCTGGTGGTATTTGGTTTTTTGTGAACCACATCAAATCCTTAATGAGCATAACCAAATCAGTGCGAAGGGAATAATTGGATTTTATGAAGCGCATTCCAAACAGAATTTTACTTTTTACATTTTTACATTTGAAAAAAGAAAAATTAGGGGCTGTCCTTCTCTTTAGTGTTCCTTCTTTCGTGGTTTTTGTTAAGCTAACACGTGCAGTCAGTCAGTGGACTATGGCTACGAATACTTTGTAACTTCATCCCTTGTAATAGCCATGCCATTGGGGGAGTGCTGATATGTTCACTAAACTCAGTCCGGAGATGTGCAATTTTTTGTTGCTATGATTCAGCCAAATGTGCGACTGCAATAAGGAAGGAAATGTGTCCTTGGCATCAAATCAAATGACAATCGCTAGGGAAAGGACAATTCTCAATGGACAATCTCGCTACGCAGGATTAAACCGATACGAATACTATTCACTTGGATAATCAAATGAACAGGGGATGAAATGCATATCTGAATTCGGTTTATATTGTAGTAGTTCCTCGTTCGTAGCATCTGTACACTCCAGAAAACTGAAAGGATGTTTTCTTCCGGGAAATTGAACTGTCGGTTGGATGTCAGTTGAGTTGTATTGGGATTTCTCTCGATGGGTTTGGTGAGATGTGACAAATAACGTTAAGCTAATTTTCGTTTATGACAAATAATGAAAGAGAGGAATCAGCGTTGCGACAATTGGAAATAGGGGGTGATTGTTGGTCAATTATTTGCTACGCAAAGGACCATCTGTCTGCTGTGAGTGGGTGAATGAGGAAATATGTTCGTCTCTACCGTTTCCTATTGTCGTAGTGGTTTTATGTGTAAAAGTGTTAAATTGACAAACCAAAACGACAGCTTAAAATGACTACGGGGAGTGTTGTGTGTACATGTTTGCTCAAAGATTTGTACAAAAGGCAAATGATTAAGTTCTGTACTCGTATGTCCCCAGAGGCATTGTCCGTTGGAGGGTGGTGGCTTTAAATCTATTGTAATTAATTGTTGTCGGAGGGAGACTCAGCAAATGGTTTTGTAGTGATTTTAATAATAGGAAGATGATAATTTTGATAAAAAAAAATTGGTACATTACATCTGATCGCGGACATCTGTCAATTGTGTATTGGGCTGTGTTAATGTACGAATAAATCACACCCAAAACATAGTTATTTATATGAGTACTATTACTCAACAATATTTGATGTCTCAATATGCATAAGTTTTGAGGAATGCTATCTATATAAAAGGCCTGGTTTTCTTTACGTTAGATATTCGAGGTGTGTACCGAAATTTGGTATTATGAGTTGCTTGTTAGTGTTCGAGTCTGTCTAAGCGCCTCAGCATGGAATTCAGGTATTCTCATCCGTAATGAGAAAACTATGTAAAAAGGAAATATTACTGCCATCCAGGAAATGTGATGAAATGAGCTGGACAAAAAGAGGATGAAAAACTGTGACATCTACCACGGGATTATTATCAACGTCTTGAGTTTCCAGCGTGCGAAAGAGCGCCTGTTAACAATCCGTATTAAGGCTAAATTTGCCTACGTTATGGTGCACATGCACCATAGAGGAGGAAGATGACGACACCAAAGATAGCTTCCACGAGCTTTTGAACAAGACCTACGAGCAGTGCCCTAGTTATGACATTTTGACATGACGGCGATTTTAATGCAGGAAGAGAGGGCATCTTTACTGGCACTATCGGAAAGAACAGCCTGCACGACACCACCTCCGTCAACGGATTCAGGCTGAACGACTTTGCGGCACAAGGTGTCTTGGAGAACTTCTGATCAATCAACCGTCAACCAAATTGACTACATTGCGATCGACGCAGGGCACTGTTCCAGTATTATGGACATCCTTACGTTTCGAGGGGCCAACATCGACTCGGACCACTGTCTTGCTGTAGCCACGTTATGGTTGCAGATATTCCGAACATCGCAAAGGCAAACTAATACTGTGCGGAAGTTCGACGTCTTTTCTCCAAAAATTAAGACTTAGAAATCTTAAAGACTTGAGCTTTGAATTTATCGAAGTAGTTTTTTGCTAAGGTGCTAATTAATGTCGTTAAATGGGGACTTCTCCTCATCATTGATTCAGTGGAGCTAACTCGGATACATATAGCAGATTTATGTGTCTGTATAGGAGTAAATAAATATAACTCATTCCGAGTAGAATGAAAAATCGAAACCCATTTCACGGCTGGTGTAGACACTCACAATATATTTTTTTTTTCCTCGAATTGTTCGATTCTTTTTAGGATTCGATTTTTTTATCTCTTGTGCATATTTTAATTAAATGCGGTTCTAATTCAAAAATTCTATTTATAGAATTTCAATTTGCATAAATCCCTAATCCTAAAAAAATTTACATTTTTCCAAATTCATCCAGAAAAATTGATAATGCAAGTTCTGGTTTTGGTGTGAGGTACCTTTAAATCCACTGGCAATGTACGAGTACTAGCATTTTCAACAGTTTTTCTGCGTGTCAAAATTATATGTTGGCAGCGTAAATTGCTTTACACGCAAAATACGAGTAGCAACCGCATAGTATAATTTGTGACCACAAAACAGCGCCACACGTAGATACACGTATTATAGATACATGCGCTGCACAGCGCACATGGGGTGCAATTATTCATTCCTGTGCTACTTGTCCTCATCATTTTCTGGATGCACACGATGCTGATATTTAATTTTCAATTATCCAGTCCGATATAATCTTTTTCAAGTTTTTAGTTTTTTTCAATTCGTTTTTGATATCAGCCATTGACAACACACCGCCTGATGATAGTGATGAAATTGTATCGCAAATCGTACCGCACATGTCGACACTTTGTAATTTTATTCTTCTTTTTTATTTTTAATTTTGTAATATATTTTTCTTATAAAAGACACATGCGTTTTCCACAATACGACGCATGAACATTATTGGAAACACACAGATTGCATTATCGTTTTTAATTTGAAAACATGAGCATGCATTCGAATAGAGGCATTTTGAACAGATGAACGGGCATACAACAGATACTCGTATATACAAGTGCATGAGTATGAGCACTTTGACGGAGGTTGTCAACTGTCATGTCAGACTTTCACACTGGATATTCCAAAGTGAATGCATTTTATTTACATGACAACGCAGATGAAATTCTTTTAAAGCCACGCGTTTTCATACGGAGTGTGAGTTATTCGAATTTTTAAATTTTTTTTGTGTACACATGTACTACATACATTGGTATGTGCATATGTATAAAGGGAGTTCTAGGAGTCAGTATGACAGGAATGCGTAATATATGCAGCAACTGTCAGAGGTTTTGATAAAAATTCGAGGATATGCTCGCACTTTAATGATGACATTGGAAACGGTTCTTTTATGGCTTTCTATGTTTTAAATTTTATTTACCAACAGATTTATGTCAAATAGTTGACCCAATTTTTCATAGTTTTCTCGAATTTTCGAACTTAATTGGTTGACTCGTCGAGAATGACATTTAGTAGTGCTCCTTGATTGTATTTGGTAGTTTATTTGAAGTTTATCTGTTTTCAATAAAATTACAAAAAAAATTATTTTCAATGAATCCGAAAACCTAAGAATGGATTTTCTACTATCTATGCATTTTCCAAAGGCAAGTACGTCCAAGAAGTCCAAAAATATAGATGTTGGGTGGTGCTGATAATGGAAACAACGATCAGAGTCTTATTTTCATAATTTTGCACAAATCCGAATTTGAAGTTCCAAGAACCAAAATGGTTCAGGAAAATTAAAAAAAAAATAAACATAACAAAACTCAAGACAATTTTCCACAAATTCCTCATCACTGTCTTAATGCGTATCTGTGTCAGATACTAGTCTTTCTTTAGGATCTTGCAGTTTCTTTAATGGAATAGGGTCTTTAATTTTCACTCTTCTTTCTGAGCCTAGTCAACACTGGAAAAAATTCCCTCGCTACAAAGAATCCTCACTCAAACAACGGATAATGAGAGAGAATTTAAGCAAGAAACAAAAGTTAAATTCGTCTGTTTTTACCAACAAGGATTCCAACACTGATATTAATGATGCCTTTACAAACCACACTCGAGCACTTTTAATGCGCGCACAGATGGTGAAAGAAGAGAACCTGTAACACACGCAGTCAATTGTTTTAATTTCATTTATTTATATTTTTCTCTTATTTTTACTTTTCATAGATTTGTCAATTGAATCTTATTTAATGATTTAATTTTACCATGAATTGTTTATACATTTTCGTTCCTGACTGCACAGAATTTTCTATGCTATATTTAAAAGCTTTCCCTAAGTTAAGTTCTAAACAACAATCATATGTATCATTGCAAAGCTTGATTAGATTTTCATTAAAAAGCTCTGCCAAGTAGGCGCTCTTGATCAATTCGGAGCTTGGAATGGTACAAGCTATTGCGGGTGATTTCCTATTATCGATACCAATTCAAAACGTGGTTTTAGCAATTAAGTTCTTTTGGTAAAATCAATTTGGTGATTATTAATGTCTTATGTAACATAAGTTCTTCTGTCATACTCTCATTTATTATTATGATGTCCCTAAGTTGACTTACGATTTTATGATGAATTGCAGATTAGAAACATAAGGAAATTATTAGAAATATTTACTAACTTATTTAATTATAAAAATGTAATTAAAGGAACTCCAACCGTACAAAATTCATTAGGTTTTCCAAAATAAACATAAGATTTTAATTAAAACAGTATTTTTTTAAACGTTAGGTTGTTAATTTTCTTCATCACCTGCGGTGAAATCGGTATGAAAGTCAACCACTTTAATGCCATTTATAGCGGCTCTTCTGGTGGAACAGTTAGGTCGTTGGTCCTTTCTGTCAGGAACACACAAAAGGTGGACAAACACAACACTTTACTTTACCCTCTGGTTCGCTTATGCTGCCCGTAGGCTACAGTAAACGGGGAAAAGGCGGCAAAGTAAAGGCAAGAGTAAAGCAAAAAATGAACAAAAGTTTTTTCGATAAACTTTAAAAATTAACGTTTTATTTTAAACAAAAGAAAAAAATATAAAATTTGTATATTAAAAAAAATTGGCAACTCTTGAATTATTTTGGAAAAAAAATTATTGGTTGTGGCTCTTTTCTCTTGACGGTTAGTATAACCGTCGAAATAGTAAAGAGGCAAAACCAAATTTAAACGCGCACTCGAGTCAACTTCACGATCTGGCCGTTCTTATTTAAACCACCGAAATCGTTGGAATATTGAGCTCAAGTGAAGAAAGATCGTTCTTGCTGCGCTTTTATATTGCAGTTTACTGAGCTTATCTGCGAATCATAAGGTTCTGAGCAAAAGTTCTTCAAAAGCTTTTTAAAGCCCTAATTCAAGGGTTCCCACTTTTTACAAAAGTAATAATAAACAATTTTTTTTTAAGTTAAAATTCATATAAAAATATGTGTGTGCTACAATCTCCCCCTCTGGAGCTTACGACGTCTCGGCGTTGCGACAGGAATTTGTGTTGTGTTCTTGGGTCTTCCTCGTCTGCGTAGCGGCTGCACTGGGATATCTTCTAGTTGATTGTGTCTTGAGCTCTTGTATTTGGTGATAGCTGAGACATGATAGCTTCCTAAAGGTGTTGAAAGATCGTCTTTACAAGCAACTTGATAAGTTGAGGAACCTAGTTCTTTTATAATAACGTAAGGTCCATCTCTTCTTGGCATAAACTTAGATGTAGTGTTTTTTGAGGCCTTGCTGAGAAAATGGGAAGTTATTAGTACCTTGTCACCTACTTTGAACATGGGATTTGGTCTTCGATTTTTGTCTTTGTATTTCTTATTTTTGTCTTGCGATTTTTCAGTTGTTTCTTGAGCATTCTGTAAGACTTTTGCCAGTTTCAAAAGTCTGGGTGTTATCTGTGATATGAAATTTTCGTTTTCTGCAATTGGTCGCATATCCTGTTTAACATCGTCGATTGTTCTAAGTTCACGTCCAAATGTTAAATATGCTGGAGAATAACCTGATGATTGACACTTTGCAGTATTCATTGCAAATCTAATTGACGGAAGGTATTCTGCCCAGGTAGTGTGGTTTGTTTCTACAAGGATAGACAATTGCGTTTTCATATCCCTATTTTTCCGTTCCACTGGGTTAGATTCAGGGTGATAAAGAGGAGTTAAAGTTTGTTGTATTCCCAGGAATTCAGTTAGTTCTTGCATCAACGCTGAAATAAATTGTGGACCATTGTCAGATAAGAGACGTCTCGGAATGCCGAACCGGAGGAAGACTTCATTAAGTAGTGTTGTAGCGCAGTTTTCAGCTGTTGCTTCTCTTAGTGGAAATATTTCGATCCATCTGCTGGCAAGATCTTCAGCAATGAGAATCCACTGAAATCCATCTGATGTGGGAGGTAAGGGACCAAATAAGTCCACCGCCAAAATTTCAAATCGCTGATTACTCGATACAGTTTGTAAAAGTCCGGAAGGCTTCCAATTGCTTGGTTTGTATCGTTGGCAGGCTGCACAATTACCGATATATTGGGTTATGTCCTTTCTCATGCCTGGCCAGTAATATCTTAAAGCTATTCTGGAGATAGTTCTATCAATGACATAATGACCAGCAGTGACATCATTATGATAATTGTGAAGAATCGATTGACGTTCTTGGAGTGGTACTACCAGTTGCGAAGTTTCGGCATCTGATTCTGGAGAGTACCTATAGAGTATGCCTTCATTAAGTAAGTAACCCCGAGATGTCCATCGATTTATGTTTTCGTCATTGCTCTCGAAGGAGTCAATTATGATTTTAAGTTGTTCATCCTTAAGCTGAGCATCACGAATTTCTTTAAGCCTTCTTGTTGGTATATCAACTTCAAAGCTACATAATTTACATTCTGATTCGGTGTGTTCCTCGCTGCAACATGGTGGTCTTGATAAAGTATCCGCAACTGCGTTTGTTTTTCCTTGCGTGTACTCTATTTTGAAATTGTAGGGCTGAAGTTGTAAAGCCCATCGAGCAAGTCGACCAGTTGGAGACTTAATACTCATTAGCCATTTCAAAGGCTGGTGATCAGTCAGAAGAGTAACTTCACCTCCCTCGATGTATCCGCGGAACTTGTTTACTGCCCAAACTATAGCAAGGGCTTCTCGTTCCGTTGTTGAGTAATTTCGTTCTGCTGCAGTAAGAAGTCTTGAAGCGTATTCTATTGGGTGTTCATTAGCTTTCTCCCCCTGGACTAAAACCGCCCCTATTGCGTAATTACTAGCATCAGTTTTCAAAAAGTAGGGTTGTCCTTCTGACGCTTGTTGTAAGATTGGTGCAGTTGTAAGAAGGGTTTTTAGTGCTTCGAAAGAATTTTGCTCTTCTTTGTCCCATTTCCACGGTGCATTTTTCTTTGTGAGGCTACTTAGTGGTTTTGAGATATAAGCAAAGTTTTTAATGAAAGGACGATACCATGAACATGTTTGTAAAAATGACAGAACTTGCTTTGCATTTTTTGGTTCTGGCCTGTTGATGATCGCAGACGTTTTTTCAGGGTCAACTTCAATGCCTTTGTTTGTTATAAGGTGTCCGAGGTATTTTACATTTGAGCAGCAAAAGTTTGTCTTTTCTCGGTTAACCTTTAATTTAAAAATATTCAGCCTTTCAAAAACTGTTTTTAGATCCTTCAAATGCTCTTCAAAAGTAGTTGAACATATAATCATGTCATCCAAGTATGCTAGTATGAGTATATCAGGTAGTCCATTACGGAATCTATCCATTAACCTCTGAAACGTTGCTGGTGCATTTCGCAGACCGAATGGCATTCGTTTAAAGAAGAACATACCGAAAGGAGTTATGAAAGCAGTTTTTTCTACATCTTCTTCGGCTATTTTTATTTGATAATATCCTGATTGCAAGTCCAGGGTACTTTTAAAAGAAGTCTTTCTTGTGGAATGTAGTAAGTCATCAATTCTCGGTAGTGGATACCTGTCCGGGATTGTGATGCTATTAAGTTGTCGATAATCTATGCAAACACGAATACAACCATCTTTTTTGGGTACTAGCACCACCGGTGCTGCCCAAGGAGACTCGCATTCTTCAATTATGCCGTGTTCAATCATCTTTTCGAGTTCAACCTTCAGCTGGTTCTTTCTCGTAGGTGATAGTCTATAAGGCGTAGTTGCGACAGGTTCGTGGTTGCCAGTATTTATTTTATGCAGTGCGAATGGTGTTGGTTCGGTTGAAACATCAAATAGACTATTTTCTTGCATGAGAAGGTCTTTAAGCTTTTCTTTCTCATCTTTGCTTAGTAAGACTGCTTCATTACTTCGAAGTTCAATGTCAATAGCATTAATTTCGGTAAAATAAGAATCGGGATCCACTTCATTTTGATTACGCCCTAGGTTTGGGAACAAACTATCCTTTTTCCGATGTCGTTCTGGAGTGATTTCATCGTTTGGAATAGAACCGTAGAATATACTCTGAATAGAATGCGGCGAGTAGTCATTATCTTGCAAAGATGTTGAAGAGCATTTTCTTTTTACAGGGGTTGATGAATTTGCTGTTGCGGCAAGTGGCGAGTTTGGTTTGACAGGTTCAAACCATGATAAGAACGGTGAATTATAGTTTATTGCCTTACGCTCTTGACCAGTGTTTACTAGTTTAATGGGTGTCCTACCAAACTGAGTAATGTCGGGCGTTTTTGCAAGTGGAGAAATCGGCTTAAACAATTCATCTAGCTTAAGTTGATGGTTTAGTTTTCCAATGACATCATCTGCCTTTATCTTGCTTACGACTTTGGTGTGATTGGTGTCATAGAATTCAAATTTTCTTTCGGTTTCATCGGTGAAGTACCATATCCTTTGTCCTAGATCCAGGACTACACCATTTTGTTCCAGGAAGTCTATTCCGATGAGTGTTCGATTATCTGTTGCAGCTGGAAGTGCGATGAACCTTATCGGTCTCAGCCTGTTGCCAAATATTATGTTTGTGTCTCCAATATAAATTTCTTGTGGGGTCGAATGGCCATCTGCTAAAGTAACGGTTGTATCGGCTTTGTAGAACTTTGTTCCGTTTCGGAGAAGGTGCAGAAACAGTTTTCTTCCTGCAACGCTTGTTCTAGCTGCGGTGTCGATGTAGGCTATACCTTGTTCTCCGTGTGATGCAATAGTAATGGTAGGCAAATCGTTACCCAAAGTTGTCTTCATACAATTAAAAGACACAGTTGCTGGACCTTTTGGTAGCTCTTTACAATTAGGGCAATTTGACCTAATGAAACCAGGGGCCTTACACTTGTAGCAATGAATTTTTGGTTCTTCGGTTGGAATCGACTGTTTCTTTTGGGCGTCGCGCCGTTCCTTCTTGCGACATTCAGCGGTTGCATGTCCAATATGTCTGCAGAAATTGCACCTCTTCTTTTCGATATTTTCGATCTTTGACTGTCGTTGTTCTTCTTTTTCAGCACGTGAGAGCTCTACTACTCTAGCTTTTGCCAAGAGTTCTTGAAAGGTGCTAACACTATCTCTTGGTACACCATCACGAATAAAGACACTAAGTAGACCGTAGACAAGATCCAACATCATTCCCTCCTGTGGCTGTGGTTCGGGAAGTTTCGCAAATAAAATCGTCAGTTGACTCCGTGTATTTCTGTTTTTGATCGAACAACTCCATATAAATTCTGTAGGCTGGCATTGCTGGCGCATATGCATTTCGTAAAAGGGTCAAGACTTTTTCCCAGGTGTCGACTCCTTTCTTCGCACCTTGCCACCAGGTAACAGCATTGTCCTCCAACAGAAGCGGAAAACCCTTGATTGCGTCGTCGTCAGTAATACGTTCGATTTCTTTATAAACGTTAATTGTAGCAATGAAACCATCCACTATTGCAGCATCTCGTTCTCCCTTGAACCGTGCAGTACAGTGGCTAAAACTGCCTTTAATAGTGGATTGACCTTGTACGGCTGATATTAGCTGTTTAAGCTGCTCCTCAGTAAACTGGGCCATGTTTCCACGCTGGCTTACGTAATTTAGTGCACCGATGCGTGCGCTTCTTCTTAATGCGTTATCGTTGTCCGTAGTGATGCTTTTGTTCCAAGACAATGGGCCTGTAGTTGGGCGTCAATTATAGCGGCTCTTCTGGTGGAACAGTTAGGTCGTTGGTCCTTTCTGTCAGGAACACACAAAAGGTGGACAAACACAACACTTTACTTTACCCTCTGGTTCGCTTATGCTGCCCGTAGACTACAGTAAACGGGGAAAAGGCGGCAAAGTAAAGGCAAGAGTAAAGCAAAAAATGAACAAAAGTTTTTTCGATAAACTTTAAAAATTAACGTTTTATTTTAAACAAAAGAAAAAAATATAAAATTTGTATATTAAAAAAAATTGGCAACTCTTGAATTATTTTGGAAAAAAAATTATTGGTTGTGGCTCTTTTCTCTTGACGGTTAGTATAACCGTCGAAATAGTAAAGAGGCAAAACCAAATTTAAACGCGCACTCGAGTCAACTTCACGATCTGGCCGTTCTTATTTAAACCACCGAAATCGTTGGAATATTGAGCTCAAGTGAAGAAAGATCGTTCTTGCTGCGCTTTTATATTGCAGTTTACTGAGCTTATCTGCGAATCATAAGGTTCTGAGCAAAAGTTCTTCAAAAGCTTTTTAAAGCCTTAATTCAAAGGTTCCCACTTTTTACAAAAGTAATAATAAACAATTTTTTTTTAAGTTAAAATTCATATAAAAATATGTGTGTGCTACACATTTAAACTTTTATAAAAGGGATGATAAATATTGCCAATCAATGGCAATATATCCAATAAATCTAGCTTTTTCTTTTCATTGATTTTAAGTGGTGAAGAATGACATTTCTGCAGATCAGCAGATCATATTAAGCGATTTGAATTCTTCGATTTCATTAAGTGATGTTTTGAAATATACTGTTCCAAACTCTTTTGTGAACCTCATCCACTTTGCCTTTTGGCAATAAAATTTCTCTTTGTCATTGTCTACCCTTCACCACATAAATTTTTATTTGAAAACAGCTGAGAAATTAAAAATCTTATCTTGATTTATTTCCTTAACTTCAAATTTGTTTTTTACGCCCACTGTTCTCACGAATTGATACCAATCACGGGGATGATGTTGTCAACTTTTTCTCTTATTCAGTTAGGGCATGGTCCATGTCACATTCCATGTGAGTAAGGTCCGGAAAAAGAAATTTATGATCCATCGTTTCCACACTATTTTGCAGTTGCAAAAAAGTCTCGAACATTGAAGCAATGCAAGAATTTTTATTCTGTCCATGAGGCGATCTCATTTTCTCCACGATTTGCTAATGCTTCGTGACATATTGGCTGTCCAGTATTACAGTCATGAACTGTTAAAGTCCACAATGGGCGTTTATAAAAAGAGACTGATGATCTCAGTCAGTCAAACATTAGAAATTTTGTAGAAGTTTTCAGCTTTCGATTTGCAAAGCAAAGCAATGATGCTTTCGATTTATACGCAGAATGTGCTTCAAGATGGTGATCATTTTGCTTCTTTTTAAGGTTCTCTCGTTCTTCCTCAATAGCAACGTCAATTTTCATTTTTAAAACTTCACATTTATGGCAAGTATCTAATTTAGGCTTTTTTAAATTTCAAGTTCAGAGTGTTGAAAATTTTCGAAACCTTAGAAAGTGAAACTGGAACTTACTTTTCTGAGTAGAGCCGAAATAATTCTGCAACTGATAAATCGGTCGACAAATACCTTTTGGAAGTATCGCGTCTTGTGTAATGCGATTCGTAGGATGGGAAATTTTTATAACCCCAATAATTTCATTTTCTTTTTCAGGAGCGAGTTTCTTAGGACCAGGATGTTTTCCACGCAAATCACTTGTGAACGACCCAAAGCCTTCCAGCTTTTTTTTAACGACTGTTGTGATGAATTGTTCCGATTCACAAAGGGTGTATCTAAAACATTTCTGGCAAACAGAAACTTTTTCTCCACATACGTATCTCCAAGAAAAATTTTTTTTTGTGTATTTCCTTTTTCTCGGATTGGTAAGGCTCTTTTCTTTTCTTACAAATTTGGTATTGCCAACCAAAATCGAGCCGGCAACAAAAGCTTGTCTCAACTCATAAGAACCAAGTTCCCAGTACGATTAAAAAATAAGCTGTTGATATGCAAACGTTATTTTTTCTCTACATTTGTTGCGACAATCATCCAGTCTTCGTATGGTTCGTTCTCATACAACTTTTCCAGTTGTAGATATATAGGTTTTGCGGGAGTTTCTTTTTTCTTTTTTCATCTTCTTTCTTTGTTTGGCTGTTTTTTCGGTATTTTCTTCGTTGTTTTCAGAAAATAATGTACCGAAATCTTCAAATAAAAGATTTTATTCTATTTGGCTCCCAGCATTTCTTGTATCGAAGGAAATTTTCGAAGGAACAGACGGAATAAAACCAAGATCGCCAAGTGAATCATCGTTATCAAAATCTTTTGAATTTTCTCCTTCTGCCTCCACATTTAAACTAGTATTTTGGGTTTCGCCTGTAGATGTAATGTCAAGCCTTAAATACTTTTTAACTTTAACATGAGTCTTGTTTTTAACAATATTTGACTTATCTGCTAAATACATAAATACACGCCAAGCGTGCATCAAATTATTTTTATAAATGTATATAATATATGCGAGAACACATCCATATACTCGTAGGTATATCTGTTACCTTGTTGTCTTTTGCCTTTCTCTCGGAACAACGGTTTATGGTTGCCCTGTAGTTTTTTTAAAATTTGTATACATATGTACATGATTTCTCATTTCTCGAGAATTTTTTTTTTTTTAAATTTCGACATTTCGTCGCCCGAGAATTGGTTTTTTCCATACCTCATTGGCACTTTTTCGAGAAAAGCGTATTTAAACTTTCCGTAGTTGGTACTCCGAAACTGTGTGATAGGATTTTTTTTTTTTAACTTGAAGATAGTCTTATAAAGAGTTCACCTACGAATTTTGAAAGTGTGTTGCCAAACCGTTAACAAGCTACGTTAATTAACGTAAAAGTCTGCTTTTTTGACTTGTGTTCCACCTCCTATATTTTGAAACTGATTATTTTTCTATACACGTAGAACACAAAA
The DNA here is from genome assembly GCA_949129095.1 of Volucella bombylans. Lineage (NCBI taxonomy): Eukaryota > Metazoa > Arthropoda > Insecta > Diptera > Syrphidae > Volucella > Volucella bombylans. The sequence continues at coordinate 102,773,844 of OX422140.1, forward strand.
AAATGGATATGGCACAAAGCAATTCTCATCCAAAATATCTGAAAGGCAAGAGAAAGCATGGAGTTGGGTGCTAACATTTTTAAAGGAAAATCGACTTCATCTTTTTTATCAACAAAGTTTTTATTCAAAAAATACAACAAAATAAGAAAATTATTCAAAGTGTTTAGTGTTAAACATTCTTCTTACAAAAAACAAACAAACCAAAAAAAATTAAAGCAGTTCTACTGCTATCACAATAAACTTTGGTAAAAGGTACTTTGCTTAAGTCCATTTTGTTAGCCGAAATGGAATAGGTCTCAAAATTTTCTGGAAGCATTTGAATGATTTTAAGTTCAACTTTCTCGGTATTCATGCTTGTTAATCCATTTCCTGCATTAAGGAATGTCCCGGCTCAGAATATCTTTGGACAACCGGGTCTACATCATTACGTTTTAAGAACATTTTTATTGCGGTGGAATTAATTTTATTCCTATTCTGCGGAAGACACGGATCAGTCCATAATATGATTGATTTTAAAGTGGGGTATACTTGGATAAACCTGTCCAAAATTGTTATTAGTGCACTTGCAGTGTCGTGTCGTCGCGACCGCTATGAGCTTCTGTAAACAATACAATAAGTAAATCTTTTTATTCCAGGGATAGCAACTGTTGCAGTAGATTGAACATATTTAGCTTCCTCCTATAATAAAATGCGGATGCATTTCCCCTTGGCAAGTTTAATACACTTTGTAAGTCATAGCTTATTACTCATTTTGTTGCACCCAAATTGCTCGTATCTAAATCTCGATCGGCTTTCAAAAGCTTTTTCTCTCTTATGTGTTCTTCAAAGCTACCTTTTTTGTCCACTGACAGATTATTTTCATTAATTTTATATAAAAGGCATTTGTCACATTGATCTTTCTTAGGTTTATGAAATGAAAGGTAAGATTCGGTATTGAAAACCGATCGGTAAATGTTCTGTTTTACTGGATTTGGATAATTTTCAACATAAAGATTGCTTTCCATATATAGGGTTTACCAATAAGGATTTGACAACTTTTTTTTTTTTAAATAAAACGCTAACCATTTGAGATATTTCAAAAAATTTATTATCGGCTTAAAGTACAATTAAAACATTTATGAATAGACCACGACTTCGTTATATGGCCACCGCGAGCACGTTTGCAACGGTCGATTCGTTGGACCCAACTTTCAACGACTCGGCCACACATTTTAGCCGAAACGGCAGCTATTTCGCGTTCAATGTTGGCTCTGAGCTCTTCCAACGTCGTCGGCGTGTTGGCATAAACCAATGACTTAATGTAGCCCCACAGAAAATAGTCAAGCGGCGTTAAATCGCACGAACGAGGCGGCTAATCGACTGGCCCATTTCTTGAGATAACACGCTCACCATACTTACTCTTCAATAAATCGATTGTAGCGTGTGCTGTGTGGCTTGTGTCATCATCCTGTTGAAACCACATGTCGTTCCAATTCGGGCCAAAAATAATAGGTGATCATGGCGCGATAACGCTGACCATTCACAGTAACGTGACGATCGTTATCGTCGACGAAAAAATATGGGCCAATAACGCCGCCGGCATGCAAACCGCACCAAACAATTATTTTTGGTGGATGAAGTGGTGATTCATGAAGCACATGTGAATTTTCACCCGACCAATAACGCATATTTTGCTTACTGACGAACCCATTGAGCCAAAAATGAGCTTCGTCACTGAAGATGATTTTACGATGAAATTAATCATCTTGTCGCATCTTCTCCAGAACCTAATCGGAGAACGTACGTGGCTTCAAATGGTCCATCGGCTTCAATTCTTGAGTCAGCTTCATCTTGTATGGGTGTAAACCAAGATCCTTACGCAAAATACGCCATAATTTCGTCTGAGCGATGCCCAATTCTTGAGAACGCCGTGGAATTGACTGATTTGGATCGTTTGCTACGGACGTCTGAACGGCAGCGATATTTTCGACACTTCGACCAACCCGTTGTCGCACTGATACGGCAACATCACACAACGAATATATAGGCTCAAATTTTTGCACTAAACTTGTTATTGCCTGTCTACTAGCGCGAGAACTACGACTGAAAATTGGAGTTAACGCTCTTAAAGGTGCAGTCACCGACTCCGAATTTCGGTAGAAAATTTTTATAATTCGCAGACGTTGCTCGTTCGTGTACTTTACCATGATGAAAATGTTGAGTTTACTGAATAAATTTACGGTGACAGTTTGATGATTAGTGAAAGAGTGCGTTCACAAATTAAATCCAAAGTTGTCAAGTCCCTTTAGCACAGAAAATTCTACAAGCTGTTGATTTTGGTGGATATGGGACAAAATCGATGTTCGATATCTCTGGATTGGGAAGACACAGAGTAAATTGAATCACAGACATAAAAAGAGCATAGAAAATTACCACAGAGTCTTCTGTTCCTAACTCAAATACGACAAAAGTGGCGTATGGAACAAAACCATTCTCAGGCGACAATTTGTCATTTGTCTTTTGTCTTCTCGCCATTTCTAAGGTGAGTGTCATTACTGGACACTGCCTCATAGGCAAGCACGCAAGAAGGCTTGGCGCTTTTACTAACGATTTCTGTAGAAGCTGCATGGAGGAAGAGGAGGAGACAATCCCCCACCTACTCTGCACATGCCCAGCTCTCTCCCAGAGAAGGAAGCTTCATCTAGGGGCTTTCTTCTACAACGACCTAAACGATCTAGAAAAAATAGACGTTAACAGTCTCCTACGCTTTATTATAAGCTCAAACTGGTTCCAGTAGTAAGAAGATCATAGATCCACGTGGCATCACAATGGGCCAATAGGCCTAAGTGGGTTGGTATTCCCAACAGCCACTCTTACCTAACCTAACCTAACCTATTTGTAGACATAGCCCAAGCTTCTGATATGTTAAACCATACAATTCTGATAAACAAGATTAAACAGACTGGTTTCCGAAGTTTTTACCTTAGAATGGTTCAGGCCTTTCCTGACTAACAGAACACAATTTGTGAAATTCGATGGAATCAGTAGTGCGGTCGAAACTGTAAATTTGAGTGTACGTCAAGGCTATATACTATAGGGTCCGCCATCTAACGTTTTTTTTTTCAACTAGTGCTTATTTCGTGATTGGTAACACTTAGCTCATGTCTGATTTAACAGATAATTAGTTTCATCCTTCCGCTGAACGAATATGGTTGTGTATACGCTTGAGCAACGCTGGGAACGTGGGCCTGCGATCGACTTAGAGAAGATGCCGATTTTGCCAAAAAAATCATCTTTTCAGATGAAGCTCATTTTGATCTTGGCGGGTATGTAAACAAGCAATATTGTCGCATTTGGGGCACAGAAAACCCGCACGCATACATTGAAAAGCCGACACACCCCTTAACTATGCAGAGATGTACGTTTCGAATACCATATTGATGTAAACAAGTTATTTGCTCAGATGCTTTGGTGGGTTTTATCCATAACTCTTCCCTTCATTGCATTGATACAAGTTAATAACCAACATTAAGACTTTCTTCTATATATTTAGAATCTGCTTGTCAAAGGGGGTATTTTTCGCAAGGGTTTCTACTTCAGTTTTGCTCAGCCGTTGAGTTGCTCCTGCTTCAACGAAGGTAGAACGTAACTTGAAAGCGAAACCTGAGCCTTGCTGGTTGAACCTGAGTGTGACAATATATTAGAATTTCTTTGAGTCTGAAATAGTTTTGAGGATCTGTAAAAAAGAAATGTATGTCCAACATACGAGTGTATTTATCCAAAAGTTAAATTGATTAAAAATTGATATCTACGTATTCTGCTTTAAAGTTAAAACTATGTCCTGTTCGTCCTTCCTTACATTTGAATTCGCATAAGGTGAAGGCCTGCCATTCTAAATTTTAATTGATTGAGGCCCCATTTATTTGGCTTAATAAAAGCTTAACCTAACTTTAAAACTAACAGAAAGACTTATGAAAACGAACTGAAGTTAAGCTCACAGTCGAATAATATGCCGAGGTCTTGAAAAGACTGAACCACAGGAATTGGTTGACCATAGAAAAAATAGGGGACGGGTAGGGGACGGGTTGGATTTACGTCAGAAGGTTATATATTTGGCTATATTAAGTTCCAGGCAGTTTCTGAAAACCGATCAGGTCTTCTTGAAGAAGGGCAGAGTCATGGGGAGTAGAAATAGTTTTAACAAATTTTTTTGTCGTCGGCTTAAATGGAGAGGAATGAATGTTTAATGACCCTCTCAAGATCGTTAATAGCAAGAATGAAGAAAAGAGGACCAAAATGACTGCCTTGTGGAACTCCAGACGAGGCTAAGAATGGAACAGAAAGGGCGGATCTAAACCGAACACTATAATAACTGTTTATCAGGTAAGAAGAAATCCATTTTCATAAAAGATTCTCAAAGTCAAGAGCAGACAGTTGATGAGAAATCTTATCAAACGCTTTAGTGAAATCAGTTGCGATAACATCGATTTCTTTGTCATTTTCTAAGGCTGTAAGAGCAAAAATCACGAATTCAACTAGTTTTGTGGTAGTTGATCTGTCTTTTAGAAAGCCATGTTGTCGGGGCGAAATAAAAGGCTTGTATTTGAAGCTTAGGACTTCGTATAAAATGCCTTCGTAAATTTAAAGCATTCATGCAGTACAATGAGAGGAATGCTGTTGATTGAAAAGAACTCTGTAATTTCTAGTTCTGTCTAAATCCGCCGAATGGACAAGGACCTGGCATTTTCGCAAACAAGTCCATTTCCAAAATCAACCTCAGAAAACCACCTAGTCGCACCATGTTCCACTTCTCAATATGTACATTTAATTTCGTTGTTCCTCTGGGCTATATATCTCGCCATCGTTTCAGTCATACCCCTCACCCTTCCAAAAATGACACATTTCACAAAATTACTTAAAACTAAACAACAACTCGATACACATACACTCAGAGCAAATTCTAAGTCAAAACTTTCGTACAATCTTTATCCACCTATCACACCTACAGGGTAAACGTCAGGGTATCCTATCCCTTCATACCCCTTCTTTCCTTATTCAGATGTACTGAGAATAGAGTGCTTTTTAACCGTTCTATTTGCAATTCCCAAACTTTATAATTACTTCTTCAATGTTTTTAAATTACCACAGTTGTTGCAATGGCAGCCAGGCAGAGGCAATCCGAAGTGTGTACGAATATCAGGACCAAGAGGTTGAAGCATCACCTTGCAACATCCTGCTGATTGCATTTCCCTAACATAGTTCAGCTTTTCTTATTCGGTTTCCACACTGAAAAACATTCAAACTCACTCCATCGGCTAGCTACAGATACTTTCATGCCATAAAAGTACTTAGTACATGGAATGCATTTATCCTCATCCCAAGCCTTTCAGCTGAAAAACAAAAGCGCCCACCCTGGTATTACGTACAGATCAGAGGGTGAGAATTCACGGCACAGTAAAAGTTTTTAGGTGGAGTGAAATATTTTGTCTTGAAATTCCATTTGAATGGCATACGGGTGGGTGCGCGTTCTCGCACCGCATACAACTCCCAAATTTCCCAGAAGTCATTTGAAAATGCCACCAGGAAAGATTGTGGAAAAAAAAGAAACAAAATTGTTGTCATAGTCGAGTTTGCATGCATTTGTTTTGGTTGCTCTGGCGATGTCTCTTCTTCGTGGTGGTGCTGCTGGTGATGATGGTTAAGTTCTATGAAGCAATCTGCATCAGCACTTTTGGAAAGTAATGTCTACGTGCAGTGGTGGATGTGAATAGGCTTCCATGCCATTCAGAGCTCAGGAATCTATAGGGTGCAGAAAATTATTAATTTTTCAGATGAGTTTTGAGATACTTTGCGTTTGTGTCAATTTGAGTCGGGGTAATATCGATGCAGAGATTGAAGTGATTTTTTAATTGATTGGAATGATTTTTGCGCTTCGGATCTTGGTGACGAATTCGTGACCCTTTGTCGGCCACAATTGACTTAGACCTGTATTCGAATTGGGAGTAGATCCACGGTACAGTTTTATTCTGTACATCGGATGTGTATATAAATTGGCCAAATTGTTTTTTCCATGCTCCTATAAGTTGGTCGACAAAATACATCGCCTTGTATGAACAGCTATAGCTCAAGCTTTGAAAATGACTGCCTTAGGAGTGTTGATGGGAGTCTTACTGCGCAGTCCACAAGAAAATTTTATTCAAGTGGTGTCAACTAAAGGGTGACCTCGCAATGAACGCCATCAAGTCACATTCTGAACACTAGGTTCGTTTTCAAGTTTTAATACCATCAACCTACTTATTGAGCCTTACTTCGGGGTAATACTGTTCATTGTCAGGTCAAAAGCAACCAATCAATATTTATGACAGCCACTGTAGTAGCTTAGAAAATCAAGGATACTCATCTATTCCAATTTAGAACCAAGCACATCAGATATTCAACCCTTAAACGGTTAACTAGATAACTCTTTTCGACTTAGATGTAGTCTTAACAGAAACGTACTCTCAAAAATAAAAAGTTCCGGCTCTCTGCCAAACCATTTATAAATGTTCGCATTGCTAAGTGGCTAGCCTTCGGTGGCATATGATTGAACACTGCTACAAGATGAGCTGCATTTAATGTCAGGCGACGTCAGTCGGTTCGGATATACTTCATTGTGGTTAGGAGATGATTTAGGATTTGTCTTTCTCATGCCCGAAATAGGCTTGGAGCCGCCATTCAATTGGACACCTTCTAACGGCATCCGTTAAAAGCACCCATTCCAATATTCTAGGTTGGGTTAGGTTAGGTAAGTGTTGCTGTTGGAGAAACCAACCCATTTAGGGCTATTGTGATGCCCCGTGGATCAGTGATCTTCCTACTCCTGGAACCATTTTGAGCTTCTGATGAAGCGTAGGAGACTGTTAACGTTTATATTGTTCAGATCGCTTAAGTCATTGCTGAAGAAAGCACCTAACTGGAGTTTCTTTCTTCGGGAAAGAGTTGGGCATGTACAGTATAGGTGGAGGATTGTCTCCTCCATGCATATTCTGCAGATATCAGTTGTAAAGACGCCAAGCCCTCTTGCATGCTTGCTTATAAGACAGTGTGCAATGTTGACTCCTATGATAGCAGTGAGAAGTTTTCCATTTAGAAAGATCAAACTCTTAGAGCAATTCAGATCCAACATTGACCAGATTTGTTTGATCGCTAGACATGTTGATCCAACAGTCCATTTAAGGTTTGTTTTTCTATTACCATCCAGCTTTAGTATTAGTTTGCACGTAGCGATCGATACCTTTTTCAGGTAGGATAGGTAGAGTAGTTATAATTTTGAGTTCATTGGTCCTACAATTCCCTGGAATGTCTCTGCCCCGGTACCCCACATATGTGAAAGTTAAACAGATCCGCCATCGCCCTGAGAGGTGGTCGGTAGTCAAGGGCGGTTTTAGAATTTTGTGACACTGAGTCCAGGGATTTGACTGCGGCCTGACTATCCGAAACGATGCGCATATCCCTTACAGATATCACGTTTTTCTTCAGCCAGGACAGGACTTCTTTAATTGACAAAATTTTCACTTGGAACACGCTACGGTGATTTGGAAGGTGGAACGAGAGTCTTAAATTATCTTAACAAAACCGCCACAAATCCCGCTATCAGTCTTGGATGCATTTGTATAGAAGCGGATTGACTCATCATCCATGATAGCGTCTTCCCCCAGAAGACGTAAAAGCCTTTGCCAAACCAATATTGGGGCATAGTGTAATCGAAGTTCTCTGAGAGGATTCCTAATGTATTAAGAATATTAGCGTCGCCAAATAATTTACTTGTCCACTGTGTAGTCGCTTTAAGGGAAATAGCTGCGTTAGGAACCACTTGCCTGCTGAAAGGTGGTGTCTAGTGAAACAGTTAACTGCAATGTCTAAGGCCGTCCAACAGACAACCGCCCCGTAGATGAGTATCGGTCTTATAATCGAACTACTGTAGCTTTCTTTACTCTTTCTTAAAAATTAGTAGGTATATAGGCATGTTGATCCGTAGACTAAAGTCGGGGATCAATTCTAAATCGTTCATGGATATCAATCCGTCGTTGTAGAGTTTTCAGAAGGAAAGATAATAGACTTATAGGTCTGAGGTTCTTTGGGACAACATGGAAACATTTTCTGGCTTTGCGAATGAAAACTACATTACATTAACTACTCTCCATGACAAAGGGATCTGGATATTATCTAGCGTTTGCAGGATAATATCTGAAGACCTTTGTAGCTCGGCAGGTATTATATCGTCCGGTCCAGCGGACTTGTATGGTTTGAAGCTATGCAGCGCCCAGAGCAGCTTGTCTCTTCTAATCAGACCGTGAATTGTGGTCGTAAGTGTAGTTATCCTGCTGGGGATGTTACTGACCGTGAATAGAGAGCAGGTTGAGTGATTCCTCGCTTGAGGTCGTCCAGGAGCCATCGGTTTTTATTTAAACAGCTATACATCATAGAGTTGGTGGAGGGGAGATTTCTTAACCGCAATGCCAGAGAGGTTTCTGTTATTTTGTCACAGAATAACCTCCAGAATTGTCGCTTTACCTTCCTCAGTTGTTTCTTGTATATTATATTTTACTCGTATTTCTTATATGAGTGCCAGTTAGTCATTTTTCTTGTGCTTTTTGCTTCATTGAAAAGTTTCCTGCAAACGTTTTTAGGTCCCAGTGCTGATGTCCACCAGTGCGGCTTTTTCTTGCGTCTAGGTTGAATAAGAGGGCAGGAAGCAGCATTGCGAGGGCCCAAATGGTCGTAGCCAAGATATGCCAATGGCAGCCAGTAAATGAGGTTAGGAAATAAGAATACATTAAGGCTACGTTTCACTAATATACAAGCTCTAATCTTACTTTTGTATCTTGTATAGAGCGGAACGTATTCAGGTGTCCCAAGTCCACGAACCGCGACCTCTACAATCCACGGTCCCTTGATGAGGATGATGATTTCCGCGTTTTTGGATACTCACAGAATGAGTGCAATCCGGGCCAATATCTTAACTATTGTATTCCAAGGTACAATTGCCATCTTTACACTGGGATGAATCGAAGTCAAAGAACGTAGCTGTCGCATTTGCAGTAACTTTAGCAGTAGAGGTCTATAGTTAAAGTCTAGTATTGTTTAAAAAGATAGAATGAACTAAAGGCTACTTAGTAGTAGGGGCCAGATATCCAGTCAATCGGGGCGACTAGGCTTCTTTTTCATATCTGTACCAGGTATGCCTGGTACGAAACCTATACCGTTTCTTGCTCATATCGGACGAGAATCAGCTTAATAGATGAATAAAACACTTTGTTGTAAGACCAATAGAACGCCGAAAACGGGCCCTAGCTGGCATACAAAACCAAGGAGCACCTGTTATAACGGTGTTAGTACACACATAAAATAAAAATTAGTTGCGACAACACAAAATCATTTTTAATTCATAGCCTTTGCAGGTTAAAGCAAAAAACCCTTTTTTATAAATTTTACCTGCTGCAGGTTTTTCCAAGTATCATAAAATCTGTGGCTTTTTCGGCAAATTTATTAATGATTTTTTTTTATTATTGTTACTTTCGTAAGAAAAATATAGTAAAAAGTTATATTAATTATATATTTTCTGGATAAAAGTGACCTCAAAGTTAAAAATTAGCATGGGCAATAAAAATGGAACAGGCTTAGAAATTGGATATCTAAAGACTCCAACAAGATATCAATTATTTAAACGCCATTACAAAGGCTAGTATTTCTTCTAAAAATAAAGTTCTACCTGAAGTTTTTACCATTAATACTAACAGAGCAATTTCCATTAAAATGTGTCAGGGTACACCAAAGTAAGCCATTTCTTAAATCCTCGATAAATGCTGTCAACATTGGAGATAGGCCCTTACTGTAAAACGATTTTTTTCATAGGATATACCCAGGAATCATTTTGAAATTTATCGTTGACAAATTAGGGGACACCCTGTATATCTATGTACATACATATGAATATATATGAGCTTTCTGATTTGACTTGATTTTTATAGTATGTATTCGCTCGGTTTTTTACATTCCTTTGAAACTTACTCAAGATAATTAAAATTTGTTTGGGGTTATTTCATAAGCGTAATTCTTTTGAATAGTATATTTTCTTTGTTGAAATATGTAGTCATAACTCGAACTCGTCTTGATCCCTGATGACGTGGTCGCCGGAGGTGTAAAATCGGAAGATACTTAGCCCACAAATTCATTTTTCTTTCCCCGATAAATTTCTCAACAGAATGACAGGTTGTGCGAGTATCTCTGTTAATTTTCTAACCCGCAAGGTCGAAACACATGCCACTAATGATGTTCATACCTAATTTGAAATTTAAACTAAAATATTTGCTCATCCAAAACAAAGAACATCAACTTCAACCTCACCTTCCTGCCATCATAAAGCAATTTATCACAGCAAATTAAATTATAACTCTTCCACCATTTACCATTCACTTTTGTGTGAGCCTCCACCAAATTCCACGCCTCCGCAACTACTAATTATAATATAATATTATTGGATCCAAGGCCATTGCCATTGAACTATTTCTTCAAACTAATAAAAGTCTAACACAAAAAAAAAAATCTGAATTCCGACTTCAGCTCTGAAAGTATTGCATCCGAGGAGATCCAAAGAATGCCATTAACGAAATTAACCCCTCATCAAGCACGCGCTTTTCAGCGCCCTGTTTCCTCAGCCTCTTACATTTTCTTTGAAATAAAGTCACTTAACAGTCAAGTGATGAAGAAGATGATGGAGGAGGAGGAAAATGAAATAATAACAATAATTCAACTGTCATCGTAAATTCATTAAATTATAGCACTCACCGTCACCAACTTTTTCGAAAATGTGTGGGAACAAAAAAAAACCTCTCGCACTTACTCATCGAAAATAGAGTCATCCAGAAGGCGAACAGCAACAACGGGTGAGATCCAGGAGCCAGGAGAACATGTTAGAAATTAAGGAAAAAAAACGTCACCTGAAATGGTTGACGAGGGTACTTGGGAGAAAGTTGCGGAAAATAAACCAGACGACAGACAGACAAATAGTCAGCGGTGTATGAAAGATACATAGATACACTTACAGCAGACAGATAAGTTCGGGAACAAGTGAATTAATTTTTATCCCTTCCGACCGACGATGACGATGACTACGACACGAACACCTAATTCGAGCGGGGACTCCCTACAGTGTCGCGCACTTGGTTTCGTTTTGGATAAGGAGGAACTTTTTTTTTTCTTTCTATACACTTTCTCCTTCCATGTAAGCCCCCGGGGGAGGACGGAAATATTATTAAATGTACGAGCAAGAGCCGGAGGAGACTCGGCTAAATAAGAAATATTGTAAAATACTTTAATGAAGGCGATAAATTAGGCACCACCAACATGTATAACTTGTGTGCGTTCCTTTGGAGCTATCTTACATATGGATACATCTCACTTCCCCGGCTCAGTAGTTTGTCTCGTTGAACATCATACAGTGGTGCCAAGTAGAGAAAGAAAAACAATTAAGCTTGAAAGTGGTAATCTCAAGAAAGTGCTACACTCTCATACGAGTACATACCTGGATAAGTAGCTAAAATTGTTTAAAAAAGTTTGGAAAAAACTTAGACTCTGCGAATAATCACTCTTTTTATAGCCATTATTCTATGCAATTTGTCATGATGCAACAGAAAAGACAACTGGAAATACGATGGTGAACCTATTGAATTTGTTATCCAGTATTAATACCTGGACATACCATTTTAAGCAGAAACCAAAACAGCTATTAACCGCGTCTGGAATAAATGCCTTAATGACAAATTCATTGCTCATGGCAGCGAATATAAAGTATTTATTTCTGTAGCTGAGGCGATAATGTTTTACGCAGCACAAGTGTGGGAGGCAGCCATAATGATACCGTTGTTACGTTATTTCGTCGAAAGAGGATTTCGTTTTGCACTGAATACGCCGAATTACATGATAATGACATAAACAGGTTTAAACTTCAGCTCGAAGAGATCACTTTGTGCTACAGACCAGATCAGGTTGCTTCGAAGAGTGGCTAGAGCTGGCAGGAACATGTGAGCGGAACATCCAGTCCTGCGATGTTGAAGAATGGAAACCGCGAATCTATTTGCCTATCAGATTCTGAAGCGCAGTCTCGCAGGATCTTCTGCGTTGGTAGGCGTATTACATTGCAGACAGAGGATGCATTCGCAAAGTAATTTTGCGCATATAGATCTCGACCATGTGGTTGCGAAATTCCACAAGTTTAGATGGTGAGAGTAAGTTCGGCACGTCGAGATAAGTTCTCGGTCTTTTCGATCGCTCGTCATAAAATGTTGTGAAACCCCTTACACATCCGAAATTACGGATGCGTTTATTCCACATTCATGGTTCCTGTATGAATATTATGTGACATTTTGTATTCATCACGGAAAGGCTGCTACACAGGGATGCAGGAGCAGACTTGCAATCTTGAAGGTTGATCTGAGTACACAAAATAGATGAGTACTGGGGTGATCGTCTCTTATCTGCCTTCATTTATAAACAAAATGGATATTAACGCTTTCAAGGTGCAGATAGGGACGTGAGTTATACCTAGACTTAAAGATCTCGATAGAAGCTTTGTCTAAGTCCACAACAAGGGAAGAGCCCTCCTTGTTTTCCCGATTCTTTTTCTCCCTATGAGAGTAGATTTTCTACTTTTCAGTGTCCTGTCCAGGGTGTTGCGTATGAAGATGCATCAGAATATTCCCCGTTTCCCTGATCTGCCTCGGAACCTAGAAGATGGTGCGCCTCAGTTTGAGTTGTCTAAACACCTAGAAAGTCTTAGTTTCCAAGGGTAGGGTTTTTCGGCACATAGTTGTTTCACCATTCTAAAGTTCGCTGCGTGGAGTCCTTCACTCTAAAAGTTCCATTCTCCATATCGTAGCCCTCCGCTTGAATGCAAACATTTGGCAAGCTCTTACAGTTGATCGTCGCAGCGTTTGCACTCAACGTAGTTCAGACTGTTGTCATTGCCAGCCTTTCCTATTCGAATCGCCAGAGATGAGATAGCGGCATCTCTATAGGTGCACCGGTCTCGTCTCCTTGGGGGTTTTCTTGGAGAAGTTTCTGATCCGAAATAGTAATCCTTCAGAGTGTGCCTCTTCTGAAGCCCGTTCCACCATTTCGGTTTCCCGAAACAAACCATCAGAAACATCACCCAGACCAACCGCATACAGAAAGGTTATGCAAGCAACAACTATCATAGAATAGTAAGATAACAGTTCCAAGTCAGAGCAACGAAAATAAGGAATATTATGCGGAAAAGGAAAGGAGCTTAGATGGCGTCCCAGCTTAAGGAAATTGAAGAATTTCCTGATATGAATATTTGCAGTTCTTTACCTGGAACCAGCTTCTTCCTTAAAACGATTTAATGTCATTTTAGAAAACTCTGTTGACAAACCACATGACCACTGATGCTGACAGACTGCCTGCAGAACTGCTAAAATCTACAAGTTATGCTCTGGTTGGGAGGCCATTCATTAAATCATCCAACTAGTTTGGGAAGATTAATGTAGGCGTGATGTTTAGAATCTAAGCGAATGATGATCTTAATACAAGTCTCTGATATGTGTGAACGCCTGAGACCGATTTGCAAGATATAACAGCGTGGATTTGGCTTCGAATTCCATAGACCAAAATTGTATACCTAGAAAAATTCCTGTAAAGAGCAATGAATACATATGTAGCTGTATATAATATTCAGGATTTGGAGTTCTACAAGGCGATGCTTGATTTCGAGCAATTTCGAGCAACCCTATGGCAGACAAGGACTATGCCAGCAAACAATGTTTCTACGCTATCCTCGACAAGACATATGAACAATGTCCGCAGTAAGACTTTAAAATAGAAAGAGAAAACATCTTTGGTAAGACAGTTAGTAAGCATAGTCTAGTCTACACCACGTCAGGCAACGGATTTAGGCTTATTGACTTTGCGGCGGTATGAAAAATCACTATAGCAAGGACACGGTTTCCTTATGTCAATATACACAACACGACATGGCGGTATTCGGATCATGAAACGCTAAATCAAATTGATCACATTGCGATCGACGTAAAACATGTCTCCTGTATTCTGGAAGTCCGAACGTTTCGGGCATCCAACATTGACTCGGATTACGAGGGCGGGTCAATAAGTCCGTGACTTTTCGAATAAAACACAGATTTTTTGATAAAAAAATAATTTTATTTTTCAACGTAGTCTCCCTTGAGCTCTATACACTTTGTCCAACGCTTCTCCAATTTTTTTATCCCTTCCAAAAAAAATGATTTGTCGAGGTCCTCAAAATAGGCCTTTGTTTGCGAGATGACTTCATCATTGGAGTCAAATCTTTTTCCACCAAGTCATTTCTTCAGGTTTGGGAACAAGAAGTAGTCGCTCGGAGCCAAATCTGGAGAATAGGGTGGATGAGGGAGCAATTCATAGCCCAATTCATGGATTTTTGCCATGGCAACTGCACATGTGTGCACCCTTGCATTGTCTTGGTGGAAAAGAACTTTTTTCTTGGCCAAATGAGGTCGGTTTTTTTTCAAATCGTCATTGAATCGGTCCAATAAGTTGGCATAATATTCCCCATTGATTGTTCTTCCCTTTTGAAGGTAGTCAATGTGGATTATCCCGCGTGCATCCCAAAAAACAGTCGCCATAACTTTATTGGCTGACAAACCCACCTTGGCCTTCTTTGGCGCCGATTCACCCTTAGAAACCCACTGTTTTGACTGTTGTTTGTTCTCTGGTATGTTGTGATGGATCCATGTTTCGTCCACGGTTACAAAACGGCGCAAAAACTCCTCCATATTGCGATTAAACAACGCCAAACCTTCCTGTGAAGTGAAGCACACGAAATTCACTTTTTTCCATTTTCTCCTCAAATTAGTGAGTAGTCTGATAAAAATAGCTGTCAAACACAAACTAACTGACGCAGCAAGTTTAAATTTTGACAGGAGTCAACTGACAGATGCCTGTTGACAGGAGCAGTGTTGCTGTTTCAGTAAAGAGGTCAGAAATTCAAAAAGTCACGGACTTATTGACCCGCCCTCGTATCACACTGTTGCCAAGGTGAGAATGCGGTTTTCCCAAGCGCTGCAACAAAGAAAAAGTACCGGTAGAAGATTATAACTTAGAAAAGCTGTAATCACAAGAGGCCGCCAAAGTTTTCGCCGAACGTGTATCTTGAAATTTCTCAACAATTCCTATGCTGCCAGCATCAAGTGCCAAGTATTTTTTTCTTTGAAAACGTTACAACAATTTAAGTGACCCTCTAAGCAATTTGCTTGTCTGCAGGTGATTGATCTTTTACATTAGTTTTTAAAATTTATCGGTTGTGAAACTTATTTAAATAATTCAAATTTTGTTATTTAATTCAGTTAAATAAAACTGAATTACAGTTCTAAAAAATGAGAAAAAAAGAAATAATTACGATTAAGCAAAATTAATTTTTTAGTATTTTAAGTTATATAATACAGATTAAGGAAATAAAGTTTTAATACTTTTCTACGTTTTTTGAAATTCACTATGTTTTTTATATTTTCTGGTAGGTCATTCATCAATTGTGGTATGGCGTAGCTTGGATGTCTTCTTCCATAGTTGTTAAAAGTTTCAGGAATTTCCAGAAGTCCCTGAGCTCGTCTTCTTGTATTCTGACTATGACGTATTCTTTGTTGGTAGCGTTGATCGTCATAGTAGCGTAACAGCATTGTCAGGTTAAATATAGCGTTAACATCGATGACCTTTAAAACAAAATTACTGGTATTCATAATTTTAAATAATCGATGTTGTAGATATAATATCTTATCGATATGTGTTTTGGAGGCATTTGCCCACGCTAATATTCCGTATCTTAAACGGGATTCAGCAAGTGAAAGGTACACTTGCTTCTGCCTCTACGCTTGTGTATCTTTTGAGGTACACCATCGCAAAAACCACATTTTTAAGTTGCATCCGTATCTTATTAACTTGTTCATGCCATAAGAAGTGATCATCAATTACAACTCCCAGATACTTTATGGTCTTAACTACTTCAATAGCATAACTTTTCGTTGTCGTTGGGCAGTCTTCGTTTTGATGATATATGCTGATGGAAATTTCGGGCTGGTGTAGCATGCGTATGTGCATCAGTTTCGTTTTTACAGCATTAATCACAAGTCCTTGATCGTGATACCATTTTGAGACGCAGTATTAATGCACTTGTGTTTAACAATTACTGCTAGGTCATCGGCGTATGCAAAGACTGTACTTTTGTTAAGCACACGAAGAAGCTCGTTAGTATACAAGATGAAGAGGATTGGTCCCAGTTTTGAACCTTGTGGTAAACCATACATACTCTGCTTTTCTTGGCTCAGTGTGTTTCTTACTTTTACCCTTATTGTTCTTCCCGATAGGTAATTCATGGTGGTTTTTGTTTAGACCTACGTTAATCACATTTGCGAGATCTCCCAGTAGTAACCCAGTGCTCTTATTTTTTTGGAAGCCATATTGGTTTGGCTGTAAAACTCTATGTTTTTCTGTGAAATTTGTTAGTCTTCGTATTATTATTTCCTCCAGGCATTTTTCTACAACAGGCAGAATTGCAATGGGCCTATAGTTCTCTATTTGGTTTTTAACTCCCCCCCTTGTATATAGGACGTATTATCGACGTTTTTAATAACTTCGGAACACAAGATTGACTTATACTTTGGTTGATAATTGTTCTAATTATTGGAGTCAAAAACAAAGCATTTAGTTTGAGATCGATCGGTCTAATATTATCTGCTCAAGGTTCCTTGACGGTTTTTAAACAGCACAACATTCTGTAAATTTCTGATTCGCTTTCTTCCTCTACATAGATTGATTGTGCGAGATGTATATTTTCATGGCAAGAGGTTTTGTGAGAGCACCTATGCACTATCTTGGATGCTTGACTAGAGAATTGTTCCGCAAATTTCTCTACTAAGTTCGTTAGTTTCTTATTCACCGGAAAATTGTTCATAACTATCTCATCTATCGATCTCTTTTTTCGCCCCATTTAACACATTCCATATTTTTCTCGGGTCATTTTTGGCGTTCGAAAATCTTTTTTTGTATAAGTTAGTCTTAGTTATTAGAATATTTTTATTCACAACATTTCTATATTGTTTATATTCAGTTTCGTATCCTCGGTTTAGTGGGTTATTTTTCCATTTCTTGTAGAACTCGTCTGTTCTTTTGCATATTCTAGCTACATCAGGAGTCATCCATATTTTTTGTTTGCGATTTTTCGTATTTGCTATTATTTTTTATGTATATATCGTTAATTGTGTTCACAAACATATTGTATTGTCGCTCAACGTCATTTTCTTCACTTAATCTTTGCCAGTTTGTTTCCCTAATTAGTTGATTAACTGGTTGATTTTTACAGGGATTTCTTCTATAATTTGTCGCTCAGAATAGTCTTTTGTAGCATACAATATTGCGTACTGATCTGATATATCGGTTTCAATAACGGCCGATACAATGTCTTGTTTCATAATGCTAACAAAAATATAATCAATTATTCTCAAAGTATTGGCTGTTATATTAACCCGAGTTAGTTGATTTATAACATTCATTAAGCGCTTTGATGTCATTATTTCTAAATACTTACTAACTTGGGGGTCATTTAATTTTTTTATGTTAATATTCGCATCACCCACAACGATTAATTCCCTTTCATTCTTGATATTGTTGTCCAGTTCTTCAGTAAATTGTGTGATGTTTAACTTAGGCGGCCTATAAATCGCGTGGATATATGTTTTGCCGTTTTTACCATCCATTTCTAGATGTATATTTTCGTAGTATTCAGTATCTTTATTAATCCTGGAATACTCAATATTATTTTTAATATAAACCACCTTTGCGTTTCTTTCTATTACTGAATTCAGGAATATATCCATTAATAGAATAATATTCATTTTCTTCTTCTTCTATAGTACTCGTATATTAATTCCATTTAATGTTATGAACAAAAACTTCTTTTCTGCTACGGAAACACTCCAATTCATCCTTATATTATCCTTATATTAGAACATACACAACATAATTAGATCTGCATTAATACCGGTAAAACCATGTATTACCCTAAAATCGATGTAAGCGTCACTATATTGGTTTTCCATCATGTCTCTTTTTGTTTTTTTTAGTTTCGATTTTCTAACACCGTTTCTTTTGTTGGTTAAGTTAGATGTTTATATCGTTAACAGAGTCTATGTGTATGTGCCGTTTTCTGTTCTTTTTGCAAGTATGTGCTGGGATTCACCCGGAAACCACTAAGAAATCTCTGGTTTGATGAATAATGCCGGCAACCGTAACAAGAAGCGCACAAAGCGGCGCTGCAACGAAGGACAAGTAAGCTCTATGAGCAGAAGAGACGGCAAGAATATCGGTTTCTTGTACGAGGTCGAAGATATTGGAAGTTTGTACTCCAGGAACAACGTACGAAAGTTTTACCAGTAGGTAAAAATAACATATCAATGCAAGAATTCCCGTACAGAAACTTTGTGAACCATACCCGACCTCCATTTTCAGTTTGCCACTAACAAAAATTCTTCTTTCTGTCCTGGATATTTCGTGCTAATGTACTCGTATTGTAGTAGCTGTAGTACTTAAAGGTTTGAATATTTACAAATACAAATCAGCTACTCCATTATCCTTCTACCATTTGTTTTTAGCAGTCCTTCCGAGCAGATGAATCATTTCCTCTGCTTGTCCTCATAAAAGGCGGTTCTTCTCTCTTCTCTTACAGCACCATTGCAAGGTCATTGAAAAGTAGATAAACGATCAGCCTACGAAATATCTCGGAACACGAAACTTTTCAATGACCTACAGTATTACTTTCGCAGCAACAGGTCAACTGGTGATTTAAGTAGCGTAGTGGCCTTATTTGGCAGAAAGTTATTCTAACATATGTCATCATTTTTGTGATCACATCTATAGAGGTCTGTGCCTAGATAAGACTACTAAGACTTACACAACTGATCATGTTTTGTGAAGACGTTTGGTGTTAAGGACATAAGACTTTTCATGAACCTATTTACAATCTTCAACAATTTCAATACAGGTAACTCCTTTCTACTAAAAGTGTAAGGAAAACTCTTCCCAAGCCAAGGGCAATACCACCTTGATCCCGGAATAACCACCGTGTGAATAACCGATTTGAGTTCTGTTTTTTCTTTGTTAAGTTGGTAAATCTGTTGTTGTCATTCCCTCTAAATCTTAGCATCATAGCTTGACATTTGCAAAAGTTATGTAGCCAAGAGTACATCTATCCTTGTGTGTGTTGGCGATTTTTTACAATTTTAGAAATGGATTTAAATTTGCAACAACGAACTTGTATTAAATTTTGCGTAAAAAACGGATTCAATGGTCCACGAACGTTGGAAATGTTGGAAAAGTGTTTCGGCAACGATTCTCTAAAGGAAACGGTCGTTTACCAGTGGCACAAGCGGTTCAAAAGTGGTCGTGAGTCAATCGAAGATGATGAATGCAGTGGCAGACCATCGACATCAAAAACCGATGAAAACATTTATGGAGTAAAAGAAATGTTGGTCAATAACCACAAATTAACCATCAGAGAGATAGCGGAGGACTTGAACATTGCCTATTGATCCGTCCAAGATATTTTGGTTAATGATGTGGGTTTCCGTCCTGTAGCAGCAAAGTTGGTGCCAAAAGACCTCAATTTCATGCAAAAAAGAGACCGTGTTGACGTCGCAAAAGAGATGATTTGCGAGTCTGAATCCGATCCCACAGTCATCAAAAGGATCATTACTGGAGACGAGACGTGGGTTTATGAGTACGACACGCAATCTATACATCAGTTAAGTGAATGGCGTTCACCAAATGAGCCGAGACCAAAAAAACCACGTCGTTTTCAGTCAAAAAAGAAGGCAATGCTCACGGTTTTCATGGATTACAACGGTGTAGTGCATCATGAATTTTTGTCAGAAGGTCAGAGAGAGTATTATTTGGGCGTTATGAGACGTTTGCGTGAAGCAATTCGCCGAAAGAGACCAGAATTGTGGGCAGAAAACTCGTGGATTTAGCACCATAATAACGCACCGTCGCACAGTGCCATCATTATTCGTAATTTTTTGACGAAAAATGCAACAAATACCATCCAACAGCCAACGAATTCACCTGATTTGGCTCCCTGTGACTTCTTTCTGTTCAAGGTGGTATGTAATATTTATGGGGTAATTCGTTACATTGTTCTAAGAGTAAAAGGTCATTACAGTGGGTTTTAAAACAAGTTTCATACAGGATTTAATCGGCAGTTACTAGTGTAGTATATGTAAGTTATCAATTAAAGACTTGGAGCGACCTGGTTTCGTTAGGCAAAATCTTACAGAGTTTTTGGCGCCCTGACACCTGAGAGGAGCGCCGCAAAGTCTTAATTTGCTTGTGAAGTTTTTCCACTGTATAACTCGCACTGCACCACTGTGCAGCGTTTCTTCCTCAAAAATATCTCCCCTACTCCCAAGAAGGACACCAGCCTACTAAAGACAGCTGTACCGGGATGAGGAGAGAAAATAAAAAATCTTTTCCGACCGGAGAAGGATGATTTTTCATTTGGACACTTTTTGAACAAGTGCTGTATGGTTTTGTTCGCTTTGCGTTGCCACTGAGTTCCTTTTGCTCGTTTTGAGTTCTTTTTTTTTTTTTCTTTATACTCCCAGTCATTTGTCATTTTGTGAGGTCAGATCTTGATTGGTATCACATCGAGACCGGTACTTGCTAACTTCACGTTAAAGGCACTTACTTTGGTCTGGCAGTAGGAATCTGTTTACATGCACAGTTTGATTGCTGTGGCAATTAGCAAGTAGCTTGGCAAAGTATCTGAAGTATGATGGTGTTCTTGTAACCTCGCTGTCAAGAGTCTTATTGATGAGATGAACGAAGAAAGGGACAACTGAATGATTCATCGGTTCTGGTAAGTTAAGAGATGGTACGAGTATGTGCATGTGCAGAAGGGTTTCAAAGTGATGTGTGAACGCTGAATTGTCATGCACGCAAAATAGGGGTTCTTCTTTCGTGAATTGTCTGATGATTATGATCGTGCCTGAGAAATACATATCTTCCGGATTTCTAGGTACTAAGTATCCATACTGACACTTTATTTTGAGTTGTTGTGACTTGGAAGTAATAAAGGATAATGATAGGGGTAAATACTACATATGTACGAGTATACACCGGGCTGAGATTAGGGTTATTGTGGCAGTACCATGCATCGTGGGATTCTATTCAGTAATTTGTGGCTATTGTTATGAGTGTCAAAATATCAACGTGTTTGTAGGCAATGGAAATATTGATTTTGCTCGAAAAGAAATGAAACTCTGTGCGTTCTGTTGGGGGAAATTAATTAAATTTCGAAGATTAATGTCCAACCAATCGCACTTTCGTGGGAAAGGGTCAGAGTATTGTGTCCGAAGCTGTATAGAAATATTACAAATTATTTATATTTTTGTGCGCTCGTGTACATTTTTTATTATTTTCTCGACAATTTTTTAAACAATTTACCAATTGCTCTTTTCCAATTTGTATCATTTCAGGTAAGCACCATTCAAACAATTAATTTAATAACATCCGTAAGTACAATGCGTCCACTTGAATATGCAGAAAACATATTTTAAATTGCAGTTCATCTGATTAAAAATTATGAAAAGTACTTTGCAAAAATACTCCACTCATAAATCAGACACACTAATTATCCTCGTTAGTCTTGTTAGTCTTGATAACACGCTGTTTAGCAAGCAACTCATGGTAATAGCCTACCTACTGTGCCGTTGACATTCAGTGTTAGCGCGCTAACTACTCACACACAAAGGACACAACTCTAATTGCCATTAGTCACGCTTTAATCGAATAAAAATAGAAAGGACTGCTGACTTATATTGCAGCTGCTTTGTGCTTTTTTAATCACTGGACTCGAAATAGATAAATAGAGCTCATTGGATGTTAAATTGGATTTCATAAAAAATGGATGCACACACATATTACATATATGTATGTACTTTCAAAAATTCTTAAGTTTTAGTAATAGTGTACGCGGATTTATGTCAGCATTGTTCTGAATCCTTTCATGCTTACTTAGCGGAGTCCGAACCCGTGAAGAGTCTCAACCTGAGACACATCACCCTTCAACTCTTTTTAACTTTGGAAATGCTATTTTCAGATATCCAGATCAATCGCTCTACCGTCCGCAATAGTGTGATCCTTAACACGCTGGTTGAGTTTTCCTTACCGTCTCGAACCTGGGGGGTGTGATTTGAAGATTTTCATTGCTGAAGAATTATTGTCCACGACATTTGCCAGTGTAGTTGATGTATTTTGTCTTTCATGACTATGGGTATATCCGAATCGTGATACATATCACAGAGTTAGCGGCTGTATCTTCTCCAATGAGACCAATTATTTGGCGGAGAATTTTTCGCTCAAAAGTGTGTAATATCTGTGTGCTTTCCTGTTTATCGTCCAGTGTTCGGCCTCATAACGCAGAACCACCCAGTTCAATGTTTTGAATGTTTTGTAGATCATGCATTTCGTTTTGCAAGTCCATTTGTTTCGGCAAAGCAAAGTGGCAGCGGTTTTTTATGGTAAGTCTTCGCCGAATCTCTACTATGGTGTCATCCTTAGTTACTTCGAAGTGGTCGCAGTGATGTTTTGTCATAGGCGGATGCTTCTTTGTTTGTTAACAATAGAATTAGTTTTGTCCACATTTACTTCAACACCAACTCGTTTCGTCTGTTCTAAATTGCCGGAAAAGGAGCACTGGGAGCAACGGATGATGTCAGTGTCGTTTTGCTATCCCGGCAACTGGACAAATTTGCACTGCGCACTATCTGTTCAACACATGAAAATGCATCCCCTTGCGAGAATTCGATACTCGTTTGAAATATTTCGTGGAAACTGTTTCCAAATCGCACTTTTCACCAGTTTTCTACAAGCGTTGCGGGGCATAGCTGGATAAGTTTTTCCGGGATCAGCATTTCGGTCATTGCCTTGTAGAGCTTAAGACGATAATGGCTGCAATATGCGACTTTGATGTTCATGAAGGGATTGCGGATCTAGACTTGACTTGATAGTCTTACCAGGATTTATTTTAGTGTGAAAATTTGCCGAACTGGAAGCCACACTATTACGTTCCGATTAGTGTGTTACAAAAGGCGCTTGAGATGTTCCGAAAATACTTTGGATAGGATTTCTATACGACATTACGCAGGGATAAGTCCCAATAGTTCTAACCTTCGATATCCTTGAGCTGAGAGACTGTGGGCCCTTTTCTTTTTACGCTAGATTTTCTCTCTTCTTCTGGCTCATGTCCATTTTGTGTCACAAATTATCGATTTCCGCATTGAAGTCTGTGAGTATAAATTTGGCATTATACTCCGCGCATGCTTCATGAGCATGAGGTCGCTGTGAATACAAAACATGAAATCAGAATGGAGGGTGACTATAAAATCTAAGAAACTTATCACTAATACGAATCCTTAAGGGCATGGATAATTGTCTAATGGATAAAAGCTACGCTCATGAACAGAACGATGAGAGCCGAGACGGATTGTGGTCATTATGTCACGTAGACCGTTGCTTTCTACAACGCTGTATTTTAACCACAATGTTGTGGTGTATAGGGATCGGCTCCCTGTTTACCACTCTTCACATTTCTACTATTACGCCTGGTTTTGCTGACGTTTCTGTCGATTTGTTTCCTATAAAGTCCAAAGGACCATAGATATGATTAATGATTTGTATACTAGCAATGGACTTTTAGTTAATTTTAAGATGATCCAGATTGTTCTGTGCATTCGTCTGTCCTCAAGAATTCGGATAATTCATTGTGCCGTGTCTGGGTCACAGATGCCACTGAAATCCAGAGAAATAAGAACTCTGACGTACTGGCTGGACAAGCTACATCATTGTCGTGAGCCCGAATCGACCTTTAGGCTGTCTGCAACAATATTTAGAATTTCTATTGGGTATTCCAGGAAAGCAACCGCATATGTCACTACTCTGCAGGCTTGTAGAAAACTAAAAGCCTGTGCCCACACATCAGTAAGAAATCTGTGCCTTTTTTCTGTCAAACAGGAAAAGTATCTGCAAACAAATCACATGTGCTCAGGCCTTAACGCTTTTGTGAAAGACCTAATCACTCTAAACTTCAGTAACAGAAGTGAATACCTCTCCGGTTAAGAAGAGCTTCTGTTTGGCTTCTCAAGTAGCAAATTTAAATCTTCAGATCTAAGCAACATGTTTCAGCTAATTACGCTAGAAGATATTCTCACAGTATTTCTTTTTTGTTGTGACGCTTGTGAAGTCCGCATTCGCACCTTGTCTGCAATAAGGTGGTCAATGGCTGCTGAGGTTTCGGACGTCAAGAATACTGGAGGTATGCCTTACATCGATCGCAATTTGTGCGGTAAATGGTGGCACTAAAAAGGTAAACTTAGTACGTAAACGTTCCCTAAGTAAGATTTCATACACTCTTACAGTTCTGCCTCATCGACCGAGACAATACTTTCTAAATAGATAGAATTTTGGAGTATGTCGACTTGCTGCCTTGAGGTGATTATAGAAGTTGGAAAAGTATAGCTTTCAAATATTGAACCATTTTATAAAGGTCCATCCTACAATATGGAAGGCGCTTATAATGGCCAGCTACTTAGGCTGTGTTTCGGATAAGATGTCTTAGATTCTATCCAGTTCTCTATTTAAAACTTCAAAGTATTTTGAAATTGAAAATATGACCATGGTATGGTGAATTAACTATTTCTCATAACGTAATCCGAAAAGATGAATAAAGACCCCGAAAATCCTTATGAAATACTACGCATATTCGTATCGAGTCACTATTATTCGTGTCTTTTTGATTTACAAAAAAAAACAAAAACAAAAAATGATGACACCTCCGAACGTAACAAAATGTAAACACGAAAATATTGTTCCTTGAAAGATAACACATTGTTATGCTTCACAGTAACGCTCATCGATTATTCAGATACTCATTTCCCTTCTTCAGTTTAATATCGCCGCTGAAAACAAATACGACGGTATACACGCGAAACGATTACACGTTGCCTCAAGGCTTCACTCTGAAGCTCGTCTCATTGCCATGTCGTGGCAATTACGAGATTTCAATTTGAAAAATCGGTGACAGTAAATCACTTTATATAGAAAGAATACGAAAGCGAAGGAGTCCACCCCGTACTCCTCTGATACTACTAACCCATCTCAGTTACCCCCTGTATCGACATCGTCATCCCAAACGACAATTTATAATGTCAAGCAGACATATAAATAGACTTGCATGATGAAAACGACGATGATGACGACAGCGAAAGACAACAACAAAAACGATGGTTCTGAGTCTGGGCGCGGGTGCGATTTCGGATCTGGGTCTGGATTGTAGTCGTATGTCATGAACAACTGAAAACTGAAAGTTGAAAAGCTGAAGTCGTAACTGGAGATCCTTAACCCAATTTTTGTCGTCCTTCAAAGTCATATGAATGCTGCGATGGATGAAGATGAAATGGATAGGATGGATGGGATACCATCCCTGATAGTATGAGGAAAATGAAAAATAATGGAGAGTAATATAAACCGCGTGCCATGAATATAATCGACGAATAAAAGCCCTAGGTGGTATAGGTTGGATGGTTAAGGTATCTTTACTCAAGCAAAGACACTGCGAAGTGATTATGGCAATGGGGTTGACAAAACCAAAGACATAGACCCAGTCATAGTCATCGCCATCGTCATAGACATAATATTTATGATTGCAAATAGCTGTCATATTCATCACAGTACATTTCTATGTAGATATTTACTCAGCCCTGGACAAAATGTTGTAGAATAGCAGAGTATTTTTCTCCGGCTGTAGTTTGTCCTTAGATATGAGTATGTTAGTTTCACAAACTTAAAGGGTGCCGACCGTTAAAGAATCTCATAAATTCGGAAAAATAAACCTTTAACCAACTTTTATCGTCGTCGTTTGTATGATACTGTCTGGGAAACTATCAAACAGTTGATGTCGTGTTTACGGTCACGGAACAACCTTATGTCTTCGTTGCGAGACGTATAGGGGTAAAGTAGTTTCTTTTAAAATTCCCGTCCCCGCATGAGTTTAGTACATCATACTCCTACTTTGCAAAATATGTAGTTGCTTGCTGCTTGCCACCACCAAAAAGCATATTCTTGTATCCTATTCCAGATAGCGATGATTTATTCATAATGTTTTCAAAAAATATCTACCCCTACGTTAGGCGCACATGCATATAACGGTTTATTTAATTATTTATCGGATTAAAACAATGCCTTCGGTTTGTGGAATGTTAAATGACGAAATGCCATTAGTCTGAGAAATATTTTTAAATTTATTTTTATTCTTTTTATTTTTTTTGTATGTGTGTTTATGGGGGTGAAACCACCCTTATGGTTATGTCAATGGACTCGGACTGGTTTCATACAGCACAGCAAATTAATTTAAATGAACATTTTGAAATGCTTAATTTATGGTCTTTGGTCGGTCATATTTTTTAATTTTTTTTTTTAAATTTAATTTTTTGTTTTGTTCGCAGTAATTAGCCTGACTGCCAATTACATGCTTTTTGGCTTTGCACACTTTTAGTCATCGTGAAGTTCACATTACAAACGATTCAACATTAAAATACGTACAGTCGTATGGATATGACTGGGATTTGATCAATTATCTGTCAGAAAAGGGATGTTGAAAGGAATTAATTAGGACCTGCCACAATCGCGGTGGGTCTAAGTTGGCTCTAAAGCGTACAATCACTGGTTGAATTTGGCTGTGCAGAAGTTGGACTTTGTCGATATCCCGTTAATATTTATTGTGCGGTGTTTGAAGTTAAACCTGCTATACCTTGCAATGTGATTCAAAGGCCAATTCGTGCAAAAATTACTGATATGAATGTAAATTACCCTTCAAAAGATATTGGTGATGTTACGTACAACATGAATCATCAGTTTTTTTTAGAAGTATGTAGCTATCGTTTGGGTCGGTTCGGGACGTCTCATATCATAAACTGTTCCGCTTGTCACGATGCAGTTAACTTCAGTAATAAAGTCAAGTGGAGTCAGATGAGTCGTACAATAAAAGATGACAGAATTATGTACCAGATAATGATGTGCCGATTTCCTTAAAGACAAGATCCGTTTTTGCCGCCTTACATTTTTTTTAACATTGAAGTGGTTAGAGGTGTTACTACTTTTTGGGAATTCGTTTTGTTTTCTATACTCCTAGTAATCCATCTTCGAAACCAAGACAAGTTATCCAGGGATATCAATTATGATATTGTTCGTCTCTATAAATGTTATCGCACGGCACTAGAGGTGGCATTTTTAATTGTTTGTTTATTCGATATTGAAGAAAATCAACTCAAAAATAGTATAAGCATATGATACTATGTGATATATGAGTAACATGGTAAATTAAATGTTCAGTCACCTTTGTTAAGACATATTGCGTTAGGGAATTAGTCTCTGGATTCCTCCAAATAAAATTGAATGCAAAGCAACTGATAACGTATACGTAGTATGAGATTGTGCTCGAAGATTTAATAAACAGCAGTCAATCGCTTGCCTCAAAATCTGTGATTCAACGTCTGATAAGTAAAAAATACCTGATCACATCGACCGCGTTACAAAAACCCAAGGACTACCTTTATATCTGAGTGACATGAGCCCATGATTTATACGGTCCATCCTAGTAGTAGTACAAGAACAACAGATCTTCCTGATCGTCATTGTTCATTGCATATTACATAACAGATCTGGGTTGAAGTCTTGCTGGGCTTCTTAACGAAAACTTTTCTGATAGGCACTGATGAATTTTCAACATCTGACTTCCTTGTACATACATTCTTTTTATAGGAAACATTCGGTTCATTTTAAGGGTCTATACTACATTTAATTCTAAGCGAAGAACCTGTGCATAAAGGTATATTACTGGGATTTTCCAAAAGAGCAAAATCCGCTGCGGACTACCAATTGTTCGTCCGTCCTTTACTCATTAGTCGCAAATGGCGTGCCCCAAAACATTATAATTAAACTAAGCAGAGTTGAGAGAATGGTTGGGACCGATCTTCTCAATGTATTCCTTCACCTTCTACAACTGGAGTTACATAACAAACGTGCTGGTCTGTATTGGAGTTAATCTTGGAATGTCAACCATGTGCAAATAGCAAGGACTTGAAACAACTATTAGAGAAGCTAATACAAATGCAAACTGACTACGTAACTTACTTACTTGCCTCCATTTGCGCACTCTAAGTAGGTTGAGTTCCCCATTTATTTGACCGCGCTACTAACGATGAGGTCTTTATCTACTGCGTTGTCACTCCGGATTCCTGTCCATTCGCTCTACATGTCCTAGCCATCTCAGGCAACTGTGAGTTTCTTCTAGATCGATGTCGCTCTAAAGTTGGAAATCTCCTCCGAATATTTTCCGAAGATACGAGTAAATGAGGATATTTTCATACGCTTTCAATAGAGTCCATGATTCAGCGCCACAAAGTAAGACTTGGATGATCACCGTCTTATGTAGAGTG
Source organism: Volucella bombylans (assembly GCA_949129095.1). Taxonomy (NCBI): domain Eukaryota; kingdom Metazoa; phylum Arthropoda; class Insecta; order Diptera; family Syrphidae; genus Volucella; species Volucella bombylans. The sequence goes on from OX422140.1 coordinate 102,802,415, forward strand.
CTTGATAAGGTCTTACTACTACTTAGACCTTTAAACCCAAAGAAATAGCGATAGTCAAGAGTGATTCTTCATTTTATTTCTGCTGAGGTGATAATGGTTAAATTTATTGCAGAGCTGAGGTAGACAAACTCCTTTACTAGCTCGAAATTATAGCTGTCGACTGTGAGTTTCCAATTCGTCAATGTTGTGTGTCCCTTCTTGTTGACAGCATATAATTGGTTTTGCCCTCATTTACCGCTAAATCCGGTGACAGCCCGCCAAATTATATCGATATCATCGGCGAACGCTTGCTGTTGTACGGACTTTTGAAAGATTGTGCCACCAGCGATCGCTTGTAAGTTCCGCACCATTCTTTTAAGTATGATGTTAAAGAAGTCACATGACATGTCTAAAATCTTCTTTGATATCAATGGTCTCGGTTTAGTCGTTACTGACCTTGATGGAGCAACGAGCGTTTTCCATCGCTATTTTGCACAAACGGCACAGATGCCAAATCTAGACATGACTCTATGTAGCTCATTTCTATAAACGATATGACGGCCTTAATCAATGAAAAGATGGTGAGTATCGATTTGTATTTCTTTTCAGTATCTGCCGGTTTGGCCGATTGTGGATTTTTCTGGTCTGAAACTGAACTTATAGGTACCTATCAGGCTGTTGGCGAAAGGTTTCAGACGTTCACACAATATTGCAGATACGATCTTTTACGTAATGTTGAGGAGACTTATATCTCAAAGTCGTTGCAGTTGAGGTGGTCTTCATCAGTCATACGCTCTTATGACCAGATCTGAGAAATGAGTTGGTGTATGCTCTCCACAAAGTTATTTCCAGCATCTTTGAGTGCCTCGGCCTGTAAGCCCTCATGTCCAGCTGCTTTGTTGGATTTCAGCTTAGATATTGGGATCCTTACTTCGTTTTAGTCAGGAGGACGGAAGGTTTGTCTATCGTCGTGTAAGTTGAATAGTGTATTCTGCATTATTACGGGTTACTTTGCTTCTTCGCTATTATACATCTATCTGCAGAAAATGTTTTTTCATTTTTTCAGCACCTATTACAAAGTTTCCTTCTTCATCTTTACAGGTCTTCTTGCATTGACAGGTCTCTTTACATATTGGTAAAACTTCCGTACGTTATTCCTGGAATACAACCTCTCAATTCATCGATCGTGCGCTTCTCGTGCTCTTTTTGCTTCTTGTGGCGAAGCCGATGTTTTTCTCGTCTCTTCTGCTCGTAGAGCTCACGAGCGGCTGTCGTATGCAGTGTTGCTACTAGTCTTTAGTACTTGATGCTGTCGGGATAGAATTTGTTGAGAGATTTCGGGATACGTGTTCGACGAAGTTTCTGGCGGTCTCTGGCGATTGAATTGTTTCTGCATTATATCTTATCACAGTAGGTAGTTCTTCTTTGTTATGGCGGTTGGGAAATCCGCATTCGCACCTTGGCTGCAGAAAGGTGGTGATCCGAGTCATTGTTGGCTGCCCGGAACATTCGGACGTCCAGCTTATTGGAGGTATGCCTTACGTATATTACAATGTAATCAGTTTGATTTAAGGTTTCATGGAGATCTGGAGACCATCATGGCCTCTTGTATGTATATATTCAAGTCATATCTAGGACACTGCTCATATGGCTTTTCGAGGAGCTTATAGAAATGTTCTTTAGTTGCGTCGTCCTTGTCTTCGGTAGAGGCATCGACGCATACTAGGCTTATGTTGATGATACTTCTTGCAGAAGTCTGCCGCATATATCAATCACCATAGTGTATATCACAGCTCTTCATCCTCCTTATGTTCGGCTCATCCCATCGCACTTCCTGGATAACGGTGATATCTTCGTTATATCAGTTAAGAGTAACTGCTAATTACTCGCCTGCATGGGGCATGTTAAGGATTCCAACATAGCACGTGCGGATCCGAAGGTCGTTGTTCTTCAAACGTTTGCAAAGGTCGTGAACAGTCGTTTTTATCCGAGACCATTTATTGGTTCGTCACATATTTTTAGTCTCTTCGGTATAGCCCTATGACGATGTAGGCAAATGTTATGCTACTGACCGAGCATGCTCTTGCCATTTTAGCCTTCGTAAGTAACGGAAAATAATATCCGGGTGTTCTTCCCTTTCCCATGGCAATGGAACTACATCTAGGTAATTGTTTTGATTTAGGAATACAATATTCAATACCTCGTATAACTAGAAAGATCAATGTTGTGGAAGTCAGGCGTTTTGTTTCTTGATTAATGAAATGTCATAAGTTTGTCAAACATAACTGGCACTGGTTTGCTAGGGTAAGTCTTCGTTGAATTCCGATCAGGAAAATGGGACTGCCGTATCTAATCATTGCGAAATCGTTTCAGCTTACGAGGTGAACGCTATGCAACGAGAACACGTGACAAAACTTATAGTGAATTTCATCTTTGATACAGATTTTCACGACGAATCGGGAAAGCTGAAGAGTTTTCGGATTTCACACGAAATGTATCCAGATATTTCACGAAGTTCAAATTTATAATACTTAGTGAAAAAGAAAAAAACAGAAACAAATCGAGCTCGACAGAACGTACGGGACTTTCTTCAACTCTTTGAGAATGATTGCGACGATTTTCTTAAGCAAATTGCACCACTTTACACCACAGGGTAAATACAGAATTCAGAATTTTCAGTGGCGCCATACCCTTTGTTCTTTAATAGAACAAACTCAAAACTCAACAATATATTCAAAACCTCAAGCTAATCACTTCTTGTGACCGGATCCCGTAACTCTTCGTCTATTTTTCGCCATTAATTCAAATAACCGATGTACTACATGTCTTTAACAAAATTTGCAGAGGTCCATCCGAAACAATTCGACGGAAAGCATCTGTTAGTTTTACAACAATGCGGAATCACGTTTTTTACGATAGATAATGTGATTAGGTTCACATAATACAGCAGCTGGACGAAGTTGTTAAAGTCAGTCCTTTCCTGTCCTAAACGCTATCTCAAAAATCGAATTTAAAAAAATCATCATATCGCAATCCCGTATCGAATGCCGACACATGTTTGAAAACGATTTGAAAAGCTGTTCCCAACTTGCACACGTTTGGATGTGTTTCCCAACGAGATAGCGAATTTTCTCATAGTTTTTTGCTCGCAGTTTACGGAAAGGTGATACGTCACGGAGAATCTGTCCAGTGGCAAGAGCATTGCCCATCGTCCGAGATGGAATCCCAATACATGCCGATTAGTGTGGTGAACAAAATCTCGCACCTTCACACAATATATTGTTAAGGAACTAGGGAAGAGAGGCTCAGTCAATCACCCATGCTTGATTGAAGATTTGGTTCAAGCACCCTGCTTAAACATCATGTCCATATTCGAAAAGCTCGTCTAGTCTACGCTCTTATCGTCCTGCAGCTTGTGGATAGTTGCACCGTGCTCTGACTGCTGTTTCGCTTATTGCCCTATCACTCTTTCTATGTGCTGCTCACTTGCATAGTAACACCTGAATGTTGTGCTTACAATCATTAAAACTCCTTCGTATGAAGAGCCTGCATTATGGTCGGCCGCCAGTTGCTTGAGTTCTTTTGCGAAATGTGATTCTCCTTGTCCCTTTTCTACTTTAACTTAACATCGCTTTAGCGGTTTCAAATATTGTGTGCGTTTGGTGAATGAGGGACAACGATTATCTTCCTGAGAGATTATCTAAAACTCGGGCTGCTCCAAGCCCGATTACAGTTGAGCTTCAAAGCTAGCGGCTACAAAAGAATACTCAGGGTTTGCATTTGCCATTTTGCCATTTTAAATGTCAGTATTTGGCTAATTAGGATGCCGAATAAACCATCTGCAAATGGGCAAGCTGTTTTGTGGATCCACTGTCTGGGATATCTAGTTCTATGCATCACAGTACTACAAGCAGCTTCCAAGTGTATTCACTCTCGCATCCTGGAAGCTATCCTTTCCGACGAAACCCCCAAAAATTGGTTCCTTGCCCTCTTTGTCATTAAAGTTTTTGAGCGCAATTTTAATATCGTACTCCAAACAAACACCATAAGTATATCAATGACTTCTCCTTGATAGAATCGTCAGTGGTTGAGTTAGTGGTTGTCTAAATATACATACACGGATCAGATTCTTACTGGACCTAAGTATTTTCGAACTTATGTCCACCATCAGTGATATTCAGAAACGCTGCTGGTCGCCAACATCTATTTTATAGATAGTCTACTTTAGAAAACGATAGTAACGACTCCTGCATATTTGAACACACACGTGCGTTGCTAAGTGTTAAATCTTTCATGCCTAACGAAATCCTCAATTTAGGATTTTGTTTTTTGAGCACATGGTGATGCATCTCCCTAAATTTGTCACTCACAAATTGTGCGTTTTCCTTTTTTTTTGTCCTCTTTTCAAAATAGGCTGAAAAGTCTAAATAATTTTCAAGCACGTGCTACTTTCAAAAAAAATATCATAAAAAAGGAACGAAAACAGAGAATAAAGAAACGCAAGCAATTTCAATTTGTCTACGGCATGCCAAACCATTGCAGGATTCTATTGAAAATCATTTATGTAAGTCCCCGAGAACCAACTGATCGACCGACCGGCTTATGTGAACAATTTTCACCGCCTGGGGCTTGTTTCTTTTCTGCCATCCCAATTTCGGTTTGTAAAGTCAAAAATCCATTTTCCAAACCATTTCACTGCGTGCAAATAAATGTGCGGATATGAGTATACGAGTATTCGTACGATGCGATGTTACATTACAATCTAACCCTATTCATGGCCGTCGATTGAAGGGCTAGGGCTTTATTGGATGTCAGATAGTAGATTCTATATCCTTAGACGAACGGGAGTAAAAAAAATAAAAAAAAAACAAAAAAAAGATCCATCAAACTATTTCAATCTTTATATCCTTGAGGTTTAAATTTTGTGCTGCCATGATAAGCAGTTTGTTTGTCCTATCCCTATAGGGGTGGTGGTAATGCTAGGGGTAGAGCTTTCCCAAATAAACTGATCCTAGTGCCTTTTTTTGGAAATTGACTACTACTACAAAAAAAAAAACCCCAAGATAGAGAAGAAGGAAGAAATAAAAATAAATAAATAAGAAGACGAGAAGGAAAATTCTATTCTCACTGTTGTGACCAGCACCGTTCAAATGGTTTGCTCTCCACCGATGACGACCACCATCGACCAATCATATATTCCAGCTCTTGATGAGATACATATTACATCCGTTTCTGTACGCGTTTAAGGATTTTTCATAGCTACGGATAGTAAGAAGTTTGGTGGTATGAATGCGCGCTACTACGAACGAGTCCATAAAACGTACATGAAAATAAATTGAAAAATTCCATCAAAAGGAATAGAACAAACGTATGTATAGTGGAGCATTATCCTGGAGGTTGGGGGAGGATGATCTTTTCTTGTTGTATTTTTTTTGTATTCAGAAATAGAGGGTGGTGATGTTATGCGATAGAAGATTTCTGTGCGTTTGTTCTTTAAGGATATTTTACAGCTTACGTAAGACACTTTAGTGTAGCTTGGTAATAAAGCGAACGAAACAAGGAGTTATCCTTCAACCGATTTCTGTTTTTTTTTTTTTTGTGAGGGTGGTATCGTATTGCATAACATTTCATTGCTAATTCAGTTCGAATCCTTGTGGGGATGTTGTTGGTGTTTTAGCAGCAACGCATACACTCGTACATACATATGTATGAAGGCTTTCGTTTTCTTATCCTGTTTTTTTTTGTTGCTTCTTCTAAGGAACTCATGGAGATAAGGAAATGTAAAGCGTAAACGATTGAGGAGGATTTTAGAAATCGGGAGAGGATATTCGTTTTTGTTTTAAATGAGACGGAAATAGTCGAAGGGTTGCTCGGTTGTATTCGTATCGTCGAATTTCGAAATCTTTGAATTGGTTAAGAAATCGTCATGGATGTTGTGTGGAAATTTTCGCGAAAAGTGAATCAGAGTAAGAGTTTGAGTGTAATAATGTATGCAGAATTTATGAGATGATTTACAAAAGAGACTACCATTCGTGAAGATAAGGATACCAAAGCCTCCAGAGAATTATGTTCTTTTAGCGGAATTTTGATCGTGCAAGAAGGGATGTGTATGTGATAGGTATGCATGTTTGGATGGATTGAGTTAAGCGACCGTGGAAAATTTGGCATTTGCCATGGATTATACATATACATACATACATATATGTATGCATGAGTTATATGCATATACGAATACGCTAAAAGGATTCCTAAGTCGATAAGAGAATTTTAGGAAAATAAATGCATTAAGGTAAAATAGCACTTGAGAGTTGTTAGTGGTATAGTAGTAAGTATATTGTAGATCATGAAAGGACGGCTTAACATCGAACGGCGAAACGTATTTGAAAGCACATATTATATAAAAACGATGGTATAACCTATAAAATGCGTTGACAAGGCAATTTCAAAACAAGAAATCACATTTTCAAATGACGAAACGATTTGCATTACCTTTCAAGCGATTCAAGGTTTGTTAATCCGGAGCTCGCAAGGGGACTCTAGTAACAAAATACGTCGCAATAAAAGGTGATAAATCAAAGAGTGAATCTAATAGGCCTTTCTGTTTAGAGGTCGAATAACTTGGAAAAATCGACATACCCTGACTCTAAAGCATATCGCTCCTGGCCGCCAAAGTAGTATTTCCGTCGCTGCCATTTTTTTTATTTGTCTCGTAAATCATTCAGTATTGCGATTCATATGTCTAATCTCGATGAATGACGGTCATTAATGTATAACAAATCTTTAAATTTAAACGAAATTTTTCTGTCACAAAATTTAGCAGAATTTTCGTTCCATTCCGAACATGTGTATGTGTAATTTTCTTGTATAGTCAATGCTCAAGTGGTTAAAAGGTGCAAACCATTGTAAAATAAACAACTTTTCAATCAATTTTTCTCCCGATTCGGTTGATGGGACACTTACAGGTGGTCCACAATAAGAAGTGAGAAAATCAAAGAGAAAATCCTGGATACAGAACTGCGAATGTCTTGAAGAACTCCTGGCTCTTCTACGATTCCAAAATGTTCCCTCTAAGGACCCTTAAAACATCATGAGCATTTTACTCAAATCAGATTGTACTTTCACATCTAGTCGAGAAGAAGGTTAGGGTTAGGTAAGAGTGGCTGTTGGAAATACCAACCCACTTAGGCCTATACCTATACCTTATAGTCTATAGGTAATACTACCTTTGTCCGGTAGGATAGGTAGAGTGGTTCCAATTTTGGCGAGTTCATCGGCTCTGCAGTTCCCTGGAATGTCTCTGTGGCCTGGCACCCAACAAAGGTGAATGTTGAACTGCTCTGCCATATCTCCATGAGAGATGATCGGCATTCAAGGGCGGTTTTAGAATATAATGAGACCGAGTCCAGGGACTTGATGGCGGCCTGACTATCCGAAAATATGCGGATATACTTTGCAGATATCACGTTTTTCTTCAGCCAGGACAGAGCTTCTTTAATCGCCAAAATTTCCGCCTGGAACACGCTACAGTGATTTGGAAGGCGGAAAGAGAGGCTTAGATTTAGCTTATCTCAGAAAACACCGCCACGAATTCCGTTATCGGTTTTAGATCCATATGTGTAGAGATGGATTGACTTGTCCTCCATGATAGCATCCTCCTTCCAGAATGGTCGAGAGATCCAGAATGGTCGCAGCTGCTACTTGCCTGCTAAAAATGTCGAGGGGTGTCAAGTGAAGCAGAATATCTAATGCCGCAGAGGGGGTAGACCGCAAGGCTCCGCTTGTGCATAGACATGCTGTTCTTTACACTCTGCTTAGTTTAATGCGGTTGACTGAATTTTCCAAGGCCGTCCACCAGACAACCACCCCGTAAGTAAGTATCGGTCTTATGACCGAGATGTATAGCCAGTGGGTTATGCGAGGTTGAAGGCCCCATTTGTTCCCAATGGCTTTTTTGCAAGAGAATAAAGCTATTGTAGCTTTATTGACTCTTTCTTGAATGTTAGGTTTCCAGTTTAGTTTCGTGTCAAAAATGAGACCCAGATATTTTGCTGTATCGGAGAAAACTAAACTGGTACCGTTTATTGAAGGAGGGTCTATGATTGGAATTTTATATTTCCTAGAAAAGAGTACACGATCAGTTTTAAGGGGGTTTATTCCCAATCCACAGCGATCTGCCCAGCGGGTTAATCTGTTGAGATTTACTTGGAGGAGTTCTTTAATGGTATTAAGATGTTTTCCTGAGACGGCTATGGCAACGTCATCCGCATAGGCAATCACTCTGCTACTACCCGCTTCCAGGTATATCAGTAGTTCGTTAACTACTAAGTTCCAGAGAAGGGGGGAGAGGACACCGCCTTGCGGCGTACCCCTACTGACATATCTTTTAGCAGAAGTCTCACCCAGTTTGGAGTTGATTATCCTGCTTTTTAGCATTAGACCAATCAACTCTCGTGAGTCGTCTACCTGCAGAGTTGACAGCGCAGTCGTGATTGCGGATATGTTGACGTTGTTAAAGGCGCCTTCTATGTCTAGGAAAGCAACCATTGTGTACTCCTTATATTGTAGGGATCGTTCGATGTGGCTAGTCAGAGAGTGCAAAGCCGTTTCCACCGACTTTCCTTTACAGTAGGCATGTTGAGCCGTAGACAGAAGTCTTGGATCAACTTTAGCTCGAATATGGATATCAATCAGTCGTTCTAAAGTTTTCAGAAGGAATGATGATAGACTTATAGGTCTGAGGTCCTTTGGGACTACATGAGAACATTTTCCAGCTTTGGGAATGAATACTACATTGACTTCTCTCCATAACAGTGGAATGTGGATAAGTTCTACACTGGTAGAATAATATCTGAGGACCTCTGTAGCTCGGCAGGTATTATACCGTCCGGACCAGCAGACTTGTTTGTTTGTTTGTCAGTTTGTCTCTCGTAATCAGACCATGAATTTTGGTCACGGTTGCAGTAGGCCTGTTTGGGCGTCTACTGGCCGCGAGTTGGGAGCTACCTGGAAAGTGGGTGTCCAGAAGCAGGTTGAGTGATTCATCACTTGAGGTTGTCTAAGAGCCATCGGTTTCTGTAATTTTGTCACAGAATGACCTCCAGGGTTGTCTCTTTGCCTTCCTCAGTTCTTTTTTGTATAATTTGAGGGATTCTTTATATGAGTCCCAGTCGGTCACTGTTCTAGTGCTTTTTGCTGCGTTGAAAAGTTTTCTACAGGCGTTTCTGAGCAGTCCCAGTGCTGATGTCCACCAATGTGGCTTTTTCTTGCCTCTTGGTTGAATAGCCTGATTGAGAGCCAGAGTAAATTCCCTGACTTTCATGTCAAGCTCATTGGTTTCATGCGGGGGACTTGATAGTTTAGAGGATAACGTTTTTGACAGTATTCCTCTGTATTTTGGCCAATCAGTTTTCTGGTAATTCCGGAAAGCTGGTTGGCTGGGGGGAGCATCACTCAGACTGAATTGGATGTATCTGTGGTCTGAAAAGGAGTGTTCAGACGATACCATCCAGTTTGTTAGCCTTTTGGTGATGCTGTCGGAGACAAGAGTAATATCTAACACTTCTTGTCGGTTTCTAGTTATAAAAGTGGGCTCATTGCCAATATTGCAAATTAAGAGGTTAGTACTTAAAATATAGTCTAAAAGTGACTCACCTCTATCATTGATGTCGGTACTGCCCCATACTGTGTGATGTGCGTTAGCGTCACATCCGATTATGAGGCCAGTTTTTTACCTTCCAGCTTCCAGTACCACCCTTTCTAGGTTATCACCAGGGAGAGGGCCCACTTGGTCGTGGCCAAGGTAAGACGATGCCAGCCAGTAGGAGCCTTTGGCAGTCTCTACAGTCTAACCGTCTGGCAACGGTTAAGTCGGGGTCACTGAGGTTGGGAAGTAGAAATACATTAAGGCTACGTTTCACTAATATACAAGTTCTAATCTTACCTTTGTCTCTTGTATATGCCTTCTATAATCCATGGTTCCTGGATTATGATTATGTCTTCTGCGTTTTTAGAAAGACGCAGAATGAGTGCGGCCGAAGCCTTTTTTGAGTGGTGGAGATTAACCCGGAGAAACCGTATCATTGCTACAGTTTTCCAGAGTCGCCTCCACCACGGTGTTATCGAGGTCGAGAAGAAACTCTAAAAACTCTACATGAGGTACAATCCCCAGGCTCGACTCTAATTCATTATAAGAGCACACCGAATGTCAATTCTGATCCTATCATCACAATAACAGAACTAGCTAGCCATCTGGAAAATATTCAGCCATAAACTCATTTCTGCCTTTAAAGATACTGGTAACCGATGGAATCCATCCAGCTCTAATTAAAAAAGGTCAGTTTCTCATCCCCTCAACTATCGTTGCCCTATTAAGGTTCAGCTTTAATCTGGGATGCATACCACAAACCTGGAGGGATGCAAATAAAGTTTTTATCCCCAAACCATACAACGAACACAGTGAGCTACCTGCATCATACTTAGCATCGCATGTTTTTTTCTTAGAATTATCAATATGCATACAAGAAACAACGATATACGGAAGGCGCTTCTTCACCTCTAGTATCACAGATAAAAGACGCCTGCCGTCGAAGAGACAATATCGGTTATGATTCCATTTCAATTGTCATATAACTTAGAGGTATTGATCACCCACCCGCCGATAGTTAAGAGCGTTAGTCGAAAGCCGTAGTACAACCACTATACTTTTAGGTAGACATCAATTACTGTCTCAGCAATCAAAGGTTGTCCACAAGGAAATGGTCGTTCAAGTAATTGTTTTTTGTTTTAATTTTTTGGTTTAAACAGTCTCATAAAGAATCTAACTATTGCGTACACTAATTACGTATACTGGTATTTCTAATTTAAAAACTTTCCTCCGTGATATATTTTTATGTAAAGAGTTTTTTTTTTAGAGTTCAATATGAAATAAAACACTTGAAACTATGTTAATGTTAATGTATATGATATTAGTCCAATTTTCGACAACTTTATCGAGCAACTGGGGCCGTATATCTGCAACAATACGGCGAATGTTGAGTTCCAAATCGTCCAACGTTGGTTTATCGGCATAGACTAGTGACTTCACATACCCCCAAAGAAATTAATCTAAAGGTGTGAGATCACAGGATCGTGGAGGCCAGTTCAAATGTCCATTGCATGAAATTATACGCTTAGCAAATGTTTCCGGCGCGCAGTGTGGCATGTTGCGCCATCTTGTTGAAACCAAAGCTCTGTCACGTCAATGCCATTCAACTGAGGAGCAAAGAAGAAATCATGTATCTATAGCGCTATCCATTGATGGTAACATTTGGGCCGGCATCATCCTTAAAGAAATATGGGCCGATGATTTCACCATCCCATAAAGCACACCAAACATTGAGTTTTAAGGTTGTAAGGGCGTCTCGACTATGGCTTCTGGGTTTTCTCCACTCCAAATTCGGCAATTTTGCTTGCTTACATATCCATTTAACCAAAAATGGGCCTCATCGGAGGACAAAATTTTGAAATGATCATCAAGCTGATTCATGTTTTAAGTCCATTCACCGAACCTACAACGCGTATAATGGTCTCGCGGTTTCAACTCTTGCACAAGCTGGATCTTATAAGCTTTTAAACCAAGATCTTTACGTAAAATTTTCCACAAAGTGGACGTGCTGTGCACGATGGCGAAACAACTCATTCGGATTCTCCTCAACACTGTGTTCCACAACGGCAATAACTTCTTCTGTTCGCACTGTTTGTCGTCTTTGGGGATGCGTATTATCCACTAGGGTGTACGTGGTGCGAAAACGATTCATCGTGTTCCGAATAACTTGCTCAGATGGACGATTATGTTCACCGTAGAATGGACGACGCTCACGATAAGTTTGGCGTACCGAATCATGGTTTTCAAAATAAAATTGCACAATTTGCACGCGTTGTTCTGGCGTTAGTATATTCATCGTAAAATGGCAAAATGTACTAACCACAAATCAACTTTCAACTGTTAAATTGACAATCTGTAGTAACTGGTAAAACCAGTTTAAAAATCAAACCTCTAAAAAAACACCCTTTATTAGCGCCCTCGTAGTGTAGTTATACAACGCGTTCCACTCATAGGTTCCATTTAAAATATTCAGCGTTCTCTCCTCATCCGGCATAACCATTGCAAAGTATTTTAAGCTATATTCTTTTTAAATAGGCCATATATATAGCTATAAAGTGGGTAGAAAACGTTCTCTCTCGCACTGTTGTTATACAGATCGCAAAGGATTAGCAGCTCTGGGCGATGCGGAATAAAATTAAGTGCGATCAGCTCACCTCTTACTTTCAATATATTATATGTTGGCAACTCCGAGCATCGTTTACGTATTTCTCGTATCTATTGTGTCTCATCTGATCGATTGCATTAGCGCGATAAAGGTGACCTCTTCTTGAAATGATATGAATAAGCACCAGCCTAGGTAGCCTGCCTTGTTCCATCTTAGTTACTTTAACAATAAATTTAAAGTGCAATCTTAGAGCATCCAAATTCAACATATAATTCGGCGTGTTGTTAGGTATGCGAACAATGCGCTTTAAGAAGTATCGAAGAAACCTTTCTACAATACTTCCTCAAAAGGGTAAAATACCCACACCTGGGCTCCGTTTAAAAGAATCGATTTTGCTGTTGCACAAAATATTTTGTGTTTTGAGCAGTGGGCTCTGCCTTTGTTAGCAGTACAACGACTCCAAAACTGAAGATATTGCGAGTTTTGCTTCCGATAGTTTTCCATTAAGGTGTTTTTTCATATTGTGATTTGCAGTTCTCAGAACTCCTAGGTATTTGTATTCTCTCACTATTTCAATACGTTCACCTTGAAGGCCCCACTTTGCGTGGGTTGCGCGAATACCTACTGCTTCCGCCTCTGAATATCATCACCTTCGACTTTTCAATGTTAACACTCAGGTTCAATAGCTTGCAGCACTGAGCTAGTTTGTTTATCATCAACTGCATTTTGTTGATTGTATTAGAGAGGAAGATTGCTTGTTATTGACGATTCACTAGTTAAACTAGAAAACTCAGTTATTCTCAAGACCGGGTCATCATCATGAAAGCTAAACACCCAAATAAAATGGAATAGAACGGTTTTTGACAGAAGAGCAGTGCAAGCTACGATTCTTTGCTGACGATTGTTTTGCGATAGGTGGTGTGGGACGCACGGTACTTATGTACATATGTGATTATACAACCTGATAGATAACAAAATTACCAAAGCTACTAAAGCCATACATGCAAGTAGATGCATGGGGGATATCCTCAAAAGCCTCTACACAATGATGGTCAGAGCGATCATCTCCTACTTGTCAGTAACATGGTGAAGAGAATAGAAAAGAAAAAGCTTATCAAAGATGCAACGTCTTGAGGTACTCACATGCATTAGTATTCGGTGTTATGCGAACCTGCCCCACAGCTGCCATTGAACTTCTCATTAGCCGCACACTACATCACATATACATATGCATGTTAAGAAAGCGACAATTCGCAGTACAATCAGATTATTATTACAAATAGGAGAGATGTAAGAGATGAGCATAGTACAATCGAAATTCGCAAGCTTTATCTCAGAGATTCCTGAACTCAGCATGACCTGTGTGGCCGCTTACCAAAAGTTTTATGCTTCAAGATAACAAGGGTGTTCGAGTCTATGGCCTAAAAGCAAACATTGCAAGATCAATAGGATAAAGTCTCAACGTCTTTTAAGCTGACATTCACGCCATCCTAAAATGTGCCAGTATCATCATTGAAACAATAATGTCCAATAGTAGCAGACGTCAAGCAGCACTGAAAGCGTTAGGCTCAAAGTTGTTTGACTCGAAATCGGTGCTACACTGCTTCAATACTATTCAGGACTAAAAGAAACAATGTCAGGCTGTGTGGTACCAGGACACAAGGGTGCTGAGGGAAATCAAAAAGCTGACAAACTTACTAGAAAAAGTTCAGTTGATCCATTTCATGGCTTGCGGCAGCCCGTATTTACTTTAATTACGTGTAGTCGGCTGGGAACAATGTTGTCTTTGAATACGTATCCATCATCGAATAAAGGCGGCCGTCCTAAAATTGAATTTGCTGAATGTTCTGAGCGTACCAAATGATACAAAATAAGTGTTTTGAGATCTAAAATTCCTTTACCAATATAGGCTTACGCAATTCCGATGTAATTAAGAACATCGGGTAACTTAAAAGCATCTAAATTGGTAACAGAAGTAAAATAAGTATCGTATCCACTCGCGGCGCCAGCAAATATAGATATGCACTGAAACGTGTAAGCAGCCAAAGCACTTTAAACATAAAACTTAATCCAGAACAAGCATTATCGGTTTTAATAGAAGCTAAGCTGACGAGACATCAGTATAATCTTATTCAAACCAAGGCTAAAACTACATTCCCTTGCTATTTTATTGTTCAATATCAGTCGCTATTATATCATACTATTAGTCGTTTGCTAGAAATCCAAGGGGAAGTTGCATCTAGTTTAACTGAGTGTTAGCTAGAGAACACGAAGTTATTCTGTAATTGAGGTTTTGAGGGCAGCTCAGGACAAAGTAGTTACCAACAGACATTTGATGGTGGCGATATTGACAGTGATGCAGATATACTCTTGTAAGTCCCATCACACCATTTCACCACAAAAAAAAATGTTCGCACCATACATCACACCACCATCGAATGACATCCCACAACCACATCTTTATCGGACGACCACAACGACCCATCATGCTATTGACCGTTTTAGTGGGCTGATCAACGAACCATGGCAATGAGCGGTACTCACCATAGGACAACGAGTAGAATAAAAGGAGGTTGTACTTTGGCAGCGGAAGAGTAATTAACCAGAGTGTGTGGCGAATAGACGTGCATTACGGATAATATAAAATTTCACTCTTAACTTCTCTCATACCTTTACGATTAGAATGCCCAAACAAGGTAATAGTTTGGCAAAAGGATGAGGACATCCTTCCTCAACCCTCTACACCTGCGTTTCATTCATGAAGCCAAAGAAGTTTCATTAATAGAAAGAAAGTACATTGAAAACCAAATTGGAGTTTCGGAAAAATCCGTGGTGAGAATTACATTGCTAAGTTAGTCAATATTTACCGTGATTAATGGTAAAGTCTACAATGCGGTAACTGAAACTACTGCAACATAGTTGTGTTGTATATGCAAACATTTCTATGATCTTCAAAAAATGTTCAACATCCCAACCGATTCATCAAAACTAAATTTCGGTTTTTCAATATTTCATTCCTGGATACGGTTTTTCGAATTTGTGCTTCATATAGCATGCAAGCTTCCAATAAAAAAATGACAAGTAAAGGCTGAGGAAAAAAAGAAAATTGCTTCTGAGCGATAAAACCTTATAAAACATTTATTGAAGAGACAAATGGGACTGTCGATTGTCCGAAATATGTGAGAATGCGGGATGTAGGAATACTAATGATGACAACACTGCCGGATGATGTTTCCGAAACTATGAATTATCTGTTTCAATAACTGGTGTAGACATAGAAGTCATAGGAACAGCAGCATATTATTTTACGAACAACATCAAGTGGTCATGATATAGTGCTTTGCAAATTCAAGTAGTATGCCTTAGATACTGCAAACCCTTATTTTTTCAAAGTATCCGTGGTACTTGGTCATGGCGCTGAAGCAATAGCTGTAGTTTTGCTACCTATCGGACAACTTTCAGCAGAAACGCATGAGGTCTGAAACAAAAATATTAAACGCTATCGCGAGGGGTATTTTGGAAAATGTTCACGCTTATTGCTTTCATCAAACCCTAAATAAACAAGCATGCGTGAGATGCCACAAAAAATTTCAAAAAGTTTTCAGAGGAAGCTATTGCTATGTTGTGTGCTCCAAAAATACTCGAGTCCGTTGATGAAGATGATGACAATGACACAAGATCAAGTGACGAGGGCTCTGCGTAGTTATTTATAATTTTAATTAATGCAAAAAAATTAACGAGGTGCACGAGATTGCTTTGCGAGGAATACGGATGAGCTCGGAGTGTACTGCTTTGGTGAGTGTTCCTTCGGCAACAGTACCTGTCTGAGTTCAACCGTACAAAATCCCATTCGCCCCTATCCGGCAATGAATTTTTCGTAACGCTGGTCCTAGCCTCAGGAGATCACCAGATCTGTATGGATGAACGCAGTAAGCAGTTCACGGTGTTTGCAACAGATGATGGGATGGTCGAGTTCAATCGAATGTCATTTGGATTGGTCAATGCCTCAGCTGAACTCAAGGGGAGATATTTCGGTATATCTACATGGCATGGTCATTTGTAACAAGTCGGTTAACGAGGGTCTGCAGAAGCTGAAGAGATTCCTTGATACACTAAGGGAATCTGGCCTGACCTTGAACGTCGGTAAGTGTGCGTTCTTGTAGACTGATATTGACTTCTTAGGTGAGCAGAGAAGGGCTTCAACCTAGTGTGAAGAAGACAGCTGCAACTCCACTGACAGACCTCACAAAAGCAGATCACACTTTTGTATGGTCGCCACGGCAAGAAGAAGAGTTTCAAAAGCTGAAGGAGATGCTCGTCAATCCGCCTATATTAGTTCTGTTTGATCTGGAGTGCGCTCATAAAGTGCACGCTGATGCCTTATCGTCCGGCCTAGCTAAAATCCAGGACAGGAAACGACTCCCTGTGGCCTGTGCAGCGCATCGTCTGAAGATGAAGAAAAATACCACACGAGGAGCTCGAAGTCCTAGCGATAGTGGAGAGCTTAAACTGATTGTGAATTGATGATGGGTGTATTTGCTGGGCAAATTTTTCAAGTTCGTCATGGACTGTGATGCCATACGACCAAAATTAGTCCCCCGAGTGGGTCGATGGTGGCTCAAATTGCCAGAATTGGACTACGAAACAGTTCACCAACCTGGGAAGAGGGCAGCTCACGTCGATGCCCTAGGTCGGCAACCAGTGGAAGATGAGCAACAGGTGGAGGAAGCATCTGCTTTAATACTAAACGTCCAGATACCAGACGAAGATTGGATGGGGACAATTCAGTGGCAGGACCAAAGGCTACGAGGCATAATTTCCACACTGAAGACAGTTGAGATGACGTTGGCGAAGAAACAGCTATTAAAGGCCTATATCATCAGAGGGTACCGTCTTTTCCGTAAGGTAGATGATGCGGAGAGGTGGGTAGTCCCCAAAGCGATCCGGTGGATTATCAATAAGCTGTGTCACGATGATGTGGAGATTATTTAGGAGAATCTTAAGCAACTGCTCCAATTTTTCAAGGTTATTCTTATTAATCTAGAACTAATGCTTTTGGCTTGACTATAAGGATACTATGTTAATTCTGCTTGAAATCGTGCACGAGGCCACTGTAGTTACGGTGATACTATTGTACTATGCTAAACAGGTCGCGCAAAAGTCCTACTCCTAACTTAACCCCTTTACGTTTTAGTCATATGATTTATGGGTTAAATGGCAAATAGCAAATCGCATGTTCCCCACCTATGCATTCCCATCAAACTCCAATTGCTTTTTTCTTGTTATTTAGGCTCGTTATAAGTTTATTTTAATGCGAGAAGGTTTGTGGTATATACTTCATTCTGCCTTTTCATCTTCAAAACTGTAACCAGTCGTTTTCGCTGTTTAGTCAAGCTCTGATTTTCCATCAATTACCAGAGTCCTTCAGACTTTGATATCCAGACCATTAAATTAGTAGGCCATGGCACTCTCCTGACTTTTTTGTCAACACCGATAGAAAAGTTGCATTATGCCTAAAAAAAACATGATTTTAGTTCGGGTCTTTTGTCCTTTTTCATCGATTTGACATTGTCACCGACGTGTCTGATGTTAACATTAGTTTGTAGCTTCTGACAACTTGAAGGATATTAAATGTCTATGAATAGAATTCAAGAAAACTCTTAAAGAACGGATGCAAGTCAGCCGAACTATGGTACAGATTCTATTGACTTTTATCTCATTTAACATGTCATTACTTATAGTATTCTTCGTCACATGGAACATCCACCACCTCTTCGCCTTCTTTGAATTGCATTCAATGATTCCATTGTTGTGTGTTTGAGTACTGTTCAAGTATGTTATACTCAGAGTTTCTCCTTAAACCAGAATCACACATCACCAATATTGTCACTATTAAATAAATCAGGATAAAATAATTCTGAATTCTAAATAAATTCAGCACTACCAGTTCAAGTAAGTTAAAAGCCATTACATCCACTCTCCCCTTCTTTTCGGCTAGTCCTTTCTACCATCAATCGAATGCAATCATGTAGAATAATATTTACTCAACAGAAATATCTAAGAGTATATACAAAAACCACATCACTACAGTGCAGTAGTAGTATACGAGTTGGAAAACCAGTAGGAATACTCATGTGTGGTATCATTAAGGACCTGCGGGTAAGGAATACATTTGCCAACTCATTTAACCAGGAATCGCTAAATATCCCAACCAAAGCGTGCACACGATTTTTTTTATTTTTTTTTTTTTTTGTTTTTATTTTTTAAATCGAAAATGAAAATAAAAATAAACTTCCACAGCAGCAAGATCCTTTCGAATGCACACCATCGAACCAATGTACAAATTTCAATTTTTTTGTTTTCCTTTTGCTTGCGTGGTACGATTTTTCAGCCCGCTTCCTTCAAATTGAAATGGTAAAAATCAATTACACTTTACTCTCGTTCGTGAAATGATTTTATTTATCCTAGGAAAATTGAAAACTCACTTCCCTCCGGACTATTACTTCTCAAGGCTGAGCAGAGTATAAAAAAAGAAAGAAAAAAAAAGGACGAAACAGAAGAAGAAGTACTAGAGAACAGAAATTCGGAAGATACTGCAGTTGACTATTGACTATGGTTTGTTGGCTGTTGATGTTGTTACTGTTGCTTGGCACTTTCGATGTAAATTTGTTTCTTACTTATATCTTACCTATACTCGTCCTTAAACAACGATAGGAGGGCCAACTAGGATTGTTGATCTAGGGGATGGGTGGTTAAATGAAAGACACGTATGTTGTCGTTATCCTCTGGACGAACCGAATCCAACCGAACCGAACCAAACAGCGGCAGTAAAAGCAAAAGCGAAAAACTTTTAAAAGTTTCCGCTTTGTAGTCATAAAATCGTATTAAGACGGCAGAGGTAATAAAATTTTACAACTTTCAATTTTTATTTCAATTCGCTTCCGTTTCGGTTTTGCAAGTTGAGAGTGTATCTATAAGTACATGTACGAGTACGGCTAAGTGGGTGGCACTCCCGTAAGCAATCCTCCATAGAGTTTACCTTTACAATTGTCATAGGGATGAGTTCTCTGCAATCCGCCTTTTGCCATACTGCTTCTCCTCGTCAAAGTACCGAAACGGGTGCCGAGCAAGGTTGGATATGGTTACAATTATGGAATATTGCAGAAGGCGGCCTTATAGGGAAAGAAAACAATTACGCTGCTGTAATAAGATCGCTAAATGTATTTGACTTTCGCGTGACAGAATACCAAGCCTGCATTCGGTAAGGTGGTTCCTGTTTCCTGCTTTTTGTCTTATATAGGTATATGTGGGAGGGGCATGTTTTTCAATTGCACCTCGCACGGTGGCAACTGTTTCCATTATTGATAGAGAAAATGCAGTCGACAGTTGGTGTTCCGGAAAAAAAAGTTCTCATCCCAGCGTAACAAGGGGCTAGAGAGAAAAAACAAAAAGAAAATTCTTTCGTTTGGAGTACCTTGTTGAAGTCAGACAGCGGGAAATGCACGTATTTGTCACACAGGGAACTCTTTGATTTTTGCTTAAGCCTTTTCGACTTCATAGGGAAGTAAGAAATGTAAGAGGGCTTTATTATGACTCGAAAATTGACTTCTGCCGCTGACAGTTTGTTGTGCAGTATGACGCTAAATAAATGCAGTTCAGTTTCAGTTTTAAATGCATTTTATTTTCTTAATCATTAACTCTTACATACTAGAAAAAAGCTGAAATGCTAGCTTATTACTTAACAATCTTATACTAACTTAATGGCCCCACACGGATTGACTTCTGCCGCTGACAGTTTGTTGTGCAGTATGACGCTAAATAAATGCAGTTCAGTTTCAGTTTTAAATGCATTTTATTTTCTTAATCATTAACTCTTACATACTAGAAAAAAGCTGAAATGCTAGCTTATTACTTAACAATCTTATACTAACTTAATGGCCCCACACGGGCACTCTAAGCTCTAAATTCTTATATCTATGTCTTTCGACTTTATTTACATTTTACTTAGAATTATTTATTTTGTATACTTAAGGCTAAGAAAAAAAATTTGTTAACAAAAACTTAGCATATGGACATTTTTTTTTTATAAAAACTTAATATCTAACTTAAAATAAACCTTAGTCTACCTAACCTACGTACACAATACACACATACAAACACATAAATATTATACACAATGATACACATATATTAGTATATACCTTTGTATATACGAGTACCAATATATACATATATTTCTTAGATGCTAACCTAAACCTATGTAAGCTGGCCATCGCTATTTACAGAGCAAATAGATTGGTCAGCTCTGCCTCATTAGTGAGGCTGGTCCGTAATTGACGGAAACGACGACGAAACATATTCTCCATCATTCAACCACCAAAAATGCTGGTGCTGCCGAACGACATCCATCTTATCGCGATTCTCCACCGCCCTACTGAACCTGAGGTGATCCACACTGCCGTGTGCGACGTCTTTGGCGTAGTTGAGTCGCCTGTCCCCAGCTTGCCGAGTGACATGGAAGATTAACGGGACCGTTGCTCTATCCTGGATCAACCCTATCTGATCAAGGTAAAGGAATGCTTCCGGTGGAACGAAGCCGTCAGAGCGCACACTCTCGTGGCAAAGATAATTGGGGTAATAAGCCCCAGATATCAGGTTATTCGTCGAGGTCATTGCTCTAGCAATGTTCCTTCGAGTCAGCTTATTTACGAAGTTGTCCACTTGTATTAGGTTCGCCCTGTTGTAAAAGATGTCATTAGGATAACATTTTTTGTACTCCGACTCTGGTATTCTGTACAAGCGAAGGCAAGCCCTCTCAAACACCCGAATCTTTTCTATTAAGCTTGCTCTCACGTTGAACCACACGGGACATCCAAATACAAGCATGGGCCTGTTAGGGCCATGTAGCAGATTACCTTCACCCTCGCATCGAGTTGGCTGTTATAAAACAGTCTCTTTGTAAGGGCAAAAGCACCTTTGGCTCTGGCCAGAGCAACATCTATATGTTTGTTAAAATACAGATATTGATCTAGCCATATCCCAAGGTATCTAACTACATTTCGACAAGCAAGTGGCTGCCCGTGCTGCCCCACGATCGAGAACTTTCTCCAATTCTTTCTGGTAGGCCCCAGACAAAGGCGTCCTAAACAGAATGGTTTCCGACTTCTGAAACTTGATCTTCAACTTCCAGTCATCGCAATATCGCTTAATTTTATCGAAGTCACGCTGCAAAAGTATATTAATGACCTCAATCTTTGGACTTGATCTGTACGCGATATGTCGTCTGCGTACTCTATGGCATGGTGAAGTGATAGGTTCATCAGATCACTCGTGTAAATGTTGAATAGGATCGGCGAATTTACCGCACCTTTTTGCAGACCGTTTTTAATGTTAAATGTTCCAGCAGAAGTCACATTGCCATTCTTCACGATGAACTGTCTACTGGAGAGCATATCAAAAAGAATACACCTGCTCCTGTGGATCCTCAGTCACAAAGAAGTTGTCATCAGCAACAACCTCATTTGGATCTATGCCTGCTGCTACCAGTATTTGTTCGTTGTTCGTCGTTCGGGCGATTTTAAGGTCGTTTTAGTTATTTCTCCGAAATATTTTATTTATTTGCGGGAACATATTCGGGTTGTTGGTGTTTACAGCCCGAATTGTATTGTTCCAATTCAAACTTACAGATGCTTTGTAATTTCCTTTATTAATGTTTGGAGGTTTTTAATCGACGACTTCAGTGTCATGATCTCCGGGTTATGTCTGTCAGTAATCTGTCTGTACTAGGTTTTTAGTCTTGACAGCAGTCTACTTTTATGTCGGTGCAGTGCGTCAATAATTGCGTTGCGGAATAGGTCTCCTTCGTTAGTGTGTTGGTACCGAGGTATCGTTTTGTCCATTGTTCGTTTGATTGTCTCCTCTCGTGTCTGGGAAACGACGGACTATCCGTCGCCTTGAGCCCGAGTCGATACATTATACTGTGCTGACCCTACCAATTGAAGCGCTAACCTCATGGCTACCGAATGAATTAACAAACTGGCAATTAGTTATCTTTACTACGAAATCACTATCTTTTTCACTCTAGTAAAAGTCGAAACACGTTTATTCTCTGCGGCGATCTGCGAACGACTGTGACGTATAACTTCCCCAACCATGAGTGGTCTGCGAACAATCGCTGGATTTGCTAAATAAAGGGTTTTCCTATACAACTTTCCTTAACAACTTTGAATTTAATTTGTGAACGCCCTCTTTCGCTAATCATCAAACTGTCACCTTAAATTTATTCAGTAAACTCAACACTTTCATCATAGTAAAGTACACGAACGAGCAGCGTCTGCAAATTATAAAAATTTTCTACCGAAATTCGGAGTCGGTGACTGCAACTTTAAGAGCGTTAACTCAAATTTTCGGTCGTAATTCTAGCTCTAGTAGACAGGCAATAACAAGTTTAGTCCAAAAATTTGAGTCTACATATTCGTTGCCGTGTCAGTGAGACAACGGGTTGGACGAAGTGTCGAAAATATCGCTGCCGTTCAGGCGTCCGTAGCAAACGATCCAAATCAGTCAATTCCACGGCGTTCTCAAGAATTGGGCATCGCTCAGACGAAATTATGGCGTATTTTGCGTAGGGATCTTGGTTTACACCCATACAAGATGAAGCTGACTCAAGAGTTGAACCCAATGGACCATTTGAAGCGATGTACGTTCTCCGATTGGGTTCTGGAGAAGATGCGCCAAGATGATGAATTTCATCGCAAAATCATCTTCAGTGACGAAGCTCATTTTTGGCTTAATGGGTTCGTCAATAAGCAAAATATGCGTTATTGGTCGGGTGAAAATCCACATGTGCCTCATGAATCATCATTTCATCCGCAAAAAATAACTGTTTGGTGTGGTTTGCATGCCGGCGGCGTTATTGGCCCATATTTTTTCGTCGATGATAACGATCGTCACGTTACTGTGAAGGGTCAGCGTTATCGCGCCATGATCACCGATTATTTTTGGCCCGAATTGAAAGATATGGACTTGGACGACATGTGGTTTCAACAGGATGTTATCTCAAGAAATGGGCCATTCGATTGGCCGCCTCGTTCGTGCGATTTAACGCCGTTTGAATATTTTCTGTGGGGCTACGTTAAGTCATTGGTTTATGCCAACACGCCGACGACGTTGGAAGAGCTCAGAACCAACATTGAACGCGAAATAGCGGCCGTTTCGGCCGAAATGTGTGGTCGAGTCGTTGAAAATTGGGTCCAACGAATCGACCGCTGCAAACGTGCCCGCGCTGGCCATATGAACGAAGTCGAGTTCTATTCATAAATGTTTTGATTGTACTTTAAGCCGATAATAAAGTTTTTGAAAAATCTCAAATGGTTTGCGTTTTATTTAAAAAAAAAGTTGTCAAGTCCTGATTGGAAAACCCTATAAATGCAATTTAAAGTCAAATGTACTCGTATAAGATGGTAATATTTTTCAAATTAAATTTGAGACCAACACAAGTACTCCATTAAAAGTATCCCTAATTACTTGAACACCAGTCATTTGCGAGGTGAATGATAGTTTGTAGATTTCTAAATAGATTTTCACCACGATTGATAAGGCAAATTGCACTCCAACTATGCAGCCTGTTTACAAATTTCAAGAACTCAAGCCAACTTGAAAAGTCCAAAATCAACGTTTTGAATTTTCAACTTAGAGCAACAAATTTTAAGAAACTGATTGTTCCATAATGTGGTGTGGACTGTATATTGTTTTAATTAAATTAGTTTATTAAATGTGGTTTCGTTTCATGTGTATTTTAATAATGAATAATTGTCGTTTTATAAAATTTGGTTTGGTATGGTAATATTCTAAAAATTTGTAAATTGATACTTAGATTCTCCTGTGATCTGCTGCTGCTGCGACTACCTTGGCTGGTGGTTCGACATCAAAGAGAAAGAGATTAGTTAAAAATGCAAGCAGCATCGGATTACGAAGATGACAACAAAAAGAAATGCAAGATTGACTGAGAGAAGATAAGTTAAGTTAAAGTTAAGATTACAGTAATTTAAATTGTTCTAAAGAGATTTAGTACAAAAAATAGAGTACGTTAACAATTGTTTGGCAAAATCAAAAAGTAGCAAAATATTTAAAATAGACAATTAGTGTGAATATGAATAGACGGTTTCTTAACACTGATATTTCCATTCATTTTCATCTCAGCACGTTCACAATAAATATTTTGTAATGCCCAGTTATTTTCTTTGGATCGACACTCTCAATGAGCAGATTATTTGAATATCCTCTTAAAATGTCTCTTCTTTGTGATTCTCATAATTTGTTATACTCTTTGTTAAGTTCCTAAGAATTGTTCTCACTATCTGAGATTTTTTGTTGCCTGGTGGGTACTTTATAGAATGAAGGTTTCTTACTGATTGAAAATTAAGTATTTAGCGAAAAAATAAAATGCAATTTCGTAGGTATTGAAAGAGAAAATATTCCAGCTGCTCTACCGATTCTATGTTATTCTGATCAAAACCCACTTTGTAGATGGAAGGTAGGGTTTTTTAATAACCACAAGGTCCCCAGGTTTGAGGTTGGTACTGCTCCTGTAGAGTGGTGAGATATTCGGTATGCCATCCCTTCCAGAAACCTTGCGTCATATTCTTAATATGGTTCCATTGTAAGTGGCGTCCAACTAGTTTACGAGAGAAAGTGAAATGGATTTATCGGATTCAAGTTAAGAGTTTCTTCTTTTTAGCTAAGGACAGTACATAATTCTTGAAACGTCAAAATGGAATTTTCGATAACGCGCTATGCAAGTGTACTTTAATAGACGGTGGTATAAAGTGCTACTAGATGCCATCCTTACGACGAGTGGTAGTGATGACATCATTCTTACTTTGTTTCATAAGTAATTATATGCATTTCAATGAGACACCATCGGGCTCTTTGAAATCTTGTGTCGTTGTCACACAAATCGGTATAAGGCTGCAATAAAAGCATAAGGGGTGAGATCGCTCACTAATTCGAGGTGAATAGTCTTTGTCGACTTGAATACAAACAAGGCAATGTACGCCTTGGATGCCTTGCTTTACGGTTCGGCATAGTCACATCCAGGACTTGAAAAGGCATGGCATCCAAACGATAAGATATTAAATCGTCCATGATTTGCTGACTTGTGAGATTGCGTTGCGTGAAGCATGGCTTGCAGCTAATTGATTCATCGTATTAGATTTCGGCTGCCCAAAATCCAAAATTGTTGCCAAATGAAAATGAATGTTTCGGATACACCTGCATGTAGATAATTTTTGTGAGTATGTGAGATAATAAGAGAAGAAAGAAGACTAATTTTGAGGGTGCTTGATGTTAAGCGATATATTCGCGGAGTAGTCCGTCGACGTCCAAGAATGTGGAGTACCTCAAAAGCTTAGATTTTGATGGTAAAGAACCCAACCTTTGCAGGTTTTAAATGTCCTCTTCGAACGTTGAACAAATTTTGATATAGAAATTCTGGCATTTCTGAATTCACCATATGTCAGCCCGTGGGTAGGTCGAGTTAATATTCTAGATCTTAGGTTGGGGATGTATCTAAGGATGTAGGGAGTTACCCATAGTAACCAGTAACCGATACGAAGTGTTTTTGACACGGTCGTGGAAGACATGACCACAGAACGATTTTCTAATGCGTTTTCTTCCTGTTTTTCCGACTTCCTACCTGAATCGATGTTGAAGTTCCAATTTGAGCCAATGTTCTTCTGATAGCGACAACCAAGATGAACAGATCCACCACATTATATGGTTAATAAGATCAGAGCGTAAGATCACACGCGGAGCACAAGCATCAGGGTTTTATTCCAAAGGAACATATTTCCATGAATTTCCAAGATACCAGGCATTCGATTGGCAACGAATGTTGTTCAGCAACGTTGGGGTGAAGACAGCCATTGCAGCATAATTTCCGAATCACACCGGGCGCAGGTTATATCGATTATTTTCTTCACGAATGGCTTCAGCCGAGCTGTTAAGGAATCGAAATAGGTTAATGACTAGAATCTTTTAGTGATTTTAATCAGTTTTTTTTGACAAAAAAGGAATATATATAATTTATTGAAATTTTTAAGGACATTCTATACATATATTCAAATAAATATTGTAATTTCTTTTGAATCATTTCCTCCGAAAATATGGAAGATATCAGCTGCCGCCCATCGGAGGTCACCATCTATCGTAGCTGTTTCTGTAAATTCTGGTGGCCACAGTTTCCATCCGAAATCAGTAAGGTTTCAAATTTACTTTAAGGACATATCTTTCTTCTATATTTTTCTATAGAGGTATTTTAGCAAATAGATTTTTTTTTATAACTTTTTCGCAATAAACAATGATAATGATAAAACAATGATATTACTCAGAATATAGGTTCATAAAGACCATAACTATAGTATAAAAAAAAACTAACTGCCAATGTTCAAAATGATTGGTTAAAAACCTTTTGAGCTAGAGGGTACACAAATTCAAAAAAGTTGTCTCGAGAAAAACGCTTTTGAAAAAAAATTACCGGAAACGACAAATTGAAGGCAGTAATGAATTTATTTAAACTACTTAGGGGAAGTCGGGGCAGAACGAGTGCTTTGAGGATAGGACATAATCCGTGAAAGGATCTTTTACATGATCTATTGTATTAGTGCGAGTAGAAGTGTCGTGTTTATTTTTCGGAAACATTGACAATTTTTCCTCAAACTTGAAACACACGTTACGAAGCGACTTAACGAGGGACAGTCACTCAATCGCTCATAATATCACAACGAATTGAAATTTTTATTTGAAACTTTGGGAACATATTTTTGAATAGTTTTTTTTTATGGAATAAGAAAATATTCTAGTTTTTGAGTTATCTAAACCCCCCTTAATCGAACCAATAACAACGCACTCTAGTGTTCAAGGCGAAATAATCGATTTGAGCGGGCCACCTTTGCTTTTGCCGATTGTTATTATTTTATCGCCCACCGACGATTTGGCGTAAGAGTAAACGACTGCTCCATACGCTAAAGAAGAATCGTCAGAAAAATCGTGGAAGTTCCAAAGCTTCTACGAAAGCAAACGTGTTACGGAGAACTCGAAATTGTTGGAACGAAGTCCAAATGGATTTTGGACGAGCTATCTCGGGTTGCATGAGTTGTTAACGGGGGACATGAGTTGGTTAGATTTAAACGATAGGACATCACGTTAGTTTCTCATTCGAAAGCATTCCCAACACCTTAACGCGGAACTGCGAGCGTTCAGGGTCAAAAAAGGAGTACTCACAATCTTTAGGGTTCTTTTCAGCAAGTAGAGCCTACGAGTATTTTCGAAATTGTGGACACGCTTCCGATAACAATGCAGTCTGTTCAAACTGCTGTTCAAGAAGAGTTTCGACTGAGTTTGCTTCCGTAATGACATCACTAAACAAAATTCTAGTAGCTTTTGGTGATCATCAGCGATTTTCTGTTGTGGAGACTGATAAGAACGTATGTCTCTGTTCGAAGTCGATAATGTTGGATTTTATCAAGAAAAAAAATTTACAATAATTTCTACTAACGATTCCGATATCCACTTAGATGTCTTTCTGACTTTTTATAGGCTTTATAGATTCAAAACTAGAAGTAATGAGCCTTCCAATAAAAACTGGTCTTGTTGTATTCAGTGCCCCCAATTTGTACTTATTTATATAAGGAGGCCTTCAAGATAGTGAAATAGTAACTGCTCCATTGTTTAACTACTTAAAACGAAAAGAAAAAAACAATTTAAAAGAAATGAAAAAAATGCAGAATATTCAGCTGATATTGACTCAGAAATGATTTCGCGACAACTCCCATGTCCTTTAGAAATTTGTATGAAAAGGCTGGTGTCTTTAATAGCCCTGCGGTTGACTGAAAGGAAACGAATTTGATTTAGGTAAAATTAATCCAATTTTTAGGATCTACAACTAGAAGTACCACCAAACCGTTTAAACGAATAGTGTTGCCCACTTACGAATATTTTGCAACTAACAACTGAGCAGGCTTTTAAGATTAAGACCATCCCAAGTCAAATTAGGTTATGAAGAGAAACCATTGTTGAAAGCATTGTCTGTGAAAATAATGACCCTGTGCAAGCGAATATATTGTAGTATGCTGCTTCGGTTTGGCATTGTTTTAAATCTTATGACCGGTTAATTTCCCCCTTTTTCTGCTTTTCTCGAAACAGCATTTTTCAAATTTGCTGCAGTGATAACTCGGAGACAAATGATCCGATCACTATCAAATTTTTTTTTTCTGCATGTTCTGTATATAGTTCTCCATACAATGACCTACCAGTTTTTTGATCTGATCAAAAATCGAATTTTAGCAGGCCAAAAACGACCAAAATTTTGGGTAAAATTCAACTTTTTTTTAAAAAACGCCGCCATTTTGTCAATTTTAGATTTTTTTTTTTTCGATCGTAGGTCATTGTACGGACAATATCTTCTAGTTTAACGAGAATTGTTTTTTTTTTTATATTTCATCCACGGAGAAGGCCGGAATCACTGCAGCAGTGGAGGACCTTTTTTTTAGCGCCGTCGGAGATCGCGTGTATCTGGAAAAAATATTTAATTTTTTTCTTAAAAAAATTTACTGTATATTCTTAAAATATGTATGAATATACCCTTAAAATTTTAAAACAATTGATACAGTAGTTTTTTTTAAATTCCCAAAAATCGCCTTTTTTTTAGGCTGTCACACTAGGTGTGCCCCTTAAATTAACCTCCAAATACTTCCATTAGACTAAACCTAGTGGCCCTTTACTTATGTTTTCTTAGGTCTACGGCCTCTAGTACTTTTAAGAACTTATATTCCAAATCCCCAGTACGCCAAAGAGCATTTCTTGATCTTAGATGTCTAAATATGTTTAAGATTGTTTAAGATAACTAGGCCGGCTACAAAACGAATTTCGTAAACCGTTACTTAATAGCTTGGCTCTTGACTTTGTTGTCGTTGCTTTACATCCGACAAATCCCATCTACTATTGTCAGCAGAGAAGATATACAATAAAAGAAATCTAAAAATATTTTATATTTTTCAAAAAATCGATTATCCATTTGTGAAACATGAAATGCCTCTAGCCAACTCTCCATCTATTGAAATTGCCAAAGCTTTAAAGGAAAATGTCCCCGCAGCATAATTTATGACGCGAAAAGTCGTCTCTACCTAGATCTGTTCCAAATTCCCACTCCCCCCGTCACTCTTTCCGCCTCTCAGCTAACATTAATTCTCATTTTTCATTTTCTTTGGTATTTATCCAATTTTGGTTGCCCCCATCCCCCCGCCCCATCTCGACGAACACATTTATATATATGGTGCACGAATATATTCCTGCCATCGCCATCATAATAGGCTTGGTATGAAACAAACCAGGCGAACATGCCATCGGCGGCGTATTTCGCGTAAACCTCGCGAAATTGTATAATATATGGATACAAACACTCACACACTTCCACTGCACTCCCACTCCTTTGATTCTTAATTCATATCTGCTCGACGGGTAACAAAACTCAGGACATTACAGGATACAAGAGTATAGGTTACCACATATCTTCACAAAGGCAACAGCGAGTGTTCAAGTGAACTAAGGATGACAGAAGGTCGGAAATAAAAATGAGATTTTATTGTGTGAAATATTTTTATATTCCGCCGGGTGGAGTACAAGTACGAGTACTGCACGAACCTACTACCGCAAAACCTACATTTAATTCGGAAATCACGCATACATGCAGACGCGCATTCGTATCGGTAAGGCGGTAGAATGGAGTTTACTTTGTACTGAATGTAAAGAAGAATGTACTTTGTGTACAGATAAAATGAGGTGGGGGGCGGGTGTTATATCAATGTCATCCCTCCTTTCAACCTAACCCCAAATCCCTCATGTACACAGTCATTCTGTCCTGTTGGAGGTCTGGGAGTGAGGTACGGCTACGGGTATAGGGTTTTGAAAACCAGCCGCAGGGTCGAAGGTATAAATCTTTTGCGGATTTTCGAAATTAACCCACAAAATGGATCTTAAAATATTTTGACTGTACGGATACTGAGTGCGTGTATGAATACCAGAAACACATTGAAGTATGATGTTGGTGAAGAGGGTGTTGGTAGGTGAACTGGTAAACCGGGCTGGTGTATTTCGTACCCATGTAAGTAAGTGGTGAATGACTGAAACAGAAGGTTTATCCAAGTTTAATTCAATTCTCATGCCAAAGGAAGTTGAAATAATATTCAAATTGGAAATTGCACCTAAGGGATTATTTGTTAATGCCGACCGGATGAGTAGAGATATGTCATTCTTGGAAGTAATTCCCTACTAAGTCCGGCAATCTGGCGCTGAGGTAGGTTATACTGTGGGGGAGTACTTACTAACGTTGGCAGCGAATTATGTCCAGAAATGAAGTAACATTTGGTCTTTAATCCCCACAAAATGCATTACAATGTGTGGCTTCTGTGTCCATGTGCCTTGTACGAGTATCTTTGTGTTCCTACATGGAGGATGAAAAGTAATTTAAATAAGGAAAGGTCGAAAGTTTTCGATTTCCCTTTCCGGTGCGATATCAAAGAGCTTCAAGTAATTAAA
Organism: Volucella bombylans; assembly: GCA_949129095.1. Classification (NCBI taxonomy): domain Eukaryota; kingdom Metazoa; phylum Arthropoda; class Insecta; order Diptera; family Syrphidae; genus Volucella; species Volucella bombylans. The sequence goes on from OX422140.1 coordinate 102,833,236, forward strand.
ATTCACAATCTAATGGACTTAGAGGATGGCTTTGTTGTAAGTAGGTTTGCCTTTAAAGCCTAAGAGAAGATAATATACACACGCATGAAGGATTAGAAGACAATTCTTTTCGATCAAAGTGAAATTCCCATTGAAAATGATTAAAATTTTCTTATTTAAACAAAGCAAATTCAAATCGCCTTAAGCTCGTAGCAAAACAATTGGTTTTCCTCATCTTATTGACAAATACATGTGTCATATGTATATGGTGCTATATAGGTATACATAGATGGTATCCTGTTCTAAGACCAGAAGCCAAATATCCTCTTCTTGGATGTAGCGCATGTTAAAATCGACGACATAACGGAATTCGTTGTACTGTGCCTTTTATTCATTTCTAAAATTGCATCTGTCCTTCTTGGGATCATAGACGCCGCCGGTTAGAAATTCTGATGCGGTCCGGTCTTTATTATTTCAGTTCCTCCAACAGAGATTTTGAAGTCCTTTTTAGCGAGTCTCACCAGTTCAAAAAACTGAAGAATCGTTTTGGCTGGAGAGTTGTTGACTATCAGATTATTGTGTTTCTGATAAAGCCGCTGTTAGAGTTTGTGCACTTTGCTCTCCTCGAACCTATATTGCGAAGACTTGCGGTCACTTGTAGAGGTAAAGTTCTCATAGTAGGCCTCGCAGGATATTGTGCCACTTATGTCATTTACTACTGAGGGACAGCAGGATAGTCTATGTTGTTGTTAGAGACGTTGGACAGCATTCCTTTGGTCTGTCGTCATCCTTAAGGGGCATGTTATGCTCACACGTAGTCTTACTAATAACAACAGTCAGTTCTAATGCTGGTCCGGATCGAAAGAACTCTCCTTTGTATTTGCTGCTTAGGAAAATCTTCGATGATCTCATTTTCCGTGATCAAATTGTGATAGGGAAACCAAACAAGACAGAATGAATTAAGATTTCGTTCAGAAAAATCCTGCATTTTGGAGCGGGCTTGAGGGTGGTCGGAGTATTCAACAAGTTTTAAGCGCAGCTCGCTGTTGCTACAGACGTATCAAGGTCCTTCGTCCCATCCATCCTCATCTTCAAATTATAGTTCCGTTCTATCGGGATTAAGTATGCATATATATCTTTTTCTTTCAAAAGGTATGATATCCTACCCCGTTTTGGATGGTTCATGAAGACCCCATCACATAAATTTCTCGTTCAGATTCTCGTCGAAACCATTCTTGAGCGCATGGGAAGTAATTTTCGTTCTTTCGCAGCGACAGGAGTTGTGCTGTAATTTTACGACACGTTTATACGACTAAGGTTAAAAGACACTCGGCGCGGAAGATTATCAAAACTCAAGTGCTTATTGTACCAAATACCACTTCTTTTAGACGGAAGATGGCTATGAAAAAGAGGTCCATGATACGTATGAATATCAAGGGAAGGCAGATTTGTCAGTTCGACGGCAGCGCCTTGGAGGTTTTCGACACAACATGTTAAGTTCAAAAAAGTTTAGGATCGAAGATGGTAACCTAATATTTAGTTTCGTTGGAAAAACGAATGGTGATGCCAGCTTTCAATTGACCAACATGTATTATACATATGTACAATATATATGTCAGCATACGCAATCAGGATTATATTTACCAACGTTGCTCTAATCCACAGTATTAGTGATGCACCTGCTTCTTATTGTCTGGCTAAGTCAAAAATTGTGGTCTCCAAAGTACCTCATTGTCGATGAAAATGACAGCATGTATGTATTTTTGTCGAGTAGTGGCCTTCAATTCTAGCCACCAGATTATGAAGACTCACAAGATTTTCGCATTAGTAAGCATGTTGAATCTTCGTCTGAGGATTATTCTCATCAGGCTCCCCACCGATATAAACGAAGTCAGACTAATATTCTCGTCATAAGTTCAATAATGCGGATAGGTAAAATGTTTTACAACCTCAAAACTAGAATTTCCTGGCGTGTCATGCTGTCCTTGCCATAGTTGTTTTTTGCCCTTTAACCTCATTCACTACTGAAACTTATTTTCGCTGCCTCCAAATGCTCTAGTAGCAGCTTGCCAACGTCTTGTCATAATATCAATGTCGAGCAGTGAGTGCTTTCCAATGCCAACCTGTCCATGCAAACAAGTTTGGCAGGGATGCTTTAATCAATCCTATTTGTTCAGGATTATCTTCTGGCTAATAGAATGTACCATTCCGAATTGACCGTTCTACGTTGCTCTTTTTCCAAAGAAACAGGCGACTATTTCTTCAAAGTTGAGTTGTTGTTGACTGCTGTTTAGTTTCGGGCTCATATGCATAGATCTTTTGAATCATCGCTATCGATTTTTTTCAACATTTATTTGGACCAATCGACACCAGCTTTTTTTGAGCATTTTTCAAATTATGCGGTATCCAACACGAAAAAATCTTTTTTACGGCCAAATACTTATTCATGCAATATTGAATGTACGAATATGCAAGTGGAACTAATATCCAAGCTTGGCTCAATTTAACGATAAGTCACATGACGATCTTGCAATATCAGTTCTCGCACAGCATCGATGTTTTCTGGCACAACAACTAATTTTAGACGACCTTCACGAAATTCAACCTGGAGGTTACAAGGTGTAAATTTATATTAGACAATAAGTGGTAGGTGTCGAAAGATACATCCCACCTACATGGGTACCTATGTATGCATATATCGTCGTGGTTCAAGGAGCTTAGCGAAATTAGGGCTCTATATCTAGTTGCGAAGAATTAGTCAATCGTTTTTCACTACAATGTCGAGGTTCACAACCCTGCCGTAGTCTACTTTCTGTCCACCAAACGTAATGGATTTGGTTGCAAGCTGTTTCAGGTGGCTTTGTGTTTTTCAAGATGTTGGAAACTGGTTGCTCAGCCAAAGCCAATCACATAAACCACCAACACAAGTAGTCCTGTAGATTCTATAGTTGAGGTTGCCTAGGACATTTAAAATATTGTGATTATTGCATAGCCTGTGGGTTCGATTGAGAAGCGTGACCCGCGGAAGCAAATTCATTTTCGTTCGATATCGCTCCTGTTATTTAATATGATTTGCTTCGAAGTTTCCACTGAAAGCAAGCTAAATTCTGTCTATGAAGTTCTTTGTTTCCGGTTGAAAATTCAGGTGAGATATACATATATGTATAGAACTAATGCTCCGTATTAACAGTATTAAACTCACGACTATCCACGTATCAGTAAACCAAATACTCGTACCTATTCATGAAATAATCTCTTTTAATTACGAATTACTTATGAGTGCAATCTTTGTCTTTTATCCAACCGAACGATGATAACTAATACATTTGTTAAGGCTACTACCCTGAATTATAAGCCCTCATTATTTATTGGTATATAGTATGTACATACCTCACACAGTTCCATTCATCTGCCAAATTAAATTTATCCAGGCCAATGCTAATATATCATCTCTTGTCCTCAGAAAATAAATCCCCTTAACTAATAAAACAAAAATACACATTCACTTACAGATGCAGATACAGACATTGAAACAAAGCGCACAACACCTTTCACCATCAAATCGGAATCATTACACATGAAAAGATTCAACAAAATCAACCCAAGACCACTAAATTATTAATCATGCTTAAGGGACATTGATTGAACACTTTCTCCCCCATCTCTTACTCAAGACCAACCCTGAAGATCTACGAATACTCGTACATCGACACCCGTCAAAATTCTCACCACCAAACATACCGCCATATAACATATAAGACTATCGGCAAGTAATGAGCCTGGAATTATTAAGCCCATAAGTATCGCAACGATGACGTCGTCGTCGTCGTTCGGTCCAAGACCGTTCAAGCCGTTCCAAGCCGATCTAGACTAACCGCAAGACAAAAGATACAAATTGAAAATCCGATTCGATTTGGTAAATCACTTGATTTTTATTATCTTTCCTCTTTTGGCTTCGTTTCGACATCACTGCGAGTCCTTAGTTCTGATTTCGTAAATTCACGTGATAAGCAGATATTATTATTTTTCGGATCACAAAGTACCAACATACACGACAGACAAACAGACAGCTGCACCTTAAAGATAGATGATGGCCGCCTGGCCCTTACCTTTAAGATACCAAAAGCCTCTGCGACAGATTTATCCGAATCCGAATGCTCTTCAGAATTTGTCATAATAAAATTTAAGCGGATTACTTCGAAGACGTAAACTTGTAGAGAACTCTTAGATGGAAATTGGGGTATACTCATCTTTGGTGGGGTTGAAAGAAGACAGTGAAAATCCAAATACGGGGAAGTAAAGGAGGATTAAAACTGAAAGTGATGGAGCGATGGATGTCGCCTAAGGTGTTACAGTAAACCGAAAGGGCCTGATTCGTTGTCCTGAAGCCGAAGGTGTGATACTTTTTTTTTTTTTTTTTTGTGCTCAAAGACAATTCGGATAATATGCTAAGATATTTTTATCGCAGTGTTTGCCAAAACCGAATTGGTGACAAGACTAACAAATAAGACACTCGGAAATGGGTTCAAAATTAAGATGACATTCTGATTGGATTTATGGCAATTTTTTAGGGCTGGTTGAGCTTGAGATGTTTTTTTTTTTTTCATTTGTGTTCGCATGAAAGACTGAGAGTAGAAGGCCGGATATATTTTTTAAAGCATTTCTGGTCAATACTTAGAAAAACAAGTTTGCCCTTTTTATATTGTACTAATGACCTTCAGGTGTAGTGGTTAAGTTGTTGCATTTTCAAAGCGGTAGGATTGATTGACATTGAACCGATATGAAAAGGTACGAATGTCTTCTATGTACATAAAGGAAGTCCCAAAATTCACGCAAGATTAGAATTTTGCGATATTTGTGCGGCAAAGTGTTCCCAACAAGAAGACAGCGTGATAACTGACAGTTCAGGGTAATTAAAAATGGAAAGAATAACATGTTTTCATTGCTAAGCAATATTCTAAATATAATGACGGTTCGACAGCTACGGTTCGCAATTTTCGTACTAAATATGTTCGGAATAGTGATCTATCTTCATCAATTGTGAAGAGATTAATCAAAAATTCAGGGAGACTGGCCATCCTTCAACAACTCGTTCAACACAAAACATCGAAACAGTTCATGAGAGTGCTGCTGAGAGTCCAGGAACAGCAATTCCGCACCGTGGTCAAGAATTGGACATCGTGTTTTCACGAAAGATTTGCATCTTCATGCATACAAAGTGCAATTGACTCAAGAAGAGAGTTTGTTGAATGGATTATGGAACAACAACATGTGGATGCTTGCAAAATCATCTTCAGTGATGGCTCTGTTAATCATTAAAATTGTCTAATTCGGGGTTCAGAAAATCCACGAGTCATGGTTGAGAAACAAATGCATTCACAATGTGTCCCTGCGGGTTTTGGGCTGGAGGCATCTTCAGACCATCAAGCTATGAAAATGCGGCTGTTAGGCAATAATAATTAAAGTCCTCAGTATCGCGCTTAGTGGTTAAATTGCAAGATATGGATGTGGACGAAATGTGGTTTCAACAAGACCCACGTGCAATACAGCAAAAGAAACAATTTAATCACTGCTTGAGTCATCTCCTGGTCGTGCAATTTCACTTTTTTATAATCAAAATTGGCCGACCATTTAACGATTATGCGATTTAACGGCGTTGGACTTTTTTCTTTGGGGTTTCTTGAAATCTAAAGTTTATGCCAGCAAGCCCACGGCCACCCTCGCCTCGAAGGAGCACATTGAGCGTTGTATCAACGAATTTTAGCCATATTTATGCAAAATTGTCAATGAAAATTTAGACAAAAGAGTGCGTACGTGCCAGCAAAGCCATGGAGGCTATTTACCCGATATGCTATTCCATTTACAATTTGCAATTAATTAATTTTCTATCGAAATTACTTATAGCGTGAGTTTTGGTACACCTTTCACAAGGTGCAGCACTGAAACTACAAACGTTTCCTGGGAGGATAGTATGTTAAACTAATGGAGGCTACCAATACTGTTGATAAGACATTCATTCTAGACTAGAGACATGGATTGATGACACAAAGATGTAAGTCCTCATGGAAGAGTTACTTCACAACCAATGAGATTGTTGTCTTAATGTGAAGTATTTGTTATAAATAAATGCGAATACAAATAAAAAGTTCGAGACTCAACATAAAGAAATTAAGTAAAATAAAACAAGGGGAGGTTTTTTCGTTGGTGCACCAATATCAGCTACACTGTCCGACAAAACAAAGTACAAAAATCAATTTAAAAACATTTCATAAGCTTTAAGTAACACCGCTTTATTAATTTTTTTTTTCGTTGTCTATATTGTAGTTGTTGGCCTATGTTGGGCAAATCAAGCAAGTCAACTTAAAAATAGAAATATTAATAGAAAACGAGATTCAGGGAAGAAGACAAAGAGTGCAAATCCAAAAAATGAAAAATCTAACTGAATCTTCAAAATTTGACTTTGGAAAATAAAAAAAAACTTCATTGGTAATGGCTCCACCATTATTATAAATTACTGCCACAACACGTTTGGGTATCCTGGACACCAGATTTTTTAATATGTCGTTTGGAATTTTGCCTTATTCATTTTGCAGGCTTTCACCGACAGATGTTATGTTGCGTCGTTTATCTAATGTAATTCTCTCATCTGAAATGAACCAAAGGTGCTCAATTGGATTAAGTTCTGGGAACTGAGGTGGTCATTCGAATACATCAGCACTATTTTAGGTGAAATATTCCTTAGCTACTTTGCTCGTACGATTTGGGTCGTTCTTTTGTTGTTGTACAATACGAGTATATACTCGTAATTTCCCAAAGCCATTTTGGAACCAAACGAAGCTAAACTTTCCTTTATATTGTTGACTTGGCTTGGTCCCGTCATTTTGGTGTCGATTTTAATATTAATAAGATTTAGCATAAACTTTTTCTTCGCAAAACAGTTTTTCAATCCGCTTTCGTGGAGTCGCCTTTATACCGTCCTTGATATTATATTTAAATGTAGATTTTCTTTAATAGTCCTGGGGAAGATAAAGGGTTTTTTCTGGTATCAATTTTAATTTTTCGGTTATCAATTGCAGTGGTTTTCCGTGGCAACTGTTTTCCGTTCTCCATAGATTTGGCAGACCTTCTTTGCTCCAGAAATAGATAATTCATATTTTTTTGCTGGTTTTTGAAATGTTTATCCACTTTTACGGTCCAAAATAAGCAGCTACTTCAGTTCGGGTGTTAACGGTGTCATACCAAAGCCTTAACTAAATACAACTAAATTTAACATTGAAAATAAGATTCCAGCTTTTTAAGTGGTGCTTCTACAACCTTTTTAATTTAAATATAGAAAACTTTTGTTAATATTATATCGAGTTACACAAAAAATGCAATATACTTTTTATTATGTCACTTAATCACTTATGCTCAGCTCATTTAAGTGCTTATCAAAAATATAGTGACCCGTCACGATGCTGAGGAATAGGAGGAAAGCCGCTAACTTCCTAGAGACGTCGGGAAGCATTGATTTGTTCTGCCTGCAACCTGTCAATGCAGGCAGGCAGACCCAAAGTTCGTAGGTGTCTTGAAAAACTTTTCTGAACCGTGCCTTGCAATTTCATTTTCCCGTGATCCCATTGTGACCTGGGACCCAGGCAAGACTCAGTGAATTTAGCCTTCCGACTGCGTTCAGTGATGTCTTGCATTCTTGAGCTAGCCTCCACCGGTTCATCACAATATAGATCGTTGCCATCAAGATTGCATATATCTCCACTTGGAAGACAAACGCAAGGTTTCCTAAGGAGAATTAAAATCTAACGTTGTCATTCTCCAGAAGGATACCAGCCCCATATCCCACATCAGTTTTGGAGCCGTCCGTGAATACCTGACTGCATTCCTTTCCTGGTTTAGATTTTGGCCGGGCCCAGTCCTGAGCACAGGTATAGTAAATTTAGTAAGTTTTCTGCAGCAAGTGTCATTAGATCAGACGGCATGTCCATAAGACCAAAGCCATAAGACAGCCGGCGCGAGCGGTCATCAAAGCTCCTGTGCGTGTTGTACGAAAAACCATTTCTTTTTAAACGGAAGGCAGCTTTGAGAGTGCAGCCCATGATATGAATATCAAGAAGACGGAGATTCATCAATGCTTCTAGGGCGGAGCCGGGTGTGCTATAAAAGCTCTCATCCAGCCGAGACACACCGTTCTTTAGAGTTTTGTAAAAGCAGCAATTACGTATTTTCGTGAGAGCTTATTCTACTAGACAACCGACGCATAGGATATAATTGAACTTATCATAACCGTGTAGATCCAGAGAACCTTTCTGACTGGCCCCATGTATTGCTAATAGCTCCTTTGCACTGCCAGAAGGACTACAGCGCCTTAGAGTCATTCGATGTAACATGTTTGGTCCATAAAAGTTGGTTGTCCAGGACGACACCCAAATATTTAGGTTCTTTGAAGCATTGGATGTAGAAGAATTTAAGCACTAGACCAGGCAGCTTCCTCTTTCTTGTAAAAAGAGCATCCTCAGTTTTGAGAGGACCAACTGAAAGCCCATTACTAGTACACCAATTTTCGATCACATCTAAGCTGGCTGGATGCGCTTTAGAGCAGGGAGCGGGTAGACACGACAGTACAGCTACATCATCCGCTTATGGTTGTACATAGACGTCAGAACTATTTAGCGCGTTGAGCAGTGACTCACACAACAGTGACGTTGCCAGATCTCGACCATACTCTTGATGCTTTTTAAGATGAAGGAAGTCCGACTAATAGGATGAGGCCCTTGGCGAGCTTGTAGTCGTTTTTTCCGATTTTCCATATAAAAGCTACTGTCTCTGTTGGCCAGGTAACTCTGCCAGTGCAGAGTTACCAGAAGCGGATCTATACCTTGTGTAACATAACTGGGTATATGCCATGGGTGACAGGAGACTTGAAGCCATCTAAGACAGCAACAGCAACAGCATGTTTAATGTCATCATCCGTCATCACAACAGAAGAGATGTACCAGCTATGGCGCGTTGTGTTATTCAGCTCACTAGCAGCTTCGGTAATAGGAGCTTGTTGTGAGCTGGTCCCGATTAGGTTAACTGGGAAGTGAGCACCAAGCGTGAGAACGAAAGTCTCTGCTTTCGACTCAGTATACTCGTAGATACCATCAAATTTTAGATTTTCTGAGTCTTTCCAGCCTGGTTAATATTCGTCTGGTCAGACCAGCCTACTGATTTCACCGATAGTTTCGATCTTTTCTCAAAAATCTTTATACGAGGCACTCTTCGAAATCCGAATAAGCCTCTTATATTCTTTTTGCTTCGATCTGTAAAGATTCCATCTTCCTCCAAATTAGTCTTAAGTGACATGTTTAGAAGTTTTCTGGTTTCTTTACGAAGACGCTGCAGATTTGCGTTCCACCAAGGAACGGGCGATCTGTAGGATTGCTTACAACCTGGACACGCCATTTCAAAACACTGGGTGAGGATGCCGTTCAGATTACGAACAACTTCCTCTAGCTTTTGTTTTGTCCTGAGCTCTGTTGTGCTTTTCGAGCTCCTCCTTAAATCGTGTCCAGTTGGTTTTTTACGGTTTCATCTTTTTCAATAAGGTTGAGACCTCGCATCCGATTCTGAATTCGATGTACTTATGGTCCAAGATGGATTTCCTCAATAATATTGTACCATCCAGCCAGTAGTCTCCTTAGAATAACTGTAGGATAACGTTAGGTAGATTATTTGCTGTCTGACTCTCGTAACAAAAGTTGGCTGAGAGGTAGCATTGTTGATAACCATGTTGAACGATAGTATGAAATCCAGGAGATGATTGTCTCTCACATTGCATTTGCTACTGCCCCAAAAAGTAATCTGAGCATTAGCATCGTAGCATACGATAATTTCCATCTTGCTGGAATCACAGTATTCACTGAGTTCGATTACCGCCTAGTTGAAGGTAATAACGAATTATAGGGAAAATAACGACGAATTTGTGCCATTCTTCGTTCATTTCGTAGCTTATGTCTGCAGCAACTAAATCTTGGTGGCAAAATTGGCAAAGCTTAGATGGTGAGAGTGAGTTCGGCACATAAAGACTAGTTATCGGTCGTTCCGATCGCTCGTGATATAGTGGTGTGAAACCCCTTCAATATCCGAATCCACAAACGCGTTTATCCCATACCCATGGTTCCTCTATTCATATTATGTGAGGTTCTGTAATCATCAAGGAAAGCCTACTATATAGGTATGCAGTAGCAGACTTAGAATAGATGAGTACTGGAGTGGTCGTCTCTTACCCGCATTCATTTGGAAAGCTGTTACCTTATCCTCAAGCTTGTCGAGAATCCCAGAGGCAAGTTTTCAAAGGCTTCTTAGTGAGATTATCTAGTGAAATAATTTCTGTCAGTCAGACGAAACCAGGAATGCTTGTAGGTTACGTGCTGAAAAAGCAGTCTTGCGTTGCGTAGCAAATTAGTATTCTTATTAAAAGCAACGTGCTATAAGTACCGCATCGGTTGACAGTATGAAGTTTTTTGGGCTGAAACGTTATAAATTAACCAAAGTCGCTTGGAAAATTTGGTTTGTCGTGTTAATAAAAAGTCCAGCTGCTCATGAAACAACTGACCGACGGCTCTCTTGTGACTAGGTTTCCTATATCCTCCGAGATATCATTTCCAGAAGACAGTTTGTGCTTCCAGTTTCAAATAGGAGACGTATTCAACTCGCCTTCTGAGTAAAATAGATTCTAGCACAGTTACAAAGTATGTTCTCTGGACTAAAAGGGCTTCAAGGGAAACCACACTACCACAAAAGTACTGCTTTCACCAGTATTGCACTAATCCCTGATTAGAAAATGCACACGTGAATTGAAATGTAGCTGCCGTTTGCCGCAATGAAACCTGCAGCTATCACCTTAAATTTACCTGTATACCTCAGACGTTTTGCCAAAATCACATAGTTTTTGCTAATCGCCATCAGTGCATATTCTTGATAGACCTTATATATCCGTAGATACCTTATTGGTGATAAGCCCCATATCTTTCCGCAAGCTCTGTGTAAAGTCCTACCGGCACACTTCAATTCAAACTATTCAGAGCAGAATTGAACATTGCCTCTGTGAGTCAGTCTGCAAGTATTCTCATGCTTATAGACCGCCTGGGATCCACTGATAGTTAGCCATTGCAGTTTCTCATTTTCATGTGGCTTTTGTCTTTATATACTCGTAGAAACGGGCAAATAAAAAAGCTCTTCCTTCACTGACTATGTAGTATGTATCATTTTTTAAATAAATGGGATTGTGAGTCAACATTACCGATTAACATCTACGCAGAAACTGTTGCGAACAGTATTTCGGTGCTAGACCGAGGGTAAGGGGCCCTTGTTCTCAGTGATTTATTCGCCAGTTAATGAACATTTGGGTGTTGTGCCTATGGTATGTTACATACGAGTAGTCAAGTGCCGTTCTTGAACGTGTGCAATAAAACTTCTTCCGCGGAATTTCTCTTTTCGAACTCAAGGTAACATTGATTAGCATCCTTAGTAACTAAAAACTCTCTATTGAAAATAACCTTGCGGCATGTACTCGTATATATTAAATTGGATTGAAGGGAGAGGCGGGACTATGTTTTTTTTTTTTTTTTTTTTTTTTATAATTTACGCGCGCCTAAGGGGTTGATACCCTTTTACTGTTGCCAGGGCGCGGGCGGAAAGTTAGAAGGAGGAGAAAGGAAAATTGTTTTTGTAGTGGTTTGAAACTCAGGTGTGTTTGGTTTCTATGTTTGATCTCCAGGGGTGGGAGTCCGAATAGGACGGAGAGTTTTTCTTCACTCAGAGTGATTCGAGATATAATTCCCAGTATTTTTTTCATTGCTTGAAACTCTTATAACAGCCAAATCTACGTGTCAGTGTTATGCCTTCACACGCAGAATTTTTTTTGTCTGAGTTCCAATTATACAAATGAAAAACTGATTTTGCCATGGGCAGGATTCGAACCTGGACCCTCCGAGTGAGAAGCGTTTGCTACTACCACTACACCACATCACTGCGATCAGATTAGGCCTACTACAATTTCCTCAAGCTAAAGCTCACTCATGATGCCTGAATTTTTAATAAATTCGGCTATATCCTTGAGTCAGCTGGCGGTGATATCTTCTACCTCAAGATATCGCTTACTTAGAAGACGTATGTAGACGTGTTCTGCTTAGGCGGTTTCTTCGTCCTCGTTGCATATGCGACAGGTGTTGTCTTATAATATTCCCATTGTCATGAAGTGTTTTTTGACTCTTCAGTGACTCGTTAGGAATCCGATTACTGTGTGTATCTGACTCCTAGAAATCTGTGGGAGTTGTTTCGTTCTTTTGAAGAAAGGGGTTAGTAAAAGTTGTTATCTTTCTTGTTACCATTTCCGTCCAGCCATGGAGGGCCTTGATTTTTAGCCAATTGCTTATGTAACCTTTTCTGGCGATAATTGGCAGCCCGAAGAATGGTCGTGGTAACACGAAAGTTGACGCCGAACCTTTGCTGGCCAATTCGTCTGCTTTTTCATAAGATAAGCGTGTAGTCGTTTGCCAAAGCCTCTTTCTTTGCCGATTAAAATGTGGGAGGTTCAGTAGAAACTCTAGTGCTGCGATGGGTGCTGCACCCGTAGTGCCCACATAGGCTAATCTTTGAAATTTGTTTAGTCTAGCCTGTGTAGACTTTTGTTTAATTGTATGCCACCGAATTGGAGATACAGAAGTGACTATAAATCTAGCAAATTCTGTGTCATTTTTGGCATTTCTGTGTCAGTTTTTACCCAGTAGACCTTTTGCACAATGAGTTCCTGGCCTTTTCTGTGGTATTTTTTATAGTATGTGTATTCCAAGTGAGTTTGTGATTGCTGGTTTTCCCAAAAACGCTGGCATCTTTTAGTTTGTCTAATTTTCTTCTCTTGGAGAAGGCAACTATAGTACTTTTTTCTGGGTTGATATTAAATTCAACGGTCTTGCATCAATTTGCTACGAGCTTACGAGCTCTCTAGATGCGATCTGAGATTGCTTCTTCAAATTTACCTCTGATTAGGATGCAATGTCATCAGCATATCCTCGAACATAAAAATCATGCTTTTTAGAAAAGCACAGAAAGAAGTTTTTTTTTCAAATTTTCGAATTAGAATTACAGCAATTTGAAAGCTTATTTTGAAGTTCAATATTTCGGTTTCTACAACTCCAACTACATAACCCATTTTACACGGCGTAGTTATACTTCTAATCTCAAGACTGTATCTGGTGAGGCTATCCTTGTATCTATTCCATTCTACATTCTAGTCTCAGTTCTTAATTTCCCGAGTCCTTAAGGGGTAATTCTATTGCCCGCTTTAGTTTTTTTGCGGCATGCATAAGATATGATTAAATGTTAAGGGCGTTTGGCTATTGTCTCCGAATCTGGAACCTGAAGACGCTCCCCGATTTCCATAGTGAGGAGCCCCAGAACGCCAGAATAGATTGAACACTTTGAGCTTAGGTGAAATGAAATGCATTGAACTGAGGGAGAATCAAGTTTCCTTATCATAAGTCATAATTCCAGCAACACGTAAATGTTGAATTTTTTGCCAGTCTTTTTCTAAAAAGATTTTTACGACAAAGATTTACGACAAATGGGGGTGGCCGTGGTGAAGTGGTACTAGCATTCGCTTCTCACTCGGAAGGTCCAGGTTCGAATCCTGCCCATGGCAAGTCAGTTTTTCATTTGTGTAATTGTAACTCAGACAGAAAAATTCTGCGTGTGAAGGCATAACACTGACACGTGGATTTGGCTGTTGTAGAGTTTCAAGCACAGAAAAAATACTGTGAATTATACCTCGAATCACTCTGAGTGAAGAAAAAACTCTCCGTCCTATTCGACATATTGACATATTGGTCGTCTTGTTGAATCCATAGCCCTTTCACGTCAATGACATTCAATTGTGGAACAAATAAGTCAGTAATCATGGATCTAGGACTTTCCTGTGACTGTAACTTTCTGACCGGCATCATTTGGAATCAATGATTCCACCAGTCCCTATCTCGTTTTCAGCCCATTCGCCGAACATAAGACGCACACGATGGTCAAGCGGTTTCAAGTCTTGCACTATCTTGTATTTTGGATCTTGTAAAACCCATAAGTCAAGATTTTTCCCCGAAATCTGCAATTAAGTGGATAGACACAGCAATAATTGCCGTCCACGATGGCAGATTAATTCGAATCCTGCTCAATGCCCTACTCCACAGCAGCAACAGTTTCTTCGATGTGCCTCGCCTCTGCGGATGCACATTATCAATTAGAGTGTGATTAGTGTGTCAGTCGTTCGCAGATCTCCGCAGAGTGTAAACGTGTTCGGCTTTTCCTTGAGTGAAAAAAAAAACAATAATAAAGTAAAATAATAGTGATACAGTTATCCTAATAAAACTAATTGGTTGAACTTTTATTATCTGGCTCGATAGCCAAGAGGTTAGCGGCGTCGATAACCAAATCCTGGGATACGGGTTCGATCCCGGAACTTTGTTTGTTTTTTTTTTTTTTTTTTTTTTTTATTATACAAAAAAATCAAAAAGTGATAAGGAAACCACGTGATGGATGGTGAAGAGCGCTCCGCTCTTCCCATAACGGTAGTTGCCAAAGGCAACAATAGTGTTGCCGGTGCCGTGGCGAAAGCCATTAAAAGGCGGAGGATATTAAAAACTACTCCTACGAGTAGTAATTTAACAAAAATGAAAATGGGTGCTGCTTTAGCAGCTGAGACAGTAAAAACACGACAACAAACCAAAAAACAATCAGTTGATACGTCGATGTACATCTCTGATGAGATGTATTATAAGGGAGGCAACAACAACTTTGCCTCTCTAGCAGCATCCGAGTATGAAGATGAGGATGAAAAATTAAAAGACCTCACGAGCAGCATACAAAAACTGAATGAGGAAGTGCTTGCTATTAAGCAAAGACAAACTGCACGCAGGCAGAGGGAGCAACTTGAAGTAGAAAGCTCCCAGAAACAGAAGCAACAAAACCAGCAGCAGCAGAAAAAACAACTGCAACAGCAGCAGAAACAGCAACAGCTGCAAAAACAACAACAGCTGAAACCACTGCAGCTGAAAAAACAGCAGCAGCAGCAACAACAACAACAACAACAACAACAACAACAACAACAGCAGCAGCAACAACAAAAGCAACAGCAGCAACAACAACAGCAGCAGCAGAAGAAGAAGAAGGAGAAGGTGCCTCCGATCAACACCTACAAACTGGAGGTAAATGCAACCAAGGACCTGTGTAAGTTGGTCATTGGTAATAATTTTAATATAAAGAGATTGGGGAACGATCGCCATGCCATCCACTGTAATACAGTGGAGGGCTACGCGAAAGTGAAAGAGCTCCTAAAGGAAACGACGACGGAGCACTACTCATACACACCGAAGTGTGAAAAGCGGCAATCGATGCTGCTGAAGGGGTTGGAACCGTCTTCTGATCCTGAGGAGATCCTGGCACTGCTCAAAGAGAAGGAGTGCGAAGGACTCAAGTTTGTGGGGGTAAAGCCATTTACCACAGCTAGAGCCAGGCGGGAGAAACGGAGTCTGCCGTTCTTCCTGGTGCAGCTCAGTCCCGAAAGCCGTCTGGATAGTCTAAGGAGTATCAATGTCCTAGACTACCAGGTGGTTCACTGGGAAAAACTAAAAAGGAGCGAAGGCATTATACAATGCGTTCGCTGCCAGAGGTTCGGGCACGCCGCGTCGAACTGCCAAATGCAGCCTCGATGCGTGAAGTGCGCAAAGAACCACAGTTCCGAGGAGTGTGCTCTGGGTGTTGACGGAGCATCCGATAGGTCGCAGCTCTCGTGCGTATTATGTGGGAACGTGGGACACACCGCAAACTATCGGGGTTGTCCTAAGTTCACCGACATTAAAAAAGCAAAATTGGCTCGGCAGCAGAAGGTGGAGGTCAAACGTTCACCTGTGAGGTTTCAAACACCAGCCGTCACGCCCCAAATTTCCTACGCCCAAATGGCGTCAGGTAGGGGGGCTACGGTACAGCAAGCGACTGTTGCTTCTCAGGCGCCGATGCCGAGAACAACGGAAGCTGCACCCAACATGCTAGCCATCTTGCTCGCAATCCAAAGGCAGATGGCTCAGCTGCAAAAGCAGGTTCAAGAACAGGCCATGCGGGTGGACCAGATCTACGCGTTGCTGCCGGGCCTAACGCAACACTTGCCGTAATGGGTACGCACATGGTGGAGCAAACTTTGAAGGTCCTTGCGGTGAATGTTAATTCACTGATTAGGATCGAACGAAGAGCCGCGATGTTTAAATTGCTACAAGACCAAACTCCTGATGTGCTTTTCGCTAGCGAAACCAAGCTAACCGATAAGCACAAACTGGAGTACAATAATTATATTGTTAGAAGAAGAAATCGGCCCAGATCCAAACGTGGAGGCGGTGTCGCGATCTTCATTAAAGAAGGTATAAAATTTCACAGAGTGTACAAGGGAGTGTTGCGCAGGTTTCGGGTGTTGGAGGCAGTCGTCGTTTACATCCCGCTCCGCAGTGGAAAGCGGCTGTACTTGGCATCTGTTTATGCACCTGAGGCTTCACAATCCACCCTATTCATTACAGAGCTCGACACGCTTTTTCGACTTCTGAGGCTGGAATCGGGGGAGAATTATTTTATAATCGGCGGGGATTTCAACGCTAGACACAGAGATTGGGGAAATAATTTGCCAAATACTAGGGGGAACCTACTACTCGATTGGTGGGGTCAGCACGATGTCATGTACAGACTCGGTCTTAAAGCGACGGATAACCCGTCGTTTCCCAGAGGCGGGTCTTATTTGGATCTACTGCTGTACGACGAACGTATACGACTGACAGGTACGAATTTACAAACGCTAAACTGTCTGCGCACATTCGTGTATGACAGCGACCATTGCGGTTTTAGCACCGAAATTACGGTTCCCAACGAAATTGCGGAATTGGAGGAGTTTGTCCAAAGATATTCTTACAACTACAGTAAGACTCGATGGACACGCTTCTCCGCAACCTTGACTAGAGCGCTCTCCTCGAACACGCTCCACCCACCGTCCAATAGGAATTTGTCAAACGAGGAAATCGACCTTTACCTAAAACAAATGGACGAGACAATTAAACAAACTATGGACACTACAATACCGCGGTATCGACGTACGACTAACGAAGACCTGTTCCGCAATCCTACTATTGACGCACTGCACCGACAGAAAAGTAGACTTCTGACCAGACTTAAAAACTTGTACAGACAGTTAACTGACCGACAAGACCCGGAGATTAGGACACTGAAGTCGTCGATTAAAAATATTCAAACGCTAATAAAAGAAAATTACAGAATTTCTGTAAGTTTGTATTGGAACAACAAGGTTCGGGCTGTAAACACCAGCAACCCGAATATGTTTCCGCAAATAAATAAACTATTTCGGAGAAAAAATCAAAACGACCTTCAGTGTCTTAAAATAGCCCGGACAACAGACAACGAACGGTTACTGACAATAGCAGGCATTGATCCAAATGAGGCCGCTGATGATGACGACTTCTTTGTGATCGAGGATCCACAGGAGAAGGTTGAGGCCATAGGGGCGACTTTCCAGGAAGTATACAAGGCCATTGATAACATTGACCCTAATTACGACCTGGACAGTCGCGTCTTGGTGCACGACTTCTGCATTCGAAATGAAATAGGGAACTGGCGATCCGAAGGCTCTGGTTTCACCCAGTTTAGCGACGAAAATATGGCAAATAACGTCATTGCCAGAGAGGGTGGCCTACCCCCGTTCATTTCGAAGGAAGGACTCCATGAGATCTTCGACACAATCAGGGCTAAGAAATCGGTGGGGACCGATGGTATTCCGAACATCGTGCTTCGACATCTTCCTCTAGAAGCGGTGGACATTTACACCACTCTGTTTAATAATGCAATGAATAATGCACATTATCCAGTGCATTGGAAAACGGCGGTGGTTCAACCTATCCCCAAAAAGGGAAAGGATATATCCAATCCGGCGAATCTCCGGTCGATAAGTCTCCTTCCGAATATCAGTAAGGTTTTTGAAAAGGTAATCAATAGAGCTCTGTCTAGGTGGGTTGAGGACAAACATATAGTTCCGGATAATCAATTCGGTTTTAAGGCGGGACATGATATCTCACATGCCGCGTCTAAACTGGTTTCTGATATCCAATGGAACAAAGGCAAGAAACAGTGCATTGGTGCCTGCCTTATTGACTTGGAGAAGGCCTTCGACACCGTATGGTTAGAGGGTCTTTTCTATAAGCTGACTAGGCTGGGGATCAGCAAACCTCTCTTGTACATTCTTTATAATATGCTAACCAACAGACAGTTCATCGTGAAAAATGGCGATGTGACTTCTGTTGGAATATTTCAAATTAAAAATGGTCTTCAGCAAGGCGCAGTCAATTCGCCGATCCTATTTAACATTTATACAAGCGACTTGATAGGTTCACTTCCCCATACTATTGCGTACGCAGACGATTTGGTAGCGTACAGAACAGGTCCAAAAATCGAGGTCATTAACACCCTCTTGCAGCGTGACTTCGATAAGATAAGACGATTTTGCGATGACTGGAAGTTGAAAATCAACTTTCAGAAGTCGGAAACCATTCTCTTTAGGACGCCGTTGTCTGGAGCCTCTAGGGATACCAGAAAAAATTGGCGAAAGTTCTCAATCATTGGACAGCACGGACAGCCTCTTGCCTGTCGAAATGTAGTCAGATACCTTGGGATCTGGCTAGATCAGTTTCTGTATTTTGGCAAAAATGTAGATGCTGCTCTGGCCAGAGCTAAAGGTGCTTTTGCCCTTACAAAGAGACTGTTTTATAGCAGCCAACTCGATGTGAGGGTAAAGGTAATCTGCTACATGGCCCTTATTAGGCCCATGCTGGTATTTGGTTGTCCCGTGTGGTTCAATGTACGAGCAAGCTTAATGGAAAAGATTCGGGTGTTTGAGAGGGCCTGCCTTAGGGCTTGTCTTCGCTTGTACAGAACACCAGAGTCGGAGTACAAGAAATTTTATCCTAATGAGGTCCTTTACAATAGGGCGAACCTAATACGAGTGGACAACTTCGTAATTAAGCTGACTCGAAGGCACATTGCAAGAGCAATGACCTCGATGAATAACCTGATATCTGGGGCTTACTACCCCAATTACCTTTACCACGAGAGTGTGCGATCTGACGGCTTCGTTCCACCGGAAGCATTCCTCTACCTAGATCAGATAGGGTTGATCCAGGATAGATCAGCGGTGCCGTTAATCTTCCATGTCGCTCGGACAGCTGGGGACAGGCGACTCAACTACAACAGAGACGTCGCACACGGCAGTGTGGATCGTCTCAGGTTCAGTAGGGCGGTGGGGAATCGCGATAAGAGGGATGTCGATCGGTAGCACCAGCATTTCTGGTGGTTGAATGATGGGGAAGATATTTCGTCATCGTTTCCGTCAATTACGGACCAGCCTCACTAATGAGGCAGAGCTGACCAATCTATTTGCTCAGTAAATAGCGGTGGCCAGCTTACATAGGTTTAGGTTAGCATTTAAGAAACATATACATATATCAGTGTATACAAAGGTGTATATTGATGTATGTATATGATTGTGTATAATGTCTATGTGTGTTTATGTGTGTATTGTACATTTAGGTTAGGTAGGCTAAGGTTTATTTTAAGTTAGATACTAAGTTTTTATAAAAAATAAAAAATTATGTCCATATGCTAAGTTTTTCTTAACAAATATTTTTTCTTAGCCTTAAGTATTCAATATAAATAGTTCTAAGCAAAATGTAAATAAAGTCGAAAGACATAGTTATAAGAATTTAGAATAGCTTAGAGGGCCTGTGTGGGGCCAGTAAGTTAGTATAAGATTGTTAAGTAATTTTAAGCTAGCATTTAAGCATTTTTTGTTAGTATGTAAGAGTTAATGGTTAAGTAAATAAAATGCATTTAAAACTAAACTGTGATTAGTGTGAATGTGACCCATATTGTACGGCGCGATAAGATTCGAATGTATCCGGTTAGAGATCGTATGTTGGGTCTCTGCATGAATTATACTAATCGAAGTCTGGTAATCCTAGCTGACTTAACCCAAAAAAATCTGCCAAGCTAGATGCTCAACAACTTATGGTGTGTGGAGACATTCCCTTCCGTTTCAAAGATGCATCACTAAACTTCTAACCAACTAACGATACAATGTGTATGAATTCTTCGACTGCATTTTGCTCAGACTATTGCCAAATGCCTCTTCAAGATGCAAATGCGATCTTGCTTTTTTCGAACTTAAAACCATTCCAAAACTTGTAAAACCTTCTTTGATTCCATTATTTCGAAACCAATTTACACCGTCCAACTGATTTATTCCACAAACCATCCTCAGGAGGTGTTTTGTTTTATTATTACGGCAGGTGGTTGTCTAAAGATTTTTTAAGTTTGTTTCTTCTTCTTAAATCACACCGTGGCAAAAAATTTGTCTGGATGTAGTTGTTGTTATTTTTCTGCTGCAAACACTTAAGGACTAAAGTGAGAAGAAGAGAATACATAAAAAGAAGAGTAGAATCCACTTGAACCACTGTATTATCCGCAATGCGGGATGAAATACCGAAACGAATTGTCTGACACTTTAGAACTAACGTCCATGGAGACCGAAGGATGGGTCTGACTTTCGAGAATATCTGGCCAAAGTTGGTTAAGAAATTTTTCTTAACCTAAAAGAAAAAAAAAAACAAAACCACGGCTGAACTCATTATTCACTAAGACGTGCGGCGGTCGATGGGGGGCGCTGCCGTTCGCCACGGTGTTCCGTTGTGGTGGAAATTTAAAAACCATAAATTTTCACGCTCTCAAAGGGGTTGGTGTTCGACGAGTGTTATGCAAAAGACGTGATTATTGTTTTCCTCTGCAAGGGTTTCCTTATATTTTAGTTTTTTTTCCCTGATTCGCCCATAATCCGCTTAAGCGTAACTATTCGTAAACCGCGTTAAGAAATTTCTCGTTAGTCCTACTAGGCACCATCAAATAAAAAGTAGAGAACGTGCCAAGAAACGATGGAGTCTCGAAAAGAATTTATACGCGATACGTGAAATTTTTATTCATTAGGCCAACGAGCGGCTCTATAGGACTCGGCGGAGTCAGTAAGGATTGATGGAGGTGAGACGAAAGGAATGGAATGGCGAAAAAAAAATACGAATAACTGAAAAGTGAAAAAGTTTTGATTTTCTTTTAAGCTAATTGCATTTGTTTGGTATATAGTATATAGTGAGTATACGTAGTGCTCCTGTGTAGAGCTATTGAGGGAAGAGAGATGAGTTAACCTTGGCAAATGGACTTTTTCGTAATTTCCTGAAGGATGTCGGTCGGTCGGAGAGGGCCGGGTGGTTGGTTGGTTAGTTGGTTCGCTGTCAAGAAATAATAATGGCAGCGCGGACTTAGCTTAGCTGCAAACTTTGCCTCTAAAACAATTCTATTAGCAATGAATTAATTAATTTGGAATTCACCGCAGTGGAAAATAATTTGCGCGCAGTCACAGGGATAAGCAATCTTCCACAAATCGTCGAGCTTCTAGATGGAATCATTCTTAATGGAAAGTGGGCTCTTTTGTTTTTTCTCACTGCGAACCCCTAACTAGGGGGTACTTGCTTTTAATCTGCAGACCTTAATGGAAATGAAAGTAAAGGCGGTAAAATAAATAAATAAACTCGAGCAATAGTCTTGAAAGTTTTCTTTTTGGCTTTGGCCACTAAGAATACCAAATTCTGGAGTAATTCTGGTGAAATCCTGAATTTTTAAATGTCTCACCAAATCGCAGTAAAGTGTAGAAAAATTAGTAATCACTTTATGACAGGGTGAGCGGCTCTACATGGCATGGAGTAGAGGGTTGATGAACGAATAAAAAAATGAAAGTCGTACTTGAAATGAATTTAAATGAAATTACGTGTACGTAATTCGCAAGTTTTTATTCTTTTACTGTGCCGACAAAGGAGACGATGCCGGGGAAGACTACAAGAAAGACAATGATAAAAGCTGAGGAGAGTAGAGCATTGAAACTTCGAGCAATGGCGGCTGGGAAAATTAGATTTAAAGAATCAACTTGAAAGGAATCGTTATGCGCGTTGAGTTTGTTTGACGATACCGCCTGTCGACGGTCTATTGGTGGAGGGTTAAGCTCTTTGTGCGGTTTATAAGAACAAATTGAATGATGGTATTTTGCAAACAGATGCATTAACTCCCCCCAACCCCTCCCAATGGGCAATATAATAAAAGAATACTATGCCCGTTGTTATGTTAAAGGCTTTAGATGGAGATTAGTCCTCGAGTCTACTCATTGTCTGCGACCGATTGGCAATAATTGAAACTAAGACATCTGTTAGAGCTCTTCAACATTTCTTGAGTACTTGAATGGTCGCAAACTATTTTACGTTTATATAGATTGAGCATGTTTGAAAGGTATTGCGACTCGTTGTGAACTTGTGCGACTTTCTGTGAAAGTTGTTCGCTGGTAGTTAGTTTACCTTTTATGACCGAAAGTCATTGATTTGTTAATCTGCGTAACGGTGATGAAGTCCCAGGTGTAATTATCTTGTTCGATGAAATATTCCTCAAAGGCTAGACTGATCCATTTGACCCACATCTTTGGAACCTTAAAAATTCAATGGATTCGCGTTGTCAAATTAGTAAGGAATTCCTGCTACATATTCCAATTTTTGATTTGAACTATTTGAAGTACGGGACGGGATCATGACTTACTAAAATCGAAAATCCAAAGTTTATTTGGAGGCAGTCTCTCGATTCCTATTTGTTTAAAAAAATGAGGTACCCAGTGATACTCCAACCATTAACAGAGTGAAAAGAAATATCTTGGTCCTTACATTACCTGCATTATGTTCCCATAACAGTGCCAAAATGTAATAGAAACTAATGTTGTTAGGTAAGGTTACGTTAATGTGCTGCTGGTATATTTAGTGTAATACAAGGTCCAAGTCTAGGAGAAATTCATTTTCTACCCGTTGAATTAGTTGAAGTTACATATGAACCATAATAGAGTTTCAAAATCTGTATTCTTGAGATTATTTAGACGATGTCCAAAATAGTCTCGTCTTTCTTGCCGATGCAACTTCTACAGAATAGCCGCCAGATCTAGTGTTGGTGTTATCTCTCTGTCTGACTTGTGGCTACATACACTGAACCATTTGTCCACCTTACTTACTTACTTAAGGTGACGATACAGTCCAGGGTGGGACTGGGCCACAACCAACAAGTGTCTCCAGCTAGCACGATCATTAGCTAGCCGCCTCCAGTTTCGCACGCTAATTTGGATGAGGTCCCCTTCCTCTGTCCCTCGGAGGCGGATTCGAAAATTTGTTGCACCGGATCATTGATGCCCATCCGCTCTACATGACCCAGCCACCTCAGTCGTTGAACCTTCACTATTCTGGCTAAGTCGATGTCACTGTGCAGCCCGTATAGTAGAGTCCGCTAAAACTAGACATTGCAATGTATAGCTCGTCCCTATAGGTGCTGTCATACGCGGTCTTAAAATCGATGAATAGGTGGCGACCGCTGAAGTGGCCGCGGTGGTCATATGAATGAAGTCGAGTTCCATTCATAAATGTTTTAATTGTACTTCAAGCCGATAATAAGGTTTTTGAAATATCTCAAATGGTTTGCGTTTTATTTTAAAAAAAAAGTTGTCAAGTCCTTATTGGAAAACCCTATACTTAAGCTTAGATATAGCTATATTCACTTCATCCAGGTCGGGTGGACGGGATCTATCATACATCGTCAAGATTAAAAGATGCATTCTCTTAGAAATGCTCTCTCCAAATGCTCAGCATCGACTGCGACTCCGCTACGATGGTCGGTTGTTCGTTTCTACACGCTTCAGTGCGGGGTTTGTATACGTGGCACGTTTTTTTTTTACTTTTTGTAAAAACGTCCGAATCTCATTCCTGAAGTTGCGTCTCTCAATATGCTGTCCCACTTTTTCCTCCTGAGAAGCCGGTGTTCCACTCTCCTCTTTTATTCATAAAGCACGTGGACAGCTCTAGTCCTTCTATGCAGCTCCGCTTTTTAGGCATCTTGTTTAGCTACATGTGCTGGTCGGCACTCGTCGTCGAACCAGAGGTTTCATTGTTGTGGTCGAGTGAAACCCAACACATCAAATGTGGCATTTTTGGCAATGTTGCCACTGCTCTTCGATACTTGATGCGGGTGATATAGGACCTCAAAATTGATTAAAGGGGACTCGATCGGAAAAGGATTTGGTGATCTCTCGCAATTGTAGCCGTCCCACTTTGAACTTCCTCACAGTATTTGCTTGCCTTTGCGATATTCCGGATATTCGCAACCGTACCATGGCTTCAACAATATAGTGGTTCGAGTCGATGTTGGCGATTCGGAAAGTTCGGACATAATACTGGAGGAGTGCCTTGTGCCAATCGCAATGTGGTCAATCTGGTTGACGGTTGATTGAACAGGTGTTCTCCAAGTCCTACAAGTTTGGCCCCATCGATCTGTTCTTCACATCTCTGCTCGGCAGGTGGATTCAAAATTTTTCTTTCCTGCGAAGAGCCACTTCACTTCCGTAGCCCGTCCTGAACTAAAGGTAATTGTCCGTATTTTTGGAGGTCGCTGTGCCTATCCATAAGACATGTGGCAAAGAATATTTGACGCACAACGTTGTTGAAACTTCAGTGCGAGTTGTACCAAAAAGACTTGCTTCTAGCTGGAAGATGATGCAGATATGAGGATCAAGTGGAAAATACATCTAACTTTGTCTAGATAGAAACCCGTCGTTGTACGGAAAGCATTTGCGTTTTATTAAAACAACCTAACTGTGATTGCGGCGCAAAGAGCTTTTCGGCGACGCTTTAACATTCCGCGCAATAATGTTGTTCCTACTGCGAACACAATTCGGTCCTAGATTCGGCAGTTGTAGGACACTGATAGCACACTAAGATAGATACACATGGCTGACGAAGATCCATCAAAACACCGGAAAATGTGGAGCTA
Source organism: Volucella bombylans (assembly GCA_949129095.1). Lineage (NCBI taxonomy): Eukaryota > Metazoa > Arthropoda > Insecta > Diptera > Syrphidae > Volucella > Volucella bombylans. Next base: position 102,858,232 of record OX422140.1, read on the forward strand.
GTGAGAGCAGCATTCGAGCAATCGCCAAGACGTTCTGCTCGAAGGCACGCTATTGCATTGGGGGTTTCAGACCGCAATTTGAGGAGGATTTTGCATTTAGATTTGAATTTCCATCCCTTCAAAATAATAATGGTTTAAGAATTGAACCAAGCAGACTACACCAACCGCCAAGATCTGTGTGAGGAAATGCTTGCAGCGATCCCTCCTGAGGCAGCATTCTTCAGCAGCGACAAGACACATTTTCACGTAAGCGGGATTGTGAATAAACAAAATTTTCAAAATTTTTCTGGCCTAAAAAAAACCCCAAATTGTTCATGAAAGACCGCTACATTCTCCTAAACTAACAGTTTGGTGTGCCGTATCAGAATTTGGCGTTATTGGCCCGTACTTCTTTGAGTAGGGAGGCGTGACCGTGAATTCCGGGCGTTATGTTTCGATGTTACAAAATTTTCTGCAGCCCCGACTGGAAGTGGTTGTTGACGAAGAGGGATTAGGGGATGTTTGGTTCCAACAGGATGGGGCTACAGCCCACACAGCCCAAAATTCTCTAAATGCTTTAAGAAAAGTGTATTTGAGAGGTGACGGGGTGCGGTCGCCGGATTTAAGCATATGCAACATTTTTCTTTGGGGATATCTTAAGAAAAAAGTGTTTAAACGTCGCTCCTCAAAACCTGCTACAGCTAAGGGAGCGAATTTTTGAACAAGTAAACCCGATACTTCTCGAAATGTGTCAACGGGCTGTTCATAATTTTAGAAATCGGCTCCAGAAATGAATTGCAGCTAACGGCCGCCATCTTAAAGATGTTATTTTTAAAAAATGAATGCGTATAAATCCCTTGAGCGCGCAAATTAGCAAATTATAAAAAAGAAATATTTGTTTCATATATACCTTGTTTTTTTTTTACCCCCTCAAAACTGCTCAACTGGTTCTGCCGCACCCTGTATATACCAATTGAAATTCTGAAATGCAAAATGGAACTTCTAGCCATAGAACGATCCAATAAAGCATGGATCTCCAGGAGTGACTGTGTCATAACACGTTCCCTTTGGCCGAACCTAGATAGCGGTACAACACGTACCGTCGTCGGACTTAACAAAGAAGACATCAGTATCGCTACAGGTGTTCTAACTGGCTACTGCCTCATAGGCGGGATGGCCGGCAGAATAGTAGCTTCTTCTCAATATTATCGCAGAAGCTGTAGGAACGAAGACGAAATAGAGACTATCACACACAGGTGCCAAACACTTGTAGTACAAACCTTCTGGAGGACTTGAGGACGTCAGTAAAGCAAAACTGATAGATCTCTTTAGATTTGTCAGAAGCTCTGGCTGGTTTTCAGTCAATACAAACTAGGAAGACCCACCATAATAATAATAAAAATAATAAAAACAATAACGACATTAACAGGGAATCACAATACACCAATAGGCCTCCCTTATTGCCTAAACTAACATGGTGGCCAATTTATACAATAATCAAAATCCAGAACATGATCACTACGTTGAGAACTTGTAAGCTAATAAAATATTCCTAAGCAACGACTATCTTTTGGGAGTCCCCTTCATTTTCTTAGCCTAGCACTGGAAAAATCAAAGTTCGGCCGCAAAATTTTTCAAAGTTATGGTTCCGAGGTTGACTACAGTACAATTCAGACAACATGCGACTAAACTTGACATTTTTTGTGAGCATCATTACTTGAATAGGCTTTGGATCGAGCTTCTGACGACCAAGGATACGACGATACGCCTCTGACTGCATCTTAAAGAGATTAAAACATTTTTAGATTTTGTCTAGGAATGTTTACCTTATAGTTTCATCAAGCAGTGAACTGAAAAGGATTATTTTGCAAATACAGTGGCTGAGTTTAGTTATCTTAATACAAGTGACTAAGCCAACTAAACATCGCGTTAGAAGATTTTGTGCATGTCTATGTAAATCCAGTAGTCTGGGACAGCATACATTTTTCTTAGCTAAAGGTTGTAAATTTTCTTAATCGCAAGCTGACTCTCATGCGCCACAATCTTCCATTTCTCTCCCGATCTTGTATTTTTTTTTTAATTTCGAACAGGCCTAGTATGCTTCTACTGCCTTAACCCCTTTTCCATTATTTTTAGTGTATCCATAGCAATGCTTTCTATAACTAAACTTATAATTCCAGCAATAACAATCAGTTTCACCATAAAGGTAGTTCTTATAAATTTTAAAAGCCTTCATTAGCGTGGCTCAATAAAACCACTTAATCCCTAACCAATCAGCTTAAAGTCATATCTAAATGCGTGTTAAAAAAATAAATGAAAATAAGTCCATTCATAAATATTCTCACGACAAGTCAGCCCACTACTATAGGTGGTCCTCCACTGGAAGCCACCATAAAACAGTAAGCCAAAGCAATTCCAAGAAAGACAGAACAAACGCACAACGATCAAACTTAAGTTTTGTAATTAATTATTCAAGCTTAAGTCATCCGCTTGCCTGGATGGGCATTTATGAGCCCGCTGATTCATCCACACCAGAAATCTGTCATCCAATCAATCAGAGACAAAGAAATATGCTTTCTTCAATCTCTCAGTTTTCAGTCACCGGCTCCGTATCGGCATCATCATCGTCATCCTCATGCAGCACTTTTAATTTATGGTCATGCCCAGCATGAGATACACGAAAACGGAAGAAGAACCTGGATTTCCAAGAATCCCACCGAGATGACTCAAATTCAAGAAACTGAGGAATTTATTCTTTCACAAGCAATTAGTACGTCCATTGGAAATTTAATTTGCCGTCTTACATACCCCTCTTGACATTCCATCATGAAGAGTAGGAATACATATTACCATGACATAGCTACACCATTTGCTTCACATTCATCTTCGTGACCAAATCCAGATACATCGAACAGTTGACACAATACTCAAAGATCTCTCACTCGCTCCTTCTTGATCGAAACCGATAAATAATCCCAGCTACTGTGTCTACTGTTGTTGGATGTCTAAATTAAATTACCATCCGTCGGTGTGTCAATGGGAGTGTAGGAGTATCTCAAAAACCACTTGATTTCTAGTGGGGATAACCTAATGAAGAACGAATCAAAGATTAATTCCACATGGTCCTACATAAACCAAATCAAGTCCAAATACGAAATGAGCAAATCTAAGCAAATGTATTCAAAATCCAAAAGAGGCAAATCTGGAAATTTTGTGTCCGAAAACAAGCTCTCAGGAGTCAGTCATTCTGTTTCTCCGTTCTTTTATCTCGTTCTTGTTATGACTCTTCTCTGTAGAAGGGATTTTCAATATTAATGCAAGTAATAACGCAAGAACTGAAAATGGAAGATGAGCACAAGCAAAAGCCTCAACTAATGTATCCATTTTGTGTTTACCCAGGGGATTCTCCTTATTCCTCCGATTTCACCGGTTTTCTTCTTCCTATAAGTGGCACACATACATATTTCTCAGGATTCTTCTCTTCCCCTCCTACCACCATTTCCCTTTTTTCCACATTTACTATTCAATCGATAGCCCAGATGTGATTTAAGGCTTTTGTCCTGAATATAGCCCGCCTTTGTTGCTTGCCTTTTGTTTCATTTTCGAGGTACGAGTAGAAGGCGGCAAAGTTGTTATTTAGATTCGTCTTTTCTTTTTTCTTTTTCATTTTGCGTTTTAATCTTTCGTCTTGAAATGGAAATTGGAGAGAATAAAATTTTCCTAACAAAATATTTTTGATTTGGTTATTCGTGGGGTAGATTTTACCAAATGGATTTGCGGACGGGGTAGTTGGTTACAAGTATTTGGGAAGGCCTACTGCAAATCAAATTCAGTTGCTGCTGAAATGCGAATTTTTAAGGCCGGCATTAAATTTTAATCCTAAATTATGACCGAAGGCGGTTGTGGAAAATATAAAAAAACAAAAAACGAATCGTAATTGTATCTGCTCAGTGATTTGTGGAATTCGATTTTATTTCTTCAGAAGAAGCCAATTGAACTCTGTTTGAAATTGAGGGAACATTTGAACACACAGCGTTGACGCTAGATATTCGTAAATCCAGTAACATTGAGAACTGAAACATGTATCGTGTATGTAGAGTTGATACTTTCATGTTTTGTATGCCGATCTCTTCAATCAGACTTTGCGTACCAGACACTGTTTTTCCATCCGAATTGTATTATGCCCAGTTCACTAAGCATTTGTCAACTTGCCGGGCTATAGCATTATGTTAATTAAAGATGAGCATGAATATCTGAAATCTGTGTCAACTTAGGCGGCAAAACTGATATTCAAATTTATTATATATGTCCCGAATGATTCACACAAGCAAATGGTTTTATTAAACATTTATTAAGTTGTGTCAATTTTATCAGATTGAGTGTCTATGAGATGCATGGGGTAATAATTTTGGTGCTATGGACAAAGTTAGAGTCAGAATATTCATAGGAAACCCACCAGAACATATATAGCTGACTATGAAAGACAATCAAGAGGTATGTACACATATGTTTTGTCGATATACGAGTAAACAAGTCCATTTGAATCGCCTGATGGTTACATTACTCATATCAAATAAGGAATTATAACAATAATGAATTAAGCCCAAATAGTTACCTTTTACTATCCGCTTAAAGCGCCATTTTCTGGTTCACGCCATCCGTCATCTCAGCACATCGTAGTAATTGCGAAACATAAACGAGTTCGAGTAATTATCTGTACTTATCTGTATCCAAGTCTCTAAATCTCTGCTTCCACCAAGACCAGGATTTCCATTACCCAGTCCCAGCCAGACAATATATCTCTGCATCAGATGGGGCTAGAGCGTGATGGTGATGGTTTCTGCTATTTAAACGACAGTCTAAATTCTATAAATCGCGAAATTTTACACCTTGCTACTCAAATCAAGCGCAATCGTCAGCTGTTGTCAACTTACTCGAAATTGGGCTTAATACAATATGTGAAAATATCTAAAAACGCAAACGCCATACTGGTTCGAAACGTCGAGCAATTAAAAGTCCTAAATAGAAATGTATCTGTCGTCTCAAACAAAAAACTGCAATAGTTCAGCGAGTACTACACAACCTTAAATTACTTTACTTTTGTATTTTTAATATTATTCATTTCACTTTAATTTTTTTTATTTTCTTTCTCTTAACTTTGATTGTATTTTACTTGCTTTATCTTTAATCCCTTGTCAGCTTAACCTCAACATTTTCCATTATAAATATAATTTCTGTGTTTTTGGCTCTTCCCGAGTGTTCGATTCAGTGTCAACAAATACCTACAGGCTTAGGCAACAACTATGTAGGGGGGTCTCCCTAGGTCTGCACAATCATCGTTTATTATAGAATTTCCCTGTTATTTCCGCTTAAGTTTTAACGTCTTCATTCGATTTACATAGCCTTTTCTTACACGTCTCCGGTTCTTAATTAGATATAACCGCAGTACACTTCTAAGTCTGAATCTCTTCCATATATCAGAAGGTATAAGATCTGGGCCGACTGTAAGTTTCCGGTTCATTCTAAAATCGCCTACGTCTACTTCGTCTTTCGTAGTGTTTTACCTCATCATGCGCGAAAGCAGATAAAAAGTTTTTTGACGGAGATATGTATGTATGTCTTTGCCCTGGGGGTCAACATATTTTTTCTGTGCAAGGATTTTGCGTTACTGTCTTTTTTTCATTGCATATTCTTCTGGCACTAGTGCTTATTTGCTGTTGTTTCTCAGTGGGAGTTAGTTTGTAACGTAGAGTTTCATTATTCTTGTTCTTTGTGTCGGCAAAATGCCTTCGAAATCTAAGGCTGAATTAATGACAGAATCTCGTAAGCATAAGCGAGACCAATTACACAACTGCGAAGAATCTACGCCAGAAAATTCTGCCGATCGTAAACGCGAATCGCGTAAACGACAATCAGATGCGAAAAGCGAAACCAACAAACAGCGAATGCGAGACCCTAAAGTTAGGGTAAAGCTCGAAATGGAGAAGTGGAAACGTACTCGTAATTCCGAAGAACTACAAGTTGATACTTCCATTTCCGAACCCCCGCCAAGAGCTTTTGTGAGCGAGCGCGTCGTTGCTGATATAGCATTTGAACGTCGCAGATTCGGAATATCGCGTTCGGTTTGCAATATAAAACTTCCTCGTTTAGCAACAGCGGGCATATTTTTCTTTTTTTATTTAAAGAAGCGTGCACTTAAGGGGTTAAAATACCCTTAAAATGGTAAATTCACACAGTGCAGGCGAAGGAAAACTAGGGAGGAAAGAACGAGATGTACCGATGTACGTTGGTTTTAAATGTCTGAATGTTATAATGACTAGGAAATAGAGAGCTCGACAGGGCATTCCATAAGCGAGTTGTTCGGCTTAGGAACGAATCATGATATTTCAGAGTACGTCCGAAAATGGGCTTGAGGGTATACCGATGATCATTCATAGCAGGACCGGTGTTATGGTTGAAGGTTTGAAGGGGCGGGCCGAATGCTACTGGCGATTTTAATGGAGCACAGTGGAAATAGAGATAAAACAAAGTGAGACAGGAGACATTACGTCGGTGTTCAGGGTGGCCATTGACTGAGTGATATTAGCATCACATATGAGTTTTGAATCCTATCTAACAGGTGCAGAGATGTTTTTGGAGCACCTGACCAGATGGGGGCATTGTACTCCAATTTTGGGTGGATGAATGCCTTATCTATTGAGGCCAACGACATTGAATACGTGGCCATTCCAACGTAAGTTGTCATTGACAACATACCGAGAAAGCAAAGTTCTTCGGTTTCGACGATTGTGCCCTTCATGGATAACGTCTGGGTGTTTCAATTTCGGTTTAACGACAGCAGACAGTATTGTGTTTTGGAAGCATTAAATTCCACTCTGTTGATAGTTCCCCAATTGTTTATTCTACTAATATCAGAATTTAATGAGCTTTACATACGGTGCCGTTTCCGTTCTACAGCCGAAGAGCAGGAAAAGTAGAGAGTACTGTTTTCAGCAAAGGAATATACTGGATTAGAAGTAGCAGATAAGCGATCATTAACGAAAATTAAAAAGCGTTTCGGAGACAGAACGGAGCCTTGGGGCACACAAGCATTTATTTTGCGAATATCCGACTTGAAACCATCCAATACAATTTGAATTGAACGTTCCAAAATGTAGTTTCTAATCCATTGAAGAAGAGAGTCGTCGATACCAAATGTACGCATTTTCGACAAAAGAGCCTGATGACAAACTCTGTCAAATGCTTTAGAAATATCAAGTGCAACTATCTTGCTTTCGCCAGATTGATGTATGCTTTGGTTCCACTTTTCGGTGAGACATGCCATCAAATCACCAGTGGACCTGTTGCTACGAAAACCGTACTGCCGGTCATTGAGAAGTTTTCGTGTTTCGAGATATTTCATGAGCTGACGATTTATCAGCGTTTCCATGACCTTGGAAAGAAGGGACTGTAGAAGGGGAGAGAAGAAGATTCGCCTTTTTTAGAGATGGGGTGGATAAATGCGGTTTTCCGTCTACCAGTACTCTAAAAGAGGCCTAAAGAGTAGGATTGATAAAAAAGCTTACACAGTGGTTTTGCCATCGTGGAAGAACACTTCTTCAGAAGAAGCGGAGATATGCCATCTGGACCAGCAGATTTATGTATGTTGAGATCCTTAAGTACTCTTGCTACTACGTGAGTGGGAAAGTGGATTCGTCTTACTGAAGATTGGACACACTCAAGTGTAGGCGGGAAAAAAGCACAATTTGGGAGTGTTGAGCTGGCCGCAAATAGCGCGCAAGCAGATTGGCCTTGTCAGAGCTGACAGCTGTAATGTCATTGTGAATGAGATTTGAGATGGAGGATGAAGCAGAATTTCTAATGTTTTTGATGAATGACCAAAGATTGTTGCTACCATTCAGACAAAGTAGTATTTTTTGCCTCAGTTTTTGGTCGGATACCAATTTTACACGCTTAAGAAAGGTGTTGTAGTCATTCCTGGGTCGTTTGAACTTTTTCCGATTTTCTTCTGAAGGACCGAAAAAACATTTCTCTAACCTCTTTACAGGTCGAGTCGTACCATGCCCTTTCTTTTGGTTGGATAGTCTTCATCCGGTGATAGGTAAAGGATCTCATTCCACAGAATAGTGTGTGTGATCATATCAGCAGGGCATCCACGTCGTTATCGAGGAAACATAACGACCAGTTAAATTTCCTAAAGAAGGGGTTAAGTCCGCTGGAATTGGCTTTCTCGTATTACCATACGGTTCTTTTAGGAATTTGTTCTCTAACTATGTCGTCAGCATACGAGAAATTACAATAGCTGATATGACGCAATGGTCCGCCGAGTCTAGAGGGGAGAGCACATGAACGGTGTATTTATCATCGTTAAAAACAAGTCCAGGGTGTTGGCGGTATGACTATCAACGTCTGGTATTCGCGTGGGCTCATTAACATGCTGCGTTAAGATGTTTTCCGCAGCGAAGATCTCAACACACCTTTCTTTGGGTGTTGTCTGTTTAGGAGATGGTGTTAAAACCACCTAGGCTTCCAAATTTGTGGATCGCGTCATAATCAGAGAACAAATGATTGTTAGCTGATCGTTGAATGACCGCTCGCTAAACAACGAGATACTCTGCATAAGAGGCAAAGAATGACTTTCTAGATTTCCATTGAATTTGGACTTCCACAGAGGCAGTATATAATATCGTGCGATGTGGAAATTTCCCTCATTGTATTATAGAAAAAACCTATTTTAGGTGCAACTGGTGAAGGAAACGCTATCATGAATCCCGTCTATCTTCTCAAAACCAGCAAAACTAGAAATTGGCGTCACGAATCGACAACTCAGAATTCAGAAACACATCGCAAAATAGTGCAACGCATGTCCCCTTGTAGAATTAGTCACAGGTAAGGCAAAATAATTTATTTTATTTATTAAAATAATTTACAAAATAAATTTAAGGCATCAGGGTAGCCAGACCATGTGATGCCGTTTTATAATTTTACAAGAATTTAAGTGATTAATTACATTAACTTAGTTATGTACATTAGAAAGCAAGTTATAGAAAATAAATTAACGTTATGATGGCAAGATAAACTAAGTTAAATCTCAGTGCCCACTTCTGGTGGGCAGATAAGGCGGCTTTGATTCGACGGATAGTGTTAGCACTTGATGAATTTAGGATGCTGGCGAGAATCTCGCGTACATTGTATCTATTTGTCGAGAAACAGTACACTCCACCAAAATATGCCAAATTGTAAGAGTTATTCCACAATTGGAGCATTCCTCTGGAGCCTCACGAGTATAAAAGTGTTTGCTTGTAAACAGGGTTTTTCCAACTCTGACTCTTAGTATTTTTATGCAATCTTCTCTACTTAAGGATAGATTATATAGATTAGATAGATAGATAGATAGATTATACGGGATACGGGTGATGACGGATTGATGTTTTCGAAGAAAAGTATCTGAATTTCGCCAGTTTTCTGTAAGCTCTCTTTTTTGAAGATGAGCAAAAGTTTTTCGCAGAAGTTGGTGTAATTTGGGATACTCAACGATAAGAGGGTAGCGAAAGGCGTTTTTTGCTGCAGAGTCAGCAGCATCATTACCTTTAATTCCGCAGTGCCCGGGTATCCAAGCTAGTATAATGTTTCTGTGGTGGTACAAGCAGTTCCTTATAATTTCAAGAAATGGACATTTATTTGTGGCATTGCTTAATCCTTTGGGCATACCCAGGTTGTCCGTTAGGATTAAGGAACGTTCAGAGATTTGTTGGGCGATAGAAATGGCTTTTTAAACTGCAGCTAGCTCGGCAATGTAACTGTCCGCATATTCTGGAAGTTGAGCCTGGTGAACAATAGAGAATTGTGCATTAAGTTGGCTTTCTATTACCACATAGGAGCACCATTGATTTTCTTTTTGTGAACCGTCGGTGTAGAATATTCTATCTGCTCTTATACTAGCGATTAGTTCTTCATGCAGCATTTTGTACATAGCGTCGGAAGTGTTTGCTTTTTTGTATTTAACGATATTGCTGTTGATTTGAAAAGAATTTCGTTTCCATGGAGGTGGGTTCTCAACTGCTATTTGTATATCCATTCCGAAGGTAATTTGGGGCTCTAGGGATATAGAGACCATGTTAGTCAGCGCAGATACAGAGTATTTCCTTGATTTTTTGTTTGAAGAAATAACTTTCCCGACAGCTTCAAACAGCGGATGTTTTTTATTAACTACAGCCTTACTAATGAGGTTGTTTGCTCTTCTTTTGGCTAGATGCTCAAAAGATACGTATCCTCCTTCGACTCTTAGGGCTTCAACGTTTGTCGATCTCAGGGCACCTGTTGTAGTTCTAAAGTAGTCGTTTATAGCTGCGTCAATATTTGAAAGGTTCTTTTTTGTAGTCCACATGAAAATGGTTAAGCTGTGTTGAAGTGTGCCTTCCACAAGGGCCTTTGCTATTCGAAAAGATGTTTCCATATGTGGTCCTTTTTTTAACATATTATTTTCAACGCGTTGTTTCGGGATTTTAAATCATTCGCAACCTTTTCGGTATGTCTATCCCATTTCAAGTTACCCGTAAAAATAACTCCAAGAATATTTGTTTCTCTCTTTAATGGAATGTGGGTGTTACGTAGAACGAGTGGGCTCCAGCTACATTTTCTTTTCCGGCAGAGATGAAGCATCTCAATTTTTGAAGGAGTTATTATTGCACCCACCTTTTCAGACCAACTAAACATTGACAAGTCCACTTGTTCAAGAGTGTCTTTAACATGATCAGGGCTACCAGAAGCGACAATATAGATGCTGTCGGCGTATACTCCGATAAAGTCGAGATCGTAAGTCGGCTGGGAAAGTCGGAAAGAGTCTATGTACGCTAGGGTGTCCCAGGCTATAAGGGTTAAATTTTTTTTTTTAGATAGAGATACGCATACCTTTTTTTTTTTTTCTATTTGACCCAGATAAGTGAAATATCAAATATTATTGCGATCGGATGACGATAACCCGTGCCGACTTAACGCCAAAATCTAAACATAAAAATTAGTATGGAGCAATGGAGGGAAAAGCAAAACTCATTTATTTTTGAAATAAGGCATCCGGTATTGGACTTTATTATTATATTAATTGTTGAAAGTAGGTTAATTATTTATTAATTTTCTTTTTAATGTTTGTTTTTTACAGTCAGGATACTTTTGTCGATGTTCTTGTACGCAACGAAATAAAAATTGCTTTTGCTCCTCTTGAACAGTTAGCAGGCCGTGAAAATCTTGCATCAACTTGACTGCTCTTTCAGCAGAGTCATTAACTGCTTTCAGTTTTAATAGCTTGCTTTTAGCATGTTGGTACGAAGCATTTTTAAGCCACAAAGAGGGGCACTCGTGGAGAAAAGCACCATCAATTTTCAATCGACTAAATAAGGACTTGCTTTTGACTGAAACAAAGTCATCGATGTTTTTTTCTGAAAACAAAAAAAGGAGGATTATTGATATAATTTTTTAGTTATGTAAATAAAAAAGTTAAAAAAACAAACTTAATTTTCAAACTTACCATAAAGTCTGCCACAAAGTTCTTCTTTCGATGGAATGTAGCATTTACCATAGGCAGATGGATATTCTTTGGCTAAATTAGCAACCATTTTGACTTTCGTTTCTTGGCTTACATCATCATCAAATAGAGACAAGATAGACACTTCGTCTGTCAAATACTACAAATGCAAGCAAAACTTCTGTAATGCTGCTTTCGAGATGCTTTCATCTATTGTTTCATAAGATTTTATAGCTTTCAGAAAACACAAATCCTGGTAAGGTGCTTTTACTGCTAAAATGCATTGCAACCAAGGCCTAACGTATATTGTCACGATGAACAGGCAGACGTCTAACAGAGCTTCTTTATCTTTGTTAGAAATTCTTAATTGATCACCAAGTAACGATATTTTTAATGAGTAAGTCGCTCTCGCCATCCATCGAGCTTGGTGCATGGCACCTGGAGGCCGGATCTTAATTTTTTTTTCTGCATCGCCGCCAAGAAATATTATTGAAAGTTCGATTAACTCTCTGTAATCATCCCTAGTAATTTCTTTAGTTAATTCAATTTGGTAAAAATCGATAAGTCTGTTGATCTCAGAAACATTCAAACATGATAGCTTTTCTGTACAGCTCTGTATTTTCTCGGGATCGACATTCTTCCAGTTCTCTCGAAATTTCTTGAACATTGGAATGTCTGGGCTTGTGGTAACTTGGCAGATTTTTGCTTCAAACACGCTTTTTAGTACTAATTCGTAGACGTGATGGCGGCAAGCAAAAATAATCATTTCCCTGCCTAGTTTCTGTTCGAGAAGTACACAAGTACCATTGATTCGACCAGTATTTGAAGCAGTCGTATCACAACACAAAATCTGCACTTTATCCTCAAGATTCCAATCAATTATAGCATTCCAAAGTACCTGGGCCTGTTCCTTTCCTGTAGAGTTATCCAACTTTGGTACAGCGATAAGTTGTTCTTTATCGTCAAACGTTATAACTATCGGCAGACGTTCTTCCTTAGATTTGCGTGAATCTAAAGCCGGGAAAAGTTTACCATCCCAGTGGAGTGTTACAATATCCGGAACCTGGTTTTGAAAATTAACCTTTATGGCTTCCGCTCGCTCTTTTCGCTTTTCCGTACGAACCCTTTGAATAGTGGACTTGCTTATAGGAAATTCGTCTGTGTTATGTCCAAGAGCTTCAATAGTTGCTTCAATAATAAACACAGCATCTCTCACACTCAATTGACACCGATCTAATGCTGCCACTAATTTTGGAGTGATAAAATTCTTCCTCATAACAGTTTTATTTATACTGGATTCTGTTTTGGTTAGGTTTGGCAAAATTTCCTGTAAATTCATCAATTCTGAATCAGACGACAAACTTTCTTGTAGCGGGTCATAAGATGATGTTGAAGGAGCTAAGGATGAAAAATATTTAGCACGTCGTTTTTGCTCCTCGACGTTTCTAAGGTGCGCTCTTTCTTCTTTGTGTGTTTGTTTTTGGTCAACTCCGGCTAAATGACCAGGTCGGCCTGGTTCTCTTGGCGCTGCAAAAAAATCCTATCTTCATCTATCTTTATTAATTGAAGTGCATCCGCATGTGCAATGTCAAACAAATTGTTTAAGTTTGTAACAAACTCATGTCGACGCTGCTCAAACACGTTTTTTGTTTTGTTTGCATTTTTTTGCAAATTTCTCCAAACTTGATACAATGTAATTAATTTTTTAACACAATTAGGTAGAGATCTTGTCGGGATACGGGCCTTTTCCCAATAAATAATGCACTCACGAATAGTAAGATTTGCGCTCTCATTGACACTTAAATTCACTTCACGAATATTATAGAACAAAACTGCCAGTACTTGCCCATTAGAGGGAAGTTTTGAACCAGTAATTTGATGTTTAACGTTCCCTATTAAAAATATCTCCTTTCTACAACTGCGTAACTCCACCGACATGTTAACAGAACGATAACAATGTGTTTACTAATAAAATAAACATGCAATAACAAGTTATCGATATGTTATTACTCGCGTGCCATGCCTTGCAAGTACTGACATGTTTAGATGCAAGTCGGCACGGGTTCCTCTGGTTCAAAGTACATGAAACTTTATTTACTATTGTTTTGACAGTATTCGAATAAAATAAGAGGGTATGCGTTACAAAAATTTAAACTTGATTTTTTTGGGACACCCTAATGTACGCGTTGTATAGGATTACAGAAAGCGGTGAACCTTGTGGTGTACCATTGTCTAATTTCATAAGTGTGGAATCGTACCCGTCCACATTTACTTTAAAAGTTCTATTACTCATAAAGGATATAATTATCTTTAGTAATTTTTTAGGTACACCCCATTTGAAAAGCTGCTCGATTACTGGAACCATAGTAACTCTGTCGAAAGCTTTTTCTAGGTCGGATGACATTACTATACTGTGTTTAGTCTTTCACAGGTTTTCTGCTAGTGTGTGTTCCAGTAGATGCAAGAGTGTTGAGACTCCTCTATTTGGTCTGTAAGCGTGTTGTTCTGTACTAGCATTTTTCTCCAGTAACCAACTTATTCGTCTCGCAATAACTTTTTCGAAAATTTTGGAGAGAACGGGAAGGAGAGAAATCATGCGATATTCATTGAAATCATGGATATTTCTTGCGCTTTTTGGAAACGGCTTGAGGTTTGCTCTTTTCCAGTCATGGGGAAAAGTCCCAGTCGTTAGAATACTGTTAAAGAGCGCACAAATTCTATTTTTAGGCTAGTATCGCTTAGTTCAACCATCTTGTATGTGATTTTATCTTCACCTGGGCTACTTCCTTTTGCCATCTTAAGCGTCATTTCGAGTTCAATTTTTTCTGTTAGAAGATCGCAAGGGTCTTGGTGTGTCTGAAGGGTTTGTAACGTAAAGTTTACCTTGTTTGCTAAAATATTCCCTGGATATGTAGTATCTGCGCTGTATGATGCCCATTTTTTTGCAAAGATGTTGGCTATTTTACATGGATCTACTTCCAGTTCTTCGTTTATTTTCATGTAAGGGAATTTTCTGTCTGAACTTGGCATACGTATTGCTTTAATGCGACTCCATAACGTTCTCGTATCAAGAGAATTATTCATTGTATTAATGAATGTGTCCCATGACGCTCTTTTTTAACGAATAGACTCTAGTCTAACTTTAGCAAAGATTTTTCTGTAGGCGACACAGTTTTCCGTAGTTGGGGACCTACGGGCCTTTTTCCAAGCTTTGTTCTTTTCTTTAACCAATAAGGCTAACGTTTTTGTAAACCATATAGGGTTGGTCTTTGTAGGTTTAGGCTGAGTTATGGGGATGGATTTCGATGCTGCGGTTCTGATGAATTTCTTAATCTTTGATGCTTCTTGGTTGACGTTAGCTGACTGGGCTTCGCTTAGGTTTTTTGTTTCTGCTTGATACAGGTTCCAGTTTGCCAGTACTTCTTTATATCGTGGGGTAAATTTTGGACTAACTCTTTGTTCTGAGGTGCTAATAACAATGGGCATATGATCTTTACTAACTGCATCTGGCAGAACTCTCCATCGTAGGAAAGGTGCTAGATCCTGTGTTGTAAAGGTGACGTCAATGGCAGAAAAAGTGTTTCTAGTACTAAAAAATGTGTGCGATCGATCATTCAAAGTGATAAGATTACAGTTGTTTGCAAATGTTTCAAATACGCTTCCTTCAATATTTGTGGATTTTGAACCCCATAACATTAACATCGCCCAAAATGATACGAGTATGATGTATGTTTGCATTCCCAGTAGAAATATCATTCAGCAAATCCATGTTGATCCTCACATCGTGCTCCTTGTAGACATTTGTGATTTTTATTGGTTTCTGTCCTGGAATTTCTATAGTTTGTTGTTTGTAAAAGGTTTGTGTCTGAGGTAATATGGTTTTTTATAGGAATGTTGTTTTTGACAAGTATGCCTATACCTGCTTTTGAATAATCATAAGCTTTTTTGTGATGAAATGCTTGATAATTTTTAATTTTAAAATATTTGTTGTCTTTTTTAATGATGTGGGTTTCCTGTAAAGCTATAATGTCTGGCTTATATTTGGCTATTAAATTCTCTAGGGCATGTTTGTTGTTATTAAACCCTTGTATATTCCATTGGAGGATTAGAAAATCCATACCCAACGAAGCCATTATTGCGGTTTGGGATTTCGGTTTGTGATTAGTGTTTTTGGTTGCGTAATTGGTGTGTTATTATACTGTACTTTTTGAGTTAAATTATTAGTTTTTGAGAAGTTTGTTGTTTTTTTCAAATAAGTGGAAGAATGCGGCTGAGGTTGTTCCTCAGTGCTGTCATCCATTTCAATATTATCAGAAAGATTTTCAAGATCATCAAGTTTGAGATCTCTGAGTTGTTTGTCTTTAATGAGGTATATGTAGTTTTCATTTTGTTTGTTGTTTGAGAATGAAGTAGATACTGTATTAATGGGTTCTTTTTGCGTTTGATTTGAAAGAGTAATAGGTTGGGTTTGCTGTTGTACATTTCAGAGTTCTACTGTAGCAGTCTTTAAGTTTTTTTCTTTATTGTTCGTTTGTTGAAATTTTTTAGTGATTATAGAGTTATTTTTTAAAGTGCCAAGTTTGTATAGGTTCTGTTGTACAGAGCTATTTTCTGAGTGGATTGGTATTTATCCTCTTTGCTTCGATCTCTCTACTCTCGCTTTGATGATGTCTGCAATCGTGGTATTACTTTCGCCGCGCTTGTTAGGAGCAGGTAATTGATGCAGAGTGGGATTTTCCTTGTAAATAGCCCACGCGTCACGAATAGAGCAACGACGATCGGCTTTGATCTTATAGATTCGTACCGTAGGAAGGAGGGGCAGGAGGGGTCAAATGAGGTATGTGTCTCTTCTTTGCAGTTGGTGCAGTAAATGCGGAGGCATTCGTCATGGAGCGGAGGGAGACAGCAATTTCTACAGAGAGCAGTATTGTTGCATCGGTTTTTGGTGTAGCCGAGCTTTTGACAAGTCACACAGCGCATAGGGTTTTGTATGTACTCTTCTACTTTACAGTTAACCCATCCAATTTTGACTTCACTTGGTCGGCGAATTAAGTCGAACGTTAGTATAGCAGCACTTAGTTCAGTCAATAATTCTTCCTCAGGTATTTCGATAATACTCGTATATCTAGAGAAAATTCTTCCCTGAGTGGAGTTAAGATTCAAATGGTTAGAGACCTTGACTTAAGAAGAAGATCACCTGGCCTCATGGCTTTAACTTCAAGAATGTCTTTAGAAATATTTTCGAGACCACGATTTATTTGAATCGGGTTATATGATGAGAGTGGTCGAATTTGTTCATCTTTGTTTTTTTCCATTCCCGATACAACTATGAAGCGGGGCACATTATTGTCGTTCCTGATTATAGGCAATTCTGGGAAATCTTCGTCGTATTTGGTTCGCTTAACTTTTCGTTTATAACCAGTGTTGTTGCTCTGGTTTAAGTCCACCTCAGGTGGGAGATCCTTAAACCCGTTTTTTCGGGCGGGGGGGGGGGCTCCCCTCATCCATAATTGTAATATTTCCTTAGGTGTGTAGGTGTTTTGTGTTAGTGTTTATTTATTAAAATGAGAAGAAAGTGTAAGTGTTTGTGACTCACCCCGAAGAGTCATTCGGTTGTTAAATTTTTCAAGTAACACTAGTCAAAGAAAATTTTCTAGAGCACAACGTCTATACACGGCGTTTGCCACCACAGAACTGCACAATAATTAATAACTGTTGATATCGGTGCCATTGCCTTGATTATCAGGAGAGATCTCGTACTAAAATCCTGGCTGCACAAGACGAGCAGCTATAGCCTGCGTACGATTAAGTTCACTTTAAAATTGACCTGGGAGCTGCCGACTTCTCTCACATTTCGCATTTGGATACGTCATTAAGCCCTGAAATATGATAACACGGTGGAGGTTTTGAGCAAGAAGAAAATATCAACCCGATAACAAATAATCCTCCTAATAAGAACACAAGGCGAATGAATGCACGTGAGGTTTTCTTCCCGGCAGATTTCACAAAAATCGTCAATGAACAATCCTTATAAGGAATATATACTCCGTTGTAGCTAATATTTTTCTTTACGATTTTTCCGTTCCAAAAGAACCCGAAGAGCGCTTTCGTGTCATTTGAAAATCGGTTTCCAGTTTGTGAAATACATATTTAGAAATTATGTGCTATTTTGGATCATCAGAATTCGCTGTTCGTCGTGTTGGGGATAATAACACGACACAAAGCCAACAATTCGTCTACGTAGTGTACATATAGAAGAAGCTGTAGCCGATGTGAGTGGAAATTTAGCGGAAGATTCAGATTTGGGGTCCCAACGTCGATTGCAACAGCTTGGCATTTGTCTCCGTCCACTATGTGAAAAATGTTGCGAAAAAATCTGGCCAACACCTGAATAATATCCGTCTGCTGTGCTGGGCTTTTGTGTATTTATATATAAGTCGTATGAAACCGCTTACCTACATATACCATATTCCTGCTTCTTGTTCGCGTGAAGAACTTGATCTGTATTTCTAGTGTAATCTTATACCGATTCACATGGTCCCATTTTGTTGACTTGTCTTATTTTATGTAGAACACTGTTCCTTAGGCCTGAATACATAGTTTTCTCTTTATAGTACCAAAGGGGGATAGAATCACAACAAGGATTCTTATAATATAATGATACCTACTCGTATATGAAAAAAAAAAGAATGAAACTAAGACAAATTTAAGATCTCACATCTGTCCGCACAAAAAAGAATCCTCTGGCGAAATAGCTTTATCTGTAGTACCTTCCTCAGTTCCATTCCGCTCCTTCATTAATGCTAATTCACAGACGCATAACATCAAACAAACGCAGGTGCGACTAAGAACTTAACGCGCAACCTAAAAAGGAATTTTCTTAATGTTTTACTTTTTTCTCCAGACTGTGCCATTCATGTTCATTGTCATTGTCTTGTTCTGGCAATCTCATGCAAATTACGCTCTAGGTACGCACACATGCAACTACTTCTTTGTAGACTCCTTGGAATACCTTCAAGGTTAAGACATTTTCATGCCCCCTTATGTCTCTTCATCTTTATTGCAGAAGAGACTTCTTTCTTTTTTTTTTTGCTTAAATCCTTGTTCTTGCCGCCCAAAAATTATCTACGAGTCCTGCCTGTACATTTTCATTAGTGAAACTTTTCTACGCCTGTCTTGCTGTGAGTTAAATTAAGTTCATATCTCGGGGACACAATTCCAAGGGAAATGATAATGTAAAGTTTTGCTCCTCTTGTCCTTTCACTACAGCCGATGAAAAGGACAAATCCTTTTTTAAGTTTTTCCCTTAAATTACATGAATGCAGGGTAAGGAAAAAAAAGAAGCAAAAAACAAAAAGGAGTAAACATGTCAACGGAAGTTGAAGCGTTTAATTTGTTGTGTAACACGCTCCCTTTATAGTATTTAACCTGAATGAGAAGAAGAAAACGTTATTTTGATGAAAAAATTATCCTTATCAACATATATTTTCAGAGGCTTAAACTAGAGCCTTGTGAAAGAAATGACAAAAAGGATAAAGCAGCCGACAAGAGCTCAAGTTGATAACTTTACTCTTAAACGGTTTCTATAGACGTTTTTAGCTGGAAGGAGAGTTTTTTTTCTTCAATTTATTTCTCTTTAAGGACACAAACTTGTGTAATTAGGGTGAATAAAGTTTTAAAAGGAGTTAATGAGGTTTTCTTGGAGTACTGACATACCAGTGTATAGCAAGTGAATGACGTTAGATGGAAATTATGATTTAATTTGCGACCCTCTTGTATGGAACTTTGGATGTCATTTTGGAAGTTGTAGTCGGTTACTGCTTTTCAAAAGAGGAGGAGCGTATCGAATACCTAAAGCGGAAATGAATCAGGTGAGTGTTTTAAAAATCCCTGCGGTTTGGGTTAAGGTTTAAATGTAAATCTAAATACTATCTTATCGAACCGGATAGATGCTGTATTGTACAGTTCATTCGTGCTATAGTGCTACGATTCGATAAGTTACAAGCTGCCGGTCAAAGGTTCTGCTGAGTTGCAGGACCACCGCGGTACCGTTGGATTCAGGGCCCACAGACATCTTTCTGGGCCCGACTCGTTATAGGTAGGCCCCGTAGTAACCACCGTGACGACTGTGGTTTAAACCTAAAGTCAAGGGAAGGTCTTCCAGTTGGTTTTACATGATGCGGAGTTACAATAAGTACTGGGTGCCGTGACCCTAAGATCAGCAAGGGGTTTTCGGTTGGCCTCGACTCATACCATGGGTATAGCTGGTGCCTCAACACAAGTTCCGACTTTTGAATTACCGAAAGATGGTGAACGCTGGACAGGTATGTATGGCCATCCGATGAGCTTGAGTCTACACAACAGGCGTCCACGTCAAAACCCAAGAGACATATGTACAGTACACTTAATTTGCTGATGATGACCGATGCAATTTCCTAACAACTTACTTACATCATTTCTACAGTTGTACCCTCCAATGCCTCGGTCCATCGCTTCTTTAGCTCATTTTATTTGTTCGTGCAGTTCGAAAAATTGCAAAACTCCTACCTCGTTCCTTATCAATTTACGAATTTTGTTGTGATGGTCAGGTGAAGCCCAGTACATCGGTATCGTCGTCTATGACTTCTCTAGAGGTTTCGGGAGATTCGATAGCAATTCCTTGTGATTGCAGTTGTTCTTCGACATAGTGAGTGCACGGCATTTAGCATCTTCGTTCCTTGACCGCAACAAGACAGGGGTTCGAGTCAATGTTAGCTCCTCGAATATTCAAATCATTAGAGCTATACATTGCATCTTTCGGAATGTCATCAGTCGAGTAAACGATGTTTTCAGTGGAGTGTCCATTTGTTGCTGTTGAGGTGTCGGGAACGCTAAGAAGGCATTTCGCTCACTCAAAAACTCTATTAGCCTGTACCAACGGTACTAGCCTAAGAAGTTTTCTTCTTCAAATTTGGAATTAAAATCAGGAAGAACGATTACAAGTTTTGGTTAGGACGATGCTTGAATGTTTGGTAGACGGGCTCGTGGTTGTAATCTTGAGCAAAGGTGTCCAAAATGTAAGTAGGCGTTTGCTCACATGCTTGAAGCCCAATATTTCTTGCTTAAGTTGTCCTCTGACGACATTCTAATAGATGTCGCTCTTTCGCGTTAAGTATAGTATTACAGATTTCAAAAATGTTGCATTTCTTGGGTCACAGAAATATTCGTTTTGTGGTGGCTTAGGACTTGCACTAATTGTTCACCAGGTTGTGATCAATTGAGTCCCCGAACACTCCACTTGCACAGCCGGAAGTTGTTATCCTTGTTTCGTTTGCTGTAGGATGGACTACAAAGTAAAATCATCCATACTCGAGAGTGTTTGATATGACTGAATATGCATAGTTATTATTATAAAACCATTGAAGGAGGTGTTTTGTCGCATTTTAATTAATGGACCCTGGTAAGAATTTGTAATAGTGCCCATATTAGTAGTTTCGTATGCTATAACCACTCTGGAGGCTAAGTTCACTGACAATATCTCTACCTTGACAGTAATGGTCAAGAAGTTTTTGACAGGTACATACGTTCACATGCTCTTAATTTGTCCAAATTAAAACAATTCTTTTTATGATAAACATAAAGTATGGTTCAGTATGTCGTTAGAATGATCCATACGTTTGATCAATCTTCATGAAGATACCGGTTACTGGTTTATCTTTGGTACACTGTTTCCATGTTGTAATCGGGCCTGGAATAAAGCTGTGTTAAATAAGCGCTTTAGTAGATATCCGTCACCTGATTTCTCAAAATATGACAGGTTTACGAAATGAGGTTCTAGGGCTAAAGGTACCGCATTCTACAAGTACAGAGAGAGTACGCCATATTTAAGATCTTGGTTATGTCAAGCATGAAGCCTCTTTGCTATGTTGACCATGGTCCCATGCCAGCATGACTATCCCATCATAGGAAGGAGATTGTGAAGGCAAGAATTCCACCTACGTATCAATCAGCATATCAGTCTGCCCAAATTGATAATAAGGTGCTATCGGGAAGCCAACTAAACGTGTCAAGCAAATGTTTCACCATACTATAATAGGATATGAAGACGGTGCCTTTTCGAGCTTTATTTATGCTATGAAGTCCTTTCATCGATGTTGCTATAATAGATGGTCCTTTGGGCAGGTGTAAGACCAAAACACAACTTCGATTGGTGCGATATTCGCTTTGCTCATCAAAGCCCCGAGATTAAATTGAAGTCTTGTTACAATTAGGTAGCTGGTACAAGTCAAGAACAAACCAAATTTGACAAGAAAAGAGTTCCTTCGCAAAGATCTCTCTAACCAAATCTGGTTAATGTAACTGGGCTATACATGTATTTTAATACGAGCTACCAGCCACGTTGACCTAAAATACTTTAATCCAGTACATTCGTTATTTTCTTGTAGAACTCTCGAACTGTCGTCCTTTTCTGCATTGTTGCATTGAACGACTTTTGCTTCGCTGTATCCATTTATCGGAGCTTATCAACAAACCGGGTGATGACAGGTAGAACCCAGTCTTTTAATTGCGGCGTTACTAATGGTTCTTTTGCCATTACCTCCATTTCTTCTTATTCATTATTTCTTCGATATTTATGCAACCGAGGCATTCGGATTGATACCATGGTTACAAAGGGTAGAGCTCCTAGCCAGTATTGTCTATTTGGAATATTCAAACACCCAAAATTGGAATCGTGCCTAGAATTCGTAATGGATAATGTGGTTGACTATTTTTTACTAGGAAACTGCAGGGTCCTTTTGTATATACCAGCCATTAATCCTGAGACAAGCTGATTAGCCAAAGTCATTTTTGGACAATGTGTCATGCAAGGTATGCCCTTCTTCTCAGAATTGTGGTTAAAATTCTCTGTCGGAATAGACCACTCATACACGGAACTAGCCTATTCTGCACCTTGTATGTTCCTTTTATTGAAATTGTTCAGTTTTTCGAAGAAAGAAGAGTAAGGGCTTTTGTGATAAAGTGCTCATAATACCAGTACCTACCACATCAGCGCCGAGAACCTGCAGACCTGATGGAATCATCGGTCGGACACTCACAGAGGAAATGATTCGCCGTGGGATCATCATTCCCCCAGGTTGTAGTGTCACTTAAGAGTTTAGAAAACGTGTATTGCAGCAGGAATGCATCCTCTGTCCAAGATGAAACATGCTAATCAACGCAGAAAATCCTGCGAGACTGAGCTTCAAAATCTGGTGGGCAGAATTGAAGATAAAAATGATCCCAGGAAAACATGGAACATAATAATTGATTTATTGCGGAAAAAGAAACTTTCAATAGACGAAGTACTCGTAGTATGCAACAACTTTTCAATACAAAATAACGATTTTAATGACATTGTGGAGAAGTTTGCAGATCAGTTTTCTAAAAATACCCTATCCATCTTACACTTATGTAATACTAAGATATCTAGCCATGAAAATGTACAGGTGCATCGAAGTATAATTGTAAGAGAAGCCATTTGTGGGCCACGTAAAGCCCGTGGATAAAACTGCTACGGAAGTCTCAGAAGAAAGTTTCTAAAGTCCGCGGTTAGGACATCCATCTACGTGGGTTTTATATGAGCATAACTGTGGATTGCATAACTTCCCAGGATGCTGGCAGACCGAGCGAATTCTTTCCGAAGTTTTGAGGAAGTCAGCAGTTCGATCATTCTTTCATTGCCCTTCAAAGTGAAATCAGTTCGACTGAAAGGTTTTGAGCTCTGTAGTAGATTTTCACTTGATGTCTGATGTTCAAGGCTTCTTGCCTTGCCTAGGAGTTTTTCACAATATTCGCGTGGACATTGTTGCAATAATCCTTCTTGGTTTGTGGGCAAAGCAGAGAGAAATACCAACAATGCTCATTGATGATCTAATAATCCATTCAACTAAGTTCAAATCCTAAAAATTATTGCTGAGTTCTAGAGTTCTGTTATTTTCTTCTTCGGTAATAGAAATTGCCAGATATTGTTATTGCATTTAAGTTAAAAAAGGAAACCGAGGGGAAAATGTTGTAAAGAGTTTCAAAGCGCTACGGCTAGGTATGCCTCGATGTCATTATCTCTGAGACTACCATTTAGAGGGCCACAAACTACGCAATGAAGACCTCAAAAGTGCTTCAAAGTCGTCCTGAGTGCGTAGCATATCCATATCCTCACTAACAGCAAAGACAACGCAATATTGTTGTCATTTCCTTAATTTCGAGTAATTGCTCATCACATGCTTTTCTATATCTATTAAACAACACCAAACCTCGACTGTATCTCAAATTAAAATCAAATTACCCCATTAGTGTAGTTATTAAGTGTAAGCGGCTTTTTTCCCCTCCTTTAACTCGTAGCAATAAGTACTCAGGATCTGTACATAGTCTTACCGTTCATTACCCGACTAAGTATGCAAGGAATTTGCACTTTCAAATTACATTTCCTTTCTCACATTAACTTTGCCAGGATAAAACGCACTCATTTCCATAACATTTTGTCTGCTCGGTTTACTCATTCTCTATGCCTTCAGCAACGCACAGCCTTACGTGCGATATTCGTATAACGCGCCAATAACGATACTTCGTCTGTCCACCAACAGCATTGGAACGTCATCAGCACGTACCGAAGGAATGGAGTCCTGAGTTTGTCTTAGCGCCCTCGTAAGCTCTGCCACAGCTTGAGCTATAAAGTTAAATAAATGTACATAGTCAAATATCGTAGGGTGTAATTATCCTTTTCCAGACAATTGCCACCATAATATGCCGCGCAAGAAACACCAGTCCGACAGCTTCTTTCTTTATCGTCGTTTTCTTTTCCATTTTCTTTTTTCTCGTTTCTTTTTTTTCCCCCATTTTTCTTTTATTCCTTCTGCTTACTAAGTCGTCGATTTACCGGAACACTTAAAACAATTGCCTTGGCGCGTTTTTACTCGCAGTGTCTCGCCACATTAAAGGACATCCGGTTCTTGCTCCGGCCATTGGAAAGTTTCTTTTTAATACGAGTAGAACCTACGCACTATCAGTTTGTGCCGGTTGCTTTAGCCTTTTGTTCAATGTTACTCAAAAGTGTCCTCGATCCTTTGTTTATCCAACACGGATGTTTTGTTCCTGTCATCTGGGGTAGGAGTTGAGAGTGGGAGTTTTGACGGTGCTACAAATATCCTGGTTCTTAAAAGTGAATTTCATATTTATGTATGCCACCACAGTCACTAGCATCCTGTGGACCTTGAGTTTCTCTCCTCGTCGCCGGTACGTGATGTTGAATTTACATAGAAACCAAGAATTGGAATCGTTGGGTTCTACGGATATCGTCTGATGGGATTACGAGTACATGTCGGGATTTCTACAGACATATATGAATAGTTAACATATATGTACTCATACTTGCACCGGTTGGCTGGATATTAGAAAATCATGTATACTTTCTTGGTGAACACCTTCGAAACGTGTCCCGTTCATCAACCGGAGAATTTATGTATGACTAACTGGGACCGAGACTTCTCTCTCTAATCCAATATTCTGTGGCTGGCTGGTGCTGACTGTATTACCCTAAGGATTCTTACCAGATGCACGTGCTAAAAATTTTCAATTTCGTATGTTAACTTGGAGATACTTCGTACGAGTAGTAGTCGTTGTCGTTTTCGTATTTGTATCTATGCAATTTGTACAGGTGAGTAGAGAGAGCAAGTGGGCGGTAGTGAAACAATTTAGCAAGAACTCTGTACTCTTGACGAAGAGGAAACTCAACTCTGCCCTTAACCTTGTCGGGTTTGTGGAAAGTTTTTGGCATGTGCAGACGTGGACTATGTTTTTGGGATGATTGTAACTTGAGTACTAGAAATGATAAAAGGAATTTGCATCCAATTGCAATTTTGTACTGAGGAAAAGGAGTATGTAGTCTTAGAGAATCCTTTTGCATACCTTAAAGACCAATATTTGTTCAAATTAAAGCTTTTTCGCAGTAACATTCATTTATAGATATTTATTTATTTACCAACATTTTCTAACTCTTGATTTTTTATATTTTCAGGTAAGTTGATGTTTAAAAACTCGAATAATCGGTTTGGTGGATAAACCCAAGAGACGATGGAAGGTAAATAAAATGCGATCAGGGTCTCTTAAGGATGAAAAAAAGCAGTCTGAAAGTTGACTAAATTCTTATCCTAAGTCGTCTTAACCCAAATTTTTACTAGTCTTTTACTGAACTGGACTTTAATATTCTTGAAGTCGTATTGGCAGTTGTCAAACTCTGTTCTTCCAAGCTTTCTAGAATGTATCCCAGTTATTTACGCCCAATTCTTTGATTGAAGTCATCCAAACGGGGATTTCGAGTTGGGAAGCGGCGAATAGACTAAGAAGACTTTAACTTGTGTTTCGGTGATGCGGCACTTATTTATTTCTTTGTAAGCCAATATTTGATTATCATAACTAAACAAAAGAAGATATGGAGCTTTGGGAGAGATTGTCCTAAAACGGTGATGTGGCCGTGACATCTCCCTCACATAATATTTCTATGCCATCTTTGGAATGCTTCAATACATCATTGGAGGTAATCATTTGCACTTGAAATTGAGCCTTTTGTTTGAAAGATTTTTGTATATGTCTTTCCTTATCAACTTGAATCATAATTATTTCAATTGGGCGAAATCTAAATATAAAAGGAAGTCACAATAAAGCTGAGCCTAATCTACGGTCGTCAATAGTGAGTCCATTTTTATCCGAGGCCATTAGTTGGTTCGGCACATATTTTAGTCTGTGAGCCTATGACGGCGTAGGCCAGAATAGTGCTACTGCCCGGGCATGCCCTTGCCATCTTAGGTCTTCTCTTGAGGCAACAATGTCCAACATCAGTATAACTGTTTGCAGATTTCGTAAACCTTTTTGCTATGTATTTTGAAAAGTATCAACAGCTTATTGTTAGTTATTGTCCATCCCTGATTAACTAAATACCCCTGAAATTATGTCTGAATGTTTTCTTATCTTCACTACTTATTCTATTGGTTCTTCTTCCCTTAGCAACGGTAGCTTCGAGATAATTTCATCTCATAGATTGCAACAGAAACAGAGATTTCTAATTTCAGGGAGCAAGTTGTTAAACTCCCGAAGGATATCTAGGGGATGACCCATTAGCCGAAATACTCGTAGACTATTTGCGATAATTTCCCTTGTTAATCCAATGCTCTTGGCTTCTGTTATAGTGAAACGATTCATCTCTAATAATCTCATAGTTTTCTTTAAGATCATTTTCCAAATTTAAAAATTTACTCCTGCGCCTAATCAAGTTCCACCTTTGAAATTACCTTCATTTGCATTGATGGTGCTTTTAAGGGCGTAGCCGTAGAAAATATAAACAAAACACTTGGACCGTTTCTGTTAAGTGAATAAAATTTTTTTGGTTATTGGCATGTATCACTGTTTGCTAACACGCCTAAGTCCATTTTTAACAAACCAATGAATCTATGTAACCACGATATTCATTAACACTTTCATAGACATCTTTTGGTTAAAGAGAAGTGCTCGTTTATACAACCTACATGTATATGGATTTGCCATTGGAAGTAATAGCAGCAGAATTCCACCTACTGCCAACATATGCCGTCTTTTTGTAAACGTAATTGAGCATACGCTCCGGCGTCTTTGTAAAAGACGACGACATAAGACCTTAGACATCGTTAACTTAACACGTCCTCGCCTGACCGAAGGTATACGTAAATTTGTTGGATGAACTGCGAGTAGATTATAAAACCAGAAATTACTTTTGAAATCTTGCCAATCGACTTCAAAATTTGGTTGAGAATACAAGGCTCGTCGGAAAGATCGATATTTAATGATTTTGGCTCATAGATCCAAGATATGTAACATGTGGTCCAAATGCGAGTTTCTTTTTGAATCATATATTATTTTGACACTGACAGCTCTTTCCCACTCGAAATCTTGACTGTCAATCAGCATTATACCTCCGTAGAACGAAATGAACCGCTTTACACTTGAACAACGTTGGGAAATATATCTAACTTATCTCAAAAGTGAGACTGGCTTGCTTGCGGAAAACGTTCACGTCGTCCTACAGTACGTAGGTACCAATGAGAATGTTGCTCCTACGGAAGATATCCGTAGGAACATTCGCTCTTTCATAACATACCAAAAATATTTTTAAAAAGAAACTTGTATTTGGACCATCCTGTATACGAGTAACTCTTGTTGTATTAGTAATTATATACCAACACCCAATGGCAGGATAATGAAAGACCTTTTAATTTCTACTTTCAGAGCTTAAACGTTGTCTGCGTTATGACATCGGAAAATATATTTTTCAATTTTGTATTCAACCCATTCGGTTAAAGGGGTTTTTAGTACCTTTAAAATGTTTGCTCATTGCTCGGGCGATGAACGTAACCACTACGCCTCGTCGCCCACAAAATTGCATTCCAAACGTAATTTCAGTGACACCCAAAATGCTCCGAATCATTGCAATCCCGAGGAGTTCATATTGCCTACCACTGCAAAGATAACTTTGCTATACCTAAGTGTGGTCCTTTTAGAAGCCATGTTTATTCAGTGTCCCGCTTGTTGTCGAACATCATATGACCTCCTTATTCTATGTATAGACACTACTAAAGTCCTTTGAATCAGAGTAACAGATAGTATGTTGTTGTTATATGAAACAGATATTTTATTCGCCTCATCGTGGGTCTTAATTCGAATTATATCAATTATGTGCATATGGCGCACAACATTGTTCATGGAACCACCTCGGCTCCGATTACAAGTTAACATTCGAAGGTAAAAGGACTCAACCTTAGTCCGGTGTTCTTGGATTGTTTGCGCAGATCTTTCTTTTCAAATAACCCCATAATAAGAAGTCCTATTTCTCTTCTAAGCGAAGTTATGCGTGCTTTGAATTTCGTTTGCAATAGCTGTTTTGTGCGATGTCTGTAGCTCCGTTTTGCTGAAACCATAGCTCACCCACATTCAATTCATCCAATTTCGGAAAGAAATAGTCGCTCAACATCTGTCGATAACGTTTAGTATTCACTATTAAGGTCTCTTCATGGTCATCTTCAACAGCCCACAAACCACGTCACTCAGTAACTTGTGAGTTTTTCGATCCCGCGATATTACAATGCAGTTTGTTTTTTGTCTAATCAAAAAATGTGATTTATAAAAACAGATCACTTATGATGAGAGCACCCATTGAGCGAAATGACCATGTCTCTTCTTGTCCAATGGCTTTAATTTTTGTCTCATTTGGATCTTATTCCGCTGTCAATCCTACGTAAAGTGGTGCAAACATACCAGATCTTAGTCGATCTGACTGTACGAGTAATAGCGCTGGTATACAACGACCTTCTATTCAACTTTTCATCTCCCTTCTGCTTCCCAGACTAAATCTGATCTGATTGAAACTTATAGGAGAAAGGCCTTTCCATGAGAACTAGAGTTTTTTTTATTATAATTAGCGCGCGAGGGGTTTGGAATGTTTATACACATTGTGGACAAAGGAAAAGCAGGGAGGAAGAAAACAGAGATACCGATGTGCATTGGTCTTAAATGTTTCCAAGTTGTAATGAATAGGAAATAGAGTGTTACGAGTTGTACGGCTTAGAAACGAATCACAATAACATATTTTAGAGTACGTACGAAAGTGGGATTGAGGGTATACTGATGAGCATTCATAGCGAGACAGGTGTTACGAGTGAATGTTTGAATGGGCGGGAGGAATGCTACTGACGATTTCAATGGAGAACTGGTGGTGACAATAGCGATAAAACAATGTGAGATATTATGTCGGTGTTCAGGGTGTCCATTGACTGAGTGATATTAGCATCACCTATGAGTTTTATCGCACGGTTTTGAACTCTATCTAGCAAGTGCAGAGATGTATTAGGAGCACCTTACCAGATGTGGGCATTGCAATCCAATTTTGAGCGGATAAATGACTAGACACTTCGCAGCATTCTTAACGACATCGAATTTGTGGTCATTCCAACGTAAGCTTTCACTGCCACACAAGCAGAGAAGGGAAAGTCTTTTGTTTTCAACGATGCAAGTGCCATCCATGGACATGCTGGGTATTTAAATTTCGTTTTAACGATAGCAGATATCAATGTGTTTTGGAAGCATTAAATTTCACTCTGTTGATAGTTCCCCAATTGGTTATCCTGTTAATATCAGAATTTAATGAGCTTAACATACGCTGCCGTTCCCGTTTTATAGCCGAAAAGCAAGGACGTGAGTCCGGGAACCAATATGAAAAACGGAGAGTACTGTTGTCAGCAAAGGAATATATCGGATTAGAAGTGACAGACAAGAAATCATTGATGGAAATTAAAACGAGTATTGGGGACAGAACGCAATATTGGGGCCCACAAGCATTTATTTTGCGAATATTAGACTCCGAAAGATAGTTAAGAGTTAAAACAGTCGTCGATCCCAAATGCACGCATTTTCGAGAAAAGAGCCTGATGCCAAACTCTGTCAAATGCCTTAGAAATACCAAGTGTAACTATCTTGCTTTCGCCAGATTGATTACACATTGATTTCACTTTTCGGTGAGACATGCCATCAAATCACCAGTGGACCTGTTGCTACGACGACCATATTGCTGGTCATTGAAAAGTTTTCGTGTTTCGAGATATTTCGTGGGCTGATGGTTTACCAGCGTTTCCATGACCTTGGAAAGAAGGGACTGTAGAAGGGGAGAGAAGAAGATTCGCCCTTTTTAGGGACGGGCTGCACAAAAGCTGTTTTGAATCTTCTCGGAAAGAGTCATAAACAGTTGGACTTATGAAAAAGCTTACGTAGTGGTTTTGATACGAGGAAGAACACCTCTTCAGAAGAAGGAGAGAGATACCACCTGGGCTAGCGGGTTTGTGTATATTAAGATCTTTAAGCACCCTTGCTACTACATGAGTGCGAAAGTGTATTCGTCCCATTGAAGCTTTGAGAGCACTCATGTATAGGCGGAACCAAAGCACAATCTGGAAGTGTTGAGTTGGCCGCAAAGTGTGTGGCAAGCACGTTGGCCTTGTCTAAAGATCAGACAGCTGGAATGTCAGTGTAAATTGGCTTTGGGATGGAGGATGAAGCAGAATTTCTAATGTTTTTGACAAATGACCAAAAACTGTTGAGACATTGTAGTATTTTTTACCTCAGTTTTTGGTCGTATACCAATTTCACACACTTAGAAAGGTGTTGTAGTCATTCCTGGATCGTTTGAACTTTTTTCGATTTTCTTTTGAAAGACCGAAAAAACATTTCTCTAACCCTGAAAGCCTCTTCACTGCTCGAGTCGTTCCACACCTTTTATTTTCGTTTCATAATCTTCATTCGGTGAGGGATACAACATTTCATTCCAAAGAAAATATTGTGTGTGATCGTATCAGCAGCGGTATCCACGTCGGTTTCGAGGAAACATAACGACCAGTTAAAATTCCTAAAGAAACTTTCAAGACCACTCCAATTGGCTTTGTCGTATTACCATACAGTTTTTTTTAGAAATCTTTTCTCTAACTGTATGGTCGGCGTACGTGAAATTTGCTGATATAACACAATGGTTCGACGAGCCTAAAGAGGAGAGCACATCAACGGTGTACTTATTAGGGAGTTAAAAACTCACCAACTTTAAGGGTGTTGGCGGTATAACTATCTGGTATACGTGTGGACTCAGATACAAGCTGGGTCAAGTGGTTTTCCGCAGCGAAGATCTCGACACACCGTCCTTCGGGTGTTGTCTTCCAGTATTCCAAGGTCCCATATAATTGTGTATGTTGAAATCGCCCATAATCACGATTTCAGTATGAGGATACAGGGATACTATTCTTTGAATTGAGTCAGACAGCGCATCGAATTCGTTAATGGTCGAATTGGTGTCCTGTAATTAAAGCATTAGCGGATAATTTGCTTACGGAGAAGGAATTTCAATCACATGAAGTTGAATTCCTGATTAGAATATTGATCACATTGTGTTGGAGTTTAGTAAGCTAGATCACTACGCACGTAAATGACGCGGCCGCGATGAGAAAAGAATAATATCACTAGTTCGTAACCAGGTAGCTCAGATTTTTCACTTTTCACTTTGTTTCACTAAGTGCCAAAACTGCTGGCCTGTATTTCAAAACGTGGACATACTTTTTAACCCGCGTATATTAGCTACGTCAATCCTGAATTTCCGACTCATAACCACAAGCAAGGCTGGGAATCAAATTAAAACAGTACACCAACAAAACTCACACTTGCAACCCGCTATCCATCGGTTGTCGGTACTTTCCATATTAGATAGGAAAACTTTTTTCTGGGCTTATGGATTAACCCATTTTTTTAAATTTTATTTCAGATACAAAAATTAATTCATTCACAAATGTTTTTCTGCGAAGCTTAGGGCTTATCTGCGGAAGGTTAAATTACAAATTTATCAAGGATCACGTGGGCTTAGTTCAATTTTAATGCATAATCAACAATTGAAACATTGTAATATATGTATACGAATATTTAATACATTAATTTAATTTAATTGTTTTTTTTTTGTTAGTTTATGTTTCATAGAAGGAAAAATTGTTTTAGAAGTCCTTTTCAGGTTTTAGAATTTTTGATTTTGAGATACGAGTGGGACTGAGGAATTGCATTTAATATTTTATGAACACTGTGTTTTAGCTCTCTTCTGCCGTAGTTCGTGTAGGCCATTGGTTTTTGGAACAGACCTCTTGTTCGCCTTCTGGTATTTATTTCTTGATCTATGTGTTTCTTAAAACGGCAGTCTTCGAAGTACTCCAGCGCTAATGTCGTCTTGTAGATTTGCTGCACTCTCAATACGTTGAACTTTGTGTCCTCAGTGGTGACTAATGCTTTTCTGTAGTTGATCATTTTAGGGTGCGCGATTGAAGTTTTTGCGACTTATCAATGAGCTACCGATGCCTTTCCACAATCAAGTATCTTCGTTTGGATTCCACTGGAGCACAGTACACTTTCTGCTTTACCTGCGGTGTCGAATGGTATACAAGGTGTACTAGGTATACTAGTACAGGTCCGAACGCAATTAATTAATTTGTATATTCCATATAAGGTGGCTGTGGAATGTCATTCCTAGATATTTGTATGACCCTGCCATTTCCATAACCTGTTCAGTAACTTGACAGACGCGGTTTTTAAAAATAATTGGCTTTGTCTTAGAGGCGCTTAATATGGGAAGATTGTCGTGGCACCACTTCTCTGCTTGGCCAAACACCTCTTGAAGTGTCTGCATTGCGGTCACAGGATATCTGTGTCTGACAACTATCGCCGTATCGTCAGCAAAAGCAAAAGGATGGCTTTTGTAAAGACGCGAGTAATTCATTTGTAAACCATATGAATAAAATTGGGTCAAGTCTTTTTGAGGCCCATGAACACCACTAGTACATGGTGGTTCTTGTTGACGCTTTCGTTGACTACGAGTATGTCAATTACTTCTCCCAATAGTTGTCCCGTGCTCTTATTATTTTGAAAGCCATGTTACCTTTTATAGGTAATAGAATTTTTTTCCACAAATTTGAGTAGTCGTTTAGTCACAGTTTCTTCCAAGCATCTTTCAATCACTGAGAGGATCTACATGGCTCTATAATTGCCTAATCTCTCCTTTGAAAATAGTTCTTGCTACAGCTACTTTAAGTTACTTATGAATTTTGGCTTTGGTTAAACTTAGATTCAGTGTTGCTGCAATAACAGGTGCAAATAAATTCGCTTAAACCTTCGTATCTCGCGCTTTTACGACTTTACCGTGTGTCGGCTCCTGGTATCGAGCAGTTTTAAGATATTGTACACTTAATTTTTCAAGACAAATAGCTGAACATCTACATGATTTGACCTTCTTATGTCACATTCGTGTACTGACTTACATGTTTGTTCTGCGAAGTGCGTGCTACATTTGTTGGACATCGTTGTTAGGCATTTTTCTGTCTTAAGTTTCTAACTACAGTTTCATCTACATTGGCGTTTATTCTTTCTGTGATCTCCTTTATCAACGTCTGTGTTTTACGCGAGTTCTCTCTTACAGCAAGCATCACAGGATGTTGTATCATTTATGCCCAGCACATTTAAGTACTTAACGAAAGTATTGTGTCCCGTTACGACCCCAATAGGCAACCTGCAGTCTTTCCTGCTGAGACACAGAAGGAAGGCAGCTGACTTCCTAGAGACGTCGTGAAGCATTCGTTTGATCTGCCTGCAACCTGCGGAATTATGTCATCTGCAGTTGTGCTCATATGAAACCTAACTATCAATGGAAGCAGGCAGACCCAATGTAGGTTCGGGTACTGAAAAACTCTGTTCTGAATCTTGCCTGGCAAGTTCATCGGCGATATCATTTCCCGCGATCCCATTGTGACTTGACACCCAGAAAAGACTGAGTGAATATAGCCTTCCGACTGCGTTCGGTGATGTCTTGTCTTGCATACTTGAACTAGCTTGGAAGCCGTAAGATAGTTCAGCAAAGCTCTAAGCGTAGCTTGGCTGTTGAAACAGAAGCAAATGCTTCGCCTCCTCCACCGGTTCTTCACAAAATATTGTAGTTCGTTGTGTATATTAATATACACTGGATTGTGTATATCTCTGATTGGAAGGCAGACGCAAGTTTTCATAACGCGAAGGAAAATCTTATATTTTCGTCCTCCAGAAAGTCACCAACGCTACATCTTGCATTCCTTTCCTGGCTCAGATTTTGGTCGGAACCAGTCCTGGGCATAGGGAAAGTCGATTTCGGCATGTCAGTGCAGCGCGTCATATGAACATGATGGAGAGGGAGAATCATTAATGCATCTAGAGCGGGGGCAGGTGTGCTAGTGAAAACTCCCACGCAGCCGAGACAATATGTTCTTTGAAGTCTGGTAGAAGTAGGAATCACCTATTTTCGTGAGATCTTATCCCACCAGACAAATGACGCATAGGATATAATTGGCCTTACCATATCAGTGTAGATTCAGAGGATTCTTCTCGGCGACATGCCCCATGTCTTGCGGTTAGCTCCTTTGCACTGACAGAAGACCTACAGCGCTTTAGAGGCTTTCGACGTAACATGGGTGGTCCATTTTTTATCCACGATGACACCCAAATACTTAGCTTCTTTGTAGAATTGGATAGTGATGCCTTTAAGAACTAGATGCGTCAGACGAGACAGCTTCCTAGTTTTAGTTTTAGTTTTAAATGCATTTTATTTTCTTAATCACTAACTCTTACTTACTAACAAAAAATGCTTAAATGCTAGCTTAAAATTACTTAACCATCTTATACTAACTTACTGGCCCCACACAGGCGCTCTAAGCTACTCTAAATTCTTATAACTATGTCTTTCGACTTCATTTACATTTTACGTATTTATAAATGTTTATTTTGTGTACTTAGGGCTAAGAAAAAATTGATAACAAAAAACTTAGCATATGGATGTAATTTTTTATTTTTTATAAAAACTTAGTATCTAACTTAAAATAAATCTTAGCCTACCTAACCTAAATGCACAATACACACATAAACACACATAGACATTATACACAATCATATACATACATCAGTATACACCTTTGTATACACTGATATATGTATATGTTTCTTAAATGCTAACCTAAACCTATGTAAGCTGGCCATCGCTATCCGCAGAGAAAACAGATTGGTCAGCTCTGCCTCATTATTGAGGCTGGTCCGTAATTGACGGAAATGACGACGGAACATCTTCTCCATCATTCAACCACCAGAAATACTGGTGCTGCCGAACGACATCCCTCTTATCGCGATTCCCCACCGCCCTACTGAACCTGAGACAATCCACACTGCCGTGTGCGACGTCTCTGTTGTAATTGAGTCGCCTGTCCCCAGCTTTCCGACATGGAAGATTAACGGCACCGCTGATCTATCCTGGATCAACCCTTTCTGATCTAGGTAGAGGAATGCTTCCGGTGGAACGAAGCCGTCAGAGCGCACACTCTCGTGGTAAAGGTAATTGGGGTAGTAAGCCCCAGATATCAGGTTATTCGTCGAGGTCATTGCTCTTGCAATGTGCCTTCGAGTCCGCTTAATTACGAAGTTGTCCACTCGTATTAGGTTCGCCCTATTGTAAAGGACCTCATTGGGATAAAATTTTTTGTACTCCGACTCTGGTGTTCTGTACAAGCGAAGGCAAGCCCTCTCAAACACCCGAATCTTTTCCATTAAGCTTGCTCGTACATTGAACCACACGGGACACCCAAATACCAGCATGGGCCTGATAAGGGCCATGTAGCAGATTACGAGACAGCTTCCTCCTTCTCCTAATGAGAACAACCTCAGTTTTGAAAGGATTGATTGGAAGTCCATTACTAGTGCACCAATTGTCGATCACGTCTCGGGCTCAGCGCGCTTTATATCAAACTGTTAGACACTATCCAACAGACAATATAGCTACATCATCAGCATATGCTTGTGCATAGACGTCAAAACTATTGAGCGCGTTAAGCAGTAAGTCGACCAACATGCACCGTAGCAGTGGAGACAGGACGCCGTTTTGCTGGCAATCCCTGTTTAACCCCGCAACCACAATTTGGCCACGGCCAGCATCTGCATTCAGTGTGCTTTTCTCCAGCATTGCTTTGATCCACAAAACCAGCGATTCATCTAAGCCATATAGTTTGGCCAAGTTACACATGATGTCAAAAGTTGCGTTGTCGGAAGCACCCGTAACTTCGATGAAAACGCCCAAGGCGTATTTCTTCTTGTCTAGTGCTCCTTCAATTCTGTCTACAAGATTCTGAAGCACACTCTCGGAGGATCTTCTGCGTTGGCAGGCGTGTTGCATTTCAGACAGAGGCTGAATTTGCAAGCCAGTTTTGCGCATATGAAAGTCTACTCTCACTGTTCGTCAGGTCTCAGTATGTATGCAAGTGCCAGACTGGCAGTGAAGATTCTATTCCGAGTTACCACCAGCTGGTCTATACCTTTTTGTAACATACCTGGGTATACCACCTTGATCAAAATGTTCCCGGAATAACCACTGTGCGGCGCTCCCATTGTTCCGATTTGAATTCGGTTTTCTTTGTTAAGTTAGTTGTTTACATTCCCTCTAAATTTTAGCGTCATACATTGACATTTGCATAAATTACGTAGCCAAGAGTACATCTATAACTGTCTGTGTTGGTAATTTTTTACAATTTTAGAAATGGATTTAAATTTTCAGCAACGAACTTGTATTACATTTTGCGAAAAAAACGGATCTAATGGTGCGCGAACGTTGGAAATGTTGTAAAAGTGTTTCGGCAACGATTCTCTAAAGAAAACGGTCGTTTACCAGTTGCACGAGGGGTTCAAAAGTGGTCGTGAGTCAATCGAAGATGATGAATGCAGTGGCAGACCATCGACATCGAAAACCAACGAAAACATTGATGGAGTAAAAGAAATGTTGGTCAATAACCGCAAATTAACCATCAGAGAGATAGCGGAGGACTTGAACATTGCCTATGGATCCGTCCAAGACATTTTGGTTAATGATTTGGGTTTCCGTCGTGTGTTGTGCCAAAGACCTCAATTTCATGCAAAAAAGAGACCTTGTTGACGTCGCAAAAGAGATGATTTGCGAGGCTGAATCCGATCCCACATTCATCAAAAGCTTCATTACTACAGACGAGACGTGGGTTTATGAGTACGACACGCAATCCAGACATCAGGCAAGTGAATGGCGTTCACCAAATGAGCCGAGACAAAAAAAACCACGTCGTTTTCAGTCAAAAAAGAAGGCAATACTCACGGTTTTCATGGATTACAACGGTGTAGTGCATCATGAATTTTTGCCAGAAGGGCAGACAGTAAACAAAGAGTATTGCGTGAAGCAATTCGCCGAAAGAGACCAGAATTGAGGGCAGAAAACTCGTGGATTTTGCACCATGATAACGCACCGTCGCACAGTGCCGTCATTATTCGTAATTTTTTGACGAAAAATGTAACAAATACCATCCAACAGCCACCGAATCCACCTGATTTGGCTCCCTGTGACTTCTTTCTGTTCAATCGAGTTACAAAACCACTACGGGGAACGCGTTTCAACAGTCGAGAGGAAGTAATGGAAAAATCGCAGGAAGCACTGTGGACATACCGAAAACCGAATATAAAAAATGTTTCGAGGATTGGATCAAGCGCTGGCATAGGTGTGTTGCAGCCGATGGGGATTACTTTGAAGAGGACAATATAGATTTAGATGAACAAACTTGTATTTTCAATTTTCTGAACAAATTTTGATCAAGGTGGTATACCATCGGTGCCAGGCGACTTGAAGCCATCAAATGAAGCAACAGCATGTTTAATGGTCTCATCCGTCACCACAATCGATGAGATTTAGCAACTACGGCATGTTGTGGTATATAGCTCACTAGCAGCTTCGTGTGGTTTCACTTAGTATTTGTTGCGGGCTGGTTCTGAGTAGGTTACCTGGAAAGTGAGCCTCAGGCATGAGACGGAGATTTCGGATGTATGACTTTACAAGCAAATAGGTTTTTCGCAAGGATAATATTTCTATGGACAATTTTCTGTCCTTGTACCCGTAAACTCTGATAGAGTTGTATCCTCATTTCGTTGGTGATACACTGATCACTCAGTTGAAGTCATATGTTAAAGTTTATTCTTCGCTGCCATTTGTCGTTTTGTGACTGCTCTGCTGGAGTGTCAAATTGGGCCAAAGCTTCTTAATTTCTTGAGCAAGCCAAATCTTGTAGCATTGAAAATTATCTGATAATTTAGTAAATTCTAATTATTGAGCCATTGAGGTATGTGCATAAATTCAGAGCTCAACTTTGACGCAACGCTCTTTCTTTAAATTTCTTTCAATGTCCAGTGGCTCTCTTGCTACCTAAAAATGCTTCAATTCTTTCATCTGTGGTCAAAGTCAGATCCAGTAACAATCATTACTATGTACCCACTTGGTTTCGAAAAGAGATTTATTTCCCAACATCTCATCTCAACGATTTTATTGTTCAATAAAACCGAAAAACCATTCTCATGATCGTGAGGATATGTCTTTCCATCATAGCCAAGATATAAGTAGAGTAGAATTCCAAGTCATATAGAAGTATCTACCCTCCTTCGTATCCTGCTTTTAGCCTAAAAATCACAAAAACTCCCTCTGGCTAAAAATTTGGCACAACATCTTCCGGGGAAAATGATTTACAATTGCCACTTCTGTACACAATTGTGCCATAATGTGTAGGCTCTGCCGGCTGGAGTAATGATTTTGTTCCTTTCTTTTTTACTTACTTCCGGCTCCCCACAAAAGCCCATTCCCATTCATACTCTCACTTCATCATGATTTTGCGACGCGCACCCCCATCTTTTTTGTTATATGAATGTCACCGCCCTACACTCTTACCCTATTCAACGTCGAAACCGTACTGCATAACAATTTGGTGAGTAGACGGTGGCAAATCATTCACAAAAAAAAAAAACCGAAATGGAAGTTAATTTTTGATAAAATATGGCGCAGGTGAGAAAGTTTGTCATTTGTCGCCGGGGAATAAACGGTAAACGGCAACGACAACGACGACACGACGCAACGGAACAATCCGTCGCTCTGGAGAAATTTTCAAAAATTTCCAATGCATAAATCTTATGACGCACAAAGAGGTGTGATGTGGATTTGATTTGTGTATCTCAACTTGACAGTCGGTGTAGTTCCCTAGCCATGGCCTGGGTTTACAGGTATGGCTGGTTGGTTTATGTGTGTTTTGTGTCAAAGAAGGGTGCACCGTGATTTGCTTGGCGAAAAAAAGAGAAAAAAATCAAATCAGTTTAGATATTCTTCTCTCGCGGGAATGAATAGTGCTCTGCGTGTTTTTATGTCGTTTAAAAAAGGCCTCCGGGCGTGGCAGTAGGGTCTGACTTATTATTAACTTGTCAAAAGAGTTATACTAGGCGTCGTTCTATAACACAGAGTAAGTCAAATTTCTGCTCACAGTGTCCAGGTCTCATCGTGAAAGAACGATAATTACGCTAAGTAGATTGTAGGTTTCGTGCAGGCGTCGAGAAAGATATATTTATGTGGTTCTACTAAGGTGTTATTGTCACACATTTTTCATTTTATATGTATAGGGTCTGATTAGCTGTGACATTTAGATATTCATATAATCAAAATTGGCCGAGAAAATGGCGAAGAAAACTGCGGAAATGAAAATGGGTGCAATTTTTTGTAAATGAAAGTTATAGGGATTTGATTGGGAGTCAAGGCAGCTACGCAGGGGATATTACTCTTTCACATGGATTTGTTGTTTCCTGCTACAAAAAAGGACTTTCTAAAACGCTCATTAGAAATATCTACAACTAATTATTTTTTTTTTTTTGTTTTGGCTCAATCGCTCTTTCTTGTGAGGACTTATGAGGAACTGTTTTCGCAGAAAATCTACCAAACTTCGTTTTCCTCTAAGAGCAGATAACTTCTTTAAATTTGTTCAGCATCCCACTACTTGATGGCGGGATTATTAAATGTTTGGCTTGCATCTGAATGTCTTTCTAATTTGACAACTAAATTATATGTATACCCTGTGAATAAACTATGAATGAAGGTAAGGGTTTTGCCTATTCCACCACAAATGTATTTCAGTGCTGAGATATAAAAGTTGCCCTTTTGCGTCCGACATATATTAAACTTTGTACGAGTAGTATCTTGGTAGAATTTATTAGTGCAGGACGAAGAATTTATATAGTAGGGTCCAAAAAACCTTAAACAAAGATGCACATACTCAGTATCTAACGCATTGCCATACAAACAGTAATTGCACATTTGCCCTCAGGTCAATGAACATTGATCGCAGAATAGAAGATGACTAATTCTCAAGCATCTGATTTGAAGTATTTTCTACCAAAATGTGCTAAAGTTTGACATTCGATCGTTGAAGTGATGACAAGAGACACCCTTAGCGAAACCAATGACATTTTCGTGATTATCACCAGAACCTTGATATTGATTGATCGATTAATTGAAAGCCTTACCCTGGTACAATAAAACTTAAAACGTAGTGAGGACCGATGCTTACTCGTATCAATTGAAATAGTCGTATCATATGCACACCTTGAAGGATTGTCTAGTTTCTTCAGTGTACGTCTTATACATGCCAATCATAAATTGCCACCAAAGAGTCAGTCTTTTTGTTGATGCATGCAAAAAAGGCATATGGCCCGGGTGAACTAAATTTAGGGAGGAAGAAAAGAGAGGTACCGATTAACACTGATCTTAAATATTTTCAAGTTAGAACGAATAGGGAATATAGAGCTCGACAGGGCATTCCATAATCAAGTGGTACGGCATAGGAACGGATCACAATATTTTAGAGTACGTCCGAAAGTATGTTTCAGGAGCACACGAGCATTCATATCGAGACGGCTGTTATGGTTAAAGGTTTGAAAAGGCAGATTGCTACATGCATGGAGCACTGGTGGTGAAAATAGCGATAGAGCACGGTGAGAGAGGAGACATTTCGTCGGTTATCGCACGGTTTTAAATCTTATCTAGCAGGTGCGGAGATGTTTTAGGAGCATCTGACCAGATGTGGGCATTTTACTCCAATTTTGGGCGGATGAATGCCATATATATTAAGGCCAGATCAGAGGGGGTGAAATATTTCTTACATCGTTTCTGGAAACCCAGACATTTCGCAGGATTTTTGAAGACATCAATCATGTGGTCATCCCAACGTTGGTTGTTATTGCCACACATACCGAGAATGGAAAGTTTTTCGGTTTCGACGATGCAAGTACCATTCATGGATAATGGCTGTGTGTTTAGATTTCGCTTTAACGACAGCAGACATCAATGTGTTTTGGAAGCATTAAATTCCACTGTGTTGATAGTTCTCCAAATGGTTATGTTGTTAATATCGGAATATACCTATTATAATTATATTCCAATATTAACAACATAACTATTAAAACACGCTGGCGATCCAGTTCTGCCAACGAAGAGCAGGAACGATATGAAAAATATAGAGTACTGTCATCAGCAAAGGAATATATTCGATTAGAAGTAGCAGCCAAGAGATCATTGATCAAAATT
This sequence comes from Volucella bombylans, assembly GCA_949129095.1. Classification (NCBI taxonomy): domain Eukaryota; kingdom Metazoa; phylum Arthropoda; class Insecta; order Diptera; family Syrphidae; genus Volucella; species Volucella bombylans. Next base: position 102,899,757 of record OX422140.1, read on the forward strand.
AAAAAGAGCGTCGGAGACAAACCGGAGTCCTGGGGCACACCAGCATTTATTTTGCGTATATCAGATTTGAAACCATCCAAAACAACTTGAATTGAAAGGTGATTTCTATCGATTGAAGAAAAGAGTCACCGATGCCAAAAGCCCGCATTTTCGACAAAAGAGCCTGATGCCAAACTCTGTAAAATGCCTTAGAAATATAAAGTGCAACTATTTTGCTTTCTCCGAATTGATATATGTTTTGGTTTCACTTCCCTGTGAGATATGCCATAAAATTACCAGTGGACCTGTTGCTACGAAAACCGTACTGCCGGTCATTGAGATTCAAGATCAAGATCCTTGAAAATAATGGACGAAGGTGCAATGGGTCTATAGGAGGAGAGAGAAGCATACTGGGACGTTTTTTAAGAAAGGGCTGGACAAATATTGCTTTCCATCTGCTCGGAAAGAGTCATAGCTTACGGATGCTGCTCTGGCCAGAGCTAAAGGTGCCTTTGCCCTTACAAAGAGACTGTTTTATAGCAGCCAACTCGATGCGAGGGTAAAGGTAATCTGCTACATGGCCCTTATCAGGCCCATGCTGGTATTTGGTTGTCCCGTGTGGTTCAATGTACGAGCAAGCTTAATGGAAAAGATTCGGGTGTTTGAGAGGGCTTGCCTTAGGGCCTGTCTTCGCTTGTACAGAACACCAGAGTCGGAGTACAAAAAATTTTATCCTAATGAGGTCCTTTACAACAGGGTGAACCTAATACGAGTGGACAACTTCGTAATTAAGCTGACTCGAAGGCACATTGCAAGAGCAATGACGTCGACGAATAACCTGATATCTGGGGCTTACTACCCCAATTACCTTTACCACGAGAGTGTGCGCTCTGACGGCTTCGTTCCACCGGAAGCATTCCTCTACCTAGATCAGAAAGGGTTGATCCAGGATAGATCAGCGGTGCCGTTAATTTTCCATGTCGCTCGGACAGCTGGGGACAGGCGACTCAACTACAACAGAGACGTCGCACACGGCAGTGTGGATCGCCTCAGGTTCAGTAGGGCGGTGGGGAATCGCGATAAGAGGGATGTCGTTCGGCAGCACCAGCATTTCTGGTGGTTGAATGATGGAGAAGATGATTCGTCGTCGTTTCCGTCAATTACGGACCAGCCTCACTAATGAGGCAGAGCTGACCAATCTGTTTTCTCTGTGAATAGCGGTGGCCAGCTTACATAGGTTTAGGTTAGCATTTAAGAAACATATACATATATCAGTGTATACAAAGGTGTATACTGATGTATGTATATGATTGTGTATAACGTCTATGTGTGTTTATGTGTGTATTGTACAGTTAGTTTAGGTAGGCTAAGGTTTATTTTAAGTTAGATACTAAGTTTTTATTAAAAATAAAAAATTATGTCCATATGCTAAGTTTTGTTAACAAATTTTTTTCTTAGCTTTAAGTATACAAAATAAATAGTTTTAAGAAAATGTAAATGAAGTCGAAAGACATAGTTATAAGAATTTAGAGTAGCTTAGAGTGCCTGTGTGGGGCCAGTAAGTTAGTGTAAGATTATTAAGTAATTGTAAGCTAGCATTTAAGCATTTTTTGTTAGAATGTAAGAGTTAGTGTTAAGAAAATAAAATGCATATAAAACTAAACTAAAACTAGTCATAGCTTACGCAGTGGTTTGTCCAACGTGGAAGAACACCCCTTCGGAAGGAGGGGGTGATATCTGACATCTGAACCAGCGGATTAGAGAATGTTAAGATCTTTAAGTGCTCTTGCTACTGCGGTAGTGCGAAAATATATTCGTCCCATTGAAGATTCGACGCACTCAAGTGTAGACGGAGACAAAGCACAATCGTTGCACACAAAGTGTGCAGCAAGCAGATTGACTTATCCAAAGAGCTGACAGCTGGAATGTAATTGGGAATGAGCGTTGGGATAGTGCATGAGGCTGAATTTCTAATGTTTTTGACGAACGACCAACATTTTTACTACCTTTGGGACATTGTTGTATTTTTTGCCTCGATTTTTGGTCGAATTGGAATTTCACACTCTTAAGAAGGGAGTTGCAGTCATTTCTGGAGCGTTTGAACTTTTTTCGGTTTTCCTCTGTCGCTGCTCATCGCCAGCTTCTCCTTTGTGGCCAGCATAGCGCTTCACAAGTCTCGATTCAATTGATCGGAGAAAATCAGTGCCGGTTCATGTCTCTACCTTTCGTATATCCGTGAAAATGTATATCGAGTCTTGTACTGTCATTAATCTAAGGTTGCTAGTTTTATTTGTGAATTACCACCATATTAAGCTGCCGTAGTTTAAGATGAGTCTAACGATAGCCGTGTACATCCATAGGATATTTTTCTCCCAAATATACGGATCCAAGCGTGGAAAGCGATCATTGCTTTCGTTAGACATTAGTCGACATTGAACTTAGTTTAACCATACCTAGGTATTTGACACTGCTCGATAGTCGGAGTGTTGTCCCATCTATGGAAGGAAGGTCAGATACTGACATTATCCTTTTATGTGTGAATAGAACAAGCTCTGTTTCTTGCGGTTAATTCCCAGTCTGGAGGAACTTCCGGGTGACCATAAGAACTGGCTTTTATTTCCTCCCTTTTTAGGTTCAGAAGTATTTCATTGTCCACTAGGGTCAACAGAAAAAGTGATTCACTCTTCCTTAAGAGGTACCCCTTGAGGTGGCGACCCTGATACCTAGTGTTGCATTGATGTTCCTGCCGCGAAGCATTCAGGTTATCAAGTACGTTAGTGCCGGATGGACTCCAGCATTTCCTAGGTTTCTACATATAGTGGCAAAGTTGACATTGTTCAGGCCTCCTTCGATGTCAGGGAAAACTGCTAATGTGTGCTCTTTTTCGTGAAGACTCTTTTCATTCATGCTGACAATTTCATGTAAAGCCGTTTCCGTGCCTTTACCTTTTGTCTAAGGCTAAGTTTTCTGGGTGCAGATTATGAGTGTCAAGCAGGTTTTCTCAAGTTCTTAAAGTGAATGAATGATGGCCTGAGGCCTTTTGAATGGGTATGGCTGGTTTGACAATGAATACTACCTTTATTTGTCTCCAGCATTTTAGCACATATCCATACATATGCTACTGCTGAATAGTCCTTTTAGTAACGGTATCACAGCCTACTTTGTTTTTTGAAGAATCATTGGTATGATCCCGTCCAGTCTATAACCCAGCTTATTTTCTTTTCTTCTAGTATCCCATATGGGATTTCGTATTGGCTAGGGAAGTATGTGTCTGTATTTGCTACTGGTGTTGAAGTAGGAGTGCATCCAGGATAGTGAGTTTCTAACAGGAGTTCGAAAGTTTCAATGTTGGATTTCGTGTAGCTACTATCTGGTAGTTTTAGATCACTACCTACTGTAGGTTCCTTAGATATGACTTTCCTTATCCTTAACCCGTTCTTTAAATGTTGGAGCAAAATTTTCTCCACGATTTCTTTTTTGCGCTGCAGATTGCTCTTTTGCGTTTCCTCAGACTGACCTTATATTTGTCCCAGACGGCACACAGGTTTGAGCTTTTAGCTGGATTGAAAAGTTTCCTAATTCATTGAAGTTATTTAGTCCGCGAATGCGGGAAGTTCTTCGATTTCTTGATCTTCGTAGGGAAGATCGTCCTTAATTTTTCCGCTGCATTATCTATTTCGTTGAGGGTTTCCATTTTGAGTCAATTGAGGACATAAAGTGTTTTTTTTAATAAGGCGAACTCAGATAGTACTCACCTAACCAGTACTATCACTAGCATACATCAGAACTTCTAAATCTCTTTCATACTCGTAGATCTTAGGGATTAAAGTGCTTCTTTATAGTAGAAACAATGTGAACTGATTTTAGTTGAAATGCCGTCTAAGTTTTAAGTACCTGATCCACGTCCCAGGAATATGGGACGTAAGACTTATTTAGACGACCACAAGTTGTGTGAACTGGCGATACCACAAATACCTTCTTAGTTTTCTGCATTGATCATGCAGATGTCCGCCATCGCCACCTTAAGCCATAAAGGGTATGCATTTTACTAAACTACTGCCAAACTGGAACAAACAAATTGCATGATGTGAACTAATAATACTAAATGATTGTCACAAGGTAGTGTCTTGTATGTTCTACAAAATTCTTAACCTAATCACTGTTTGAAACTTTTTCCTGGCAAACAAATTCAGACTCAAAAAATGTGGAAGTAATGCCATGCATACAATTTTCTAGTAGGTACTCATGTTTTGGTCTATCGAGAAGGTTCCATAGCGATTGCCTTACTTTTGGCGTTCACATGCCGATGGTGCATAAAACATGACCCATTTCCTGGTTTCGTTTATTGTGTATGTCATTTCGATTGCCATGATGAATTTAACTCCAAAAAGGAAGCCAGGATGTGGCATTCGTATTGACAAAATTTCACTGCTCACTTCATTTTTACTTTGTTATGGTGAGCTAAATACCCCCACACTCTCTGTTGTGGTATCCCTCGTTCTTTGAAACCCGGTATGGGCTTTTTTTTTTGATTTTCCTTAACTCATTTAATGAGTCGTTTTACTTCTTTTTCCTTCGGAGAAGTCTATTGCCGACATTTGTTTTGTGCTTGAAAAAATAATAATAAAATAAAAACGAAACCAAAAAGCCCACGAAAGTAAAGGATACGAATGAAACTCAGTCGCGTGACAATACCTCTTGCCGTCAAGAAGGAGTGAATTCTATGAAACAGCAAAGAGCTCCCTCCCAGCCGAAGTAAACATTTCATTTCGTCCTTGTTTCTCGGTTTGGTTTTTCTCTTTATTTTTAATATTGAAAGAAAAATTGAAAACCACACACAAAGCGGAAAATAGGAATTTATAGGCCTTTTTCTCGGTCGAATTCCTTTTTGAGGTCTTGTCGCAATGTACCAGTACGAGTACAAGTAAGAGTACCTATGTATGCCGCAGCCTTTATAACCATCTCAAGGATATAAAATCGCTCACGAACCGAAAGAACCAACATAAAAAAAAAACGTACACCAAATTATCCCGAGTTTGGAAAGGATATTTTCGGCGTTATGTCAGGATATAAATTAATTTTATTTGAAGGTATTATGATTGTGTGGCACAGATATAAGTACAGGTACATGAACATGCATAGCTACAGGCTCAACAATAGTGAAGGATATAACTCAGAAAAATTATTACTGCGCCCGTTGTGGTTTTTTAGGATTTTTTCGGTGTTCTCGTACGGCTTTATTGGCCGTAGTAGGACGATTTAGCGGCGCTGTGCCACCTCGAATGTGTAGGTTTATTCTAATGGAAAAGAGATCTCTTGCCGCGAGTATAAAAGTAAAAAATCAAATATTCATGAGTTATGAAACCTTAATGAAGCCAAATGACAAGTTAATATTTGCTGTTGTTGCTCTTGTTTTGGTTTAAGCAAGGGTGTGGAGGGATATGAAATTGCGTCAAGTAAATTTGTAGTAAATTATTTATTCAGGGATCGTCAGTTGCGAATTGTGATAGTTATTTAACAGAATGCGATGTGTTTGGGTTGGGTTGAGTTTGGTTTATGGGCTGTAAATCAGAAGATTCTAGGTTATCAAGCTACCGGAAAACAAGGGGTATGCCGTGGCAGTATTTCTTCAAAAAGTTCAAAGGAATCCAGTTATGTATGAGTAAGGTTTCTCAAATTTCATATTACTACTTCGTCAACCCATTTCCGTCTGGCAAGAATGGCTCGACAGAATGCTAAATTAAGCTCTGTTTGTTTCACACTATGACATAACAAAATTGAACACTGTCTTGGTTTTGAAATCTACGATTCGCAAAGAAGCGAATTTTGCAAATTGCAATAGTCTTCTTAAAATGGAATTCAAATTTTAGGACTTTTTTCGCAAACACTATTATGAAGTCTCTTGCAAAGTCAGTAATTATTGCTTCTATTGGGATGAGTAAGCGAGAAATTACGTCATACAAACATCCTTCAAATGGTATGGAAATATTGTTCCAAATTTCTGTTGTAAAAATACTGTGCTAGTCTGTAATACCATAGCCCATGAGGACATTTTCTCTTTATTGATACAACTTTGTAAGCTGTACTCAAGATCTTTCAAGCAAAGTCTCATTTCAATCGCTTGATCGCTTTTTTAAAACCGAAATCTTGTCGTGCGATACGTATTGCCTGTGTGTTGCTGGTGCAAATGACCGAGCCTGAGAAGACTAGTAATTTCAAAGGTCCACCGGCATACTGAAAATCCGTGTTTTTCTAGTTCTATCCCGTTATACGAGTACATAGACCATGAATTCCTCTGATGATCTGGTTTCACTGATGATAAAGTAAAGAAGCTCTTCATCTATTGAATGAATGTTCCATTCAGATTGCTTGTGCTTTGTCTGGTTAGTGTGGATGGTTGGTGTAATGCTGGAGGTAAAAAGGATAACATTACATCATGTAAGCGTTACTGTGATCAATGTCCATCATTCAACCTCAGTGCTTGTATGTTATGAAAATGCTCTCAGGATGGAATTTCTGCCTCATCACAAGCATGATAACGTAAATCAGAGCAAGATTAGACTGCCTACTGTTTTGCTGATGTTCTCTTTTGCCAAAACGTTTCTGCCAATTTGAATTACAAAGACAGTTGTCTAGGTATATGTTACAAGCCACAAGACATTACCCTTTAATTTCAGCGCGATATCGGGAGGTCAAGAGTGGTTAACGTAGAACTAATAAGTTAAGAAGGATTTGGTTTGTCGTTTAGTTTTTTTTCCTTTGTTTTCTATTTAGACGTTCCTTCAGATCAGGATTGTTTTAGGACTATTACCAGCAAGCCTTTCCATTCAGAATGATCGTTAGTTACCTTCAGTTATGCATACTGAGTTAGCTAAGATGTATCTATCCCGGTGTTTCTTTTACAAGCGACAAGCTTTACTCATTTTATGCAGCACCACCCTATGAGAGAAAGAAATCCAGCACATCAGTTTGGTTATCCCTGATGGATTTTTGGCGGCGTTTTCGTTGGTTTTTAGTTGAGCTGCTTGCGGGATAGAAGCCCCTGAGTGATTAAGGTGCACTCGATCAACAAAGGTCTTTCCGATCTGTTCTGATTGTAGTCGTCCGACGTCAAGCTTCTTGACAGTATTTTCCCTTTTTTAACGATATCCAGTATATCTGCAACTGTAACCAACATATAACAGAGTCAATACTAGCCCCTCGGGAAAAGCGGGTTGATTGATCAGAAAGTGCTTTGTGAATGCGTGTTTATCAAGACACTGTGCAAAATCTATTATCCTGCATTCATTGTAAAGGGTAAAAATTGTAGATTTTGTATTCGTTCATAAGTAAATAGTACAGAGTTTTGTATGGAATAGTATATCGGGTAAATGTCTTCCGCGGCTGTGTTGTTATATACGCACTCTTTTTTGCTCATGACTCATGTAATAATTGAATTGTTACCTGGGCTGTATGGCATATGGCACCGTCATGTCGTCTGCATCCATATCTTACAATTTAGGCATACAAAACTGGATAATGTCGTGATAGCGAGCACCATTAACTGTTATCCTAAAGAATACAAACCTCCAAAGCGGACTTCCTCCAGAAACCGTCACGCCCATCAGAACCAATTGTTTCCAAAACAAAACCTTGCCAAACTTCTTAATTAATTTATTTTTGGTTTTCTTTAACATCAGAGATATCAGAAAGGATGTTTGTGATCTTACCCGAGAAGTAGTATTCTCTAAAATTTTCCTGCAAAAAATTGAAAGCTTGCCAACGATAGCAGAACTAAAAACAGTCCTGTATAGCCCATATCTACAGCTGCTTTCGTAGTCGCCCTTAATATCGATGAAGAGATGCTTTCGACTTCTTGATATTTTGCCATGATCTATTGAATTGTGAGAAATTGATTTTCATGGCCTAAAAGCACAGGCGTGCACACTTCAGGCGCACAGGCTTCAGGCGTGTATAATTGTATTTTTGGCCGATGAACTTTTGTCGAGTCAATGGGATTATTTCTACAATTATTATATTTTCTGCAAGGCAAATGTTGATATCGATTGCTTTCAATGAGTTTTCTTTTCACTTTATGGTCGCAACAGTAGCATTTCTCAGCTCTCCAAAATATGTGTTTGCTCTTAATTGTATAGCAACTCACAGTCCTATAAAGAAAAGACCCTCATTTACCCAACACATCATCGTGCATCTGTAATGACCCAAAATGTGTTCAATTCATTCGGAAAGTTATATAAATTCTCCTGAAACAAGAGACACTTCTATAATACTTACCCCAACTGTTCGTTCGTTCGTTCGTACGCTAAGAACTAATGCGTCCTTTTATTATCCAACCACATGACCTTCACGACCCTTCTGACAAAGCTTTGATAAAAAATAATAACTTTATCGCATTCGACATGTGCGCACCAAGTGAACACACAATTAAAAATAAAACTTCATCCATACGATCTGTCCGATACCCCAAGATTCACCTACGCAATCTGCTCCATCAACAGTTTCAACTCCATCTCCAGTTCCAGCTTCAGCAGCAGTTCCAACTCCAGTCTACAGCAAAAGCATCTTGTGACGAATTATTCACCAAGGACTCACACGTTCCCAGCTCGAAATGAGCCAAAAATTACTCCGCCCTTGTTCTATTCTGAGCACAGTCGTGCCCCCTGCCAGTTCCCTGGAAACGTCATAAAGAATAAAATAATGTATACGCAAAAATTCCCGCCATAAAACGAGCGTTTTTACGATTGCATACTCATAAAAATGCTATTTGCACTAAAAATGTAAAAATTAGCCCTTGTGGTGGCTGGCGGTTGGTGTCCTGGGTAGCGCAGGGAGATTTCTTAATATGGGGATGAGTACGAGAACTTGCTCTCTCTCGATGGCAGCTTCGCAACCAAGCCGACTTAAATGTACTTTTATGAGCACTAACATTTTTAATAAGGCAATGAAAATTGCCCAGAGCCAACATTGCAACTATCGCTGGAGCATGTACGGACGTACGTACGAATACGGCTACATACGCGTCGTGGTCGACACGGGTAGGTAGGTATTTGCTGTGTGAATCTGCTCATGGATCCTTGCGTGAGGGATGATGTCGGTCGAAGCTAAGGGGCGTAAAAAATCGTAAAGCAATGCTTGGATACAGTAAAACCCAAAACCACCACAACGCTGTAAACAGCAGTGAAATGGATTCTGGTAGTCATAAGTTGTAGAACATTACGAGCCTAAGGCTGTAGAAAATACCAGGGTGGCCCAAAGTGCTTTACCCAAAATCGGAGATGACTTCTGGGTCCGAGTGTGGCCTACCTGTTTTTGTAGTTTTTTTTTTTATTGCTTTCTTCGAAGGCGAGTACGTTAGTGTTTTATGTGGCCAGGAGCACCAGCCAACGCGTACAATTTTTTTTTTTTTGCTTTTCCTTTCCTGTTTTTTGGGAAATCCGAGATAAGGAGGATTTAGAAAATAAAACTCTGAGGTTCTATTCGTTTTGCCATTTCGTGTATAAGTAGGTATGTGCCTTTTGTTTCGAAATGAATGTATGTTGCCTTCTTAACCACCACTCCAACTCTAAGGGTGGAATGTGGGTGTTTTATGCTTACTCTTAGTCTTGGGGATAGAACATGGAAATGTATTTAAGCACAACATCATATAAAGAGGGCAGCAGATTGGTACTTGTATTTGTAACCAGTTTTGACCCAGTTTGTGTTTTCGCTTTTCTAAATTGGGGGATGCACGCTTGACCAATGCTAAATGAGTCTTACGCTTGAGTACGAATATGTGTGTATGTTGGTGGTAGAGGGATTTTAGATTTTAATGCATTTTACATGTGGGAGCTGTGATTATAAATAAATTTGTGTTTTGCCATTTATTTCGCACAATTCGAGGTGGTTGGAGGGGATGAATTAAATGTTGGAAGGGATTTAATTTACATTGCTGTTGGTCATTGGGGTTTAGATGTCCCGCTGTTATTTTTAAGCTCTACAACTTAAACCACTATACGACAATGTGAAGTGGATTGTACTGAATTGTTTAGACAATGTTTTGTGTTTTAGGATTTCGAATTCAGTTGTTTCGCTTAACCAATAGGACAACATCTCCAAAGGTATTGTTCATTAGTTTGATGTTAACAGCAATTTTCAAGGAAAAATAACCACAAGACGATTTAATGCAAAATATAGGAAGATCGAAATTATTAACTATGCAAGTGACCCTTCTAGGAAAAGAATGTATTTCCAAAGATGCAGGATACTGCTACTTCAAACGGCATCGAAAATGATCGCTTTATTACTTTGTGAGTTTCTTAAAATAGCTACTCAAGGGTATTATTTTGTCCGAAGTGTCCAATATAGGATATTGGCCATCAGCTCTAGAAACCGGCTTCGAATTTTACAAGGCAGTGCCTGAACTAAAAAACCCATAGTAAATAAAATGTGCGCCCAAAGAATTTCGAAGTCTGGCATCATTCCTACTAATGAGCCTCGAAACGCTTCACGGTCTCCAAATCGAGCGCAGGGAGACAAAACATACTGTCGAATTGTCACACAAAAAACCGTTTGAAACTGTACTGCATTCCTTCTTACGACCAATTGAAAGTTCAGCCTCTTTTAATAGGCTGCTTATCAAATTAGAGGACACAGAATGTGGTGTGGTAGTTTACGCAGATCATGCTATATTTTATTTGTCCGGAAATCAACCACAGGCACTAACATTTACTAGTTCATTTCAGGCATATTCTCCTATTGGACAGGTAGTACGGACATAGCGTAAATGCAGCTTAAAAGGAGGCAGTTCTCCATTTGTTCACAAGAAAAAATCAAGATAGCCTACATCACACCCAAGTCATCGTCATCCCGGAGAGCAGGTTCTGAAGTGGGAATAAAATGTTGCACAGCGAAATAAAACAAGCTCTACTATAGTTAACCTCTCCACAAGTTTTGGGCGTACAACACAAAGCCATACACTAGACCAACACCACGGCCGTGAGACCAATTCTTACTTAGGTATAGCCGTTTAGTGGCCTGCACCAGAAAGACCGCAACGAGCTGCTTGCGTAAGTATCGCTGGGGCGTTAAGAACCTTTTCAACGTTGGTTCTCTAAACTTTGCTCCTTTTGGCATGCAAATAATTTTGTTTTCAGGCTGAGAGAAACTTAATGTAGGACATATCAGTCTACTTAACCAACATCCCCCAATCAAGTCAGCTCCAATTATGTGAAAATGCCTCAAGGTCGACTCCAATTATCCAGTTTTAGACAGAAACGAATGGAGACAACCTGACTGTCTTCAGTAATCAATTTTATTTTTTCATATCGTTGCCTTATAGGTCGTCTCTGAGGACCTTTACAAACACAAAGCCTTTAGTCTATCCCACATACTGTCTTTGTTTAAAAGCTATAGCGTCTCGGGGGCAATAAGGCGTTAATAACGCCTGCGCGCCATCTTGCTGGGTTTTCCGCAACGTGCCTCAGCTCTCTCCATCTCTTTTTAAGTGTCCTCAATTCTCCGTTAACTGTTTTGCGCCATGCCTGCCTTAGGCGGCCAGCCATCCTGACTAGGTTAGCGCGTTCCATTGCATAGCGTGTTTCGTAATGGACTTGTTTTCGATACTTAAGGTGTTATTAGTCCACAACCATTTTCTTCTTCTTATAGTGATGTCGATTGGCTCTTACCCCGTTATAATATGTAGCTATACATTTGAGATTCGGTTGGATCAAATTAATTTAAAAATGATGCGCATGCATACGTTAACGAAGGATTCTATCATTCGAGTGATTGCTGTGATCACCTTCCAAGTATTGCACCCATAGAGCTGTACTGACTCGACATTGCAGCGAAACAGTCGCAGCTTGATCTTAGTGCTGTGAACATTGCTTTGCCACATTCCGAGAGTAATCAAGATGTTCCAGGTAAGTTGTCATTGTTCATTGAAAGCAGAGGTGATTTCCTCCGACGGTCCTGTGCTGATATGTAACGGCGCTTATTATCACCCCGAAAAGAAGTGATGCGGTGATAAAATACAGCCCTGTCGAACTCCGCCAGGGATATCAAGGGCTTCTTATAACTTACCGTTGTGTAGAACTCCTTCGTATGTGCCCTTTATAATTTAGTAACGATTTTAGCAGCAATACCCCTCCTGTGCAAGGCTTTATATATAAAGTCCCTCTTCACGGTATTAAAAACCAGGTAGAGCGGAGACCTATACTTGACCGATTGCTCTATGATGATCCGCAAGGCGTTCGTACGATCGGTGCAGGAAGATGCAGAGCGAAAGTCTGTTTGTTCGATATCGAGAGTTGAGTCTAAATGTACTTTGATGTTATTCAGAATTAATCTTCGCTAATACAATATGTTGGCCACTGCCGTTAAAAGACATCTTACGCTGTATTTCCTTTCTTTTCACGCCGTGAAGGGTTTTAAGTTTAGTTTTCTCTGCTGCTGAGATTGATGTAATCTAAACTTTGAGTGAAATGCGCTCCTCGATCCGTCTCAGTTGTTTGTTCAGATCTGTTGACTGTTACTACTCCTAAGCTGAGATGGTCCCTGAATTGTTATTGGACTGCGGAATCGGTATTGTACCATGTTGGCAAGGTTGCTAGTCATGGATGCAGTATGAAGGCGTACTTTAGCTACCATAAGATGGTGGTCGGTGTCGGCTCTACGAGTTCCTAAATCGCCGACTTATACCGATATCATATCTGGTTTGATGTTCTCTGCCTGCCAGATGAGACCCAGCTAATATTGTGGTAGTCCCTTGCTCAAACAGAGTACCTCCAATGACTAGGTGGTTGGTATTGCAAAAATCAACTAACCGCTCGCCATTGTCATTTCGGTCCCCAATGCCATGAGCACCCATTACATGGTTTGAGCGCAGTACTGTCGTTTCTTACCTTAGCATTGAGGTCTCCCACCACTATCACGATGTCACGGTTGGGCGTTAAATTGTAGCCGGCAGCTAATTGATCGTAGAGGCTGTCTTTTTCGTCCTCAGTCGGGCATTCCGTGGGTGCGTAGCATTGGATGATGGTTACCTTTTTTACAGTACTCTGGAATCCGACCGTTAATACCCGTCATTAGCCACAGCAATTGTCCTGTTTTGTGGTATAGGAGACTCGCAATTTGTCTTCTCCACTTCGCAATCTCCGAAGAGGCTCTCAGATGGTGGCATGAGGCGTCGTCAAATGTGGCTTACCAGCGCTGCAAGGTGTTCGGCCTTAACTCCCGCCGAATGATGTTATTTCTACGAGGTCAATACTAGTCATTTACCATCCACACATACTATACCGAGCCGGACAGGAAGTCTCAGCTGAATCCACTCCCCACGTAGGATATTGTAGTATATTTGACAGTCAAACAACAATCAAATCCCTCGCTTCGAACACGTTAAATTCGACATTGGTTAGCAGCTGCTGCATATCTTACAATGGATGGTTAAACAGCTCAAAATCATGTTGGGTTTGGGGACGTCCTAGGGTATCGCTGATGAAATGCTCAGATTCATAGAAACAAATTGTATACAGCTTGAAAACGTCAAGCCACCAATGTCCTACGTCAAACAAATGGCATCATATTAAGTACTCTTAATTATTGATCACACAAATGAAGAGTAAGATGACTCTGTTGAGCGCGTCCTTTGCACCTTCCCTGCCCTGTCACGCAACAAAATGAAGGCAGTTAAAACTTTCTATATCTAAATTTTACGTTCCAGTATTAGCTAGGGCATTGGCTGTCTCAGTACTATCACAATATGTAGACTTACAACTGGTTTAAATCTATCTCAACGTAGACCAGTTGCTCTGACTTTACTTTACTTATTGTAGACGATCTAAGAAAAGAAACAGAAATTATATTTTTTTGGATTTGCCACGTTTGTATATTCTACAACAAACTTAAGACTGTTGAGAAGTAGACACGAATCTATGAGATTTGATAGGAAAACAGGAAAACTTAAGCACGTTAGTTTTACTGTTCGCGTTCGTTCGTGTCGTACGGGGGAGTGTGCTTGATGTGAGAACGTGCCTTGATGGCTTAAAGCTCTTAATCCACTTTTATTCAATTGTTCGATTCATGAGATCGAGTTCCACAACGAGCTAACTGACAAGTTGGAAATTTCTCCTTAAACAACAGCATGCTAAGCGAAGGTTCAGGCTTTTATGGTTCCAGAATAAAACCTCTGCTCAGATTGCCAGAAAGAATTCTACAAGTCTCTAGCGTTACAAAATGAGAATCAATCGCTTTTATACTTAATCTGAAACACGTTTGCCATAAGATCAGCTAACGCTTAGCTCTGGACCGTTAGTATGTTAGGGCATTGAAGAGACTTAGCCTTTATAACAGATCTGATGCCTCTATATTTAAAAAGTTACATACTTTTTATCTTTACGTCTCTGTGTATTGGTGTCGATATTTCGGCCTACAGGGCGCACACATAACGGTGATTATATGTATCTATATTGTTGGCTGACCTGATCACGCTAAGTCTTTCGCGGATAATCTTTTTCAGTATATTCCTTACTGTGTACTGTGTCCGGCATGTATTAGTGTATATACGGCAATGATTACTCTGAGGATGTGCCACCTTTTGGGTTTCGTACCAGCCTCTGTCTTTTGTACTTCAGAAGATATTACCTCCTATCAGGAATTTTGTATAGAACATATCTACCCGACGTCTCTGTTGTTGGCACAAAGCTCGAGATTCATTCCTGAGTATTCGTATCAATGTATCTACTCGTACTTTTGTGATACCTATTATTTCTTATCTTTTATTATTAATCGGGGAAGATTCATACTGTCATTACTAGCGAGTAAGCTGCCGACTTTTGTGTGCTTCAACCGGTGAACCTGTTGTACTACGTTTCAGCTTGTTCATAATTTTATATGCACTTTTCTTAGGAATTCAAGTTTTCTTGCTGCTGGCGCCTTCACATTTTGAAGCACTCAGCTTTTAGCTTAGCAATCGTTCCATTAGTACAACGATGTTCTTTCTTTTTCATTTGCTCTTCGTGGCACGTATGCGCCTTGTCCTCGCGTAAGCCTATGTTTCAATCGACCATCTTTCTTTCTAGGGTACTACTTTTCTAGCCAAACGTTTAGTCTTTGCTGATTCTTTCTGTACTAAGGATGTCATGGCTCTATGATCTTAAGACTGAAGTCACTGTGGTCACATTGAGTATATACATACATAAATTGAGGATTTGCTACTTTGTCATTCTTGTTCAGGCTCCGCTGACGAGGCTTAGTTCGACGATGGACCACATCAGTCATACATCAGCGACAGATATGAGCAGAATCTGGTAGAACTTTGTGGGATTTAATAACTAAATAAATGAATGACCTTAATTTTAGCGAAGTTGAAGTTTGGGGTTTTGTGTAGGCACGTACTCGACTGCGCAGTTTTCACCAGTATCGTTGCTTTCTTTGTTGGGTCATCTGTAAGCTACAGCTTCATGTACTGATTCCCTTTCGACGGGCGCATCGAAATCAATCAAGGCAGTGTATCTACTCGAATTGAACAATTTTGTATAATATTACAAGGAAAACTACTGATAATCGAAGAAGCGATCTTTGTAAGTGTACGTGTGTTCTTGTTGCGGTTAAAACGGCGTTGCATTGAAGCTGTTAAATCTCTTTTAAGTGCTTATTCTACATCGATGTCGTTTTTTTTTTCTTTTTGGAATTTAGTCTATCTGCACCTCACTTCTTTCTTATATCTCTAGCTTACAAATAACCCCTCTTGATTTTTGTCAAGTCCCTCATCGTCACATCCGAAGGGAACTCTTAGTCTCTTATATCAAACATCAAATACTCCATGACAAACATCTGCCTGCTATCCGACCTCATACAATGTACCATCTCCATCTCCCAATCCCACAACCAATTTGAAGTGTAAACCACAAATAGATGGATATATTGCGTAGCGAATGCCAAGTGCAAACAAACCAGCAATCAATTTCATAAAGCTTAAAATTGAAATCGCAAAGCAACCGACACTCCTGGGAAGGGGATCGGTTCATCACCAGTTCAACCTGTCTACACTTGACATATCCCTATCACCTTTCGTACTTACCCATTCGCCCACACACATTGGAAACGCAAACACACAAATCAGATATTCTTTGACAAAAAAAGGTGTTTGCACCCAATAGAGAGTCAATTACTAGCGTACACGTTTTTTTTTTTTTGCCACTCTCCCATTGGGATAGCACTTGGTTGAGTGGTGACGATCCTGTTACAGGATTTCACAACTGCCATACAATTCGTTCTTCCACCCTACAATTTGATAATGACTTTTTTGCACTCCACCTTACACATGTGTGTGTACTCGTATAGGAACGTGGCAAACTAAACTAATAAAGCCTACATACCCCTTGTTCATCAAATTGTACCTTCAACACATACAGTATTCCGTATGCCACTCAACTACTACCACCACGATAGCGATGAAGAGTGGCGGAAACATGGTTAATTACATTTTCATTTCATTCGTTTTCATTTGCAGTGGCGCGAATTTGAATGCGAAAGCCACACGTTAGAAAGTGTGTTGTGGAAGAGCTGGAGAACGGAAGAAACATCAGAACGAGGACGGATTCATACGCCATAGAACGACAGTAGCACACACAATGAGAATTTACGATGATAGTAAATTATAAGCCACAGAACGAAGTATCTAACCGCATACGCGGTTCAGTTCATTTTTCTCTTCCTTTTTTTGTTTTATCTTTCTACGCCCTTGGGGTGGTAGTACGAGTATTTATTCTGTGCTACATACCAGTACTCTTACGCAATGGATATCCGTTGTAATAACCCGCACTTGCCCTTAATTCAGATTACTTTCATCGCCGTTCTTTTTCTCTGGGGAGGTTTTCCGTTGATCCAACTCCAAGTTCTTGTCCTAATCAGTGTGGCCAGGTGGATTTCAAAAAAAGGTTCGGTTTTTTAAGAAAATATGTATTACATAACCTGTCCTGAAGGAACAGGACGAACGCTACAGAAATAATGGCAAGGCAAAAGCACTTCATAATAAACAACCATCTGGCCATGTTCTTCAACCCATCCGTCCTCTTGTAGTGGTATTCTGTAGTTTAAATTTGGATCTAAGCTAGGCAGCGTTTCTCTACAATTCAAAGCAGTGCACTCTTTTCAAAATACTCCCCTCATGTCTATTTCTTTGAAAGTATCGTAACATTAAAATTCGATGTCATAATTGGTTGGTTTCGTTTTTAGCAATTTGTCCGCAATTCTTTTCGTCTTCCACCAATATACTTGAAGTATGGATCGTTGGTTGGTTTTCAGATTGAAGATTCTCCTGTCATTTCTTGCCTTGGTTTTCGCATGTCGGCTTTGCAAAGGAATGTCTTCAGATGCCAACAATGTCTCGAGAGCTCAGCAGATGGCACACACTATCATGGTCACAATTCAACCCAATAAGCTATACACGAGTGGTGTGTTTATAATCTACATATATTTGAGTTGGAATGATATACAATTCCAGACCATGGCAGTGATTCTCATGGCGGAAACAGCTGATCTTCAGCTAATCACTAAATTTGACATTTAAAATTTAATTGAGTAAAAGCTAGTTCGGAAATCAAATGTGAAAGTAATTTTTTCGTCTAATCGCCAGTTACATAAACCAAATTGGCACATTTTCATACTCCATAGGCGTGGCTCATGACCATCTTACCAACAGGGATATCGTGCACGTCTCATGAATTAATCAGAAAGTAGTACTACATATTAATGTCGATTTGATTCTTCTATTCTTATTCAAGATTCACTGGTCAGGTGATAGAATGGATACCATTGATGAAAAATTAGAGATACAGGCACTTTAAATTGTACGTAGGCAGTGTCGAAAATACACCTTGAGATTTACTGGAATATGATATAATTGCATCTGTGACTTGGGGTATTCTTCGAACCAGGCACTCTCGTTAAACAACTGGTCTCCTGTCATAAGTTCGAACAATTTTACTGAATTTCTAGTTGTGTATTGCCGTCCTGCTGCCATGTCCTGGCATTTACATATGCTCTACTTTTAGGTCTCAGTCCAAGTACTTCTATTTAAGGAGACCTGACATTCCATTAACTCTTTCTCATAGGCTTATTCACTGTCGATTGTGGAGGCCAAGTGAAACGCAGTTTATCCATAGCACTTTCCTGAAAACATTTTCTCTTTAGCCTACCTAGTTTTCATTAAAGTCCTCTGACTTGTCATCGGCCGTGGAGCATCAACAAAACCTGGGTTTGCGCCAAGTCGTCCACAAAGATCTGGCTTATTCCTTGACATTGTCTGAAGTAAAGTAGCCAACTTCGCGATAAAACTGTTTTCGAGACGTAAGTTGTAACGAATCCGCTTTCTCTTTCGTATTCAATAATTCACATGTACAGAAAATTCTTAAGATGTTGCAAAAACATCTTCGAAGAAGTTATGAAGATTTGCAGCTTCCTTTTGACGGTCTAGTCCACTTTCGAGGTACTACACCTATAAAGAAGCATTGTTTTTACGTTTGACCGGAACTGTTTGTTCGCTTTGCTTTGCGAATCCTATTTTCATATCCAGTTCGGATGCCACCATCTTCTGAGACCATACTTCATTGATGGAGCAACCCCCTTATTATCTCGTCTTAATGTCGGACAATGCTCAATTGCCTTATGTTGAGAAATTGAAGTGCTTTTCCCCTCTATTCTCGTCATATTTATTTTGAATTCTAGCTTTTTCGCCTCTGGCTCCAAGTTTAGGACCCACTGTCCTGTGGAAGAGCAGATAATCGCAATCAGCGTAGACAATATGTATTAAGATACAACATCATAATCCGTCTAAGCTCGATATCCCTGCAGATAAAGTTCAGTGTATTACTTCAATGATTTTTTACAAGGAAGAGCAGTGACGAAAGAATGCAATCTTGTCGTACTCTCGTTTTAATTTCAAACTCTTTTGGTGCCTTACCGTTGTGTGAAAATGACTAGCCCTTAAAAATATCGGTATTTGCTGTTTCGTGAAGTTCGCAGTTAGGTATAACTTAAAAATTTTCTCTCCATCTGGCAAGCTGTTCCTCATCCGAATTCAAAATATGTCCATCTAGTCCTTTTACTAGATGAAGTTTAGAACTTTTACCACCAGCGAGCTCATTAGTAATACTAAACGAAAAGGCCAATTTGTGTCCCCCACAAAACCTCCGTAAGACATAACCGTATGGAGTTGACGAGTTTTTCGTTTTACATCATCCCTCTGGACGTCTCAGATGTGTGCTTATGTCACGTTATGCCAAGTCTTCGTGCGTAACGTTGCGAACAAGGGGCCTATGACCTATGATTACTGTACGCCGCCAATTATTTCATACGGCTTAAATAATCCGAATCATAGGGGATGGCTTAAAACAAAATATCACGTTACCACAGCCCGGTATTTCGATCCGTAATACACTTTCAACTAGTTACCACGACGTCCAGTGTTACATATTATTTGTTATCGCTTTTTCGGTGCCTGCCTTCTATACCTTCTCAGGATCTTATTACCGCGATGATTGCATGCATCGTAACTTATGAATACAGTATTAAAGTTTCAAGAGGCTTTGCGCTGTTTTACATTGCTGCAAAAGTCAATTTTTCATTATCCGCATAGACACTTTCCCAGACGTTCGCAGACGGAACGTTTTAAACTTATTTTATAGGCTTTACTACAGATGTCAAAGATGCTTGCTGGACTCATTTGTACACACTTTTTAAACCGAATACCCGCTACTCTACTTGCACTGCATGTACGTTTCGATTACTGCTTATTGGCAAACCGAGTCTGGAAACGCTGGGACATTTTTCTAGTATCGATCTGATGCCGCTTTTTTGGGTGTCTACTACAATACTAAGTATGTATTGTATATAGGAGTTCGATTCATTATTGCACATCTATGCATTTATGCGCGCTTGTAGAGATTATTATGTAATAAATGAAATAAAAAGTAGGGGACCTAAACGACTTCCTTGTAGTACACCACAGAGATAAAGGCCTTTAGCTTTCTCTTCTGCTCAAATCTGTTAAAACGTGCACTTATTTTAGTTTGAAGTATCTCGCATACACATATTGTACATATGTATGTATTCCAAGATGGCTTCTAATTTTTGTAAACACATTTGCATAACCTTGTTAAAGGATTTCCGAAATTTTGTATACAAAATGTTTATTATGCATAGATTTTGAATTATCAAAATTATGTTAAAGAGGTGATCAAATCCTTAGTATGCATACTCGTACATTGCATTGGTATTGGAACGGTCACACTGCTCCTAGTAATTCATACCAATGTATCTTCGTGCATCTAGCGATAATAAAAGGGAAAATTTTCGTATCTTATAGGTGTTTTGCAATTAAACCTGAGAGACTCAAATGAGTAAATGTGTAAATGTTAATAAAATTACCACCTTCATATCAGCCAACCCTTTTCGAGGAGTGCCCAACCACCTTTCCCCATTTTGTTTCATTATCAAATAACATCCTTGAACTGTGTAATTGCATATAGTCACTTCCTTTCTTCACTTGTACGAGTACATTAATACCCGGCCTGAATTTGTGAACAGAGTATCATACAAGTATGCCATGATAGAGATGAGATGAGATCCTTGTTAAGGGAAATTTACTGCAGATGTACTCGTACTCGTACAAGAACTCATTCCAATAGTAGAACGTCCCATTCCAATACTCACCAGACAGCCTCGTTTTATATTTGATGACTCTGAAAACACAGAAGGATGCTTAAAAAGCTTTCAGCTTTCACTTTTATTTAATTTTCCTGTAATTAGAATGTCTGTGTGCAAATGGTGCAAAAATTAAATAGATGTGTTCTCCAAACAGCGGGTTGGACCGAAGGGAATGTACCAACTGTTAAAGGGGTTTGATTATTTAATTGAAACAGGAAATCCTCCTGTCGAATTTACATTTACACTTATGGCAGGTTGATGAGAGTTGGAGTTGATTCTAAAATTGGTGTTGGTTTTGGAGCCGGTTTTGACGTTTGAGATCGTGGAGTCACTCATGGATGTTTGGTGTTGCGTCTTGACTACTGCCAATTCTGAAACAGGGAAACACACATTTTGTGTGCAAAAAGTGTAAGGATTCTAGAGAAATGCGAACGGTTTTTGTGCTTCATGATTTCATTCTAATTAGAAGGGAACCATAAGGACTTAATTATTGTTAAGTAATTTTTGGAAATAAGACGTCGTACCTCCATTATGACTAAGAGAACGATTCAATTTTGTTTTGTATCGCCCGTTTCATGTTGTACGAAAGTTTATGAGCACCATGTTCAGTTGTGAGTTGAGTAGTTAAGGTTGTGTACCGTTTATGATGAGGTGGCGCTGATACTTGGGAACGCAACAATAACGGTTATGTGAAATTTCAACGAAACAAAAGTGAGGAAGTTGGCGATATCTACAGCAAAACTGAGAAGAGGACTTCTGTTAAATTTCGAGAACATTTAAAAGATGTGCTATCTTGAAAATTGGAAGATACGAGTAGTTGAGATATACAAGAGGTAGAGATAAAGAACTATGTCTTAACTGAGTTTTAAAAGGCCGTTAAATCGTTTTAATATTACTTATTCAAATGTTGCCAACCCATTAAGGGTAGTCTCTGGGTCCAACTACGTGCTTTAGAACTCTTTCGCTTAAAGACAGAGATCTGGATTACTCTTTCTCCAACTCTGCTTGATCCACTACTATGATACAATCGCCAAAGCTTCACGGCGGATATTTTCAGAAGATCGTTATCATCCTAAACCTTCGATTTAAGGTAGTTCGACTAAAGAAAAGTCGAAGGTACGAGGCCTGACAGGTAAGTCTTCATACCTGCTTATTAATTTACTCGAAAAAATTGCAAATTGAAAAAAAAAAACAAAGGCAAAAGATCCCTCGGTCGGAAATGGCACACCACACTGTAGTTTTTTGTTAGCGTTTTTGATTACGTATGTATATTCCGTGCTTTAACATATTATTTTTTCCTTTTGTTTCGTGTTAATTTGGGACTTGACTTGTCCGAATAGGACGGAGAGTTTTTTCTTCACTCAGAGTGGAAGGTTAATAATTCGCAGTAATTATTTGTGCTTGAAACTCTACAACAGTCAAATCTACGTGTCAGTGTTATGCCTTCACACGCAGAATTTTTCTGTCTGAGTTCCAATTACACAACTGAAAAACTTGAAAGACTTGTTCATGGGCAGGATTCGAACCTAGACCCCTCCGAGTGAGAAGCGATTGCTAGTACCACTACACCACGGCCACCCCGCTGACTGCTGTCAGCGTTGCCACTGGCCTTCGGTACTTGATGCTGGTGACATAGGAGTTGTTGAAAGATTTTGGGATACACGTTCGATGAAGATCCCAGAGGTCTCTTACCATTGCAGCTTTTCTACGTTACAGTAGTTCTTGTTTGTTGTGGTGGTTAGGAGATCCGCATTCGCACCTTGTCCGCAGCAAAGTGGTAATCCGAGTCAATGATGGCTGCCAGGAACTGGCGGCATGCCTTGCGTCTATCGAAATGTGATCAATTTGATTTAGAGTTTCATGATCCAGAGACCGCCATTTCCCCTTGTTTATGTTGAGATGCTTAAACAGTGTCCTTGCTATAGTGGTATTTCGTCCTGCCGGAAAGCCAATAAGCGTAAGTCCGTTGCTAGATGTCGTGTTGTTCGTGCTATGACTTCCAACTGTCCTACGAAAGATGTGTGCCTTTTTTATTTTGGCGTTAAATCGTCTAGTACTTCTTACATTCCTCATATGTCTTGTCGAAGAGCTCGTAGAAACATTATTTGGTGGCGTTGTTCTTGTCTCTCTAGGGGCGTGTGCGCATACTAGGCTCATGTTAACGAATTTTGCCTTGATGCGAATAGTTATAAGATACTCAATCACGGAAGCTAAAGACTTCGTGCCAAAATCTACGCGTATGACAAATTCCCATTGGGGAAAGAGCTGTTTTTGTTCCCTATATCAATCAACATAGTAGATATCACCGTTCTTCATCCGCCTTTTGCTCGGCCCATCCCATCGCACTTTCTGGATGGCGGTGATGTCTGCGTGATATTAGTCAAGGGCCTTTGCTAATTACGGTTAATGGCCCGAACATACCACGTCTATATTCGAATGTAGTAGTCTTATAAACGCTGCAAGCGTCGTCAACAGTGAATTCATTTTTATCCGAGGCAATTAGTTTATTCGTCACATCTGTTTAATTTCTTCCATATAGGGTCGTGCGTCCTATGCTACTTGCCGATCATGCCCTTGACACTTTAGTTACATGAGTAAGGGCTTTCTCATACAGTTATCGGGAATCTCCACTGGGAGGTAAGGCAATGACTTCGCTACGAACTTGATTGTTACGCTGGTTATAGGACAGCCCGGTGTATCCCGACCAACCGCCACACAAATATTACTCGACCGATAACGTGCGGTTCAATCCCGACTAGTGATATTTAAGACCGCAAATATGTGCATGGAGCGATACGCCATTTAAGTTGTTCAGCAGTTACATGTTAACTTGAAAATTTTCTACTGGACATCCGAGAGGGCTATTGATTCTGTACTAAAAATTGTGCACGTCAAAGGTCTCGAATTGATAAAGACATCCTGATCTCTCGACCCACTATCCAGCCCAATATGCAATAGCTCTGATTGCTCCATTTCGAACTTTGAATTTTCGTTGGCCTTAGCATTGTATTGGGTGTGAGACTTGTCAGCGGCATGTAAAATTTGTCAGCAGTCACGAGGAAAGCTTGGAAGACCAGTAATTCAACGCTTCACTTTAAACTACTTATGGCCTTTTTAAGACCTTTATCTTTTAGGAATAGGTGTAGTGGATACCTTTTGCTCTACAATGATCTGTCAATTATTAACGCGGTCTCCATAATTGAAACAGTGTGGGGGACGCATGGGGTTGAGTTCAATGAAGTCTGCTCAACTTCCATTTCCTATCAAGGTTGCAGGTTAATTAAGTTTACCCAATTTACTCGTATATCGCCCCTGAAAGGAACAGTTAGTGCTCGTTGGAGCTGTCATTTGTGCTTAACACTTTTGATTTATTGAGAGTGGGCCTGATAGGAATGGTTAGCAAGAAATTTCGAACAGTTCTTCCTTCAATCTGATGAAATTACCCTAATTGAAAATAGGCAAGTAACTATCTTCCTTACTTTAGTGTTAGCTTTAAATTGACTTCGAAAACAAATTCTACTTCTGCCTAATAGGCAGGCTTCCGAATACGTTCGCCCTACATAAAACGCCAGTGAAATTTGAAGGCTGTACAGCGACATTACCAAATAGGTGTTCCGGCACAAGTGCACCGAAAAGCCAAATAGATAATAGTACGTTCAGCACGTACGCCTTCAAATTCAACTTCATCACAAAACTACGCCATCATAGAAGGAACAGAAAATTCAAGGTTTGCCAGATTTGGGATCTGGGAGTAGCCCGATCGACACAGAATCAGGATCTTTCACAAGGAATTTAATCTACTGAAAACTGGATTTAATCCTGAATTTAACAACACTAATGGAAGCTAATCTCCGAAGCGTGGGTATAATTTCAAAATATTTAAGAACGAAAAGGCGCAATGTGATTTGCTGCTGTCGATTACAGTACAAGCAAAGCTTCACTTCAGGTAGACGAATTTGATGTCTCTTAATAGACTTTAAAGCTGGAAATGATAGCATTTGACTAGCCAGAATATTGCGATTTAAAAATATCTCTTCTTATACTCGTATCTAAGACAACATCGTTTAATAGATCAGGATATGTTGTTCGGTCGCTCCTAGCATACTGTTTAGGTATTGGTAAAGTAATTAAAGAACATGCAAAATGAGTTGGTCCTGAAATGAATGACGACTGAAATGAATCTTTAAGTGACAGAGTATGGTGAGGACTTGATTTTTTGAGCATTGGTATTTTTTTTTTCTTAAATTCTTAACAGATATTGGTTCATTTTTGGGTCACCTACTAAATCATAAGGAGTGGAAATAAATACAATGTCACCACATGACTTTGATTAATGGCTGATACATTTAATGAAACACATTTCCGCTAATATGTCCATACAAATGTATATACAGCAATATCTCACACCCCATCAAACAGGCGTTTACTTTTCTTAAGCTTTGTAAACGCACGCTTTAATGACGAAGTGCGTTTTTATGCAAATACCTAGACCTTTCCTCGTGGACTTATTAGAGAGAAAAAAAAAACGGAAAAGAAACACACATTGTCCTTATGCAGTTCTTATGGTAATCATGGTAAAAATAAATTATCGTGATTTGTGTATTTCGTTTTGCATTTCTTTTCTTCCCATTTAATGACATTTTAATGTTGAATGCTAAGTGGGAGGAAAAAACGCATTAGAACAATTTGAAATGCAAAAACGTGTTGTAGTGTTTTTTTTTGTATTGTTTTGCTGCATTAATGGTAGTTATAGAACAATGACATTGTTGAATGTGCTGTTAACTATTCCAGCAACAATTAAATATGCGTTTAGATAATTTTTTTTTGAGCAATGTGGCATGACAAAATATAATATGTATTGTAGTAAATGTCAACGGTTCTTGTGGCTTTTTACGCAAATCAGACCGTTTTTTCTCAGTGAAATTGGACAACCTATGTGAAAAGTAGACTTGCGAGTATAAGTTTATAGTCACATGTCTAACACATTAATTGCTGTGCGATTATCCCATTAAGATTTCGCCTGTCTGTGTTCTATGAATGAATGGCATTTAGAAATCTAACTGTGAATTGAAACTATCTGGCAATAAAAGTGCAGGCTTAGACTATGAGAAGTTTTTCCCAGCGAGTCCATCGGCAGTCTCATTTCCTATGTCCACATTGTGAACCGAATCCTATAGACATTCTTAGACATTGTGAATGTGTTCAGTGATTTTCATTTTACATCTTGAAAACGGTTGAGCGGTGCACCTAGGTCTTAAGCCCAATTCGGGTGTCAGTAGAAATCTTTCCACCTATCTCTCTGTACTCTACGGCCAGTAGGATCCAGGAAAAGCGTAACCAAGGTTTACAATATTCTGCCGAATGAATACAGTTAATATTGGCGCGTGGTATTTCAATTTACCTAAAACATTTAAAACATAGTTTTGCGTCAGACACTTTTTCCGATGACCAATTACCTTTCGGTCGTGCAACCTAGTACTAGAAAATGTTTTGGCACACGACTTTTGGATAAAAATAAACGAATGAATATTTTTCAAAATTTTGTTTTCTATTTATTGGCTCACTCAGTGGCTGCAAATTGCAGAACGACTTATTCGAAATGGCCCTCCTTTTGCTTTCCAGCAGTGTGCACCTCGTGCATTGGAAAATTGTCAATTGCTCGGGCAAGGGCACTCTTAAAAGACTCAATACTGGGATGTTGAGTAGTGCAAACCATAGTCTTATAGTCTAATGGACTGAGATCTGGGATACCAGATGGCCCATCAGCCGTGGAAATGAATTTCGGAACGTGGTTTTTGACCCATGTTTGAGTCGTTTTTTCCTTATGAGTGGGAGCGGCGTCTTGTTGAAAAGTCCACGGTTTATTTGCGAATAGTATTTTGCAGAGGGGCTCCACAACGTTCTACAAAACGTCCGTTTGGTACACTTTTGCCGAGATTTTCATACCTTTCTCGCAGAAATTTAGCTCTGTGACTCCATCGTAGGCGACTCCCCACGAAACCATCACAGATGCTGGATGGTGGCCATATTGAACTCTTGGGACCAGTTCAGACGCATGTCTCGGTGACTCTATTGTTCTGTTTGTTAAACGATTCTTCAACGGTGAAATTTTCCTCGTCAGCAAAAAGAATTCATCTGTGACCGTTCTTTGCATACTGGCAAAGCAAGGCTCTCGATTTTGACTTACATTTCTGTTTCAATGCTTCTGTGTGCATGATTTCACTGGCCAATTATGACAACTCAACTGCGTGCATCATTCCATCATTGCAAACAACTGGCGTCAAAAACTTTTTAAGCATGAAAATTGCATAAATGTCACTCGTCAAAATAGCCGTAAAGTTGGAGTGGATGCGATCATCGTTTCTTGAGAATGACTGTATTCATTTTATTTAGCAAAACATTTTCTAGTACTGTTTTATTATTATGCTAGTTGGTACAAGTTATTATACAAATATAATTCACAATAAAGATACTCGTATAAAATACAATAGCATAATATAATTTTACTACGATTTTTTAAGAAACCGAATAGTGATCATTCTGTAGCACTTAAGTGATTAGATTCTTTAATTCAATAACATTTTTTTTAGATTTCATGTTTGGTAAATTCAAGAATAAGATAAATAAAACAAGAATAATAACGCAAAACAGGTAATATTACTTTACAAACATTTTAGATATACTATTTATATAATTAACAAATTAAGCGACTGTATTTACAAATCTTTTGACTGTAGAACCATCCATACTAAAAAGAAATTTTTTTACTTCGCTAAAAAATAAAGTGGGCTCTACTGTAAATCTAACTTCGATTGGTAATTTATTAAAAAGCCTTGGTGCTGTCGCAGTGTAAAATTTCAAGCAATGAGTTTTATTGGAAATTGGAATGATACTCTTAGTCCGTACATATTCGAGCTTCTTAGTGTAGCACTGTAGCTGCTTCGCATGAAAAAAATTTTA
This sequence comes from Volucella bombylans, assembly GCA_949129095.1. Taxonomy (NCBI): domain Eukaryota; kingdom Metazoa; phylum Arthropoda; class Insecta; order Diptera; family Syrphidae; genus Volucella; species Volucella bombylans. The sequence goes on from OX422140.1 coordinate 102,927,381, forward strand.
AGAACCTTAAAGATGTATAGATGCTTTATTGGAAGTATGCGTAGGCTAGAAAACAATGGCCAGGTATGGGCTAGACGATTTTTATTGCAAATGATTCTAATTATTTGTTTTTGGGCAATATTTAGTATTTCGATGGTGCTGTTGTAAGTTCCACCCCAATTCGCAATACCATATTGAAGTTTAGAGTGTACAAGTCCATAATAAAACATTAGTAGAATTTTTCTTGAACAATGTTCTTCTAAGAGATACATTTTGCGAGTTACAGGTAGCATATAATTTTTTAGTTCTTCGACATGTGTCTTCCAACACAGGTTGTTGTCTATTAGGACACCAAGATACTTATAACTCTTAACACCTTCTATATGAAAACAATTTGAACAGCACACTGAATCTTTGTGGAAGTTGGTATTGCCGCACCTATGAAAAGATAAGGACATTTTTTTACAAGAGCTAGAGTGGAAGATACCATCGCAATTAAGTGGGCAAGGACCTCTTAAGATTCATATCATAAGTTTTGATTTATTGTGCCATTGAGTCCACCTACAGGCACCACTGTTCGAAAAAAAGCTTTCCCATAAGCCCTGTACTGACATGTTTTGTTGGATAAGGTATAGAATAGTGTTATTATAATTAAAGCTTTCATAAATTTCACTACACAACTTTAGAATAGCGTCTTCAATAGATCTCCCTTCGCGAAAACCAAATTGGTCGTTTCTAAAAAAACTTGTTTTTATTTAAAAATGATACTGTTCAATTTAACCTCTCCTCATTTTCATGAATTTTAAATTAATTAAATATTTTGTTAATGATAAGTGACTTTCTAACACCACTGTAACGTACATCTACTTGCTCTCGATTAAAATTTGATTATTCTCTATGTTATATACTCCTCTTCGAGCTCTTTGCATTCACACTAATTATTATTCTTAAACATTCATACTTGAAGTCAGTCGATCTAAGAACTTTGTGCCAACCGCTTCGCCTTAAATAAAATAAATTATATATAAAAATTAAATATCATTGCCTTTGCTCATAAAAAGGACATTCATTGCGCACGGAACAGATACTATGCGTATTTTTATTAGTTTTTCAAAAAGTTTGCAAAACGTTGGGATTATAGAGATGGGCCTATATTGAGTCATTAAACCTAGATTTCCTTTTTTGAATAAAGGAATGACTTCAGCACATTTTAAGGACGCAGGGAAAATACCACAATTAACACTTAAGTTGAACAAATCACATAAGACATTAACAATAAATAAAGAAATACGTTTTAAAACACAGTTAGTTATGCCATCGGATGTGCAAGAATTTTTGTTGTCAAGAGACATTATACTCGTACATTTGTGGATTTCTATCGGTGTGAAACGTTGAAAAACAAAACTGTTATGCTGAGAGGTGTCTTCGACTATATCTGAATACATATTATAATTGCAAGTGTATTGCGGCGGATATGGGTTCGATTCTGTTGCGATAGTAGCAAACAATTTCTTAAATTGATTGGCAATATCTACTGGGTCTGATATTTCTATACCATCCACATTGATTTTAAGAATTTTTTCTCTTTCCTTTCTATTATTAAGGATGTTATTGACCACTTTCCACTCATATTTTACATTACCCTTACAGTTACTTAGTTTAAGATAGTATTTTTTCAACTTTTGGTTACAAGGATGGCGCTTGAAATTTTTCCTTAACGTGTTTTTTTGTTTATTTTTTTAAGCAAATCTCTGTCAATCCATGGCCTATTGCGTTTTAAATGTGGATTTTCTAGTTTTGTAATACTGGTGCAACTTACAATATGAGCCTTAAGAGTGTTCGAAAATATATCATAAGCTACTGAGGAATTACTTTCCTCATAAACAGACTCCCAGAATTCAAACATTAAGCACTCAACTAGTTTATTATAATCAATTCTGTGGTGTTCCTTGAAAGGAACATATTTATCGAAACTATTTGATTGAACGGTTTCTACTCGTACTTACATCAATTCTGATATAGTCAAGGGCTATCGTCCAAAGTTCTGGGTATTATGCAGGCAGAATCCGATAAGACTATGTTGCGGCATATGAGCTAACTGATGAGTAGAATAGGAGAGAAGTGAGTTTGTGGATACCAACATTTAGGAAAATCGACACTGTTTTGGTTCGTAGCTTTTAGGGAATTTTTTTCCACATACCCCCTTTTTTATCCTAACCCGACCTATGGATTCATATCTTGGATGATTGCCTGTTAGCCTGCTTCTATTCTATTTGTACATCCTTCGATGAATTCGCGATAAAAAGTATCATTTGTGGTTTCAGTAAGCAATTTCATGGTCCCTTGAGAAATCTTTTAGGGCTTAGATCAGTTGATGAATTTGATTCATTTTATACCACTGTGTGGGAACAGTTTGTTTACTATATATCATACGTACTAATTAGGTCAACATCACTTTACGAGTACATCACCAGCACTGTGTTGGGTAAGCTGTTTCTTGTTCGAGATCCAGGTGGTGGCTAGAACCTTATTACTCATAATGCTTAGTGCAAAAACAGAACTTAAATTCTAAACTTAATACTTAATACTCACATACTTACGCTATGTGGGCCTTAGAGTGAAGTATTGGAGCACAGAAGGAGTGTTCGGTAACTAGGCTTGTAAACGTTAAAATTAAACCCAATAAACGTGCTATTCGCATTCTGGTCACTAGTTCGTTACCAACCCAATCCGTGCAGTGGAAATTGAGATGAAAGAGGGACACAATTCTAATATGTCATGAGTTGCTGTTTATTAAGATTATTTGGGGCAAATACCCGGGCGGGTATTTTAACCGTCCGATACTGCTCCAGTTAGCAATTAATGAACAAAGAGCACACCAGCGACATCTCGTTGTTTCTGCAGCGGTTGAAAATTTATTAGTTTTAGGCGGTCTACGCAAGGAGGCAAATTATATCGGGTGTCTGGTGGCAGAATTAGATATAATAAATTATATATTATATATAATAAATATTATATATAATAAATAAAAAAAAAATTACTGATATATCCATTTTATTAAATTAGTGCTTTAAAGAACAACAATGCGGATTTTATTTCTTATTAATTATTCCATCCAAATGTTGTCTGCCTCCTGGAATCTGTCGACCATATTCCGCACCGGAGAAACGATGACGGAATGTTGTTTATTTCTTGAACATTATTCGGTTTCAGTTCAGGAAGATTACTGGATTTGATAAATAAACTTTACTCTTCAGGTACGCCCACAGAAAGAGGTATATGCGGGTGAGATTTGCCGATCTTGGTGACTAGGAAATGTCTCCGAAGCGGCTTATCAATTTGTTTGATAGTGTCTTTAGCAGTATGAAACTTGCTGAAACCATGTGTATGAATTGAAGGAGGCTTGTCCACTTAGGCTTGAAAGAAATTATAATTATAAAATAATAATCATTTGTCATACGTCGATAAGAATTACCGTCTACAGTAATGGTAAGACCTCGAGAATTTTCAAAAAAGTAAGGTCCAATTATGCTATGGACTGATAACGCACACCAAACGTTTACTTTTGGATTGTGGAGTAGCTCTTGGTGTTTGGGTTATATGAGTTCTGTCCTTTACGTGACCAATAACGGCAATTTTGTTTGCTCTCGTATCCATATAAATGAAAATGGGCTTCTTCGCTTCAAAGGATTGTGTTTATACGAAATCGCTGTGACATTGGTCTCGTAGAAGCTTTTAGGCAAATTGCCATCTTTGGGTTTAAGTGCTTCCGCAAGTTGAATTTTGAAGGAGTGAAATTTAAGGTTCCTCTTCAATATTTAGTGCACAATCGTTTCTGGGATCCCTAGAGCGGTGACCCTCTTACGCATGTACCGACGCGGACTATCGCGTAAACTGTTCGCGATGAGTCGATGTTGTCATCAGTTCTCGACGTTCTAGTGGGCCCCGGCCGCGGGTTGTTTGCTACTGAACTTGTTGTCCGCATCCACAATCGAATCAAATCTTTGCTTGTTGCGTCACGTAAACGTCGGATATTCTACCGAGAACAAAATCTTCCACGAGCAACAGAATAAGAATCATTAGCCCTACAACATCGTGACTAAGTAACCCGCAAGTATGACAAAACAAACGCTATTCCCCGCACGCCACTCCGCTCAATTGTACTATATTAGAACAATTCGAAATTTAAACTCCAATTCTTCCACTGCACAGCCTGTATGTACCTGCCTAAAGAAACAATATTGCGTAATGCAAAATGGATAAATAAGTTTGAAATTTTTCACCAGAGGTAGACCAAACCTACCTTGCGCCCTCCAGTCTAGCCTAACAAAGATCAAGCAAAGAGTCTTTCCAATATTATCAGAACCGTCTGCGGCTCTTTTAGTTCTTTTTTAGTTGACCATTCTGTCATGTAGCCTTGACATGTTCTAAGCAACATCTCTCCATTTTCTCGATCGTGCTTCCTTTCTTTTCTGCTCATAGAGCACAGGCGCAGCTCGTATTATTCGATGCTTCCTGGTTGGCTGCATGCACCTGTCTACATTCATTGTCAAACCAGAGGTTTCCTTGTGGCGTCGGTTTGAAACAAATCACATCAAAAGCAGCTTCTCGATGATTTGTGTATGTCTGCGAGGGCTAGGATTTTGAACGAGCTTGAGGGAAACGCAATCGGTAGAGATTTTAGTGGTCTGTTGCGATTGCAGCTTTTAACGTCAAACTTTCGTGGTCTCACTTAACTCTGTTTTGCTGTGATATTCGTTTTCGTACCCTAGCTACAACAACATAATGATCCTAGTAGATGTTGCTCTATTCAGGTTTCTTGTGGCAACATCTCTACTCCAGCATCTCATGCTCGCTTCAGACCTGGGATCCGAATACTTCGAAGAAGCTCTAATGGGGGCGTGTACCAAGTGGCACAAACTGACTAGAGCCGCAGATGCCGCCGTTGAATAGTATATGTGATTCCTCCGCCGTCGTCCTGAATTTTTTTGCTATTTATAGATTTGACAATACGTTTAGGATCGTAGGTTAGTTTGGATTGGGGACTCAGAGCTTGATCGAGAATTAAGATATGTACGCAATTTTTTATTTCATGTTTACGAAATAAGGGAAACTAATAATGAGCCCAGCTCTTGAATCCGATAAGGACTTAAGCTACTGCTGTTTACATTTGATTGCCAATAGGATGCCCTACGAAATTTTCTATTGCATCGATATTTCCAATAAAAATATTTGGCCGACTCGATAGTAGTACTCCCTATCTATGGCTGAATGTATTAATAGGAAAGCTACTACTTCTCGGCAACTCTAATTTCGGCAAGTTAATGTTGTGTTGTCTATTTAGTAATTTTGTTTTGTAAAATTTTTCCATTATACTGGTAAAAATGTATCTGAAAACCTTGCTTTAGAAAAATTTGGTTAAGGACTTTTGGAAAAAGAAAAAAACATGATGCCATGCATATTCTGCACCTCATTTAATTGTCTTTTATGCAGGCTAGTTAAGGTTCTTTCCTCTTTAAGGACGATTAACACCAATTTACAAGACGTTCCACAATCTTTTGTGGATCAATTTCTTCGTTCAACTGTTCCAAGTTACTGTCTGATATTTTTGAAAAAGTCTTTAAAAATGTGAAAAATGGTAAGACTCCAATTACAAACTCCAGAGTATAATTATCCGGTGAATGCATCATCCTGTGCGATGACGGTGAGCTTTCTCTAGCAGCAATCATCTTCTTGCACACTCTTTATCATGCTATCCGTGTGGAAAATGTTTCCAACTTCCTGGACTTTTTTTTTTTCCTTTCGAAAAATGTTTCTCCCAGTTTTTCTCTGATTTTTTTTTACTTTTTTTTTAGTCTTCTTCTCTGCTGTACCTGAGTGCGTGAGTGGTTTCTATCTATTCCACATGGAAGAAGCACTTCACCAGAAATTGGAATCAGACCTGGGGTTTGGTGCGGTTTTTGCCTTTCGTTTCTTTTCACCCCGTCCATCTTTCGTCGGTGTAATCTCATCACGTGAAAGAACACAAACGGGTTGTTTGGGTGGTGAATAAGGGTGATCGGGGTGAATAAGGGGATAAGTCTACAAGATATGGCAGTGTGAAGATATTGCTCAGGTGAGGAATTTGATTCAGTACCAGCATCAGGTGCTCTGACATGAAAATTGGATTTTTTTTACGACGATAACTCCACATTGTTAGATGGATGAGCGCGTGTATTTCTACATGGCTTTGTGTCTTGGTAACATCATCTGCTTGTTGGTGTATGCAAGAAACTCATTTTAAGGAAGCTATTCTTATTTTCATGAAATTTTGTCAAAATTACCAGGTTAGATGGGGTGTAGTTAATATTGACAAGTGTTTATGGCTTAATTGGGGGAAGGAAGGAAAATATTTTTATGACAACAAAGCGAATGGGGGGCCAATTTATGTGTACGAGTAATTAATGGTTTGCAGGGAAGGGTGATTTAATTCACGATACAGAGGTTTTATCGTTCATCATTATGGTGCCTTCTCAATTCTGAATATCATTTAACCTGTTCAAAAAGAAACAGGGCAAACTTTTCGTAGAAATCTATTTCTTAAACATCTTTCGAAAACCCAAATGGAAATTCATTTCCCAATTTACAATGTAAGCTGCTTGCGTCTATATATTCTCACAATACCCAAATAATTTCACATCCAATTCCATCTTAAAATTCCAGATAGCTACTGCATTCTCTGTAGCTTCAAACACCAGCATACATTAAATCACTGTCTGATCCTATTTATTTCCAACCCAAAAAACAATTCGCCCACTAAAATAAAAGCCCAACGCAGGGAACCGCACATAAATATCACCACAGTGGAAGACGAGAAAACACAACAAACAACGGGGACGGAAGGAGGAAAACAAAAAAGGAAACAATAACCCTAATCCCAGACACCAGACCAAGGAATTTGGTGTCCTTGCAATAGTTGCAAGACTAAAATATTTTCGAGGATATTCTCGAGTTTTTGCTACAGCTTCAGTTCCTAAAACATAAGGTTCCATCTTTCCAGTGGGGTGTTGCAAATAGTTGCCTCTACTGTTTCTGCTTACATGGTGAATATACGATCATGTATCTGGTAGGTTCCTAGCAATTTAAATTGCTCAACATTTTTCACTTTGCATTTTCGTATGCAATCCTTATTATGGGATTTTGCAAAGGAAACGATTCCTAACCGAAAGGTCCTTCTTATTTGTTTTTGTTGGTGCAAATTTATGTGGCATGTATGAGAGCGCGGTCATGTGTGTTCGGTTGTTTCAGTTAAATGACATGAAAATGATGTGTTTCCATGAATTAAACCGAAAATTAATTCGTTTATTTTGACTGGCAATGATGCTGGCAAATGCATTAAGAGCTTCATTAACGGGTTATAATGAAGACATTGAGATACTTTCAAATTTGTGATGCTTTCGGTGAGATATGTAGAGTAAAAATTGGATCGTCGGAGTGTTTAATACCTTAGTTACTGATGTGTCCTGTATCCAGCATCTCCCGCGGGCTTTTCACAAATTGCATTTGAGCCTCCTGCATGTCTCCGTTGACCGGGTCTTCTGGTTAAGCGGGTTCCATTACTAGTTATTACAAGCCGTTAATGTGCCGCTTTTCGTTTTGGAACGAGATGTCTAATCCACGACAACAGTTCCATTCGTTTTGAAAGAAAATGAAACATTAGTAAATACGCGATTTCTGCATCTTAGAAACCACAATGGCTTATAGTCTAAGAGCCTACCGTATGATGTCCTAGGGCATCGAAATCAAGGATGAGTTGCATATGAAATCAAAGTTTAGTCGAGAAGTATGCAAAATTACCAAAGGTTGTCGGGAAATTTTGCCCATGACTTAAAAAACGAAGCTACTTCCGGTACGTTAGTTTTTTAACTTTTTATAGTGATAAAGGAAAAGAATAAATTATAACCCAACTTTTAACTACGCATATTTTTCGATTGACTATAAGCATAAAGACCAATATTGGTATGGGTACCAAATTTAAACTCGAAATTTTACTTAGCCATAGCCAAGGTACGCATGCGAATATCAAAGACAGGTCAGTGTTTGGGTAAGACTGTGAGGAATTTTGATGACAGACAACTATAATCGCAAGAGACCGCTAAAACCTCTTCTTCAATTTAAGTGCAAAAGACCAGTCTCGATGATCTTTTAAAGTCCCAATGCTATAAATTTGAATAGTACCAACACAATTCAGGGCAACAAAATCCAAACAAATAGTAGAGTCGCAGTTAGTATTGAGAATTTGAAAGACGCAATTCTGCAACTGTTAAAAGACGAAGGTGTTGCACACACCCTTAACAGAAAACACCTTTCAATCTGGACCAAAATCGTAAAAAGTATTGGTGCCATCGACTAGACTAAAAGGTCTAAGCTAAAGTCCAATAAACCCGCAGGAGCCGATGGTTTAGCCGCTACTCTATTCGAACCTGAAGAAAATGAGGATCATGCGCCAGTCGTCGCCTTATCAATTGTCAACAATCTGGAAGTTTCATATTAACTGGGTTGTGAACCTAGTCAGACCACTATCGTCCAAATATTCACCCCGCAGCAGATCTTGAAGAGACCCCAGAATATAAAATTGATACCCATCTCCTATTCTACGACTTTAAGGTTGCTTGTGATGCGTACACATCGGACAGGACTTCGGTGGTGAAAGAAACATCGCTGAATCTTTCGATGACACATAGACAGGGCGACTTTTTTTTAACATCGTTTTGAAGGAATTGTGCTCAACTTGAATCCACCAATAGAGGGATAAAGAAATGGATACTCTCCAGAGCGGATGAAAGCTTTTGGGAGATTCTAAATGTTGATTTCTGGGAAACGTGTTAAACTCTAAAGGTACTTTACTGATACACTGGAGAATCGAAGGCGCACTGGACAACAATGCAACTTATGATGGTATACGTAACTCGGTCAAACAACACTACGTAGATGGATCACTAGTTTTGTGCATGAGAGCTAAGTTGGTGAATAGGATCCTGATTGCGGATGCTGACAGTGGCCAATATGAAGTGACGAGGATAAATAGGGGTTAGCCGCTATGCGATATTCTCTCTCCACTTCTGTGGTTCACGCATTCTCAATATTTCCAACGTCTAAACTTAGGCATATGCAGATGGTCTAGCTATACCGGATTCTACAGCTCTGGACGTGATTGGTGCACTAGAAATGGACTTTCTTTTAAAAATTAAGTTGTTCATTTTACGAAAAGCAGGAAGCTGGTTGTTTTCATTCATCTAGTGCTTAAAGTCATCTCCATGGGTTTCTCTAACGAAGCTAATTATTTGAGTGTGTCACTTCGAAAGCCTCTAAGGCGCTCTCGTCTATCACGTTTGTCACCTTCAGATCTACACGACTATCTTGAAACTAATTATATCTTATGCGTCGGTTGTCTCGTAGAAAAAGCGTTCACATAAATATGTACATCACTGCTGCTTTTGCTGGAAATGAAATCGCCAATGAACTTGCTGGGCAAGGCTTTGTAGGGAGTTAAGGTTAGTGCTTCGATAGACAGTAACATCTTAGTACAAGTATCTGCAGATATCGTGACTCCAGGATGACGGCAGATCAAACGAATGCTTCCGGACATCCCTAAGGAGTCAGTGACCTTTCTGCTGTTCGTCACTAGGAAAGACTAGAGACTGTTTACTGGCATCACTTTGGCTTACTACCCTTTAATTAAGCACCTGAGTGTGCTAGACATAAGTGATACAACTCCGTGTGAACCTTATTGGGTTTGAGGACACCGAAGAGCATTATATCTGTTAATGTTTGCTCTCAACAGGGTGCAGGTGCTAATTTCTTTTATATGAGCTCAAAAGCTGTAGCAGGTTGCTTTAAAGTGCTCCAAGCCAAACGCAGCTAGATTAGCCTCTGGTCTGATCACAGAAGTACAAAAGGTAATGATGTGTCTCTGCCGAAAGTTATGTAGGTGTCGTATTCTTCTGAATAATAGTCTACTAAACAGACAGGAAACATGCTGTTCTGAAATTACCAATAAAGCGGCTACTACTTTCATCACTGAGAGTCTACCTTACAAAAGCAGATCCAATATTTTGAGTCAAAGCAATATGTAGCCCGCTAATAATTAAGAGCGGTTTTGCGAGGATCTGACGAATATTTCAGTGTGAGGAACTTTGAGGACATCTTCGAAGCATCAATTTGGAATACTTTGAATTCGCAGCAGTAGTCTTTGGCAAAGCTAGCTTTTTCAAGTCCATGTTACACAGAGACATCTGCCGATAGCTGAGATGTACATCGATAAATAATCAAAAGAATTCCACTACATCAATAATTTGCTACTATCCCTTAAAGGATGGATAAGCTGGTTTAAAGTTAAAAAGTATCCCCTTTTCTAAACCAGTATTAAGTCATGTCCTGTCCTGATTTTACATTTAAACCCAACCTGTGACAGCCTTAGTTTTCCAATGTCAACTTATTCAATATAAAATATTTTCCGACAAATTCAATTAACTTCCTCAAAGCAAAAATCTCTCAGCTTGACTCCTTTATCTCATAGAGCAGGATGCCAATGTAACATGACAAAGTGGACGAAACGATATCCTTCAAGGCGAAGAGGAATCAAAGAAAATGAAATTTAATTCTCTTTTGAGATTTTTTTAAAAGAACTTTCGCTACTTCCCAAGTGCTGATGTCGCTTCTCCTTTTAAGGGATTCTTTTGAGTCGTACAGAAGGACTTTCGATTTTTTTTGTTCACGATATTTTGATTTGCATTCCTTATGTTACATTGTATTTTGGTCCTTCGTTAGTTTATATTTCCAAACAAGATATCAGGGTCTCTTTTTGTCGTCATTTCGTCATTTATATGCGTACGATTTTTGTTTCAGACCGGTGTTATGTATCTATAATATAAGTAGAGTAGGAAATTTTGATATAGGGGGGATAAACATTTTGGTTTGATAAAGGTAAAAGAGGGTTTATGGCTGGGACTTGACAAAATAAGTAAAAGTCATACCGGGAGTGGGAACTTTTTCGCTATCAAGGTCGCAACTAAATCGTAGTTTGTTTTAACTGGCTTCGAAATTCCTAAGTTTCGCTCTGTCATTATCCTTTTGTCGTCTTTATTTTCCAATATGTTGTCCCATCGTTTTGTTTGGAGTCATGAGCTTATCTGACTTAAACTCCACCCTCGTTGGGACGTCTTTCCTGTGACTCGTAGATTCCCGTGTCATTTTTCAGAAATTATCGTTTAAAGACGACATTGTTTGGCCTAGATATCTTGTATTGCCTGTTTACCTTTCGACAGAAGCGGTGAGAAAACAAAGAAACTGACGGCTGACCTCGAGATTGAAATGAATGCTATTTGTAATAGTAGAAAAGACTGGGATACCAAAACGCGTAGAACAGCGAATATTTTTTTTGCAGAATTGCATTTGGAATCGACTCAAGAAGCATGTAATGCGCGTATTACTACTATCTGTCAAATTGACCAAAGGCCAAATCTTTAGGATTTAAGGTAAACCTTTGCTGCTGTACAGTACTACGCTGCAAAAAAGCAATGAATTGTGCAAGATTTGTGTGCCAAGTGTCGGCAAAATTGCGCTGCCCTTTGATTTCAAGAACGAGTTAACATAGATGGTGCTATCTTCAGGTATTCATATTCGGGTAACATAAGCATCATTAGTTGTGTAAATGTGCCGTCATGATGGTCGAGCGTAATTGTTTTGAAGTAAACGGTAATTGAACCGATTATATCTTGGAAACGTGCAACGACCAAGGAAACAGCGGTCGACTGTTTAGGAAAAACGATAAAACATCGATTTACAAGTTTACCTATTTTGAAGTGAATGTCACCTTAATCTACAAAGCTCGACGACAATCAACCACTGCACTGTACTTCGATTTCGCGTAACAAACTACTGACAAGACATTTATCCTACCATTTTCCTAGAGGTAAACGGTAAGCAGGTATGCAGAGCCGTCACTTAACATTTTCATAAGTCTTTGTCCGATATTTAGTATTCAAAATATGGATACAAATATCTATTACTTCTATCGAGGTGCATATTTGCAGGCTGTTACAGTGGAAAGACAAATGAGACTAGACCTTGTTTTTAGGGACCGAGCTATGTTAATGAATAATTAAAAGCAGTGTATCGCTGAAACTGCATGTCCGTTATATCTCTTAGAGATACTCTTTACGAATGAGAAGCCCGTAAACCTATAAAGTAAATTTTTTATTTGATCATTTAGACGGCAGCCAACCGCGTTTTTACGATTCCATTGCTTTCCACTCGATCACCAAATAAAGCAGAGTTATGCGCGACAAGTACTTACATCGGTGACGACATTGGAATCGTGCGCCATCACGTTTCAAGTTCGCACTAGAAACTAGAATTCATATTCATACCTTATCTGGTTGGTCCCAAAATCAAAAGTCAATCCTGCTACATATTCGAGCGGACTGTGGACCCAACTGGTGATGGGAATAAATAAATAAAAAGGAGCTAATAAGCCGTAGGGCACCCTCCATACTTTTACAATTTAGATGCTTGGTAGAAATGCATATCTTTCACCTCTTCTACAATGGAAGACAGACACATATTTTGCGTAGCGAGATTGCTGGGGCATCTTTGATTCGTTCTGTAGCCATTTGTGATGATTTGCAGCAGTTGCAGTTTTGGTGTCATTGATTTGGATGACCACGAGCAGCAAATGCTTGCTACTACTTGACAGTCAAGGTCATCGAAATTCCAATGTTTCTTATTAACAAGAGGATAACTTTGAGGAAGCAGCACATTTTGTGAATCTGAAGATTCATTTGCGCGTATAGAGCGAAGTCAGTCGTGTTAAAAAAAAAGCATCATTTCAGCTCCTTCTGTCTAACCATGACGCTGGCCATCTTTGGTCACAAACCAAATGGCTTTGCTGGAAACGCTTTTTTTACTGCTGTAAACCACGATTCCACTATTTGTCCCAGAGAAACTTGCTATCTAGATTAACATCCAAATTATTGGCTCATCTAAAAGTATGATAGATCATCAGCCAGGTGGACGACTTGATATACGATACTTTTCAAAGTGTGGTAGAATTTTCCCGGCTTTTGTTCTGTCTTCAGTTTAGCCTCAGGATCTTCACTTCTCACTGTTGTTGTATGATTTTTCTACAAAATCTAACAGTAAGTCGAGAGAAATTTTGATTTTACGCCCTAGCAGTCCCTCGGATGGCGTTATGTTGTTTGGTAGTTGAACCGTGGTGAGAATCTGTAGCTCTGAAGTAGGGTTTGAAGTGCACTAGTTGTGATATCTTTCTTTCCCAACTTTTTCACCCTGCGCTTGAATATGTCGATAAACTTTTCTGGCTTCCCATTTCACTCCAGATGAAAAGCTGCAGTTCTAATGTGTTGAAGTCCCCCTGCTGCATAGAATTCGACGAAATTGTCGTCTGGAAGTCCAAACCTTGCGAAAACATCTCGCAGCACTCTGATAGTAGCAGATGTTGTTTCTGATTGCATACAAAAAATCTCAAGCCATTTTGAAAAAGAATCCATTATGATTAAAGACATCTGTTTTTGAATTCAAGACCAAGGTTTATTTGCAACTGGCCAAGATGCCAAGGGAACCCTGATAAGCGCTGGCGCTGATGATGCACATGCTGAGCACTCCCTGACAATTTGCTGAATGTTTTAGCTATTGTGTGCTGAGGTAATTGTATGCTGGTGCCTTCATGCGGACAATCCCTGGGAGCCCAGCTCGCAACTGCTTTATAGTTCGTTTCTCTAATGGTAACAGAATTATAATCTTCTGAACGCAGCTCGACGGAAATATAACTTTTCCGGAGAACTGCCCTTAAGATTATCCGGCCATGAGGTTCGAAGCAACACGCGAAATTGCTTCAAAATTGGGTTAGCATCGGTTTCTTTCATCACCAACGGGAATGCCACTATTAAATGCTAAATTGAGTCCGACAATAATTTGTTGAGCTGAAATGCTATGCGAATAACGGATTTTACAAAGATATTTTCTCCGTAATAGGGTGTTTGTTTGTGCTTAATTTTTTTTTATTATTTGAAATCGAAAATTTATATACTAGTATCTATATAAAATATTACAAGGGTAAGGCACGTAGTAAGTGACAGATGACATGACGACAGATGATCTGTTCGTTTGTTTGTCTACAACAGTAACCATGCCGTGCATCATATAACGATATTGTGACTCGACATTTTCGTCATTTCAGCGTTCCCCCGTACGGTAAACCAGCCACCTGACCTATATTAGTATTCAATCTGTATTCACATACACTTTTTTATCTAATTTTTCTCGCTACGTCAGTTTAAGATTCATATCTAACCTGGTGATTCTCCGATAACCTTTCACGGAGATGGCAGCGCAGATCATAATTCACCTATATTGGGTGCCGGGGCACAGATATATAAGAAAGACGTGATATATGCTAAGAATATCCGCATCTTTTCGGGTAGTCAAGTCGCTATCAAATCCCTGGACTCAGTCTCCTAAAATTCTAGAATCACCCTTGTCTGCCGATTATCTCTCAGGGAGATGGCAGAGCAGTACAACATTCACCTATGTTGGGTATCGGGCCACAAGATATCCCAGTGAAATGTAGGGCTGACGAACTCGCCAAAATTGGAACAAATCTATCTATCCATCTGTATACTAATCGCTACGTGCGATTAATATTCATTCATTCTACTGTTAATATTCTGTCTTAGGTCAATTGTGAACTCACCCGATTTACATCGAGCTGAGAGAGGCTAACCAAATCGTTGACAAATGGTTTTATGATGTTTTATGCCTCTACAGTTGGCGCAGTTTAGATTTTCTCCTTTATCGTAGATACTTTCCCCCGACCAAATGTTGGAAATTGGTTGTTGTATGGACGATATCCAGCAAAATATCTCTGCCCCGGCAGGAACTCCGTTTGGTCCAGTAGCCTTGTTATGGTTACATTTAGATATTGTAAACTTACTGAATTTTGTTCTGCTGGGCGAAAATCTTGCATTCGCCTTGTATTCTCTAATTTGAATGATTCATTCTACCTGACGGTGGCGTAGCTTGACAGTCTGCAAAAGTAGTTTTTCAATTTATTCAGCATCGGCTGTGGCACTGCTGATAAACTTTCTTCCTCATCTGTAGAGGTATCTGTTCCGGGTTTTGTTCGCTTGATGCTTTCCATCTGGTCTATAGCAGTCTATGGCTTTTGCTAGTTGTTCGGCTACACATAGCCTTTGAAAGGTCTGAACATTCTCATAGTCATCGACAGTAAATCCTCTTTTATCCTAGGATGTTGATTGCCTCGCACCACATTTGTTTTTTCATTTGAATTGAATTTTAGTTTTCAAATAGATTTACATTAATATTGTATTATCTGCAAAGCCTGAGGGCTAGTCTGCAGAAGATTGATCATTTAAGTTTATTACATTATTTTGGGTTCAAAGTATACTTATATAATTCATAAAACGATAATTTACAGATTTAAACATTTGAGTTTAGGTACATTTTCTTGGCATTGTTCAAAAATATTGGGAGACTACCTAGACTTGTTGGAAGCTCATTACAGCTTATTTATGTTGTCATCTTTGAAGGTCGATCTTGTACAGTTGATCCATGGTAAGTAACTGCTTGTTGTTATCGCCATTTTATCGTTGTGACGTCTTAGCATTTTTTTGTATTCTTGCATGCAGCGAGCTCAATCGCAGGAGCTGCTGCGTGTTGCCCCACGCCAGTATGCCGTACTTCAATTGAAACTCCACCAAGCTAAAGTAGCATTGCTTAAAGACGTATGCTGGACATCGGTATCTAAGACGAATTCCTGAATTTTTTAGTTATTGCCTCCATTTGAAACTGTAATCGTCGATGACACCCAAGTATGTCACTTACATATATAGTATGTAGAGTCATTACCAAGATCGTCGAACAATCGTCATTAGCTCGAAGAAGTTGATGACTATTTACTATTTACTTTATGTAAATCGATTGTTATGCATTTTTATTGTTGTTTTATGTTTTAATAAATGCGAGGGGCGTATGTGCATTACTTTTGCTTTGTCATTGTCATGACACCATGATGTGACAATATCGAATTCTCTCTGCATAGTTTTTTTAGGCAGCTTCAAAGTCCTTGTGGTTAACAATTATTGCCGTATCATCTGCATATGCGTAAACTGTGATTTTGTTAAGAACTTCAAGCACCTCGTTCATATATGTGATGTTGTTGTTCATCCTAATTCTAATCACTGTGACACTTCATATTTTGAGGGCTTTTCTTCGCTCATATTTTGTTTCATTTGAACTCTATATTTTCGATTGGTAAGGTAGCACTCAAACCATAGCAGAAGTGGTGCTCTTACACCAGCTTTGTCCATCTGCCTTACGATATTTATGTGGTATAAAATGTCAAAGGCTTTTCTGAAATCGATAGAAATTATTATGGTGTTATGGTTCCTTTCTTTTTTTGTTTTTATTTTTTCTAACGCCGAATTGATTTTTGCCAATATATGGATTTTTCAAAAAAATTCAATGAGCCTTTTGGCTACAACCTCTTCGAGGACTTTATCCATTACGGATAGGATAGAAATTTGGCGGTACTTTCCGATATTGCTTTTCGTACCAACCTTGGATATTTTTAGATTTTTCGGAGACCTTTAATTGTTCCAGGCTCATTTTTAGGAGTCTCCCTAACACCGAAGCTAGAGCTTCAGCGTTATGCTTTAACTCTTTCGATCAAATATCATCTTCAGCCCCGATTTATTATCTTTTAGTAAATGAAGTATTTTTTGTATTTATTCAATACTTACGAGTAACATCATCCAAAAATATTGTGTGCTGAAAACTGCTTAATGCTTGTTAATAATGTCTAACGAGAACTTCTCTGCAAACTGATTTGCCAGATAGTCAAACTGATCTGTAGCAAAGTTATTGGCCAAATTCGTAGACTATTTGCTAAGTATTGTATTAATAATCTTCCATGTTTACTTTGGATTATTCTTTGCTTTTTAAAACTGCTGTTTGAATTAATCAGTTTTTGTGCCATGTATATTTTTGTTCAGGTAGTTTTGGTTGTTTTGAATTCTTTTTCATAATATTTATTAATCCGATTGTTTTTATATCTTCTACATAGGCAATCTCTTTCTAAACATGCATTCCTTAAATCTGTGGTCATCCAAACCTTTTAGAAACCGACCTTGGGTAAATGGAGCCGGAGCCAGTAATTGTCTTCAGGCCGTTGACGGGTTAATTCATTACCATATCTACTTAAGCATCCTGACTAGTCGTGGTAAATCCTAATTGACCTCTGCTTCAAATTTCAGTAATTTCTGTAATTTTTTAACGAAAGCGGTAGTCCGGGGCTGCCATAAGAAGATAAAGTCAGCGCAATTGGGGTGTAGTCATAGTTGCAGCACTGAAGATTGCCGCTCAGTGCAAATAGAATATATAAAAAAGGGTATAAAAGTATGGGGGATGGCTACGCAATCTTGGCCCACACCAGGAGCCTTTGTGTGTGTATGTTTTTTTCTTTTCATTTTCCGCTCTTCAAAAATTTTACTTTTATCCAGGAGAACATAAGAGGCAGTGTATCTACCTATCTATGTATCATATATTTGTACCCTAATAGCCATATCTTCCTATCAAACTCGTCTGGTATCGTTTTCGATATACTTTTCTCTTGAGCGAACTGTTTCAAAAGGGAGCTGTCTTAATTACAAACACGTTACCAACCAATCTTTATTTACGGCTCCTTTATTTCAGCATTTTTCTTTTCAATATCGGCATAAAAATGTGAAACCATCAGAATTAGCTCTTAACAGCTGAGTGGACATCTGACGAGGGTCACATTTGATTGGTATTTCTTGATTCTATTGTATGTTTCCCATTCACTACACTTGTAACTTCCCATTCTCTCAACGCCAACAATTTGCCTCCTCCAAAAAAAAGGGTTGAAAACCCCTTCCCTTCCATGATATGGTATAAAATATCTCCTCGGAAAAAACTTCAAACCGAAGCTCCCAAACTGACCACACACAGAAAAACAACAATTATTTATCGATAAATAGAGAGAAACAAACTGCCGGAAATTGGATACTCGTAACTTTGATATGAGTATCTTTTAAAGTTTCTCCCAATTAATGTCGAATAAATCACATACAAACATGTGTTAAAACTGTTTCAAAGTGTATCCATAAAAAGGGCATCCCTTCAAGAAAATGTATTATATGAACCTAAAAGTTGGACTTAACCCGGCTCCGTTTAGAAGCAATCGGTGTGCCTTTGTCCCTTATCAAATGCAAATACGAATACTCGTACAACACACCACCGAAAACAAATTACACACGAATTTCAACCACAATTTGGTGAAGAATTTGCGTTTTATGAATTTAATTCAAATTCCAGCATCCCCATGCAGTGACCGGAGGGGATTCATTGGACACCTTCACTAGTATCAGCCCAGAGCAGAACTGTGTGGATCTACGAGTGCTCCTGGTACTCTGGTAATTCTGTGTATTTTGACCTTAATTTATGCAACCACATTCTACACTTACTATACTTACCATACGGACACACACATCCAGCATCACCATACACACCTTCAAATTATGTGTCATTGTGTTCATTTAGCACGAAACTCCTACCCAAGCTAGTTGTAATCCAAATTTTGGTGATGTTTACTCAAGTCTGTTCTAAATTGCTGTGAAACAACGTTTTTCTGTCTCTCTCCTGGTCTGTGTCTCTGGCCTGTGTTTGATTCTCGATTTTCAGTGAAACTTTTCAAATTTTAGAGAAAATTTATTAGCCACCCTTAGGATGCGTTCCACTGGGTGTAGGCAGGCCCCCAACCCTATGCCGCCTCCTGCTACATTATTGAGCATTTCATATCTCCGTGTTTTGACATCGTCAACGACATAGAAAACAAAAACTTTGCCATCATCCGGAGGAGGGTAGGTAGCCCCCAAATGGTGTACTTTGCTTTTTTACCTGTGTATCGAGTATCAGCTCTTCAGATTGGGGGTTAGAAGTATCTGCAGTTTCCTAGATACGAATACACTGATGGTGCTTACCTTCAAAATAATGGTATTTTGCAGAAGTTACACCTTGAGGAAAAAGTTATAAATTACGTCGCACCCCTTAGTTAAGAGACACCGTACAGTCGACCATCCCTGGGTATGTTTCAATCCGCCAGGCATTGTCTGTCTATCTGTCTATCTGTGTGTGAAATCCTGGCGTCGGTCTTGTTACTTCGTTTCCTTATAACTCGTACCCTCCTCCGGAGTAAAGTGCGGAGTAAAGGCATCAAATGAAAGTCAGGTGGGGACGGCTGGTTGATGGTACTTCTTAGGGGGTGGTGGCAACATGTTGAAGTGGAAATGTTACGTTTGTTGCTGCCATTCTTCTGAGGCGTCGATGAGACCTGTGTTTTTAGCTTACTCCATTTCTCTTTCTCATATATTCATGAGGGGTTAGTGATGCTGGGCTTTGGTTCTATTGTAGATGGAAAGAGGTTGAAGATGCACAGTGTGAAATTTTTTTTTTTTTTCGGTAAGGGAGGATGGGTTGAGGAGGATGTGAGATATGAACACTGTATCTCACACTGAATGTTCGAATGAATGGAAAAACGTTGTGGAAGTTGTGTGGAATATAGAAATGGCAGGGAACTGGGTGCACAATTTGGAAAATTTTTGATAACTCAAACAGAATGTAAGGGGTAAGACGACAAGACAGCAAACAAACGAGTACGAGAACGAGTACGAAGAGGATAACTTGTTCATGTTGTTAGGGGTGTGTTCCTTTTGTAAGGTGTATTCGTATGTTGTTTTTTTTTTTTTTTTTTTTTAAGTGCAATTTTAACGAGTGCATACACAAAAGAGTAATGAACACACAGGTGAATTCAAATGGAATGCCGAAACAAAAGCGGCTCAGAGTTGTAGTTAGGATGCAGAGATGTAGGAATGCAGGGATGAGAAAATGGAAGAATATGAGAAAACCAGAAAAAGTTCAATGCTCCCCAGATGGAAAATTTGTTTTAAAGACTTGGTAAAAAAAAATAATCATGCAATTCCAACTAGGGACTTGAGTGAGGTTAGAAGTGGAATGGTATTTGTACAATATGTTGCACGACCTCTTTCTTAACACAATTCGATGTATACAGACAAACCATGTAGTCAAACACTTCCGGCAGATGTCGTGTTTTTCTTATAAATGTGCGACCTAGTTATACACACTTCTCTAAACGTTGACGCGAGCATGTAACTACTTAAAAGGATAATACACGAGACTAAATTATTATATTTTGAACGTTGAGTGGCAGTTTTCTTTTGAGAGTATTCTCCATCGGAACCTAAATGAGCATAGTTTAGCTCCTTAGCTTTAGCTTTAGACCAATATTTTTTCAAAACATTTGTTATGTCTCCTGTATTCAAGCCGTCTTAGATCTCTGATGTCGAAAGGCGAGGTGCAACCAAGGTTTTGGATATATATACATTTCATAATTTTGATGGCATTTAAAAATGAGAGGTTTTCCTAAAGCCGATATTGTAGCTCTTCTCGAGAATGAAGACATATATGTAGGTATTGATTGTTAAAAGATGATTTTGGTTTGCTTCCGTTAAGCTAAGGTTCAACCACTCTCATTCTGTTGACATTTGTATACTCGCGATGCATAGTGTCCACAGTTTGCTCGCAGCTTTACTTTCTATTCTCAATCTGAATTGGGACTGTTTGCTCTAAAAAGCAGTCAGCGCTAGAAATAGGTTTTCTTCATAAGAACGGAGCTCCATCTAGAACTAAAAGGTATCACCGCCCCTTTCCAGCTAAGATAAAAATTTCGTCATTAAATTCCACTGTCAGGTGCAATATAATGAACCATTCACCTTGGACAAAGTGGACGGAGAATTCCCTCCCCTGGCCTAGATGAAGTTAACATAGCAAAATCGAAGCTAAAGCTGGAGATGACGACCTACAGAAGTGAGACTCTTTCGACTAAACCAACTATGTGCAATTGGAAAAAATTTTTCCTCAACATCGCCTGTAAGATCTTTTTAGTGGTTTTACTTGATTGCCTGAAGCTATTCATGAAAAATCTGTTGTGATTTTAGGCCAGTCGACCATTGATTAAATATTCACATTATGACAGATCTTGGAAAAGATTCGTGAATTTCAGATCGACCCTGAGAATTTTCCCTGCTCTATCAAGTCGTTAATGACTTGACGGATACATTCAGTGTTAAGAAATGTTTTAGACAAAGCGACGCGCTGTTATGCTCTAGAAAGAATCGTGCAAAACTTACTGGCCAACAAAAGAGGCACGATCTTGCTTAAGTTTGTAAAATTGCTTGAGTACGTGGATGACATTCATGTGATTGGAAGAACTTGAGTATATGGTAGACGCTAATCGAAGGCGGTTGAAGAACGGATCCAACCACGAACTGTACAGCGACATCAACCTAGTCAATCGTGGGAAATAATTTGCTATACATGGCTTGAGTACAGTTTTTCAGGATGCGAACTTGCGTTAGGAGAGACTGTTGCGTTCTCGGTTAGGGTTTTATGTGATCATAACTATAGATATCTCTTCATGATATTGACATATCAAACGAATGATTTCCAAAGTCTATAAGATGTCAGCGACTTTCCTACTGTAACTTAATTGGAATACTATAGACTGTAGATGTCATTACTCTGGCATCGTAACAGGAAGATACCCCTTTTCTAAGCACCTAAGCGTAATAAGTGCAAGTGAAATACCACTCTGCGACGGTGGCGATGGGAGCGATTATGACACCCAGGAGCACTATATGCCTAATGAACGTCTGGTCGGTGCCGATGTGGTAAGTCCTAGTACTGTAGGCACTATACCCCTGAAACGCCTACTTGTCTTTCTATAAAAGACGGAAATGTTTCAGTAAAATGGACTAATTCTTTGTCTCCGTGTTGAGTTCGACTGGAAGAACACTTGGGTATATCATAAGGATATAAGTATAGGTATATAAGTATATCATAAGTTATCATAAGGCCGGTGCAATGCTGCACACGGGCTTAAAATCGAGGGACTCCCATTGAAGTTTCATGCTCCATGTGCTGTTAGATGCAAATATCTTTTACACTTGTGCATTGGCGTCCACTTTTTTTTCACAAGAAATTGCAAAATTTATTTTCATACAGGGTATATGATTATGGATAAATAGTTTACAATTTCAAGTAAATTTATAAGCCGACGATGTAGATGGCATCGAGAGGAGAATATCATTATTGAATTGCTCCGAGTTTTCGCCAAAAGATGTGCACGGAAGGTACTCGTATTCGTCACTAAAAGTCTGCAAATGGTGTCTGAAGTTTTTAACATCAACTCATCGTGTTTTCGAACGTAAGCAAACAGCCTTAAATAACTGCCTATATATCAAATCAACCATTGTCCACATCATCAAGAAAGGCGTGTAATGTGTATACGCTATAACCTCTGGCTTGCCATTCGCTAGCTGAAAGAAAAGCAATGTAAATTGCACAGATGCTCAAGGGGTTAAGGTGCCCTTAAAATGATTGCACATACCGCGGGCGAAGGCAAGTTAGGGAGGAAAGAAAGAGAGGTCCCGATATACGTTGCTTTTTAATGTTTGAAGGTTTTAATGGTCAGGAAATAAAGAGCACGGCAGAGTACTCCATAGCGAGTTGCACGACTTAGGAACGAATCACTGATATACTGATAAGTCTGCGAAGCGTGACGGTTGCAGGTTTGAAGGGGAAGAATGCTACTGGCGATTTCAACGGAGAACTGGTGGTGGAAATAGCGATAAAACAAAGTGAGACAGGAGGCATTACGTCGATGTTCAAATCTGTTCATTGACTGAGTGATATTAGCATCACATATGAGTTTTATCGCACGGTTTGGAATCCTATCTAGCAGTTGCAGATGTGGGCGTTGTACTCTAATTTTGGGCGGATGAATGCCTAGATATTTCGCAGCATTTTTGACGACATCAAATATGTGGTCATTCCAACGCAGGTTGTCATTTGCACACATATCGAGACTGAAAAGTTTTTCAGTTTATACGATGCAAGTGCCATTCATACATAATGGCTCTGTGTTTGAATTTTGCTTTAACGACAGCAGACAGCATTGTGTTTTGGAAGCATTAAATTCCACTGTGTTGTTGTTGATAGTTCCCCAATTGGTTATACTGTTAATATCGGAATTTAAAGAACTCAACATGCTGCCGTTCCCGTTCTTTAGCCGATAAACATGGACATGAGTCCGAGAACGAATATGAAAAGCAGGGAGTACTGTTATCAGCAAAGGAATATATTCGATTAGAAGTAGCAGACAAGCTATCATTGATTAAAATTAAAAAGAGACAGAACGGTGCCCTGAGGCACACTAGCTTTTATTTTATAGATATCAGACTTGAAGCCGTCCAAGAAAACTCCAAATGAAGGTTTCGAAAGGTAATTTATAATCCATTGAAGAAGAGAGTCATCGATCCCTAATGCACGCATTTTCAACAGAAGAGCCTAGAGCCAAACTCTGTCAATTACTTTAGAAATTATCTTGCTTTCGCTGGATTGATATACGTTTTGCTTTCATTTCTCGGTGAAATATGCCATTAAATCACCAGTGGACATGTTGCATGAAACTCGTGCATCAGCATTTCCATGACCTTGGAAAGAAGGGACCTAAGTGCAATGGGTCTATAGGAGGAGAGCACCCTTTTTAGAGGCGGCCTGGAGAAATGAATCTGCTCGGAAAGAGTCATATAGAGTAGGATCGATAAAAAAGCTCACGCAGTGGTTTTTCCAACGAGGAAGAACACCTCTTCAGAAGAAGGGGAGATATACCATCTGGACCAGCGAATTTGTGTATATTAAGATCATTAAGTACTTTTGCTACTACACTTGCTACTTGTGAAAGTGCCTTGCGTCCCATTGATGATTCGACGCACTTAAGTGTAAACGGGAATAAAACCCAATCTGGAAGTGTTGAGCAAGCCGCAAAGTGTGCAACAATCAGATTGAACTTGTCCAAGGAGCTGACTGTTGGAATGTCATTGTAAATGAGCGTTGGGATATATGTAGGACAAAGCAGAATTTCTAATGTTTTTGACGAACAACCAAAAAATTTTTATTACCTTTGGGACATTATAGTATTTTTTGCCTCAGTTTTTGTTCAGAATTTCACACGCTTAAGAAAGGCGTTGTAGTCATTTCTGGGTTGTTTGAACTTTTTTCTGTTTTCCTCTGTCGGGTCGGTCTTGAAGGGCCGAAAAAACATTTCTCTAACCCTGACAGCGTCTTTATTGCTCGAGTCGTACCACATCTTTTCTTTTGATTTCATACTCTTCATCTGATGAAGGATACAGCATCTTATTCCAAAGAGAATGGTGTCTGTGATCAGATCAGCAGGGTGGATGCCGCTCGTTATCGAGGAAACATAACCACCAGTTAAAATTCCTAAAGAAGCTGAAATCCGCTACAATAGGCATTCTCGTATTGCCATACGGTTCTTTTAGGAATCTTTAAGCTGATATGAGATAGTGGCCCAACGGAAGGAAGAGAGAGCACATTAACGGTGTACTTATAAGGGTGAGAAATTAAAAACAAGTCCAAGGTGTTGACGGTATAAATATCAACGTCTGGTATACGTGTAGACTCATGTACAAGCTGGGTCAAGTTGTTTTCCGCAGCGAAGATCTCAATACACCGTCCTTCGGGTGTTGTCTGTCCAGTATTTCAAAGCCACATAAAATTGTGTATGTTGAAATCGCCCGTAATAACAATTTCAGTATGAGGACACAGGGAAATTGAGTCATTCAGCTCATCAAACTCGTTAGAGATCGAATTGCAGTCCTTTAAATAAAGCAGTATGGTAATTTGCTTACGGAGAAGGAATTTTAACCACATGAAATTGAATTCCGGATTAGAACACAGGTTACATTGTGGTGGAGTTTGAATCGCGGTGAGAGAATAATCCCTTGATTGTGAATCGACAATAAAAGTGTTAGTAAATATAGAGGACTTTCTACTTCATAGCCACATTCTAACCATTTTTATGATGGCATTTCAATTAAGTGTGTTTGCAAAGTTTTTTTCTTCGCAGGTTACAGATCTAGATGAAAGCAGTAAATATACAGAGTAAAACAGGAGGTATGGAACAAAATGTATACTTGATTGTGCTTCATCTCCCAAGCAAAGCGTTGTAACAGCAATTTGAGATCATGAGTACTGTTCGTGAATGAAATGTCACATCGTTGTGTACTTTGCTGCACGTAGCTGCTGTGGCGAGTCACGGTCATGCATGCTGAAAAGGGTGACTCCGATACATCTGGTCTCCTTTGCAGTGGTATTAGTATTTTGAAGGCTAGTACGTTCCCATTCAGCCCTACCACGTGCCAATCTGATAAGAAGCAGAAGTGTGACAATCAGCATGCACTACATTGTAATAGGTTACAGTTATATAACGAGCAGTCGTGCGAGTTTTTATTTTGTTCGCTTCGTAAATGTATATATTCCTAAAACTTTTGCTGGTTGGCATACATACATAACTTTCACGGCATATAAAATATGTCAAACCAGTTTCGTCGCGTAGTTGTTCAATTATACGCAGAATAGGTCCAGATAGTTACTTGATCCTTTTCCTTTGTTCTATTTCCAAGAGTATTAAGCTACATCTTCCTTGTAGCCATTGCTAAACGCTTCTTCTCAGCCCTTGTAAAGTCTCTTACTTCTTGTACTCGCTCAGCGGTACATAGGGCTGCCAAATGATTTTCGGCCCAGCTTTCCACTGGATAACTTGGTACATAATATGAGTAGATCATAGAGTTCACGTTTTTGACTTTTTCTCCATTCGCCTCCCACGTACGCTAGACACTGGCGATTGCAGTAGCTGTATTCGGCATAGTATTTTTCTTTCAAAGTACTCTAATATTAGTTATGTTTCTTTTTTTAAACTTCGAAGAGATATACTTCATCGGATAGCCTTTCCTGTAGATAGAGCTAGAAAACATATCACAGTCATTGGCCGCATTTATACTATTACGTTCATTTAAAACTTGGCGTTAGTCTTCAAATACGTCTTCTCAAATACTCGTATAGAGAGAAACTATTTCATTGTTGACCGGATCTGGCCTTATCTTCGATTTCTATTATGCTGTTTACATCAGGTTTATAAAACAGCTATTGGAAATACTGTTTGAACCCCTCAACGATTCCTTCCGGATTGATTCCCATAAGATGGCGTTGAGCCTGCGTTTCTCTTTTAGACTAAAGACTATTAAATTTCCTTGTACTGAAAGCCTACCTGAGCTCCCTTCTTTTCATCTATTCTTTTGATTCGGCCCTCTTTTGTCGCTTTTGTAATTTTCATTTCATTCCGGCCAGTAGAGGTTTACTACTGTACTTTATTTTCATTGCGCCTTCTTTATCGTAATACGAATTTGTAATTTTTTAGCCCTTCATCGACAATTTGGCGGCACTGGCACTGTACTTATTCTGTTCACAGACCCGATACTTACACATCTTAGATACATTCAGTATAATGAGCCTTGCTTACTTACTTAGGTGTCGATACAATCCGTGTAAACCTGGGCCTCAACTAACAAGCCTCTCCAGTTAGCCCCTTTCCTTAGCTAACTACCTTGAAGTCCCTTTATCATTGTGTGCTGCACCTCAGGTGAGGTGTCCATTCGCTCTACTTTCCTAGCCAGCTGAGGCGACTTATGCGCAGTTTTCTGACTAGGTCGATGTCACTGTACAGCTCGTATAGTTCGTCGTTGAATCTTCTCCTCCAAAGCCTCTCAATGCAAACGGGACCAAATATTTTTCGTCTCTGCTTTCGATAGAGAGAGCGATTGGTAGGAGTGATTCTTCATTTCATTTCTCCGAAGGTGTTGTTGATAGAATTTATAGCAAAGACGAAGTAGACAAATTCCTCTACTCCTCTGTCCAATTTGTCGATGTCGTGTGTCCCTTCTTGTTGACAGCATATACTTATTTTTCATTTACCGCTAAACCCAATTTGGCATCTTCCGTTTCAATACAAGTAACCGCATCGCACCGGTGGCAGTCCGTTATGTTCTCCCAATTAGTAGTTGCACAGACTTTTGAAAGATTGCGCCTCCAGCGTTCGATTGTGAGTTTCGCACAATTATTTCAAGTATATTGTTAACCCGAGAAAGATAACCTACATCTCAGAGGCGCCCGTGTAGTAAACATATTGCTGTCTCTTTTTATCCGACCCGCATATGCACTTGTCCATCTCAGCCAACTTAGGCGTCGGTCAATTCCACTGCGACCGTTTCTGTGCGGTAAGTACTATAGTTTTGTTGATCGCCGTCGCGAGGCGAATTGTTCCTATAAACGAAAGACTGTTATTTTTGTTATTTTTTTCCAGAGGTTATTTGCCTAGGGTTAGCGTGTCACCTTGTCTAAAACCGACAGACAGACTAACCATATCTCTGTATAGGTCGTCTCTATAAATGCTGTTATATGAGGCCTCAAAATCGTTTGAAAGATTGTGGACTTCTTGAGTTTTTCCAGGAGTTACCGGAGAGGAAAAGTTTGGTCGATTGTGGACTTTCCTGGTCTGATACTGCACTGATATGGGCCAATGACTTGGTGTATAGACTCCACAAAGCAATTTGGAATACGATGGCTAATGCGCCGTCAGCGCCAGTTGATTTGCTGCTTAGACATTACTATCCTTACTTCATTTTGGTCAGGTGGACGGAAGTTTTAACTATCATCGTTTAATATTATGCATCAGGCAGACCACGGGCTTCGTCGCCGTTATACAGTCTGCAGTAAAAGTTTTTCCATATTCTCAGCACTGACTATGACTCTACTGCAAGGTTTCCTTCCTCATCTCTACCGGTTTCTTGTTGCTAGAATTTCGGTAGGTAGTTCCAGGAGTTCCAAGTCTCAATATCTTCGATCGCGCTTCTCGTGTTGTTTTTCGTTCTTCTGGAGAATCTAATGTTTTTTCTGTGTTTTTAGTTCATAGATCTCTTGAGGGGCTCTCCTCCTTCGTTGCGATGTCGTTTTGTACGCTTCTTTTTCAGCTGCAAGCGCCTGCTGGAATTCTTCATCAACCTAGTTCATCAGTTGTGGCGTTTCTGATGGACTGTTGTCAGCGTTGCCAGCGGTCTTCGGCACTTTATGCTGCTGCCATAGGAGTTGTTGAGAGATTTCGGGATACGCGCTCGACGAATGGTCTGGCGGTCTCTTGCGAGTGCCGCTTTTCTGCGTTATATCTTCTCACAGGTGTTCTTATGGTTTTGTGGCGCTTGGGAAATCCAGATTCGCGCCTTAACAGCAACAATGTGTTTTTCGGAGTCAATGTTGATTGCTCTTAACGTTCGGACGTTCAGAATACTGGAGGCATGCCTTACGTCTAACGGAACGTGATCAATTTTTTTTAGCTCTTCATGATCCAGGGACCGTCGTGTCTCCTTGTGTTTATGGAGATGAGGAAACCGTGTGCTTGCTATAGTGATATTTTGTTCCTCTGCAAAGTCAATTATCAGACGTGGTATCGATTAGGCTATGCTTACCAACTGTCCTTCCCAAGATGTCCTCCTTTCCTATCCTGACGATAAAATCGCCTAGTGCAATTTTAATGTAATACTTAGGACATTGCTCAGATTTCTTGTCGAGGAGCTCGTAAATGCGTTCTTTAGTTGCCTTGCTCAGTATTATCAGTCAATTATCTAAAATCAGGTCGCTAAGTGAAATTTTTGTGTCGTAAACTTTATGATATTTATTGTACTGCTTTGCCTTCGCTACATAGGCGTCTTTAACTTGGTCTCCTGCTTCTGTTGAGCCGAGTGCACAAGTAAAATTTATAAACTTACAAAAATGTGACCCGATTTCTCGATTCTGTGGTTTAGAACCAAAAGATTGGTAATCGAGTTGAAATCCATTTCCCGCCATGAATAGGTATCGTAACTTTCAGGTTTTGTGATATTCTGATTTTGATTGATCTGTGATTGTAAATTTCAACCTGACATGGACAGTGTTTAAACTTATCCGCCACCAGGTTATACAGATTATATATGTAGATAGTTAAAAAGTTTGGGATATGTAAGCGCTGGCCTTTATCATGAAGGTTCATATGCCACCACCTCTATTTTTCTATTCCAAACTCCTGACATAATCGCGGAAAACTTAAAGACCTCAGCTCTCAATTTATCGCTTAAGCTCTATAAGGTAACATTTGGCGATCGTTCATTTAGGAAGCACATACTAGAATTTGGCAACTTGATTGACGAGAAACGCCTCATTTATTTTCGTAGATATTATCTGCTTTTATTATTATTTTATTGTTATTCATACACATTCAGATTCAGCATACGCTCAGATAGGTCGTATCCAGATGGAACTCCGTGGATGTGAAAACTAAACGCAAAATAATTTTGTTCTAGATACGGAGACGCATATGCATAAGGTAATAAAGCCGTGGACTTTAGTAAGGGGTATGGCAGCAGAACGCTTTATTACGTTACATTAAAAAATGTGGCATAGACACAGCCAGGACAACGAGTTATGCTCAGGGTTGAAGAGAAGTTAATAGGAAATTATTGCAACCAGAGGTCTTTCGAAGCTATCTTTCAGTACGATGTGCACTATAGTTGCAAATAACACCTGAGGAAACCTGGTGAAAGGAAAACTTGTTTGTAGGTTCTGTTACGAGTTTGGTGAGACTCCGAAATACGTTTAAATCTTGTTGTCCTTCAAAAGAAAAAAGTATTTGGAAAAGTACCAACCATTCGCTGAAGATAAACTATCCATACACCCGGCTCACTTTTCAGATCATCGTCGGGGTAGAATAGTAGAACACCACCGATGCTTTCGACACAATTTTCAAGTTCGTTGCCTGAAAAGTTCGTGAATGGTATTCTGTTTGACAGATATCTTTCGTTGAAAGCTGCAGACAGAACTGACACCTTTCAACTTCCAACACTTTAAAGAATAAGACTCAGGATCATCGAATGCATTTAATCTCTCTTCAGGTGGACGATTCTCTTCAATTTGAAGATTCCTCTTCAAAACTTTTCTTCAGTTGCCTGCTTCTATCTTGCTCCCAGATCCCATCAACCACTTACAAAAAACACTCTCGAGAAGTAAGCATAACGTAAGCAAATTTTCGAAACGAAACTGTGAAATTCATTCAAGTTATGTTCCAACACCCTTTCAAGGATCCTTGTACCTTCTACCTCCCACCTTCCGCTTCAGTCACTCTTGCCCCGTCCAAGTAACAGTGTAATGCCCTTTTTCCTCAACTTACTCAGCCGTTTACCTTTATTTTTCTGCTTCAATCAAAAAAAAAAAAAACGACTTTTACAATACTTCTCTCTCCTGAAGGTTTATGACCGAAATCTAAAGGATATCCAGGGGAAAAAAAACAATAACAAAACTGCCATCTGAAACGGTTTACGAGTATTTATTACTTGTGCATGTCAATTGACAATAAGCGGATAACCCTCCTTTCACAACGTACGAGTACAAACACGTCAAATGATCCACAGACCGTCCGACCGACCGACCGACGACGACTACGTCACATATGAGTACACAACGTTTGCTGAATAGCGAATGAACGATTGAATGTATTTCGCTAGTCTAATGTCTCTTGAACGATGAAGATGAGTCGTGTTCGATGATGAATCCTATTAGGTTCATGTAGTCGTATCGTACTTTGTATTTGTGGTACCAATAGGCTGATGGTGCAGGATATTCAAGTCACGATAGGGATAATATAATTGTTACTCGGTTATGTATGATTTTATAAGAAATTTCTATTTAATTGGAGTTTGTCAAGGAGGAAGGAGTCGTAAAGGATACTGACGTCTGGAGTTCGTTGGCATTTTTCTAAATGGGTAACTAATCATGTATTCTTTGCGCTATAATCGAGAATTTGTAGCCAAATTCAAATTTAAGTTATTGTCATTGCTTAGTAGAAGAGAGGATGGATGCTGACGACGAGCCGATTTTATCAGATTACACAATTGTTAGACTTTAGGTTCTTTTTTTACTTATTTAGACCAAGTCCCCAGCACATTGGGCTTTTTTCTTTTGAGAACATCCGTTTTAATTTGTCTGCAATGGAAATCTCGTTTGGGCCAACAGATGACTATGTTCCACTTCGGGACCATTCTCTTGAAAGCGGCGAGTGATCATATTGATTCCTGCTTTAAAAGTCTCGCGGTAGAGCCGGTAAAGGTAACGATATAATAAGTATAAGAAAAAAATGAAAAGCCAACAACGTCAAGAGAGGTTTAAGTGATTAGATAAGGTACATTTATCACTGCATCCTGGTTTTAGTTAGAGTTGATTTACAGTGCCGGACTAACTAATAGATTCGGCCTAACTAGCAATAATGTATTTTGCAAAGTATATGTTCTGATGTTTCTGAATAACTGTTGAAGTGGTTTTAGTAATGTTGTTGGTAAAACAGTTTGGCCTTTTTATCAAACTAATTAGAATACAGCAGAATGATCTTGGTACTATAAATGTTGATATATTTTTTTTTTTTTTATAATTTACGCGCGCCTAAGGGGTTGATACCCTTTTACTGTTGCCAGGGCGCGGGCGGAAAGATAGAAGGAGGAGAAAGGAAAATTGTTTTTGTAGTGGTTTGAAACTCAGGTGTGTTTGGTTTCGATATTCGCTCTCCAGGGGTGGGAGTCCGAATAGGACGGAGAGTTTTTCTTCACTCAGAGTGATTCGAGATATAATTCCCAGTATTTTTTTCATTGCTTGAAACTCTTATAACAGCCAAATCTACGTGTCAGTGTTATGCCTTCACACGCAGAATTTTTTTGTTTGAGTTCCAATTATACAATGAAAAACTGATTTTGCCATGGGCAGGATTCGAACCTGGACCCTCCGAGTGAGAAGCGTTTGCTACTACCACTACACCACGGCCACCCCTTTTATGCCCTCACATTGCCATCATGGTCACTGTGCTTTAGGGTACAGGTTAATTGAACCCTGCAAACTGGGCTACTCTATTTTCAGAGAGAATGTAAATGGTCTTGTTCATAAAGGGATTTTTTATGTTTCCTTTATTACTGCGCTTTATTGCGTGTACCTCATCGTGAAATTTGCAAGTTCTTCTGTCAACGCTTGCGTAAATACAAGCTTTGGTAGTCGCGCTGCAGTTTTTGGTCCATCGGTGTACTTTGTTAGTGAATCCTTGAAATAGGTAGGTTTTCCCTTGACTGTCGGGCGTGAAAGAGCCTGGTCACATACTGTTTGAGATAGGCGACAATTGGAAATCTTCGACTTAAACGGCTTGCTATATAGTTTAGTAAAATAACGAGGACGATTGGATGTCTTACCAGTGAAGGGTGAGCTCTCTTGCCCCACTTTATAAAGTTGTCACGAGAAATTGCAACAACTACCGATCGGTAGATTTAATGTCGCAATCCACTATATAAAGACAAACGTGTCACAAGAAATTATAACGACTACCGATCCTTGAAACCAATGTCGCAGATCACTGTATAAAGGAAAACGCGACACGAAAAATTGCAATGACTTCTGATTCGTCAAACTAATGTCCAAACTATGAAGCTATAGAGTTGTAGAAAACTATGAAAACTATGAAAGTATAGAGACGATGCTAAGTCGATCTCAAAAGGTAACCGCGACCGATATAAGAATGATACGGGAAGAATACAATGACATTTAAGGGGTAGTCAAATGCACAGCGATAATAACCGCAGAATTTAAATCTTCAGTTGGAGCGCACCAAGGCAGTGTACGAAGTCCATTGTTTTTGAATGTCGAGCCAGATTTTCTCTTGAAGCAGCACATTAAAGAGACCATAACGACTTCTTCTTTTCGCAAACTATAGCGGTTTTATAAGCAGTAACGTAAAAATTCAGGCAACTTTTAATAATAATTGGATTAAGGCGCTAAATACCAGAATTGCCGTACTTACAACCCTTCAAGTCGAAATTCTTGTTGAAAAGAAGAAACCGTGACGAAGTGCAAAAATGTAAATATTAAAGGATCAAGGAAATTTCGACGACGATATCGTACATATACTTACCGTCACGAAAACTCAGAAGTTTTTTGAATAAAAAAATGGCACTCGCCTGTAACATTCGCATCCCAGTGTTGGACGATACGAATGCAGTAGGAATGCAAATATAGTTCGTTGAATACTTCAAAATAAGAGAATGAGATTTGTTCAATTAAGTCGTTCTGGAAATGATGCCTTGATGGCTAAGGTTGTATCTTTACAGAGATTTTCTTATAAAGCAGTTTCCTATTAGCTTATTACTTCGGAAATTGTAAACTACGTCCAAATAAATTAATTTAAAATTGTTCTCTACTCAGATGAGCTTTCATTATAGGCATTAGCCAAAGCTTTTTCTAAATGTGATGATAATCAAGAAACCTAGTATGCCAGAACAGTACTTCATTAGATGGAGTCTTCTTTAACATCGCGTTCCTTTCGTATAAAACAAGAAAACTGTCACTTTAAACTATTGCATATTAAAACTTGGGTTCCCAAGGAAGTGTCTTCGGGACTCTGTTGTGCGTCCTCTATACCAAGGATCTGCCAACAACACTCTTTATTAAGGTTGCAACCTTTGCCGACTACACGACAATCTTAGAGGTGGAAGACGCACCATCTGTTACAATCTGTTACATATCAAATTGTTAGGTGCACTCAAAGAAGGCGAATAAAATTTAATTAGAGCAAATCTCAACAATACCACATGCTAATACAGCGAAGTATTTAGGTATGACCCTAGATGCCAAGCTTCGCTGGAAAGAGTATATTAAAATCAAAAGAATAGAATTAGACATTAAATGGCAAAAAATGGAATGGTTTTTAGGCTATCAATTAATAACAAAATTCTTTTATATTACCGGGTAATAAAACCAGTGTTTAACCATGGCGCTCAACTCTGCTGATGTGCCAGGCAAACCAATATTGCAATTATCCAACGGTTCCAGAATAAATTTCTTAGACATACTCATATTGTGAATGCTCCATAGAACGTCAGAAACAGCAACCTCCATCGGGACCTAAGGATTCCTACTGTTCTTGAAGAGATCAACTTTAAGACCAAACAATATGAGAAAAGACTGCAGGAGCATACTTAGGAGGAAGTAACAAGACGTCTTAACGTATAGGTCGTGAGACGTCTGCAATGATCGAAACCGTCAGACCTTGCCAGGCAACCGGAATTTACAGAACTAACCACATAACATAGGCAAAGAAGTGGTAACATCAACGAGCGACAATTTGCTATCGGAATGAACTTTTCTCCCCCTTCTAATCTTGAAAAGCAAACTGCTCGTTAGTTATACAACTAAAAGCAGTGTTAACAAACATTTGCAATAATTCATTGTAGGTTATTATGTTTGAAATATACAAAACAAAAACAAAGTTTAGGAACCCAACAAGCCCAGATCATCCTCTATTGGTAGAAAGCAGACCTCGGGAAGCATTCGTTTCGTCTACCTGCAACCTGGAGAGTCATGCCATATGTAGTTGTGCTCATATGAAACCCAATTTGGAAATGTCTCTCCTATGAGGACCTTGAAGTCATTTGCCATCCAAATACATATGACTATTACGGGCTTACGAATTAAACTGTTAAAATTGCATTCAATCTACAGTCAACTAGAAATACAATATGTTGCCAAATTAAGTTTCCACTTAAAGACGCGTGGCATTTTTCCCATAAAACGTGTAAGTACGTTTCTGCATTCTTGTTAAAAACCGTTATTTACGATGCAGTTAGAAAGCAATACGTGTCATAGCGTTTCACCATTTGTAACGGATGTTGTATTGAGTGGAGGTAGTGGTGGTGTGATCGTTGCATAAATATTATAAGTTTCTATTCGATCTGATCGATTTTTGTTTTGCGTATTTTCCGAAAGTCTAGAAGGTATTAACTTTTACTAAAAAAATAAGATAGGTAATCAATTTATTTATTTTTAATATTTACAGTCAACTAACAATGTGACAAATTGTATTTTAGAACATCAAGAACATACTGTATACAAACAGAAGAAAATACACACAGTTTACACATATGCTGGACGTATGCATGTCTTCTCTCGCTCAGGAAACATACCTAAGAAAGTACCTAAGTGTTAAGACTACTTCTTTAAGTACTTCTTTAAGTACCTCTTCATATACTGCATTTGAGGTTCTGTCTTCAGATGCTAACACAACTGGCCGTGCGAGAAGCATTGCCCCCTAAGATCAAATCAAATTCAGTGACTGACCCTGACACTTTTTAATCGTCATTACGAAACATACCCTAAAAGGCGATTTGCAGCCTTTTAAACTCGAATGAGTACTCCGACGGTATAAGAATTATCCTCGGTATAGGTATACACCGATTCACCTCGAGCACAGTCAGTAAATATAATGGCCTCTACGTTTTTATGTAGGACTTTCACATGCAACCTGGTCTCATTGCAGAATTTGGGCGGGTTAAGATTTCTCAATAGCATTACTGGAGCTCCCACTTTGAGGATAAGTGTGTGAGACTGTAGTCCAAGTGGGTTCAATATATTTAGGAACTCCTTAAGATAGTGTATAATAGCATACGTATGCACTACAGTGACAACAGATTTGTACTGGTATTATGCACCTTCGAACGACTTCAACAAAGTGTTATCAATGGCAGAAGCCTGATCGTTGTTAGTTGTGAAAATCGCACATTCTCACAGCCACTCCGTGGATTTTCTGTGTATTTGTGGACATCTGGACACATTCGAGGTATCAGCTCGTCTCTTCCATCCAAGCCCTAACATAAACGCGTTTCTTTTAATTTAACCCCTGCCCCTGATACTGTCACTGCTCAACCGCCCACACCCACACCTACGAATATTAACTGCTGCTTTCCCAATTTCGATCTTGTAACTGGAGCCAAATAGCTCTCATATCTGAAATTCCGTTTCTACTCGTAATTTGCTTTTTTCTCGCATTCACGGTCCTCTGCCCCTTTTTCGCGCCTAACGTAAAATTGACCCAAAATAATATAGATACCACGGAATGTCGTTATGTGCTCTCTAAACTAAGGGATAACAATATATACGAAAATATACTTCTATTTCTTGCATCCGACTCTGTTTGCTTTGAGGGAAACACCAAAACAAGTGTCATCCAAGTGTCTCCATCCAAAAGGAAGGTCTTTCTACTGATATAACTAGTCTCAAGAATCTTTATAACAGGTATCACGCCATTTTCAACACACCTCCTCAGCTTCTTTTCGCAGCTATTGTATGTACATTGTACACTCTAAAAGAGCCTCTCACCTTCAGCGTAGCCGAGCTCACCATGATGAATTTTTTCGTTGCTAACTTGCCGTCTTTATCTGCATCTTATCTGCACTTCCTTACTCCTCCGTGTAACAAACTCCTTCTTATATTTTACTGCCAAAACGTACTCGTAAGAGGCTTGCGCTCTAAAACTCATGTTCTCTTTCGACGTCTATGCTCTAACAGAAACCAATCTGATCCCCGACATAAAGAAGTAGGAGTTATTCCTATCTTCTTATAATGTTTTCCGCGGAGACGATCTCCCTATGGATAATGATCCTGCCCTCCCTATAGTTTATTGTCTATGCCGAGGTATCCTACTTGCCATTCATAAAGCCTCAAATCTTTTCTCATCGATTTCTCTTCTTCTGTCAAACTTGACTCTGTTTCAATTAAAATAACACTTCCCAATAGGTCCCTGTACGTTATGTGTTGCTATATTCTAACAGCTCAACCTATCGAATCCTACATCCTTGCTATTTAATGGATTGACCAACTTATTGGTTTCATCGACGATATCTTCTGCCTCTGCTGAATGATGATCACTTCTTTTTTACCGCGTCTAACGTTAGTTCATCCAAAGAATGCCTATTCGATGATCGTATAGAGACTCAAGCATATGCCAAGTAAGTGGCGTTCATAATTCCACCGGTAGGAAACTAGACCTTATTTTCACTAACAATCCCACTAACTCCACAATAACGTTTTGTCCCTTAACGCTATCAACTATCGATAACTTTCACCCTCCTATTCTTCTCTCATTTTTCCATAACTCTCCATCCCAGTCCACTTCTTCCCGTACTTCTCTTCTTACAACTTCCATAAAGCTAATTTTCTCAAAGTTAATATCTATCTCAGCAAATCTTCTTTTGATTTTATCAATCTATCTTTAGCTAATGCTGTCTCCATTTTTTATAGTGAAATATTTAATTTCCTGGTATAACAGAATACTTTGGTCTTTACGAAATAAAGGAAACAAATTATGGGCAATTTTTCTTCACACCAATTCTTATTCTGACTACTCTAACTATCTTGGAACCTACCTTCAATTCATCCAGCTCTATAACTATCCCTACCCTGCCCTTGCCCTTTCTCCACATAGCTAAAACTCTCTCTCTTAATCTTTTGATCCTACTCTTATCGAAGAAAAGTCACAAAGCCTCAATGATGGATTTTTACCCGGCCCAGACGGGCTCCCAGCAATATTTCTCAAAAAGTGTGTATCCAAACTTTCGCACACGGTTTCCTCCCTATTTTCTCACATAAGGCGAATTCCCCCAAGTTTGGGAGACCTCTTTCATAACTGCGGTCAACAAAAAGGGATCAAAGAATGAAGTAACCAACTATCGTCCCACTGCTAAGCTTTCTCACATATCTAAAATGTTCGAAAATTTTTTATATGAATTTCTAAGCTTTTAGTGCAAATCGCTTATATCACCCAGTCAACATGGATTTCTGAAAGGTAGATCAACTACTTCAAACTTAGTTGAGTTCGTATTCTTTGCGCTTTCAGCCCTAAAAAATGCCAACGAAATTGATGTTATTGCAACAGATTTTGCTAAGGCCTTCGATGTAATATCCCATCAATTGATCCTTTTGAAATTGTCTTCCATCAGTTTTGATATATATTTATCTAGACAACCTGTTTATATATTTATCTAGACAACCTGTTTTTAGTCACTTTTGGCGTCCCACAAGGCAGCCATCTAGATCCCCTTTTTTCAGTTTAACTATAAACCATCTTGAGAATCAATTTACGCCGACGACACTAAATTCCCCAAAACTATTTCTCCTTTTTCTCCTTCAAGAAGAGCTCGATAGGTTTTCCACTTGCTGTCCAAGAAATTGTTTTAAGTTTAATGTCTTCAAATATCAATAAATGACTTTGTCACTTAAGTCCAATCAATCTCCTCCTTGACTTTATTTTCAGCATGACCAACCTGTAGCCCATCCCTTCGCAACCTTGGAATATCATACGGTAAAGAGTTAAACTTCCATTCCCATATTGATTATATAATCCTTAAAGCCAACTCATCACTTGGTTTTATCCAACAATGGAATTTTGTAACCCCTATGTGACAACTTCATTTTACATTACCCTTGTCCGATC
Source organism: Volucella bombylans (assembly GCA_949129095.1). Classification (NCBI taxonomy): domain Eukaryota; kingdom Metazoa; phylum Arthropoda; class Insecta; order Diptera; family Syrphidae; genus Volucella; species Volucella bombylans. The sequence continues at coordinate 102,965,773 of OX422140.1, forward strand.
CCTTCTCGAATATGCCGGCCATGCGTGGTCCCCGTTTCAGCGAGTTTATACATCTCGAATCGAGATTGAATGTTCGATTTGCCCTTCGAGGACTACCCTAGCGTAACCCTTTTATCTTACCTCCCTATCGTGACCGCCTCAATCTTCTTAAACTGAATATCCTTGAAAAACGCACAGACGTAGCTGACATTCTCTTCTTTTATTGACTTATCTCTGGTTCTGTGGATTGCGCCATTGTTTACAATTCTATTTCCTTCACCATTAATTGTGGTGATTTAGTCTGTTCTCGTCTCTTCTATCTAGTTTCCAACCCATCGCACCTTTTATGGTTCCAACGAAACAATCTCCTGCGTGCTCCGTTAGGTCGACTCAAACCTCCCCGTTTTTGATTTTAACTTGAGCACTTCTCGTCTCAAACTTGATCTGCTCCACCATTCTCTTGGTTCCTAACCCTTAAGTTTTATTAGTTTTTAGGTTACATTCAGTTTGTATTAAGCCAAATAAATGAAGGCCTCAGCCCCCACCAAAAAATGCGAATTCAAAATTTTCCGGTCGACACAATTGTTGCAAGATCTGGTGGAATTATAATCTTAACCTCAGTTTTTTTATATTCTCTGTTTCCTATTTGAAGGAAGAGATCGGAGACCGCCCTTCAAGTGCACCCGCATGTTTTTCTTTAGGTGGAGTTTTTTGATTAAGGTCCAAAGATTTAAGGTACTATCATCAGAATTTAACGGAAGTCTCCAGCTAACAACACGGTTATTCCACTCATCATGTCATTGTTCCCTCTGATATCTTTTAGAGTTCTATTTAAAGCGCCGAAACTCCATTTGTGCGCGATTGTGCTTTCGCCCCAAACTATAAGTTTACTACCTTTCATGAATTGAAAAGCTTTAGATCCTCCGAACTACTTTGGAACTGCTTATGTACCGGCCGCTTTCGTAGGTTTTCACCTCATTTTTCTCATTCTCCATAATAAAGGCCGCCTGATCACTGCCCTTGTTTACATACTTACATGTATACGAGTATTGTAGATAGACTTAACAGAGCTGCAGTACTCCACATTAATATTATATAGCATTGAAAGTACGTAACAGAACAGAAGTGTAAGGCACCACCAAGCGGTTGTCCAACTCAATTTTATTATTTTTTATTGTATAACCACCGTCACCTACACCTATATTGCGGATATCCATCGTCTCCTCTCTAAGTGTTCCTGAGAAGTGGTCGAGGATACCTCTTACTGCAGCTACCATATTACATGCAGCTCGATTTGTGGTTTAAACTACCGCAGTTAATGTTGGCCTTCAAAATATTTTAGTGGAGAGGGTCTTGCTCAGCATCAATTATTTCAACTCTACTAACATTGTTGATCTTATCTGGGATGATACGCTGGTCTAGCCATAGTAAAATGTGAATATGAGGAACACCCCGTTTTGCAATTCCACTGAGTACAGTATATAAAGCAACGCATAGCCCTAAACAGATTGCCTTTGGTTAGAAGAGCCATAATCTTTTCACCTTAAGGTGGAATACCCTGGCTATAATGTCATGCCGATCATGTGACTTTTGTAAGAGCATATCTGTGATGTCTTTCCATTACACGTGAATTAGATAAAAAGATCAGGACGGCCGTATTGTTGCAAGCACGTCATGGCGTCTTGTGTACGCTCGTACATATAACGTGGTCCCCCAGTCCAGTAAAAGACTGGGTAATTTTGTGACTATTTTCGTTTCAAGGACAAAGTTATATTTATCTATTATTCTAACCACCATAACGGGAAAATTCAATCTACTGACAGTAGCTGAACCTAAAGCTGTGATTGAACTGCATAAAAAAGGTAATTTCATCAGGCGCATTGCAGTAGTTTTTAAAAAAATCGCCCATATCTATTGGAAAAGTCATTCAAGCTTTTCAGAAACAAAGTCGAATTCAAGCCATTAAAACGGATCGAGCAGCCAAGAGAAGAAGATAGAAGGATTATTGCCATCTCTGGCAATAAGTCGATAGAAGGATTAGATATAAGGATCTCAGGCAATAAGTCATGTCATGTCAGTGCCAAAAATTAGAGCATAACTGCTAGACGAAGGTCTCGATGCTCCATCCGCTTACATAATACGCAGAAGGCAACATGAAACTGGTAAACATGGATGCGTTGCTCCAACAATTCCTTACATTAGCAAAGCTAACATGCACATACTTATGCAACACACATTCAGGGATAAAGTCGTTTGGACGAATGAGCCGATGACCAGAATGAAGTATTGTCATGGAGAAAAAAAAAGCGAGGCTCTTTCTTACAACTGTACAAAACCAACGTTTAAGGTTGCAGAGATGGGTATCATGGTCTCGGGATGTTTATGTACAAATGGGTAGGCACACGTATGCCTTTACAAGGCAAAGTACATGTGGATATTCATCTAAATATTTTAAAAGATGTAGCAGTTCCGGAAGGAAGATTGTGCTTATAAGTAGGTAGAGATTTTGTCTTCCAACAAGACAATGCAGCCATTCTTACTGCCAAAAAGCTTATGGAATATACGAGTATTCGCAAAGAATCAATAAATATTTTGAAATGGCCACCACATAGTCCAGACTTATCCCCAGTAGAAAATGCATGGGTACTTCTCAAACTACGTATTATCGAGCAAGTACCTTAAAACCTAAGAGAAATAAAGAAATGCATAAATCAAAACTGGGAAAAAGTTACACCAGATCGATGTAAAAAACAATGCAAGACCGATTGGCAAAGATGTCTCATCGAAAAGGTGGTCATTGCGGGCACTAAAGATAATGGGAACTTACTTTTGCATCATTGGATTTTGCTACTTATCCTAAGAAAAAAAAAGGAAACACAATTTTTGTCTGCTATCAATGTTACTGTTTTCGTAACTTGATTTTTGTTGTTTTATGTACAAGGTGTGTACAAAAAGTGAGGTGACTTTATATTTTTAGAAAAAAATATTTATTCGTCAATATTAATGTTGTCTATTTCAAAGTTATCCCACTCAGATATTATAACTTTTGTCAACGCTTTTTCCAATCCTCGGAGCACTTCTCATAAGCACTTTTTGGTATAGCCTTGAGCTCTCCCAGCGATGCCGTTTCTATTTCCTAAATCGTTGCATATTATCGTCCTTTCATAGGTGTCACAGGAAAAAGTCGCATGGGGCCAAATCCGTCACTAGTTATGACCGTTTTGAGCAAGTCAGGATCATCGTTGACGTCATTTAAGAGCTCCTAAGCGATGATCATGCGACGGTTGTTCTGGACAAAATTAAGAAGTTTCGGTACAAACTTCGCTAACACACATCTCATGTCTAAAAAATCCGAAAAAATTCATGACACGAGCCGACCGATATGCCAACATCTTCAGCAACTTTTCTTAGGGTAATTCGACGATTTTCAGAAACAATTTTCTTCACAGCTTCGACGTTATCATCTTTTGTTGATGTGCTGGGGCGTCCAGAGCGAGGTTCGTCATTGGCATCTTCTCGGCGATCTTGGAAGAGCTTATACCGCTTGTAAACATTGTTTTTACTTAGAGCAGGTTCACCGTATGCCACTGTCAATATTTCAAATGTTTTAGAGCACTTAATTCAAATTTTTTACACAAAATTAGATGCAAATTCTTTGCTCCATTTTTTATAATATTGAAAATCGCCGAGCATAGCAAAACACGTCTAACCTTTTAATCTGTCAAAAACAAACTAAGAATGCTATATATTTGAAACTATGAACATATGTTCGGGACATGTGTACCAACACAGCAAAACAAAAAAAAAATCGATAATCGAATGTACTCGTACGTTGCCCGCGAAATTTCAACACACCTCGTACATTGTAGTAAATAATTTTTTTTTTTAAAAAGTTCAGTAGCGTGAAAATTGTTGATGTTAAAGGGCGTGGAAAGTTATTTTTGCAACATACTGTATCATGACCAGACTGATATTTTATTTTATGATAGACGAAAAGCAAATCTTCCGCTCTCCAAAAATTAAACTTAAGCGTTAAAGTATTCCGCAATCGCTTTCAGGGAACAAAACGAGTCTGTATGTCAAAAACTTATTTCGTGTTTGACAGGAAAACAAACTTTAACCCTGGGGCAGGCAAATTCTTCTGCAAAGTCTTATCAAACATCTTATCTGTCTGCAGTTTGAGCAGAAAAGAGTAAAAAAAACACAATAAAAACTTCCAGACATCAAAAACGATCACATTAATCTGAGGGTGGACTAGTACTCCAAATATCCACTCTTATCGAAAGGGGTTCAAGAAAGAAAAAAAAAAAAAACACGCAAACTACGGATAAATGTAAAAATGGCATCCTAATCTGACGCATCTTAAGGTAGCATACATAAGTTCCACCTAAAAGTCCTTCTCGACTAGACAGACAGCGTAAAATGAAAGAGAGAAAAAAACTGCATATCCCTTTTCAACAAGAATGCCTAAGAGATGAGTTAAGCAAAAATCGTCTGGCACCGGCAGCAAAATGCGAAACATAAGCTCACAACATGCACTCGTACGTGAAAAGAAAATCGATAAATGCGAAGAACGAACACTTGTACTTTTTCTTCCTCTTACATACACCCATATGTATGTATGTTTATATAGAGGGTGTATCCTTCATAGTCTCTATGTGAGGATGTAAGTTGTCTACTAGGTTGTTGGTATAAGTTCGCGCTCGCTCTACGGGTAGATTTTCTATACAAGGTACAGTTATATATATGTAATAACAAGTTACACGCATATGTGTGTGCAAAAAAATAAAACCTTCACACGCCCTTTACCACCCAACTTTCCTTCCGTTGGAGTGTTCCTCCTTGTTCAGTCGAGGAGCTATTAATATTTCATAGAGAAATAAACCAAACAACCTAACAGAAAAAAAGGAAAACAAGTGTAAAAAAAAGGGTTTCCTTTTCTTGTGATGTTTACAACCTTTGCACGACTCCATGCCATCTCTGTTTTAGACTTAATTCCATCAGGGAATTATTGAAGTTTAGTCCAAGGAAAACGACTAAATTCAATAATGTATTAAAATGAATTGGCGAAGAGATCTCTTTTTGTCGAAAGCATCAGCGTTGTCGTTAGTACATACATAGTACTCGTACCATAGTGTATTTATGTACAATACTCAATGGACTCTTGTTAAAAAGACTCTTCGATACGGGAGCGCTGCTTTTCGTTGTTTAGACGAAACCTTCCGTCTGGGGTTTCACACCGTTCTACAATATAAGGATTGATCCAAAATAGCAATCACTTTCGGCACATAAAGTTTGCCATCTTGCTGATTGAGATTTCGTTACTACAGTGGCAAGCAATGAGAATTGCAAAACCACGCTCTCGCATCAGCTTCTGCATGTACATGTATCTCCTATGTATGTCTCGGCTAGTTGCAGAAAGTGCATTATGAGAAATAAACTGGATTTGCCTTCTGGATTCCGCATTTGATTAAGAACAACATCTGGTACAAACTTTTGTTATTATTACAAACTACTCAACCTCGTCTAGAAGGTTTTGTATGTTACAGTGATCACCCACTAAAGAAGCCTTTTGGAATTATCGCTTTCAGACAGTAACGCTCTCTAAAATGATCGTCAATTTCGAGCTGCTAAGCCCAAACAGATAAGCGATATCGAAGCGATTGATCATTATGCTTCAATTCCTGAGTCAATCAGTTGCTGAGCTCTTTGGTGCGTTTAGGTTCTCAGGTTTAGGGGTACACTTACAGCAACATTCTCCGTCGAGCCCACAGAACAAACACGGGAAATGGGAATATGTTCGGTTATCAATCAGCATACCAGTCTCACGAATTTTCTTCACCAAGTTGAGTTCACCAGCATCCACTTTGGAAGTAACTTTGCAATATCTCCCAACGTTGAACAAGAGCAAATCGGTCTATTTCGTACCGCAAAAATATAATACACTCTGTCAATTTTTTGAGCTTATAAGTCAGTGTCAAATAGCATATGATTAAAAAAAAAACCAACAGATTGCCACCTCTTTGGATTTTAAAAAATTGGTTGAATAATTCACATCTACTGCGATAGGCAAGCCTGCTTGAAGCTTTTCTTCAATTCCTTTGCTTATTTACGTAGGTGGTTGGTTCTTCAGCCAACAAGCATCACGATCTCTCGGCAGCTGTCTTCAGTACCGCAGTCCAAGTTTGTTGAGGTCACCTTCCATTTGCGTCTGCCACCATAGATGCGGCCGTCCTCTGCTGTACCGTCCCTCGGGATTATATTCAAAAACTCTTTGTATCGAAACTGTGGTGTCCTTCGCTCAACATCTCAAATTTTAGATCAATAGACGCCCGGCTACAACGATGTTGATGTACAGTTCGTATTTAAACCTCTTCCTCTATTCCCCGTAAATATAAAATAACGCGAAAATCACGCACTGTAGCTCTTTCTCAAAACCACCAAGTTGTTCTGCATTCGATTTCGACAAGGACCGGTTTGATAAGGGTCTTATATGAACCCAGTTTAGTCCTACGAGAAAGGGTTTTGTTACTCAACTGCCTACTGAGCGCAAAGAATCACAATGGTGGCATTCTGGCCAAGTCGTTGATGGTGCGTGTCCTTTTCTGATGACAGCATGTACTTTATTTTACCCTTGTTAACCGTCATATCCATTGCAGCAGCTTCCGGCTCTATACCCACGAAAGCCTCATTGACGGCTCGCTATGTTCATATCAATCTTAAGTCCACAAAATTATTTGCGTACGTACATACATCGTGCCTTTTTGTTGTCTAGTTAGCCTCTGACTTCATGCCCTTTACTTCTTCGAAATCAGGATGTAATGAGGCTGGCGATGTATTGTATTTCGTCGAAAAACTTCGAAGTTTAAGATAATAAGTCTCATAGTTGGTCTGAAAGAAAAGACTGCTCATTGGTGCCTTCATGGGCGACATCGCCTTTGCTAATAACTTTAATATGATAAAATTGGCGTCGGTAGAGTAATAACTTTACGCAATTTATGCGGTAATTCTTCCACTTTTTTTGCCAAGCTAAAATCCCCTGCACCATTTTGTTAACTAACTTACGTCGTTTTGGGTTACTTCTCCAGCTAGGTCTGAGATTTTCCATATACGTGTTACGTTCCGTATTTTCATGTAATGCGAGCTTATGTCACGCGTTATCTCACCTATTTCCTATTCAATCTTGGTGTAGCAGTCTACCGCCCTTCATGCAGTATTCCGTTCGGAGGATCTAAGCGTTCCTGAATATAAATTTCATTTATTGCCAAGGAAGTGGTTCAATATTCGTAAAATAAATAGAAACTATACATCAATTATGACAGAATATTGCCAGTGCCACCGTAAATTTTTGCAGTTGAAATGGGTGACATAGCCCCAGGTACCTGACTGGTAAAGGTAATTCTGATCATCTAAAATGTGTATTCGTCAGAGTCTAATAAACTTTTTGTTATGAGATGTCCTGACATTGAATCCTGTTCACTTGTTATTTTGTGGAGTATTAGTTTATGTATATGCATGCTTCGGTGAAGCAATGTATAAACCTACCTCGATAACAACCTATCAATCACCAATAAACTGTTTATCTGTGCTTTGTCCAATATGTCTCCATCATTATTTTCTAATCACACCTCTCGGCCCTGTTTACCCCCAGATCTCGCTTCAAATTTACCGACCATCATGAGAATTTAGAGCTTGGCAATATCATCTACGAGTACTAATCTCAACTAGCCTAAGGACTTTAGAGCAACTTCCTCGATCTTGCTATCAAATATGATTAAGTTCGTCCCGAGAACAATCATCGCGAAAGACTTTGGAGTCACTATGATACAATGCCAGTGTGAGTTTTTGAGGGATAGGTATCTAGAAACGAATACCGCATATTTCGTTAACACGTGTTCTACACCTATAGGTAACCCAATGATTCAAAGAGCCCAGAAGAAAATAAAACTCAACTATAGAGTAGAAAGGAACACAAAAAAACCTGTCAGAAAGAATCATATCCAGTGAGGTACACTGCTGAGACCTCTTGCTTCCCAAAGCGGCCAAACGAAAAACAAATAAATAAGATATGCCCGAATCTTATACGATAATATCTATTTTGTTCCTATTTCAGAAGGTTGCGGATGGATACTTGAACAAGTTCTGGTAATATGTGCATATATATTCATACGTTATAACTCTACTCTTGGCAACTCGACAACACTGCTCAGGAATATTTTTGTAAACATTTGCTTACAAGTACACTCTCCATACACCCAGGATATGAAAATGTATTCCTTTATCTGAGTTTTATGACTAAGCACAAGCAAAGGTGATAGTGAGATAAACAAAATAACACTCATAACAAAAAGTGATAAAAGAAAATATCCTTTACAGTTACAGATACTCATATAGCCGTTCCTTACTTCTGTTCATCTATTCCCTTCATATCCTTATTAACAATTCTCTAAACTTTTATCTCTGTCTCTTTCTGAATATTTGCAAACAAACCGAAAAAAAAACAATTTTCTTGTCATTGCAAAATAGGGGGAACAAAAAAAGAAACTTCATTTCAGCCTTAAGCCTTGAACCTCCTATTCTGCTTTACATAATTGATTAGAGAGGAATACCGAAGGATACACTTTGGAGGCATATACTTCAAATTGAATTGACACCGAGTTGAAGATTCAAAAAAAAAAAAAAAAAAACTGAACCAGTGTTCAGTATATGGATGCGTACACCACCACCCACCGAATTGGGGGATGAACTTGAGCAACCTTTTATGGTTATGGCAGTGATAGAATTCGCTGAGAGGATATCCATTTTAGCAATAACGCTGAATAGTAAGTTTTTTTTTTTTGAGGATTTACTTAATGTTTGGGAATTGTAGACTAGTAAGCGAAAGCCGGTGGAGCATTTATGTCTCCAAAGGATAGACGCAGAAGAAGTCCTTAATAAAAGAAAAAAATCCAAGCAACGAACGACCTTCTCTAAGTTCAGATCTCTAAAAGGTTCTGGCAAAAATAAACCAATAAAAATATATGACTCCAAGTGCTAAAGGGTTAAATGATAAACAGTTTTAGACAAAATAGATGGATGCCTATAAAAAAAGAAGGCTTCAATTTAAGCAACGATCTTGAGAACAAAAAAAAAACCACAAAAATAGGGAGAAATGGATTCAAAGCACCCTGAAAGGAAAATATTTAGAGGAACGAAAATATCTGATTTGAATTCTGTGATATAAAACGAACACGAGAAATTAGTGAGTTATTAAAGTCTCAACTAAATAGAGGCAGCAGACAGACTGTAGTTGGAAGGGTAACTTTGGATCATTCGTACTTTATTGAATAACTATGCAACTCTTATTATTATTACTTCAGATAGATGAAGCCATTCATTTTGCGAGATATAGTAAGATGGTAAAATAAACACTGTAAGCCGCTGTCCACAAGCAGGTCATCTAGAGGATTCTATCCAGTATACTGTGTCAACCTAAGCCGTTGCAGCCAACAAATTCTCCTTACCGTCAATTATCTGAAAACATTTTTGTGCATCAAGATGAGCAATGAAACGATAGAATATGTGATCCTGACAAAATTGACACGATTTGTCTTACCCTATCCACAGTCATAGATGAACTAACATAGACGACAAACTCTACTAATACTAATCATTAAATTTCGATGAAAATATATGAAAATATATTGAAATATACATTGATTCGGGTCCTGAACACTTTTGTTAAAGCCCGTTTAGCAAGTTTCTCGATAATCTTAATTCCAAAGGTATTATGACATCATCAACCCACTTCGGAGAGAACTTTATTATAAAGTCGTTTCGAATGCAAGTTATTCCACTTTAATGCAACATTTATTACTCAATCTGAGGAATCTCACCATTCTGCGTGGGATGCTTCTAACTTCAGTATAGGAAAGGAGGACATCTTTGGTAGGACAGATGGTAAGCATAGTCTACACGACACCAAGTCTAACAACGGGCTTAGGCTTATTGACTTTGTGGTGGTGCGAAATATCACTATAAAATATCAAATATATATAAGGAACATGAGAGTATCCGGATTATCAAACGCTAAATCAGATTGATCACATTGCGGTAGATTTACGGCATGCTTCCAGTATTCTGAAGGTTCGAACGTTCCGGGCAGCCAACATTGACTCGGTTGACTACCTTGCTACAGCCAAGGTACGAACGCAGATTTCCCTAGTGTCACAATAGAGAAGAACTACTGTGAGAACGGTCGCAGGAGATCGCCAGAATATTTGCCGAACGCATATCCTGAAATCTCCCAAAAACTATATTGAAGCCAGATAAGAGATGGTGAAATATTTCTTACATCGCAGCATTTTTGACGATATGGTCATTCGAACGTAAATTGTCAACTTGAATTGAATTGAAACGTCCGCATTTTCGACAAAAGAGCCCGATGCCAAACTCTGTCAAATGCCTTAGAAATACTAAGTGCAACTATCTTGCATTTGCCAGATTCGTGAATGCTTTGGTTCCACTTTTCAGTAGGACATCAAATCACCAGTGGACCTGTTGATACAAAAACCGTACAGCTGACGGTTTATCAGCGTTTCCATGACCTTGGAAAGAGGAAAGCAAGTGCAATGGGTCTTTAGGAGGAGACAGAAGAAGATTCGGCTTTTTTTTAGGGACGGGCTGGATAAATGCTGTTTTCCATCTGTTCGGAAAGAGTCCTAAATGCTTACGCAGCGATTATGCCAACGAGGAAGAACACCTGTTCAAAAGAAGGGGTGATATACCATCTGTACTAGCGGAATTGTGTATATTAAGATCTTTATGTACTGTTGCTACTACACAAGTTCGATGGTGGATTCGCAGGCAGGAAGCGTGATAAACGAAATATTTTTAATAGTTTTTTTTTATAATAGTTAAATTTAGTTTTTAAAGCTGATTATACAGATTTTTTATATCATGTTTCAACTTGACTTCCACAATATATTAATTATTTATAAAAATGTCGCCTTCTTTGTTGGACCCCCTTCCGCAAGTAGTACTTGGCGGTGACCATCAGATCTTCTCACTGGGCCATCTAAAATCAATGACGCAAATAAAAATCATTAGTTTAATAATAAATCTAGTCTTCAGTCGAAGTTCTGTTTTTATTTTTGGAGAATTCACAATATGGCTTTTGACATTTAACTCTCAGATTTTCGACCAAGAATTAAATTCTTTGGCCACACAATAGGGCTTCTGCCGATGTGGAAGCTTCCAAAATGTTGATATTGTCTTCGAAGCATTCTGCCTTCTCGGATGTTCTCGTCTACGCGTCTGTCAGCTACCTTTATACACTCAGAATCTATTTTTTCTGTGTGCCGGTGAGTATTGGTTCCACAATTAATCCCAAGTATATTCATGATAAGTAATAATGTATTTGTACCTTCATTAAATAAGCAATCAGCAACATATGCAGCAATTTCTACAATAGTACTTCTACTACACATTGCTTTTAGAGATATTTTCCACACTAGCTGATTCATTATTGTTTTGATTGAATCCACCGATACACATGGAAAGTGGTGGTTTTGTGGCATCCAGAACAATTGGAGGTAAAGGCGATAATCTTACTTATCAGAATCGAGTTCCTTTTAGCTTCAGCACCCTGATACGAGCACCAAGAATCTTTGCCTTTTGTGGTGATGTTATTTTTCATTAGTTAACCTGCAGTGATAGAATGTTTCCCATATCGCAGTTTGCATATTTTCCAGTGAAGCACAATGCCGACATATGGCATAGTAGAAAGTTATTATATTCCCTGTTAGTTTACCTTTACCTGCAAGACCCCCGTGTTTGTTTTTCAATGCGTGCAATCGACTCCTCATCTGTTTCTGTACGTATCCTATGCACTTCTTCTTATTTATGGTGGTATCCTCGCAAGGAGGAGCTTTTAAAACTCCAGAATAAGTTTTGGATTATCTCCAAAGTAATTTGTATATTTAACTCCATATTTCGTTAATGACTGCTTGAAAATCTCTACAATTGCGTTGATCTCCATTTTCGCAGATGACCCCCGTCCTTTGCAGTACACTCATCTTTATTCGTTTCACTCCATTCTTTAAATCCACCCGTATTTATTTCGGATTTCCAATATTCACACAGCTTACAATACCGCTCTTTATATTTAAATCAAGGATTTTTCCAGTAAAATAACCAATTATTGATGGAACACCACATTCTTGCCATGACCCCTCTCCAGATACAGTCAGTTCACTTGTTTCTTTATTTCCAGCTTTTGATATCTCTTAGTCTTCTTCATTCACATCTTTCTGAAGTAAAGATGCTGCGACGTCTAATGTTATATTTGCTTCAACAATATTTTGGATGTATGCTTGTCTAAAAATTGTGGCATGTCCATCAAACCACAAAATTGTCGCTTTGCTTCATATCCTATTCCTCGGAGTCTCATTACTAATATGAATTGTCTATTTACTTCATAGGAATGTCCTATAAAAGAACACGAAGGAATACTTAGGCTAGTCGAGACTTGTAGCTGTCGTCCGCTACTTGCTATGGGGGTCCGAGACCCTTTCAGTAATTGTAGAATATCTCGGAAACTATTCATCGGATTGACTTAACATTTTCAGAGAATATTTTCGAAACATCATACAATACTCCATGCAAATGCAAAAAATCGATTTTGTTTTTAATTCCGACTGCATCACACCCCTTGAGAAGGACGCTGCAGTTATTCCTAGCTCGTTTGAACTTTTTCGGTTATCCTCTATCAGCTTGGTCTTGAAGGACCGAAAAAACATTTCTCTAACCCTGACAGCATCTTTACAGCCCGAGTCGTACCACGCCTTTTCTTTTGGTTTGGTACTCTTCATCCGATGAGAGATAAAGCATCTCATTCTAAAGAGGATAGTGTCTGTGGTCATATCTACAACAGCATCCACGTCCTTATCGAGGAAACATAACGACCAGTTAAAATTCGCAAACAAGCTATTAAGTCCGCTCCAATTGGCCATGCGGCCAATCTTTTCTCTAACTGTGTGGCGGATGTACGAGAGATTATCTCATATGACACAATGGTCCGACGAGCCTAGAGGGGAAATCACATCAACAGTGTTCTTATCAGTGTGAGAAGTTAAAAAGAAATCCATTAACGCCCGTATTAACGATTTCAGAATGAGGACCCAGGGATACAATTTTTTGAATGGAGTCAGACAGCGCATCGAACTCTTGGCGCTTCTGTAAATAAAGCGGTAGTGGACAATTTTCTTACTGAGGTGGCATTTTAACCACATGAAATTGAATTCCGGATTGGAATATGGATCACATTGTGGTGGTGTTTGGTAAGCTACATCATTATTCACGTAAATGGCGAGACCGCGGTGAGAAAAGAATAATGACAGTAGTTCGTAGCCAGGTAGCTTCAGATCAGAGTGATCTGAGAGGTGTGGCGGGGTTCTAGATGTGTTTCACTAACTGCCAAAACTGTTGGTCCTCAAACAGCGAGCCTTCGATAGCGAAACAGAAGGTAATGCAGGAATTGACAAATCAGTCGATTCCTATTTCCGAGTTAATTTTTAGTTCACAATTATTCCCTTGAGACATTGAGCTGTAGGCCGCGCCTGGTTAGTCACTGTACTTTGGACTATAGCCATAATTATGCGTCCACTGCACGGATTCCCTGATACAAGGCTTTTTAATTGTGTTGACAACAACAACAACCCTACTTCAGACGAGAAAGATTTCATTTGCTAGATAAGAACTGTGTTTTTGGTACATGGTACTTACCACTATTCCTTTATCTTGCAGCCCCAGGATGTCTATCTTAAATCACATAAACTATCCCTTTTTTTAAATTAAAGAAACATATCTTTTTTAAGTCTTTATTTTTTCGTAAGTCGAGTAAGAGTTCTACTGTGCGGCATTGCGGCATTACGATATTTATGTATTTCTAGGCCTAAAGGACTCACTATTCGTCAGCTTTATTTCCCAATATCCGATGAAACGCCCGGATTTTCGGCTGCAGGAGCTTTTTTTTCACCGATCAAAGGATACTATTCCTACGAGAGCTTACACTAGTTATCGACACAGATATTAAGTTCCGTGAACAAATCACCATGCTCTGTTAAGACCATTTTATCCAAACCAAACAAAAAACCTCCCCTGTGTTGGACTTGTGTGAATATTTCATAAAAGGTTGTCTCCTGTTAAATGAATTCAAAAATAAAACACACCCCATCGTCTCTAAAAGAACTTCCATCCCCTTTTAATGTCCTTAAAAAAAAGTTTAATATTCTATTATCGCTTATGTACCTACCAATTAAACACGTTTTTCATTTTACTTATCTTCTAATTTTCTTTTCTCGTTCTTCTCTATAATTTCAGGTAAGTCCTTCTGATGTTCATCAAGCAAACTACATCTCAAAGTGTGTTCTTGTGTGTGCTCTTCAAAAAAAATAAATTGATAAAAAAAAAGAAACCAAAAAGGATATCTTAAAATATTTTAGTTAAACCAAAGAAGAGAGAAATAGAAAGGTCCAACACAAGGAAAGGAAATATTTCTTTCGTATCACTTCGGTCGATGGTTTCCGTATGTCGGTAAGAAGATGAATCGGAAAAGACGAGAAGAAAATCAGTTTCCTCTCATTCGGTGATTTGAGAAACCAACCGATTGTTATATTTCGTTGTCCTCTCACAAAACAAAAACAAAAAAAAAATTGGTGGAATGGTAGAAAAGGACGTTTGATGGGTGGTACTGCAACCGCTTTTCTTACTCTTCTATGGAAAAAAAGTCGTTGAGGAAGGATATCACGAAAGTTTTTAATTAAAATTTCAAATTGATTCCAGACGGTTACCTCAATATTATTCACTGTGTAAGCATAAAATTTCCTCAAAACACTCACAGCAACAACAGCATGAGTAGTATGAACAAACTTAACAGCCACTACTGTTCGGTTCCCTTCTGAGCAAGGCCCTGGCCAGGTGGTGGTGACCGGCAGAGCAAGGTGGACTCCTACAATTCCAAAAATGACGACAAAAGCTGGAACAAGACTCGTCTCAATACGCCAATCTTCAGTCTCTGTTTTCCACTGTGAAGGAATCTTCATTAAAAATTGACGCATGAAACATTTTTTAATATTTTTTCCACCCTCCTATCCTTAAGTCCCCCCCCCTACGAGTCCACATCTGAATTAAGACGAAGAGAGAGAAATGAGATGTTTTCGTGCAGCAGGTAACAACTTTGTTCGAAAATTTCAAATTTTCAAAATTTCACCACCTAAAATGTGAACACAGAATCATAAGATAGAGAACATGGGGTGTACAGGTGGTGGGTGGACGACCAACAGCGGACGAAGGAGGAGTAGAGAATTTAATTGCTTTTTGTCGTCGTTCTTGGCATCACTGAAGAGAAGAGAAATATGAATTTCATCCTTCAAAATCCTGATGAATTCGCCTGCTTGTGGACTAATTTTCGCAAGACGGTTTTCGAAATGTTCTTTTCCTCTTGTGCCTTGAAAATATGCTCCACGACTTACTGTTGAAGTTGTAAAAGTTTCTCCAAGAAATTGATGCAAGCGAAAGTTTTTTTTTCTTACAACTACCGACGGCGATGCTGATGCTTCTAGTGGTCTTGGTTCTATTGCTGGTTCTGAAGATGGTACTGCAGTTGCCTGATGATGAATTGTCCTTGCAATTTAGCATAGTCATCTGAAGATTGTATTTTATTCGGAATGGCGATGAATGAAAGGACATTCCTGTGTGTATCCAGTAGGAATGGATGGTCTTCGGGTGGTGGGAAAAGTTTGTGATTTATATCAATTTTCATCTGTGTTGCGTGTCCTGTAATCAGTTTGGTTCGTTCGTTCTCGAAGTTATTTGCTTTCAATTTTGTGTTTTGTTATCCTTGTGATTAGTTGAGAGTTGCAGTTGACGTTGGCAGGAAGTTTTGTGAAAAGCTTGTTAATTGGCTGCCGAAGGGTTGAAGAGGAACTAACTGATTAAGGGATGGTTATGATGGTTCAGAATAATGAATAGCGGACAGAGACATCAAAATTTTTAAATTTTCTGTTAATGCAAAATGTTTGATATTCAATAGGATTCATCTCAGTAAGCTTCCAGTGTAGTGTGGAATCTTGCAGTGCATATTGACAGACATTGATGATTTTTAATAGATTAGGGAGGGCCTAATCATTGTAAGTTGCCTAAGTTGTATCGGATTATAATTAAGTGATCACAGATCAGTTACTTTAGTGGAGTCTTCAGTGGAAGGTCCCTAATAGGCCAGCCATGAGATCTGTGGCAATATCGAAGAGAAAAAAAAAACAGCTCTTTTCTTTTCCTATTTGAGAGAAAATAAGAAACTATTGCATTTCAGGCTTTCATAAAATTTAGAAGATTTTGAATTTTTGCAAGTACGTTTCTTGAATATGCGGAGATGTAGTCGTGTCTACGCAGGCCATAGATATACCGCACAGCATCATTGAAAATCACTTGTAACTTTCTTTGAGAAAAGGAATCAAGGGTGCAGCAAACAATATCAGCTTAGGTTTTAAGTGATAGAAGTAGGGTTGTTACGAGCTTTCCCCGAGTTTCTGTGGGTGCAAAACTAACAGTTTACCATGGTTTACAAGGTCATCCGTAAATATGGCAAACAACTACGATGGCATGAGCTTAGCTTGACAGATTGCGACTGAAGCACCTCTTGTAGAATAATTTTAGGAGCTAAAGGCTTTTCTCCAGAAATGACTTGTTGCATCCTTCCAGAGAGAAAAATACGAATCAGTCTTGCAGCTCTGTCAATGAAGCCAAACAATTTTTATAGTTTCCAGTACAGTGGACATAGAAACTTCATTAAGACCTTAAGACCTTTCTTCGAGTATGTTAATTATTGCTCGAAATCGGACTGGTTTGGATTAAGTAGCTGATGATGTGACATGTGTCTTAGGATTTGATTTGCTTATTAGCTATGGATACAACTTTAGCGATTTTTCATGACTGTAGAAAAGTGTTGATGATATGAGTCAAGTGGCTTACGATTAGGATAGGGATACCGTCTTCTCCGGTAGATTTACACTGAATTGCAGTCACACAGGCATTTTCAGTTACCACTTTAAAATCGTCCAATGAAGGCATTGTTAACTCGAGGACTTCCCCAGGGATAAGAGATGCAATTTTTTTTTTATTATTTTTTTTTTATAATGAGCGCGCGCTCAAGGGGTTTGAGTACCCTTAAGGTGATTGTACACAGCGCGGACAAAGGAAATTTAGGGAGGAAGAAAAGTGAGGTACCGATGTACATTGTTTTTAAATGTTTGTAAGTTATAACGACCAGGAAATACAGAGATCGGCAGGGCATTCCATAAGCGAGTTGTACGGCTTAGGAACGAATCACGATATTTCAGAGTACGTCCGAAAATGGGCTTGAGGGTATACTGATGAGCATTCATAGCGAGACGGGTGTTACGGTTGAAAGTTTGAATGGGCGGTTTCAGTGGAGCACTGGTGGTGGAAATAGCGATAAAACAAAGTGAGACACGAGACATTTCGTCGGTGTTCGAGGGTGTCCATTGATTGACTGATATTAGTATCGTCAATAAGTTTTATCGCACGGTTTTGAATACTATCTAGCAGGTGCAGAGATGTTTTAGGAGCACCTGACCAGATGTAGGAGTTGTACTCCAATTTTGGGCGGATGAATGCCTTATATATTGAGACCAGATCAGAGGGGGTAAAATATTTCTTACATCGCTTGAGGAAACCTAGACATTTCGCAGCATTTTTGGCGACATCAAATATGTGGTCATTCCAACATAAGTTGTCATTGACACACATACCGAGAATGGAAAGTTTTTCGGTTTCGACGATGCAAGTGCCATTCATAGATAATTGCTGGGTGTTTAAATTTCACTTTAAAGACAGCAGACAGCATTGTGTTTTGGAAGCATTAAATTCCACTCTATTGATAGTTCTCCAATTGGTTATGCTGTTGATATCGGAATTTAATGAGCTTAGCATACGCTGCCGTTCTCGTACTACAGCCGAAGAGCAGGGCCGTGAGTCCGGGAACGAATATGAAAAGCAGAGAGTAATGTCATCAGCAAAGGAATGGTAATGTCATTACCAAAGTCAAGGAAAGAATTGTTAAGGATGTCAGGATTCAGATTACTTTTTGCATCTTTATTTGGCACCAGAGACACTGATTTTCCGCAAATTGTATCACAGCTCTTTTGGAGGCAGCAATATATTTAACTTAGAGGCGTAAAATGTTTTTTCTAGCATTCCGAATATTGACTGGTCGATAGCCAATTCGCATTCGTTGATTTGTGTTTCCATTTGCTATTACGTTCGAAGTAAACCAAGGACAGATTTTGTGACATATGTATTGTATATGGTAGTTACGGTTTTTATAGGTACAAAGAAATGATAAGGATGGTAAATAAGAGACTGAAGGGCATCTAGTTTTTCCTTTGGATTTGTAATCAATCGGAATCCCTCCCATGCGAGAGCGATTGTAGCATTTTCAAGAGCTTCAAATTCAATTGAGAAAAAATCCTTCGACGAAAAATACAGGGGAACAGCAGAGTGAGCGAATTGGATGTCATATGTACAAAATTTGAGATAATGATCAGAAATGAGATCCAACGGGAGTTGATCAAATAGAAACACCAGTGTCGTATCAGAAACTATAGAAAGGTCCAGAAGGTTGAGGGTGCGTTCTTTAGCAAAGCGTATAGGATACTTGTACTTGTTAACGATTTGCATTCCAGCAGACGTACCAGATCGCCTAACTGAAAGGAACGCGAATCGACTCTGAGTAGAAGACTGAAAAGCTTGAGAAGAAAGGTGCAAGAGAACAGCTATCATTATTATTATTATAAACACATGATACATTACACTTAACATTCCCATAGTATACTTCAAAAATTATGTACTCTACACCTGATTCAGGAGATTTGTCAATCGCTTCTCACTTTAGAGGGGATTTGCGATAAATAGCAACCCAACCGCCTATGCTTGCACTTAGGCGATCTTTGCATTAGTGATCGATTTTGTCGGCGATTGTGCTTAAGGAAACGTTTGTCTCGTTGGCAGTCATCAACCTTTTCTTAATATATTCGACTACTCGTATATTCCCCTTGCGATATTGCTGATCCTGGAACCATTCTCATTAGGTATGCAAACATCTCCCCTAGAGCTTAACACCCATGTACCTGGGAAACTGGACTTTGAAAGCGTGTGCAGGTTGTATTTGTGACCCACAATTTTCGTAATTCAAATGATCTTTTGATTGAAGAACAGTGAGGGTCAGGTAGAGATTTCTCCATGGAAAGCAATAGCACAACATTTGGGCTAAAATTGCATTATGAAGAACTTGAAATGGAAAGGCCAGAACCATATTTCCTGCAACCAACCAAATGTCACGGTAACGTCCTTGATTTGGTATTGCCAATTGTCAGTTGGATTTCGTAAAATCATTATCAGAATACAGTTGTTGGAAAATTTTGTACGTCTTTGAACGGCCAACCGCATGCCCGTGTTCGTAAAGAAATGGAATTGCGAACTACTTAAAAGCGAAACTATGCTTGCTCCTAGTGATATCTAGCACTCTTGTCTCCGACAACACCACTCCAATGTTAATGATCTGAATAGCATGGTCTGAACTCTGTTTTTCGGATCACAGCTATGTCCAATTAAGTCTGGATGATGCTCCTTCTCGCCATTATAAATAGTACACAATGTTCGCTTTGCGGTACATAGAAGGTGCCTTTAACACCGTCAACACATCCGTGTCAACTCTGAAGTTAGATGACTCACTTGGAGAGTTTGTCAGTCGTATGCTAAATTGCAGGATAATCAACTCCAAACTGCACCCCTTCTGGGGAACTTAGCGGTCAACGTGCTGCTGATATACCTCGAAGAGGGAAGCAGGGTGGTTGCCTATGCGGATGACGTTGCCAGTCATCTTAAGAAAGCATCTCAATATCATTAAAGAACTCCTATAGCAAAACCTTAACAGATTAACCCATTGCGCGGATTACTGTCTATTGGGAGTAAGCGCCCATAAAACTGATCTTATCCTCCTTTCGAGCAAATACAAAAGTCAAATAATAGACCTAATAATAGATCTTTAGTCTTTTACGATACAGTGAAATATCTGGGTCTTATTTCTGATAGGAAACTAGACTGGAAAAATACTATTCAAGAAAGAGTAGTAGCTTTATTCTCTTCCAAAAAAGCCATTGGGAACAAATGGGGCCTTCAACCTCGTATAACCCACAGGCTATACCTACCATATATCTCTGTCATAAGACCTATACTCACCTACGGGGTGGTTGTCTGGTGGACGGCCTGAGACAATGCAGTCAACAGTAGCAAACTAAGAAAAGTCCAAAGGACATCATGTCTGTGCATAAGCGGTGCCTCAGTTACTGCTCTCTTCGCGGTACTGGATATTCTGTTTCACTTGACACCCCTCGATATCTGCATCAGGCCGTGAACAAATATTCATAATACACAAGGAATACTTTGAGAAGACATCGACTATAATATGCCCCAATATTGGTTTGACAGAGACTTTCATGTAAGCATCCCGTTTTTAGGAGGAACATGCTTTCATGGACGACAAGTCGATCGATTTCTATTCACATAGACCAAGACTAATAGCGGGGTTGGTGATGGTGTTTTTAAGCTTAATCTAACCCTCTCCTTTCACCTTCCATCACTGTAGCGTGTTTCAAGCCGATTTAGTCGCACTAAATTCGGGGTGGCCGTGGTGTAGTGGTACTAGCAATCGCTTTTTGATTTGTGTAATTGGAACTCAGACAGAAAAATTCTGCGTGCGAAGGCATAACACTGACACGTAGATTTGGCTTTTGTAGAGTTTCAAGCACAGAAAAAAATACTGTGAATTATACCTCGAATCACTCTGAGTGAAGAAAAAACTCTCCGTCCTATTCGGACTCCCACCCCTGAAGAGCGAATATCGAAACCAAACATACCTGAGTTTCGAACCACTACAAAACAATTTTTTCCTTTCTCCTCCTTCTACCTTTCCGCCCGCGCCCTGGCAACAGTAAAAGGATATCTAACCCCTTAGGCGCGCGTAAATTATAAAAAAAAAAAAACGCCCTTGACTGCCGGTGGAGATGGCTGAGCAGCTTTGCATCCATCCGTGTTGGGTGTTCGGGGAACAGAAATATTCTAGGAGATTGTAGCGCAGATGTACTCGCCAAAACTGGAACCACTCTACCTATCCTACCTTAAAAGGTACCAATAACTACGTGAAAGCTAATACTGAATTTGCATTCTAATAGAAGAACAAACCGTAGGCTGACTGTTGGGTCAACATATCGAACGACCAAACACATCTGACCAAAGTTTGATTTTTCTCTAAGAGTTTGATTTTTCAAATAGGAATCATCTCATCGCTATCATAGGTGTCATCGCTTTACACTGTCTTATAGGTAAGAATGCAAAAAGGCATGGAATTTCTCCAGAAGCCCCCTGGACGAGGAGGAGGAGAAGACAATCCTTCACCTACTCGGTACATCCCCGTCTCTCTCTCTCTTAGAAGAAAACGCCATTACGAGCTTTCTTCTAAAATGACTTAAGCGATCTAAACAGTATACTCGTAGACATTAATAGTCACCTACACTTCGTCGGAAGCACAAATTGGTTCCAAGACTAGTAGGATCATAGATCCGCGTGACCCCACAATGAGCCAATAGGCCTGAGTGGGTTGGTTTTTGTTGCATTTAATCTACCAGCACATGCCGCAATGGTCATTGTTCCAGGACTATTTAATCGATTGACTGAATATCCCTCTTTCCCCCAAAGACCTTAAGCATTCAGTTATAGCAACGCACAATACATATGTAGCTATATAAGAATTGTTCTCTTTCTGAATGCTCTGACCTAAAGAAAAGAATCAAGGCCTAACCAGCAATAACCTACTAGGGCACATTGCATATATTTTAGGGTGGTGTTATTGAGCATTCCGAGGGAAATTATCTTCTAGCCTTTTCATAGCAAATACCAAAATTTCTTCCCTTAAATATGCAAGGACGTTCACAGCCTTTTTGTCCATGGACCATATGAAAATTTTACTTTTAGGAATCGTTTTCCACTGAGTTTTAAATCTTTTAAACAGAAGAATATCAGCTCCAGAAGATGGATCCAATTTAGGTGTATTAAATACTCCTTGAAGAACAATTTCAAAAATATGATGTCTCGACCAATTTTATTTTCTAACAGGACACAAGATCTGTTCAAACGCCCGGTGTTAGTTGCAGTTGTAACAAAAACAAAAGCTTGCACTTTATCGATCAATGACCAATCTTCCAATACTTCATGCACTGCAGATGATTCTTCAATACCAGTTCCAGCTGAAAGTTCCGGTATTCCAAGGAGTTGTTAAATTTTTGGAACTGTTGCAATAATTGCAAGTCTGGAGAAGGAGTTTGGAGTCCCAGTGTACAATATTACGCAAAGTTTAAACTCAAGTTGGCAAATTTTGTTTTACTTGCTGTAGCTGTTTGTTTGTGAAAATATTGACGAGAAAGCCTTATAGAGGTGCGGTTAATCACAAATTTTAAAGGATCCGAGGATGTGGCTTCAATACAGGCTGTCAAGAGGTGAACGGCATCTCTGTCACGTATTTAACATTCATCGAGCACTGCCGATAGCCTGGAAGTTAAAAAATCTACTCTAGCTCTTTTCAAGCCTGACGGCCCTGGTGGCACTGGCGATTCAGAGCTAAGATTCAGAGATAGCATTTTTTCAACTTCAAGCTCTTCTTCTTCAGAACAAAAAGTAGTATCTACTCGTAATTCTACTAGCAAAATAATTTCTTCATTCAAATATTTAAAAATAACAAAACCACAACCTACCTTCGTGATAATTAAATGAACTTTGATCTTCAACTCGTTGTTTGGTTCTCTTCCCTCTTTCTTTTTTCCATAGCTGCAAGATTGTAGTCCGTTCCAAGCATACACCCAGGTCGACCTTTCTGTCTTTGTAAAAGCAAAAATTTGTTATCCTCTTCAATTTTCATCAAATCCAAGGCTGATGCATGCGCGATATCAAATAAATCGTTTAAGGTTTCCGCAAAATCATATTCTTTTTTTTCATTGTCGCAGTGTTTCTGGTTTTATTTTTCTGAATGTTTCGTAGCTCTTCGTAAAGTTTTTTCAATTGTTTTAAGCAATGACATCGATCACGAGTATTAATTCTTGCTTTTTTCCAAAATATAAAACACCCATCTATTACTAAACTAACACTATTTGCTAAACTTAACTTCACTCTTCGCATATTAAAGGGTCCGCCATCTAACGTTTTTTTTTCAACTAGTGCTTATTTCGTGAATGGTAATGCTTAGCTCATGTCTGATTTGACAGATAATTAGTTTTGTCCTTCCGGTTAATAATGGAAAATAATTTCATTCAAATGGCTGCCTCGGCTGGCCATGCGGTAGCCTACACGATCGGTCCAATTTTTAAGCACATTATCGATTGTGTGCAGCTGTATTTCACCAATGGCTTCACGAATATTGTCCTTTAAAGCGTCAATTGTCTCTGGCTTGTCGGCGTAACACTTATCTTTTACGGCACCCCACAAATAATAGTCCAACGGTGTCAAATCGCAGCTCCGAGGTGGCCAAACGACATCAGCTCTACGGCTGATAATGCGATCTTCAAAAACAGGGTGCAAAACATCGAGTGTAGCTTCGGCTGTGTGGCACGTAGCGCCGTCCTGTTGAAATGCTGCCAATATCCTCATGGCCCGATAACGATCGCCATTGACTGTAACGGCCACTCCTTGCTCATTTTCGAAGAAAAATGACCCAATGCCTCTGGACCAAAATCCGCACCAAACAATGACTCGTTTTGGGTGTATCGGCTTTTCAATGTATGCGTGCGGGTTTTCTGTGCCCCAAATGCGACAATTTTGCTTGTTTACATACCCGCCAAGATCAAAATGAGCTTCATCTGAAAAGATGATTTTTTTGGCAAAATCGGCATCTTCTCTAAGTCGATCGCAGGCTCACTTAGCGAAGCGAAAACGCATTGGATGGTCAGTTGGCTTCAACTCCTGAACCAATTGGACTTTGTATGGCGTCATACCAAGGTCTTTATGCAAAATTCGTCTCAATGATGTCTCCGAAATGTTCAATTGTTGAGAACGACGGTGAATTGATGTTGATGGCGCTTCACGCACACTTTCTGCTACAGCAGCAATATTCTCGGGTGTACGCACTGTTTTTGGGTTTTCACGCTTTGGTTTATCGATGAGGATGCCAGTTTCTTTCACTTTTTTCACAAGATAACGAACATACGGAGCTGACGGTGCTTCTCTTCTTCCAAAATCCGTACGCAATTTTCGCACACATTCTGCAACTTTACCATGATTTTCAAAGTAATGTCGCAATATTTCCCAGCGTTGTTCAAGCGTATACACAACGATATTCGTTCAGCGGAAGGATAAAACTAATTATCTGTCAAATCAGACATGTGCTAAGTGTTACCATTCACGAAATAAGCACTAGTTGAAAAAAAAACGTTAGATGGTGAACCCTTTATAAAAAAGAACACCAAGTATAATACATCTCGTGTTGAAGGTAATTTAGAACCTAGAATTTGATTTTTTATAACACCGACCAAAAATAAATTTTCACGTGGCATTTTTTAACAACTTAACTGATCGAGGGCTACTAAAATTTTCGATTGACAGAAATAATGAAATGCATTTTAAATTCCATCACCTACGCCTGCTTAGAAAAAAAAACTTAATACAAGAGAGTGAAAGAAAATTACATACATTACATACAGTAGATGAACTTTCGTAAGAGCGTAGACTATAAGCTTAGTGCGGCACGTGTTAACGTGGTCGTTAAAAAATAATAGATTTTTTAGATGTCATGGAACAAAAAAATTGTGTGCTCAGAAGAAATATTCCGACTTTTGAAAATAGGGACCACCCTAATACATATATATAGATATTTTTAGTTCAGGCTTCAACAACAGATTTGGATAGTATCTCCAATTATCCAAGATCAAGGCCGTGGACCACCTAGTTTGTCTAGATAACGCTCTCATTATGCTACAGGTATTTACGGATGATGTGGTGGGTTTCTGATACTGAGGAGCTTTATCACAACAGTGATTGCTAATCTTTCTAGTTAAAACTTAGAAATGCAACTTTTGGAATAGAACATACCAAGTCCACGTGGCATCACAATGGGCCAATAGGACTAAGTGGGTTAGTATTTACAACAGCCACTCTTACCTACCCTACCCTACCAAGTATACAGAAGAACTCAAGGTTTGTGAAGAACTCAGGGACTACATCACGGTCTTAAACAAATGTGGTAGTCGTACTGTGCACTTCATTCAGCTTCTCCTACTGTTTGTCTTTACTGTTGACAAAGTAAGCTATGTTAGTCTCAGAAACTCAGCTTTCAGATGGGGCTCGATACAAATGTCTTGAAACACTGTTCTTCGAAAACACTTCTTATTACATATTCGCATTTTGTACAATAATACTCAGAGGATGATACTTGCAGGAGTTGCATCCAGTTTAATATTATATTCTCTTTATGTCCATTTAATGTTGTTGCACAGCCCATGTAGTTCTTAGTAGTTAAACTTCTGCTAAATTCGTAAATCAATAGAAGCACTTTTCTCTCGAAACCAACAAGCACCTCCTTATTCTTTTTTGGTGATGTCCATGCCCATATACCATAGAGGAGGACTGTGACGATCAATGTTTTATATTTTTGTTACTCGAGAAAGTACCTTTTGAGCACAAAAAAACAGTGATTGTCAGGAGTTACTCCACGATTGATCGTTAAGGTGTTGTCTTTGTTTATAGAAAGTGTCTATTGTAGCGTTTTGTCTGAGCCGTTGATATTTTGTGTCCCTTCTCGATGTCACCATCGTTTTCCCCTCGTTTACTGTGAGGCCTTTCTTCGCCACTTCTCCTTGAATACCATCAAATGCCTCACAAACAGCTGGTTGTGTTCTGCCGATAATATCCATGATTGAGATTTGATTTACGTGTTTCGTATAAAATTCTCAAGTATAATGTTGAAAAATTCACATGCCAATGATTCGCCTCGTCACAGAAGTTTTTTTTTTTTTGACATCAATGATCTCGGGAAAATCATTATCGAAGCTCAAGAAGCAGCCAGCTTTCTTCATCGTCATCCTGTATTACTGGGGTCAAGTTTAGCAGGAATGCCAAAACTGAACATTGGCTACATAGGCTGTCATCGGCGGTCTTCAAATCAAAAATAGGTAGTGGATGTCGAATTGGAATTCGATTGTCGTTTCTAAGATATGCCGTAGTGTAAAGATGTGGTGAATGTTGGAATTTTCAGGCCTTAAACCGCACTAATATAGACCAATCAACTAGTTGGTAAAAAGTTGTTGGTGAGTGCATAGTACAACAGAGAAGATCTTATAGGCGATATTGAGGAGACTGATAGCTCAATAGTTGGCGCAGACTTCTATCTTCGGGATCGGTCGTAAAATATTGACGATATCTTAGAAAGCTATAAACAAAGTCATTTGCCACGACCTTGAAAAGCTAGGCAGCTATTCCGTCAGTACCGGCAGTACTAACTTCATTTCTTCGAGTTTGGGTTGATGGAATTGTTGCTCTTGATCGTCCAAATTCGTTCTGCCTGATATCAGAACGTTGATTGTCATCGCTCTTTTGAAGTCTAAATAAGTAGTTCTTCCATATCCTCAGCACTGACTGCGAATCTTCCCCTAGCTTCTCTTGTTCGTCCTTGCAGGCTTCCATTCGTACTTTGTTGACCTTCTGATTATTGCTGCAATAACATCTCTCAATTTTTTCTTCCTTCCGAGAAGCCGGTGCTTGTCGTTCCTTTTTTGCTGGTATGTGCCAGCCAACAGTCTCCGTTAAACTTCGGATTTCGTAGTGATGGTCTGGCGAAACCTAGCACATCACAGGTAGAATCTTTGGTGGCTTGTTCGCATTTTTGGTAAGGGTTTGAGAAAAATTGAAGCAGAGCAGGACGTCAATCGTGATTGAAGGACCATCGATGGGTAAGGCCCTGGCGATTTCTCGTTTATTCGCTAACAATTTTGTGTTCAGCACTAATACGACACAAGGATTTGGCCCTCGCAGTTTCCGCTTATAACACTTTTGGCAAGATCATAAATGACCGCTGCAAACTTCTCTAAAGGACATACTATAATATAAAGGGATACCGAACAGGAGAGGTTAAGCAAATAAAAAAATACATAAATAAAAACGCTCATTCACATAGGCTTTTGTAAAAATTCCGAAAATCACAAATGTTTACCCCATTCTGGCGGAAGGACGGTGTATACGAAAATTCCAAAATATTTTTGCTTCGTTCTTTTCTGATGTCTCTGATGTTTTTGATGTTCGTGTTCTCAGTGTCTTGTTGTTGCTATTGTTATTGATGTAGTGATTTCCCTTTTTATTCCTGTCCCAGGCTGACATTCGCTTCTTGTTGGCCTTTGTGTGAGTACTTTCTGCTCCATCTTTTATGAGGTTTTCCGGATAGAGAGGAGCGAGGTAAATCGACCTGACTTCGCTTTGGGAAATCGCTTTTTAAACTCTGCAACGGAAGAATTCCCCGTTTTTTCTGATTTTTTACTTTTAAAGGTCAAAATGTGAAAAATGTCTTCATGCCTTTTGATGGTGGTGTTTCGACTGCTGACTTTTTGCTGGGAGGGTGGAGGCAGCCATGTCCAGTGATTTGAGGTGGAAGTTTAATTTAGCATACTCGAACCTTTTTATCCTGGGTGGGGAGAGGGTATAAAAGGAATTCCGTGGATTATTTGATTTTTTTTCTTTTTGAGTTTTTTACCACACCTCAAACTGGAGTTTGACTTTTTTCTCTTTTTTTCCGAATTCAGGTAGAAGTGGTTGATTTGTAATTTCTTTTATTTTTACTTTTGTATTTCATTCCTTTGGGGAGAAATAGAGAAACAGAGGAAAGTTGGTAAAGTTCTTAAGGGAAGGTATGAGTACATGGTGTAATTGGGACGAGGGATGGTTGCATTGTTCTTTCAAATATTTCCAAAGTCTGTTTTGTAGTTCTTTGATGGTGTGGTGACATTTAGCATTGTTTTTGGTCTCTAATGGAAATATTCATTTTTTAAATTCGATGAAAAGTTCTTTTATATTTGTTTGTATGGATAGTTCGTCTTTGATGAACAGAAGTGAGAAATTCTTTACTTTTGGCGCAATGGTTCACTACTTTTTAGTGTCTGCAATTTAGGTATGACTCTCCGATTAATAAATGATTATAAAATTGTATGACTAACTTTTTCTTTTTCCACGTAATGGCTCACGAGCCCACAGTCATCGGCATTCGAAGTCGAAAGTTGGAATCTGAGACTGTAGACAGCAGAGTGGTTCGTTCGAATTAAACGTACCTAATGAAAGCCGGAAGAAGAGAACTCAAAGTTTTTTGAAATAAGCTTGAGGTAGTATAAATTTAATTAGAAAGTGGCACACAAATGTTGTCGATGCGAAAACTTTCAAAGGGGCCAATTCTGCTTGCGCAAACCAATTTTGCCACTCATTACGGCCCAAGTTATACTGACATGTACAGATTTTACAACAAAAATACGAATGCGAGAATATAAAGCATAAAACCAGTAAGGTTAGACTGTCAAAAATCGATCATATTAATTTAAGAGAAATTCATACAACTTCCTAGTTTCGTTGCGTTGTGGATTGACATGACCTTTCCGTTGAGTTGAAAGTCCTAACGTCTGGATTTGTATTGATTGTTTATTGAGGCGAGCTGGACTGTCAATTGATCATGATTATTGAGCCAAAAATGAGCTTCGTCAGTATGATGATTAGTGAAAGAGTGCGTTCACAAATTTAATTCAAAGTTGTCAAGTGCCGATTGGAAAACCCTTTACTATTTTTTGTCATCAGTGAAATTTAAATTAAATAAGTCCATGATTATGATAAACAATAAATAATACAAAAAGTGGAAATAGTTTTTTTTTTATTTATACAGGTGCTTGAGGTATACACCTACTGGCTTATAAGAATGAAAGGATATTAATTAGATATTTATGCATAAAATTATCGTAGAAAAAAAAATTTAAATAGATTATCCGTATGGACAGTTCGATTTTCTGTAGCCGAGTTGTCTAATCGGGTCGATATTAATGTTACACTATGTTAAATGGGGACATCAGCTAACTATTACCTATTACCATGTAGATATCCTGGCTCCAACAACTGATATTCGTCGAAAAAGAAAGACACAAGACTAGTTGTCGAAATGCAATATTTCGAAAATAGCCTTAGAACAAATTTTCTTTCAATACGAATTTTTCGCCACGGATCCAAACCATTGAGACGATAACATGAATAGAATTTCTTAGAGTGCTTTATTGCAGGAAGCATCTGTTCAACATTGAGTTATTTAGAGATATTCACCTTCATCCTCGTTTAGACTTCCTCAAAACAAGCCCAAACTTTCTGATGCGCACAGAACTTCTGCTAACTAAGGGGCGAAGAAGGGCGAACTCCACGAACTATCATTTAGTCTACATTCACAGGAACTGAAAAGGACAATTGGTAAAACGCACATTAAATGATGTTCAATGGTCACACATACAGTGGTCTCAAATCCTGCAGAGCTCTTAGCATCAGATCGTCTGGATTTTTAATTCCTCAAAACTGTTGTTGGCCACCTGAAATACTATTATTAGAGAGCTGATCGTTTGAACTTTTTCTAATACAAAAGCTACCTTGCTCTTCCTCCATATTGGAGTTAGTTGTACCAATTGAATCCAATCACTTAAGAAGACTTTTTACGAGGCTACTTAAGATAAATCTTGGCCTCTATTCGGTTTTGTCCCCCTGAAAAAGAAAAACAATTTATCCCGGTTTTGCCAATCATATTTCACCAAATTCTTCTCCTTCTAATAACACATAACACAAAAGAGCTTCCTTTACTTTAGACCTTAGACATTAGTGGACGGATTGTATACAAGCTGGCAGATTTTTGTGTTTCGTTCAACCCGATTGATTTTCTGAGGCTTTTCTGAGACCAACTGGTCCAGATGGTAATGGAAACGCTGATAACCCGTCAGCTCCTGAAATATCTCCAGATATGAAAACTTCCCAATGATTGGAAGTACGCTCTTCGCACCAACTGGTGCACTGGTGATTTGATGTCTTACCGAAAAGTGAAACAAAAAAAGTTCCACCAATCTGGCGAAAGCAAGAATATTGCTCTTGATACTTGAAAGGTATTTGACAGAGTTTATCATCAGGTTCTTCTGCCGAGAATTCATGCTTTTGAGATCGATGAATTTCTTCAATCCATTAGAACTTAACATACGTCCAGTTCCATTTGTACTGGATGGTTTCAAGTCTGATATCATCAAAGTAAATTCTGGAGTGCTCCAGGGCTCTGTTCTGTCTCCGACACTTTTTAATCGTTATTAATGATCTCTTGTCTGCCGCTTATTATCCAGCCCTGCTCTTCGCCTGTGGAACGGGAACGGCAGCGTATGTTTAGTTCTTTTAATTCCGATATAAAGAGCAGTACTAATTGGAGGGTCACTAACGGAATAGAGTTTAACGCTTAAACACAATGCGCTTCCGTGTCGTTAAAGCGAAATTTATCCATGGCACAAACTTTCCACTCTCGGTATGTGTATCAATGACAACCTATGTTAGAATAACCACATTTTCGATATTCTCAAGGAATGTGAGAAATACTTCACCCCGTCTGATTGTAAGATAGAATTCAAAATCAATGACGGTCAGTTGACAGCCTTCAACACCGATGTAATGTATCCTGTCTTACCTTGTTCTGTCACTATTTTCACAATCAGTGCCCTAGCGAAAGTGCCAGTAGCATTCGGCATCTTCAAATCATCAATCGTAACACGCATCTCGCTACGAATGCTGATCAGTTTATCCTCAAACCCACTGTGCATTCTGAAATATCATCATTGTTCCTCCATTGGTCGCGTACAACTCACTCCTGGAATGCCCTACCGAGCTCTTCATTACCCAGTCATTGTAACTTGCAAACATTCAAAACCAACGTATCTTTCTTGCTTTCCTCCAATTCTCTGCAAACATTTTAAGAATACATCAAATCCCATGAGCACGTACAAATTATAAATGCACTCATATATATGTACATATGTACGTATTTATTATAGGACCTTATTCGGGCTCCTCCGATATACTTGGAACTCAGGCCAGTAAGAATTTCCGAGACTAAGTCAAAGTCTTGGAAAACAGATGGTGGCGGATGAGGCCTTAATGGACCAATGGCAGCGCTCACATCCACGAACAGGTGACTGGCTTCGGTCTAACCGACCCCTCGTCTTAGGGGTATTTATAAACGTACTGGCCCTCCAGGTTCGGGATTATACCGTCGGGGTAACTGCCCGGCCAGGACGAAGAAAGTTTTTTTTTTTTTTTTTTTTTATAATTTACGCGTGCCTAAGGGGTTGATACCCTTTTACTGTTGCCAGGGCGCGGGCGGAAAGATAGAAGGAGGAGAAAGGAAAATTGTTTTTGTAGTGGTTTGAAACTCAGGTGTGTTTGGTTTCTATGTTTGCTCCCCAGGGGTGGGAGTCCGAATAGGACGGAGAGTTTTTTTCTCCACTCAGAGTGATTCGAGGTATATCACAGTATTTTTCTTTTCTGTGCTTGAAACTCTACAACAGCCAAATCTACGTGTCAGTGTTATGCCTTCACACGCAGAATTTTTCTGGCTGAGTTCCAATTACACAATGAAAAACTGACTTGCCATGGGCAGGATTCGAACCTGGACCATCCGAGTGAGAAGCGTTTGCTACTACCACTACACCACGGCCACCCCTAAGTTACGAAGCAACAACAAGCCTCGTATACAGACGGATACGTCACGAAACTGTGACGAAATAAGGACAACGAACTTCGAATCTGTATGTTGAATGTTAGGTCGCGTAATAGGCCACATGTAGCTGAACAACCATCGCAGGCCCTGGACTGCTGCAAAGAATTGCACCACCCCTGAAATTATATGGGATGGGCCGGATGAAAAACTGCGAAGAAAAACGCAGCCTAAGACGATTGTTATTGACGGCAAAAGTAGTGCCTAATTGGATGCGGATTTGTTGCTAGGGGCGGACTTAGGAAAGAAGTCTTACGTTTCTGGTACGTTAACGAGCGCCTCGTAACAATCGGCATAAGGGCTAAATTTGTCAACATTAGTCTTATATGCAACAGAGGTGAAAGATGACGACAACAAAGATACAATAGTTTCTAAGAGCTCTTGGATAAGACTTACTAGCGTTGCCAATTTTAATGTAAAGCTGGGACGAGAAGGAATCTTTGGTAATGCTGTCGGGAAGAATAGGCTGCACGACACCACCTTTGATAAAGGAGTCAGACTAATCGACATTGCGGCGGTGCTATGCATTGCCTTAGTTAATACGCAGTTCCTGCAGCTCTATGTACATAAGGAGACTTTGAGATCTCCTGATCAATAAACTGTCAACCAGACTAATCACATTGCGATCGACGCAAGGCACTCCTCCAGCATTATGGATGTCCGAACGTTCCTAGGCGCTAACACTGACACGGATTACTACCTTTTTGTAACCAAGGTAGGGTTACGGATATCCATAACATCGCACAAGCAATCTAATACTGTCACAAAGTTTGACGTCGGACGGCTATAATCGCAAGAAATCGCCAAATCCTTTTCCAATCGAATCTCTCTTAATCTTTTAAAGAGGTTCTATGACGACAGAATCAAATATTGAAGACTAGAGTATATGGACTAGAGCTGCTCACGAGCTCTACGAGGCAGAAGAGTAGAGACGAACATCGTCTTCCCAGGAGGAAAAACAAGGATCATGAGAAGCGCGCGGTCGAGGAAATTGAGAGATGCTGCTCCAGGAAAAATATTGGTAAATTTTACCCCAAAAGGTAAAAAAAAAACCGTGCCACGAACTCAAACCCCGAACCGAAGCCTGTAGAGATGAACAAGACACAATAGTATAATAGTAGAGTCGCAGTCGATACCGAGGATTTGGAAAGAGTATTTCTGTAGACTGTATAACACCGATGACGAACCAAATACCGCTGTCAGGCAAAATGGACCTAGAATAACAATTCCGTCCACCCGACCTGGATGACTGCAGAGCTCCTCAAAGGCGATGATTCGGTAAGGAGTATACACCAACTCCTCTGTAAAATATGGTGAAACGAAAGTATGCACGATGAATAGAACCTCATCATTACTTGTCCGATCCTCAAGAAAGGAGACCCTCTGAACTGCGCCAATTACAGAGGCATCAATTTTCTCAACATTGCCTAGAAGATTGACGAGCTATGTAGAGCAATGTCTAATTTTAGCATCACTGCCAAACTTGTCTGTTTGTGCAGGAAGACAGAAAGCAGGAAGAAGCTCACGCGCCAACATAAGTGGCATAATCATTCAAAAGTCCGTCGAATTACTCGCATCATACGCCAATGATATTGACATAATCGAAAGAAAGCGAGTATTGTAGCGAAAGCGTCGAACATGTGTTTCACGGTCAATGAGGGCGAGACCAAGTATATGCTGTCAACAAGAAATGACACTAATCACTGGCGTCTCAGACACAACATTACCCTTGACAGATATAACTTTGAGGTAGTTAAGGACTTTTTATACCTAAGCTCCGCTATCAATTTAGACAATGACACCAGCTCTGAGATCAAACGAAGAATAACTCTTGTCAATTGCTGCCACTTTGGGCTAAGAAGGCGATTAAATAGAAAAGTCCTCTCTCGAACAACAAAAGTGACCCTATATAAGACCCTAATAATTCCAGACCTATTCTATGGCGCAGAGGAGTGGCATTGTAAAAAATAAATGAGGGTCCTCTTGGCTATTTGAGAGGATTTTCGGTCCCGTCTATATAGACAATGAGTGTATGAGAATATACAACATGAACTGTACGGGCTGTACAACGACATCGACTAGGCCGGAAGAGTGAAGATCGAACGACAGAGATGGCGGCGGCAGGTAGATCGAATAGGTACCATACCGGGTCCAACCCGGACGGTATCGCCATCTTAATTAAGTATGTAAGTAAGTAAGTAAGTAAGTATATACTATTATGATATATTTATATAAAAAAAAGTAGAGATCAAAACGTAGTAACAAGATCACAGTCGATACTGAGCATCTGGAAGGATAAGTTCTGCAGATTGTTTAATGGCTATGACATCCTACATTTCGTGTTCAGGCAGAAAGAAACCTTAAACCAGTCCAGCAACTCTGTTAACCTGATCAAGCAGGA
The DNA here is from genome assembly GCA_949129095.1 of Volucella bombylans. Taxonomy (NCBI): domain Eukaryota; kingdom Metazoa; phylum Arthropoda; class Insecta; order Diptera; family Syrphidae; genus Volucella; species Volucella bombylans. Next base: position 103,000,059 of record OX422140.1, read on the forward strand.
ATCTGCATAAAGGCTAAAGGCGCTGTTAAACTGTTTAAAAGCGAGATATGGTTACATAAAACAAAACCATGCATAACTTTGTGTCGCTGTGCTGGTACTCAAGAAGGCAGATCTTACTACTCGTCAGTTACAGCTCAGTTCGTCTCAGGGGTGGCCGTGGTGTAGTGGTAGTAGCAAACACTTCTTACTCGGAGGGTCCAGGTTCGAATCCTGCCCATGGCAAGTCAGTTTTTCATTGTGTAATTGGAACTCAGACAGAAAAATTCTGCGTGTGAAGGCATAACACTGACACGTAGATTTGGCTGTTGTAGAGTTTCAAGCACAGAAAAGAAAAATACTGTGAATTATACCTCGAATCACTCTGAGTGAAGCAAAACCTCTCCGTCCTATTCGGACTCCCACCCTGGAGAGCGAATCTCAAAACCAAACACACCTGAGTTTCAACCACTACAAAACAATTTTCCTTTCTCTTCCTTCTTCTACCTTTCCGCCCGGTATCTAACCCCTTAGGCGCGCGTAAATTATATACAAAAAAAAAAAAAAAAGACAGCTGAGATTCAACGTTCTTCTTCGTTTAGTTAAAGGAGACTTCAGGTCTTCTAAATTCAAGTTTGATTCCAAATCAGAATTTAAATTTAAGGAAGGGACAGCATCCACCTTAAGATATTTTTTTCCTACAAACTTGGGATAAAAATGTTCTCCACAAAAAAATTATAGGGTTTTACAATAGGGACTTGACAACTTTAAATTTGATTTGTGAACGCACTCTTTCACTAATCATCAAACTGTCACTGTCAATTTATTCAAGTAAATTCAAAATTTTCATCATGGTAAAGTACACGAACAAGGAACGTCTGCAAATTATAAAAATTTTCTACCGAAATTCAGAGTCTGTGACTGCAACTTTAAGAGCGTTAACTCCAATTTTCGGTCGTAATTCTCACCCTAGTAGACAGGCAATAACAAGCTTAGTGCAAAAATTTGAGTCCACATATTCGTTGTGTGATGTTGCCGTGTAAGTGAGACAACAGGTTGGTCGAAGTGTCGAAAATATCGCTGCCGTTCAGGCGTCCATAGCAAACGATCCAAATCAGTCAATTCCAAGGCGTTCTCAAGAATTGGGCATCGCTCAGACCACATTATGGCGTATTTTGCATAAGGATCTTGGTTTACACCCATACAAGATCAAGCTGACTCAAGAATTGAAGCCGATGGACCATTTGAAGTGACGTACGTTCTCCGATTGGGTTCTGGAGAAGATGCGCCAAGATGATGAATTTCATCGCACAATCATCTTCAGTGACGAAGCTCATTTTTGGCTCAATGGGTTCGTCAATAAGCAAAATATGCGTTATTGGTAGGGTGAAAATCCACATGTTCTTCATGAATCACCACTTCATCCACAAAAAATAACTGTTTGGTGCGATTTGCATGCCGGCGGCGTTATTGGGCCATATTTTTTCGTCGACGATAACGATGGTCACGTTACTGTGAATGGTCAGCGTTATCGAGCCATGATCACCGATTATTTTTGGTCCGAATTGGAAGATATGGACTTGGACGACATGTGGTTTCAACAGGATGATGCCACAAGCCACACAGCACACGCTACAATCGATTTATTGGAGAGTAAGAATGGTGAGCGTGTTATCTCAAGAAATGGGCCAGTCGATTGGCCGCCTCGTTCGTGCGATTTAACGCCGCTTAACTATTTTCTGTGGGGCTACGTTAAGTCATTGGTTTATGCCGACGACGTTGGAAGAGCTCAGAGCCAACATTGAACGAAATGTGTGGCCGAGTCGTTGGAAATTAGGTCCAACAAATCGACCGCTAAAAACGTGCCCGCGGTGGCCATATGAACGAAGTCGAGTTCCAGTCATAAATGTTTTGATTGTACTTCAAGCCGGTAATAAAATTTTTGAAATATCTCAAATGCTTTGCGTTTTATTTAAAAAAAAAGTTGTCAAGTCGTTATTGGAAAACCTATATATTTCCCTTTAAGTTGAAGTTTCTGGTTAGCATTCTACCGAACGGGGGGAACTCCAGATATGCACTGCATTGCACTTTCTCAGAAGTAAAACGCGTACCATAATTAAATTGTGATAAATACGTTTGTAGGTACCGTTGATGAATAGTGATATTACAGTAACTGCTCAAGCAACTATGTGGGTCAAGCTGTAAATGTGGCGTGTTGTTTGTTTACACATTTGACTATTAGTACAGTCATTAACCAAGCAACTAACTCAATCAATCTTCAGTTGGCTTATTGTTTGTGATGAACCGTAACTTATACTTTAAATACCAATATAAAGACATCGATTACAGGCGTATCCTTTTTGCATATAAAACCTCGTAATCGAAATGTGAAATTTTAATACATGTGCCAATAACAAAATTTAATGCCAAACATTTAAAATGTCAAACCAATTAAATCACCCAAATTAAATAAAACCATTGCTTTCCCAATAATATGGAAACAGCGCCTGACAGCTAAGAGTTTTTCTATTTTATTTTTTTTTAACTTTTTGCAATCACATAAAGCTCCATGAACACGCCAATAATAACGAAATATTCATTTTTAAATAAGCCCGCGTATCCCTGTTTCATTGTTGCGGAAATGTTATTGGGCTAACCGCCATTCAACGATGCGACAATGCACTGATTGATCCTTTTACACAATCGAGGGAAAAATTGCTCTTTTTTACTCGGTCCCGTAGAAGTATTTTATATTGTATTCGTATATATGTACGAGTATCAAAGTAAGGCAAGTTTTGTTTTCACAAAAATGGGAAACAGAATTGCAACATGAATGGAGGAGGGTGTAAATACAATGGAAGAGGTGCAGGACAATTGAAGAAGGTCCTTAAATTTTGCCCATATGTCTCCTCGGATTGACTTCAAATGGAAGCACTCTCCTCGCTTATTATACTAGTGAGTCCATTTCCTTCGCAAACATAATCAACTCAGCCATCTCTTAAGTACAGAAGCCGAGGATCTTAAATATATGTATTAAAGAATTTTCTGAACAAGCAGGTTGGTGCAACCAAGTTGGGCTAGTTATTTCCCCAGTTCCGGCAACCAAAAGGATAGCGAAAAAAGTTATAATTCAACCCATTCACAAGCCGATTTTAACTACCTCGTTTAACTCAATGCATGGGGGAATATACTTCCTTCGTTGAAGAGGAAGGGGTTACAGTGCTCTTTCATAGCTATAGGCGGCCCCACTGTATTGTAGCATCAATGCTTATCTTCATTACAGGATCTGTTATATTACAGTTTATTGCTGATAAAATTACGTTGTGAGCAATTTAACGCAAATTTTATGTACAGAATATTTTGTTGGTTTTTTTTTGTTTTGTGAAATCCTGGATACTGCCGCCACCATTTGCTACCACTACCACAATCACCCACACAATCCGACCGTTGTATGAATAATTCTTTAGCACTAATAGTCGAAAATAAACTTTGCTTTCGGATGATAAGAGTTGAGAGAATACAGTAAGGACAGTTGTTCTTATTTCATTGCATAACTATAAGCAGGGGTTGGATAAGGATACGGATACGCTCCCATCCTTTGCCTTATACAGATACTCGTACAAATGACAATTTCATAAAAAATTCATGACGAATCAGTTGCTTGTCTTTTCGACTCGTTCCGTCTAGAATTTTAGCACTGATACTCGTATTGTACACAGAATGTGAAATGAAGCACTTTTCTGAAGGATGTCACATACCGGTGAAAGATTTTTTGACATACGTGTATTGTTGTCGAAGAGGTTCTTCTTCTTCAAAAACAAAATTAAGGAATCGTTATATCCGAAATGGGGCTTCCTAGAACGTGTTTGTTTTCAGCACAAAAAAACAAAAAAAAGACATTCCTTTGCGAAAAATTCTCTGTGTAAACAGTTTCAAAGGACAAACCTAATCATTACGCTTGAACAATTCAGATTTTATGACTGGGAGAACTGTTTGTGAAATTCTATTATAGAACAGAATGGAGCTGACCAAATATAACATTTTTATCATGTTGAAGGTACCTTCAACACGAACAAGCTTCTAGGAGGGGAAATCAAGAATCTTAAACTTGTCTGAATAAAATATTGACTCCCAAAATACTGGCTCTAACACTAATCTGTTTGAAGACTAAATTTACATACCCAGTCTAACGAATTTCTATACAAGACGCTTGCACGTTGACGCGTTGCAGGTGAAACAAGCCCCATTGACGATTGTTTCTAAAGTAGCAAAAAATTGACGGAAAAGCCAATCTATTGTAGAACATACGTCATAGTCTAAATTGAATACGAAACCAACTCTGCAGTTATCTCATTTTTTCGCCAGCTTCCTCCAATTTTGAACACCAAAGTGATTTAGTCCTACTACGTTAGATGTACCCGTTCTCTGCCTGGTTACGCTTTGGGGTTGAAGACGGTTTCTTGGTTGGTATATATGAACTCATGTGAACAAATTTTCTAGTCACCTCAGCTGCCGGAAACGCAGCGACGATGTTACTCAGAGGTGGTTTGATGCGGGATTTGTATCAAGTTCCTACCTGCTTCTGTGAAAACTTTGACGTTTAGCTCCAGCAAACTTTTTTGTCTTGGAATTGGGTATGACTACCCTAGGGTTATGTTGCTCGGGTGGGATCGTTAGCCCCCTGTTCTTTCCAAGTGTCCTTAACTCACTTTCGCGTGTTAATGTGTGACCAATCCACAACTATTTCCTCCTTATAGTGATGTCGATTGGCTTCTGCCCTGTTCTAATATGCAGCTTTGCATTTGAGATTCTGTTGAGTCAAAATATTCTCAAAGTGATGCGCAGACAGCTATTAATGAAGCACTGTAGCTGCCGAGTGATTCCTCTGGTCAGCTTCCAAATACTGCACCTATACAGCAGAACTTACTCGATATTGGAGTGACACAGTCGCAGCTTGGCCATAGTGCTGTAAACATTCCTTTTCCACATCTTAAACAGCATTTCGAGAGTAGTTTTTGCCACGTAATCAAGATGTTTCAGCTAAGTTGTCATTGTTCATTGAGAGCAGAGGTGATTCCCTCCGACAATCCTGTGCTGATATGCAACATCACGGTGATCAAATACAGCCCTGTCGAACTCCGCTACGGACTTAAAAGGCTTCTGATAACTTACCGTTGTGTAGAACACTTTTTTGAAATCGATAAAAAGCAGGCAGAGCGGATGCCTATACTTGACGCATTGTTCTACGATGATCCGCAAGATGTTTATATGATCGGCGCCGGGGATCTAGGTCGAAAGTCTGTTTGTTCGACATCGAGAGTTGAGTCTAAATGTACTTTTATCTTGTTCAGAATTATCTTCGCTGGTACAATATGTTGGCCACTGCCGTTAAAACGGCATTTACGTAATCCATCAGATTGGCCTTTTCGCCAACTTTACAAGCATCCCCTAATTTGGCCGGAAAACACTCATTTGGCCCAGCATTAGCTATGGTCTCAATATCGCCGCAGATTTATTTGGCGCTACTTGGAAAAGTTCCGCGGGAATTCCATCAACGACTACAGCTTTGTTCTTCTTGAGGACCCTTATCACGTTTGAAATCCCTGTATTGCTAGGGAGCCCAAATGTCTCTATGGTTTTACGGGAAGTCCTGTCTGAGAAGACTTAATTGCACGAGATGCCCATATATCCATGAAAGCAAGCATATGCCTTGCGCCATCACCTTCTGTCTTCCTGAGTACTAAATCAGAACTGTGTTGGAGGCACAAGTTCCACCCTTGGTTTGAGACAAGGGCGATCTAAAACGATCTTAGGGTCACGGCACCCAGTACTTATTGTAACTCTATATTGGGTCAAAACCAACTGGAGGAGCATTTCTGCATTTTAGGTTTAAACCACATCCACCGTGATACTCCTACAAGAGGTCTACTTCGACAAGTCAGTCCCGGGCCAAGATCCGGGGCGCTCCTGACTCCCATGGTACCACGATTTAAGTCCTGGTATGGACTGTCTGTGGTTCTGCGTAGCGACCTTCAGAAAACCGTTACTATAAGACCAGTAATTTGTTCAGCCCTCGTTTTTTTATTAAACAATGTCATTGATGGAAAAGGCCTTGATAAATGGGCAAGGGTCCGCTAGAGTTTTACAGAGTAATGTAGCATAGTGTACCCGGTTGGTTAAATGTATTCCCATGCGTCAAACCATCTTATTTCTCTCAGTTCAAAATGTCCAAAGTGCACCGCGTGAACTCCCTTTCCGGTTGGAGGAATTTGGAATTCTGAGGACAACTTCACGAGAGTTGATGAGGGTCTTCAAGTTCCAGAATCCGATCATTGTCCGTAATTGATAGCCAAAAGTTGTCAACAAAATATTCATCCGGATCCGAGGCGTTTGGTTCCTTTTCTGAGAAAGAAAATTTTTTTTATGATTACGTCTCGCTGCACCACAGACTAACTGGGATGTGTCTTGTTTTGTACCGCAGGAGACTCTTCACTTCTTAATCTCCGAAGAAACTCCCAGATGTGGCCACTAGGAGACGTTAAGCAGGGCTTACTAGTAGAGCTGCAAGGTCTTTCGCTGCAGATTCTCTTTCTCGGGTTTTAACAAACCTAAACACCCCGGAGGATGTTACTTCTACGAGCGCAATACTAGTCATTTGCCATCCATATACCAGAATACTAGTTCTTAAGCTGTGTTAGCTTGCGTCGATCGCAACTCGGTAAACATTAAAGTGCTGAAAACCCGTTCTTTGAGAGCATTCTAGCAGCAAAGTTAAACAACATAAGGCCGCTAAACAGTATACTGATTAGAGGTTACGCCACTAAAAGTACCTTGCTTCTCTAGTTTTCAAATGATCTAAATGCCGTATTTTTGACATTTCTCTTAGTCCATGCCGAGGAGCTCAAAGCATTTCCTTTCTAAGGGTATGCACGCAAATGAGGTCAATGTTGGTGAATTGTTCATTTATAGTAGTGCAAATTGTCACATCAGGCATTTGGTAGCATGCCGGAATAACCTCAAGACTTCTGGCGTCCGTCTACGTCTGACAACAATGCGCATTCTATGTACCAATCACCAGTTAAGATGCCGCTTTTGTGTCTAGCACAGCTCACAAAATTTTTCTAACAATGCTGAGGGCCACTTTACAAAGGTCCAGGGTTTCCGCTAGTTATTTGGCTGCACGTAGCCAAATTTATTGTCCTTGTTTTATTAGACTGATAAAATTAATCAGGTGGGAAGTTGGTCGTTGCTTCTTCGCAGAATAGTCCTCATATTGGCTCGCGGCGCACATGGATGACGCAGAAAGATGTGGATCTTATCGGTTTGTGGATTTATTTCCAGACGATATCCATAAATTATATTCATGCTGTTGGACATCTAAGACAAAATAAGTCCTTAACCGCTACCAGTGACGTTCTGGCCAACTATTCGATAATGTGCACCATTTTTTGATGATAGCAGATTTTTTGTTTGCCCTCGTTTACCATCAGACCTATTTTAGGAACTTCCGACTCAATACTCACGAAAGCTGTCGATCTGAAATTGCCGAGTCTTTTCCATGACGTACCGTAGTGTGAATATTTGATCGATGGTGGTCAGATGAGTTGGTAGATGTTCCCAACCAAGTGCTCTGTAGATGTTTTAAATAGCAACTAGAAGTAGCAGACAGTCTGTCTGCCTTAATAGCTTTATTAGACTTTAGTTTTGATATGGCTGTATTAATATCGTCTTGGTTAGGGGGGCGGAATCCTCTGTCGTCTTCGTCCAGGGTTAGTGGTTCTGAATGACAGCAGTATTTTCATCATGATGGCCGTCATGTAGTCTGCAGAAGTAGGCTTTTTATTCTCCTAAACTTTCGAATGTCATTTCTATAGTAACATATCTCCATTTCCTCCATTGCGCGCTTCTCGTGCTCCTTCTTTTTCTTTCCCGAGCAACGTATGCTCCTTCCTTCTTTCTCGTTCGTAGAGCTCACGCGCAGCTCGTGTTCTTCGATGCATCACAGCTTAATATGCTCGTCGTTTGGCTACATGTACTTGCCTATTGTCAAACAAGAGGTTTCCTTATGCCTGCGCTTTGAAACTATTCACATCAGAAGCAGTCTTTCTGGTGGCTCGTTGACAGCATTTCCATTGATGTATCCTATGGAGACTAGCGTCTTTCGCGATTGCAGCTTTTCGACGTCAGGCTTTGGTGGTCTTACTTGACTCCGGTCCATTCCATCGCATTTCTTAGATTGCTGTAAAATCTTCTTTTTGGTAGTGTAAGACCTCCCAGAGCTGTTCGGCATAACGTGATCTGTTAATAGGTCTAACATCCTATGTGCAAAGCCGAAAATCGTTCTCCTTAAAACGTTTGTTGGAGTCGTCAAAATTATATCCACCTTGTTTGTTTCTGAACTCTTGTATTTTTTTTTTTACCATAGGGAAGTTACTCCCACGCGCAACGTCCAACCATGTCAGATCCTAAATGAAACCTCAGGATAAATGGTCCAGCTAAGATCAGAGCCATTTTCAGACTTTTCCTCTATCAAGCTCTCTGCTGTTATATGAGCCAGGTACTCGTACCAGGTACTGCTTTCGATTTGCTTTGACTGGTCTATGGACCCTCAAACTGTATACTTTTATTTTATAATTTACACTTACTTTTTCATTGAGTACGTTTCTAATAAAATCTCAGCGATATCCGCTGAATAAATGAGATATCATCTCCATGACGTAGATAGTTTTGCTATGCAACAATGAAACTTTACGAGTTTCAAAACTAATTCAAGTTTCTGTTGTTAAAAAAAAAAAATTAATATAAAGAACCTGCCCTCTTTTACTTTAAAATTAACCTCAACGATTCCCCTAAAGTCCTGTTAAAAAAAAGATCCCCTTTTAGAAACAAAAGAAGTACGAAAAAAAGACTACTTAACTTATCACACCGCTAAATTGTGTACTCTCAAAGGACGCATCTAAATAGAAACATTCCAAATGTTATCTCTAAACTAAGTTGGGCGCTGGAAGGCATAAAAGGAATCTCTGACGTAGACACAGAGCTAAAGTTAAATTTCCACCACCGCTGCCAATCTCTTTGTGTTAGATCCTTCTGTCGGTATACGGAAACGGGCAGATAGAGAATCAAAGTCAAACGACTAGAGTTTGTTTGTAATGGATTCTACATTACCCTATCCATTGTGACATTTCACTTTGACTTGAAGCTACAGACGCTTTGACCTTTTGATACTTGAGAAGGAGAAAATATCGTTATTACAGGAACATTACACGGAATTTAAATTTATGGAGTAACATTTTGTGGTTGAATGTCGTCTCTGATGTTTGCACATTTGTTGCTTAGGAAGTTCAAAATGAAGACATAAACTGAATGATTCTTGTGTCAGTTGAACCATTAGGTCTATGCTGTTAATATAAGGTGTAAGAATTTCCTGAACTTTTCTCTCCCAGGTGTAGGGTAGGGGTATACGCCAATTTCAACTAGAAGAATTTTTAATACTTCGGTCTACTCCGACATGGCATCTGGAAAAGAGACGCTCGTAATTTGATATATATTTTACAGTGGAGATGTACAAGTATGTTATCTTCTGGAGTTGCTGAAGAAAAGATACCTTCGAAACTTTGCCGACTCTATGGGTACCAGTCTTATTAGGCACTTAACAGCTTGCATAATTGTATGCACTGGACCCAATTTTCTGTAACTTTTTTCGAATGGTACAGACGGTATATTCCAGGAAATTCAGGTTGAGTGTCCCCCTCTATGTCGCCTAAGGCTTATGTCTTGTTATCATAAGCCCTAGACTTAATGGAGCCCAAAAGAAAAGAGTATAAATTTGTTAAATCCCACGAGCGGGGCGATCAATTGACTAGGCCATTTCTGGCGACAAATCTACCTTCAAACTTCGTCTTTAATAAGTCAACAGTGGCCTGCTGTATGTCAAGTGGTACCTTCTTGTTGAAATCTCAAAATCAGATTAGTTAGCATGGAGCGATATCGGTCTCCGTTGAGTATAACCGACTCGCTGGCATAATCAACGTCCCAATGATACCTCCGTCATAAAAACTGCACCAGACCGCTAAGTTTTTCGTATACACCAACTGTTGTCGGATTCTGTTAGTTGGGGTGTTGACCTACGTATAGACACAATATTTTCTTCACTTCTGTCGCTTCGCTGTCTCACGTCATGGCAACATTATGGAGTGAATGAGTCCATTTGAATTTTTTCTTTAATTGTCTCCAATTCCAATTTTATGGAGACAATTTTAACTGCCGGAAATTGAAGTTGGCGCGCATAATGTAGCCGTTACGGGTCGCAAATTCTTATAAAACTTTTATAAAATTTTTATTTTTGTAAACGTTATTGATGCGTATTCCTTCTATGATTTAATGGTAGACAATCTGTAAGATGGTGCGCGTTCATGCTCACGGTATGGCTATGCACAGAATTGCTTTTGGAAGAATATAACTCACATAACGTCAAACTCTGTATGCCTCCGCATAAGATGACATGGTTTGACGCAAAGCGCCTTAGTTCTCTTCAACTTATTCCAAGCATCTTCATGCGTTGTGCTCCACGGTTGGTTAGGGTGACCCACTCTTTTGCTACCCTAGGTAAGCGGATTCTATTTAATATTGTGTTCTGCAATAGAGTTGGGTTTACATTTTCACCGTATAATAGTGTTAATAGGTTCCTGCTCCTGAATTCTTCCGACACGGATGTTTTTCGTTTTAGATACGGTTTGGCCAGAATACTCGTTAAATGATGTTTGGTTCGGAAATTAGTTGACAAAAATATGTACGGCGGATGACCCATCAAATCGATGTTTCGAGTGCTCAAAAAGTCACTTGTTTGAGCTGACCTGCTAAAGCTCGCATTGTCGTGATGGAGAATGATCCGTGTTTAGCGGTTGGTTTCCCTTTATTTCTCCAAAATAAATGGAGATGTTTCATTCCAAATTGACCGTTCTATGTTGCTCTAATAGCGCGGTGGCGACATGTGCGGTTTTTCTGTAGAAGCGAAGCGACCATTTGCCTCGAAGTGGACTGTCACTATTTTATAGACATCTTTTGAAGCACTGCGTTCTAATTTTCTTAACGTTTCCTTACACCAATCGACACGAGACTTTTTTTGAGCGATGTCACATTATGCGTAATCCAAGTAATCTTTCTGCCGTCCAAATGTTTATGAAAAATTAAATGTGTGGGCATACAAACCCAAGCATGCCTCAATTTCACGATAAGTCAAATGGCGATCTTGCAATATCAGTTCTCGCACAGCATCGATGTTTTCTGGCACAACAACCGATTTGGGATGACCTTCAGGAAATTCGTCCTGGAGTGAATCATCAAAAGTCGAAGCGAGTTGAACCGCATACTGCTGTTAAGTTAATCCATGTCCAAGATCATAAAATATCATCTCACCACTTTTTGGCTGAGATGAATTTTTCAGTTCTCTATAAAAAAAAACTTAAATAGTACCTCGTATGACAAAACGTTCTGAGCAGTTGTACCATTAAAAACGTCAAACTTTACGATGCTGATGTCATATTTGATGTATCGACACCGTTATTGCCTTATCTTAAAACTTAAATAACAACTTCAAACTGAGACGAACGTAATATATTATGAACGCAGGCGTACTTTGATCCTGGCCAGGATTATCATATCCGAAAGAACGCCCACAGGTATTTTCATACTTCATCAGATAAATCATCTCAATGTGTAAGGGTGAATGTGCCGAATAGATCTTTTGATATATTTGGCGCAATTTGGAAAAAAGGGGTCTACTCAATCTACGCGGTTTGTCCTTTTTGAGAGCTTTAACTGCAGTTGCAACCAGTATATGTTCCATTACATTCGTGTAAAGCCAGTAACGTTAATCCATCTACTACTTTAGACACAAATGATCCTTCTACCTCTCGATGGCATTTGGAGCTGCTTGTCGAGGAAAACTACATTGTGACAGGATATTCGGTCCTGCGTTTATCCTGAATGCTGGGCTGTAAGTTCAGATTTCTCCAGTGGTAAGTCTGCTTCAATTTGAACTTTGAATCAAAATACTTCGAGATCCATCAGTTGATGTCAGTCAGTTGTTGTGTGATTTGGTTTCTCTGCCTCTTGTGGGCTTACATCAGTTCATGGCTTTCGCTTAAACAACTTAAAATATAAGCGTTCCAAAGCGAGATACCAAAATCTGACAGTATTGTACCTGTGTACTCGTATTATGATAATCGGTTCATAATTTTTGGATTCTACGTCACCATTATTTATTAGGTTGGTTCAGATTTATAAGTTGGCCATTGAATTCCCGGTTAAGGGTTCCATTAGTAGGTAAGGCAGTTTCTCTTCCTGCATGGTTCCACCACATGGGATTGTTTTGTTTTTTTTTCAGTTGACAGTTCTTTTGTTTGGCGAAATGTTTTCATTAGCATTCCACCACCTTATTTTAGACCCTAGATGCCCGTCTAATATATCACTAACTCCCTCTCAATTTGAGAAACTCCATCGTAATGAGAACGCTGCTTCCGTGAGTCGAAAGGGGCCTGAACGTTCCACAATTCGATCTTGATCATCTCTTACTTACATAGATGGAGCTACTCCATCAGTTAGCTTTTGACGTAGATTACACTTTATACGTCCTTTTCACTCTGAAGAAATCCTAGTCATCTGTGGGGTGGCGTAAATTGCAGAAGCACCTTTACGTTATTTATCACACTGATACCTGCCGGAAGGTGCTACATATATGAGGCTTAAAACCAGTCTTTATTCCAGGAATGATTTCTTCATCTTTTTGTGTTGTAACAAATAGATTCCGCAAATTTTATCTATTAAACTGGTTGTTACTAGTTGATGTTTTCAGTCTTTGATTAATCGGTAGAGCTTATCAGTGACCCTGACTCAGCCCTTGCCTATCTGTTCGACTTTGTTACAGAGGTCTTTGTGCTTTAACTTTTTTTTTAATTTTATTTTCGTTCAAGTACAGGAGATACTTCCTCATAAAACTAAAGGAACTTAATCAGACTTTTTATTCCTTTATCTCTGTCACCAGAATTGGTCGACGTAATCAGCTAATTTAGAAAAATTATATTTACAGATTTTGTGAGGATACGGTGAACAACAATATATGAATATTCCTTGCGCCCTAAGCATACTTTTACAAAAGTATTCGCGCCCAATTACTTCCCCTTTAAAAGCTTTCAGAAACTTCCTCTGATTTTCTTCTCTTTCTTTGTTACTTTCCACAGCTCGTCTTTCAAATTTAATGTTTTAAAATTAGTTTCATTAGTTTGAGCAGTTGAGAAACTCATACTCAAAAGAGAGAGAAGAAATCGTCCTTAAAGGAGCTACGAGTATAAAAAAAAACAAAAGAAAATCAGTACAACCAGGAAATCTGTTGGAATTCCCTTAACAAAAAGAAAAACCCTTTCTAACGCCCGAAGACAAATTAGAAAGAGGAAGAATTTCTAGGAACTACGCAAGGAGTATAAACTCCTTGAAAGGCCTTCGCGTTTTAAAGAAGCTTTACTTGTCATGTCAATTCAATTTTTACGAAATTGTATAGATGTGGGTGTATATGTTTTCCTATGTCCTTACGGCAAAATATCCAAAAAGAGATAAAAGATTACAACAAAAAAGAATTTAACGAAAATCCTTAATCCTCTGCAATCGATATACATATGTACATAAATGAACGAGAATAGCAAAAAAACAGAGGATCCGAATGCGTTTCACATAAAAGGACTTAACCAAACATTTCGCAACAATTTCAGTTGTTTTCTCCCCCTGTGTCCCCAGTATTTTTAGCTATAAAATGTCGCATTCTAGCAGTAAAAATAAAAGAAGAAGAACAAGGGGAAACAATTGATCCATCCAACTATTACAGTACAATTTACGCGAATCCTTTTAGTCTCTGTAAAAGGACATTTAACTGAACAAAGTGTAGCAAGCTTGTACTCCCTAGCATTCGCATTCACATTGTTTTGTTTGTTGACTATTCGTACTTTGTCGTTGTTCTGTGGAAGAAAAAATCATTCCTCAGTACTGGGGATGTCCTTAAAAGTACCACAGTGTACTCCTTACCCATATGGTTGTGTACTCCTTATAAGAAGGGAGGAAAACGCGAATAAGTGAAGAAACTGGTAAAACGTTGTGGCGGTGAAATAGACATACACTTTCCGAATGATGTTTTGAAATTGAAGAAGTAATCACACAGAAGAAAACGAAAACACGTTTTATGCTCTTTACTTGTTTTTCAAACAATTACGAATACATTGTGTGGTGATGGAAGGGATTATACTCGTACAATAGAAGCTCTAGCTTCTTCATGAAGTAAATAAAAAAAATAAAAAAAGTACCACGTTGGCGTTGTTACGAGCAAATTCTATTTTCGCTTTTAAAAGAAGTAGATGAAAACCATTGAGTTGCATTCACTTCGATCTAAGGAGTCTTATGTCTTTTTATGGATTAATGGAAATATCCTTTGAAAAGTCATATGTTTCTGGCTGAAACTGGTGCGGCTTCTACTTCTATCTATACCTCATCTGAACACTGATGATTGTTAGGTGTTGAGCATATTTCACATCTGTCCAAAATATGTAGCGAAAAACGTTAAATGTTATATAAACTTGTTTCAAGATATGGATCTAATTTATAGAAGGACATGTCCAAGAAGCTTCGCGATTTATAATCTGGAGGCACTTCGTCATCTGTCTTCCTTAACGTGTCCCAGACTTCCGTATCACCAGCATCAATCTCGAAGAAGAAATTTTACCTCTGATGGGTTAGGTTCCACAAAGCGACCACAAACAGAAAACCCCATGGATGTAGGCGATCACTCTCCTCCGAACGAGAGGCGTAATATTTGACACAACTGTCAATGATAAAAACCAGCAGAGGCTAATAACAGGCCAAAAACCTCTCCGAAGGAAGAAAGCAAAATGTGGGGTCGAAAAGACTGGGAATGCAACTGCAAGAATAAGGTTCAGAAATTTTATTAAAATGTAAATACGGACGTGCCCTCAAACGCAGCCTGCACAGACGACTATGGGAACATCATAGAGACGCAATCGGTTCTAAAAGTGTCGGAGAATCATTTCTGCAGGCTGTTACATAAATGGCAAAGAAGATGAAAATACCAGCAGAACACACCATTTAACTGGGAGCATGACCGTGAAAATTTCCGTCCACTTGCCCAAAACGAACATTTTTACCTTCATATGAGTGCGGTTATAGAACTGCTAGGTCCACCATCCTTCAAATATTCACTTGCCAAACTCGTTTGGCTGTGCTTGTTGTCGATGGATATCATGTGTTGTAGTGCGCGTTCTTAAGCACTGTTCTTGAATGAACCTCAAATCAACGCCAGAGGCAAAATATTTAAAAACTCTAGTCATCGGCTTATCTTCCAGCTGTGCGTATCGTGGTGAGTTATAGACTTTACTTTGACAATCTCGCAGTGTCAAAAATTCCTCTCATTTCTCGCTTTATTACAAACTTTTTGAATAATCGAAGTGACGGTCTGAGCAAAAACTTTTGTTTTAATGGCTTCAAAGCCACGTCCTGCCAACAGGTTTAGAGACCTTGAGGATTTTTCCTCTTCTCGTCCTCCTGATCAAGGCCACACAAAAGACCAAAATCTTCTCTTGACTTATTTTCTGATTACCCTGATCTTCCAAATAAAACTATCTCAAAGAACCCACGTTTTGTACTGATTTCATCAAACAGTGAAGAAAAACCTTTGACCTCCATCAGTGTATTTTTGTTAAAAAAAGTCGTTGATACCATCAGCACTGAATATCTTAAAATATCTCAATTAAAAGATAAAAAGATGAAATCGCAGAAAAATTTATTAAATCTTCCGCCTTCAATAAAATATGCCCAGTGACAATTAAACTTCACCCCAACCTCAACCTTACAAAAGGTGTGGTCTACGTCCACCTTCTCATCAACATTCCTGAAGCTGAAATTGTTACCGAGATGAAACATCAAAATGTTACTGATGTATACAAATTTACGAAAATACATGACGGTAAGGGAAAACCTACTGGTCTTATGCTGTTTTCCTTTAATCAGTATCAACTTCCGAGCTCTATTGATGTCGGATGGTATAAAACACAAGTCACCGACTATATTCCAAGTCCAATGAGATGTCGACAATGTCAGCTTCAATGGCCACACAGCCAAATGGTGCAAGCGGTCGCCTTCCTGTGTTACTCCCCCCACATGACAATTCTGCATGTTCGCGAACAATGTGTGCAAATTGTAAAGGCCCTCATGCGGCATCTTCCAGCACCTGCCCTAGATACATCCAAAGCAAGGAAATTCTTTCAATAAAAACAAAACCCAAATCCACTCCTGCAGAAGCCAAACGTATTTACAAAGAAAAAAATCCCATGCCAGTAGTCCCAACCTCAAATCTACTCGTATATTCAACAAAGCTCAAAGAAATGTCAAATACCAACACCTTTTCGCCCGCACAAGCGCCTTTATTAAATAATTCACCTCACTCCGCTCAGAGTTAAGAGAAGTCAAAAACCACTCATCAAAGTACAAAAACAAATAATTCTTGCTCCACTAATAACAACACGATCCACTCTTTACCTAATAACAAAAAAGTCAACTTCCAAACAATAGAAAAGGAGAAACCAGAAAGTTCTAATAGCTCAATTCATCCCCTCTCTTCTCTTGCAAAGAACCAACCTACTCCACAGACAGCATCCGCCACCAAACCTACCCCCTATCCAATTATTTTCTATCTCTTAAATTGCACTGAATCGGAAGATGTCGACATACAACAGCAGCAATAATAATAATATAGAGTCTGCTTTTCGAGTATCGAATTGCAATTGTTCTCCCGAGAGTAATGACATTGCGATAACCGATCAACAAACACAAAATAATAATCGATTTAATACTACCCCCTAAAACACGTCAACAAAACAATTTACATACGAGTAGTTTTAATCAATCAATGCCATACTTAAAAATTGTACAGTGGAACCTGAATGGGTACTTTAATAATTTGCATGAACTTCAATTACTCATCCGAGAGCACAAGCCAGGCATAATCGCTTTACAAGAAACGCATATTAAAAACCCTTCTTCCGTCCTTCCACTTAGAGAATACACGCCCTACTTTCATCCTGATTCTAACGTTTATGCCAAACAAGGTGTTAGGCTTCTAGTTCATCACTCATTACCACCTCGTCCCGTTTCAATTAACTCGCAAATATCAGCAGTAGCAGTTGAAATACATCTTAAAATAAACCTTACTATAATTTGCCTCTACATCCCTCCAGCCCAAAATTTTACGCTTTCTCAACTCCACAATATTGTTCAAAATATAAATTCACCCACTCTTTTAGCCGGGGACTTTAATTCTTCGAGCCAACTCTGGGGATCTCAGTCATCTAACACTAGAGGAAGAATAATTGAGAATTTCCTCACAATTTACGTCTTTTAAACAATGGGTCACCGACACATTTTTCAACACATAAGACATTTACTCATATAGACCTTTCGCTTATTACAGCTTCATATGCAATTGGATCTCGGTGGGAAACTCTCCCAAACCTTCATGGAAGTAATCATTTCCCGATCGTTATAAATATTCCCATAGACAAAAAACACAAACCAATAAAACTTTTACCTAAATTCAAGAGTATGGAAGCCAATTGGCCATTGTTCAATCAAACAAATCTTAATTACTTAGCCCTAAACCCATCATCCTCGAACATAAATAAAGAAGCTGTCATCATCACTAAATCGATCCGAAGCGCCGCCCACATTGCCATTCTTCAAACTAAAGGTGTTTTACATAAGACAGTGGTGCCCTGGTGGAATAAAGAGCTTGAAATACTTCGTAAGCAGAAGCAAACAGCCTTTCATACCCTGAAAAGATACCCGACAGACTCTAATATTATAACCTATCGTAAACTCAACGCCCTATTTCGTAGAAACGCAAAAATTTAAAAGAAAAAATCCTTTGAACCGTTTACAGCTAACATCAATCCAAATTCTTCTCTGAAGAAACTTTGGAATGATATTAAAACTTTAAAAGGAAACTATACACAATATTACTAGGGGCGTTCAACATATTCTCGGTATCGGGGTGAAGCTATGGTTGTATATATAAATTGACTTATTTATCAAGTAATACTATTATTTTAGTGCATTCATGTAAAGTTTCATATAAATGTGATTACTAATTCGCGTTTTATCTCTAGTTAAACAGAATCATAATGGCAACTGAGACGATGATGGTGAAAATTGAGCATCGCGCTGTAATTAAATTTCTCACTAAGCAAGGAAAAAGTCAAAAAACTATTCATGAAGAGATGGTGGCTGTTTACCAGGGTTCCGCACCTTCATTATCAACTGTGCAAAAGTGGTCAAGTGAGTTCAAGAGAGGCAAAGAGAGCATTGAAGACGACCCCCGCTCCGGCGCCCCGGCTACTGCTTGTACGGGAGAAAGCATCAAAGAAGTCGAAAAACTTGTTCTTGAGGATGCCCGAATAAAGGTGAAAATGATGGCAGAGATCACCAAGCATTCAATTGGTACCATTCACACCATTCTTCATGACCATCTTAACCTTTCAAAGGTCAGTGCAAGGTGGGTGCCACAAATGCTCACAGCGCCTCAGAAAAAAGTGAGAATCGCATGCTGTAGAGAGCTTTTGGAGATGTGTAGTGAGAACGCGGACGGTGTTATGGATCGAATTGTTACTGGGGACGAAACATGGGTCCACCACTATGACCCTGAAAGCAAACAAGAGTCCATGCAGTGGCATAAAAAAGGAACAGACCCCCCGAAGAAGTTCAAAGTCACTCCGTCTGCCGGGAAGCTCATGGCCACAGTTTTTTGGGACTCAGAGGGAATCTTGCTCATTGAATACAAAACAAAAAGGTGAAACCATCAACGCCACATCCTACGCTTCCACTTTGCATAATTTGCGGGAGGAAATTAAAAAGAAAAGACGGGATAAACTCACAGCGGGTGTGTTGCTTCTTCATGACAACGCTCCTGTTCACACGACGCGAGTTTCCAAGGCTGCTGCGCGAGATTATGGTTTCGAAGAAATCCAACACCCACCCTATAGTCCAGACCTTGCCCCTAGTGATTGTTTCCTGTTTCCGGATTTGAAAAAATGTCTTCGTGGAAAAAGATTTTCGGATGATGAAGAACTCAAGTCGGCAATAAATGGGTATTTTGCAGAGAAAGAGAAAATTAATTTTTTTTGAGGGTTTAAAAAAGCTTATCTCAAGATGTAACAAATGTATTGATGTTAGGGGAGATTATATTGAAAAATAAAAACAATTTAAATTGAATTCGCATTTTTCTTCATATCGATACCAAGAATATATTGAACGCCCCTCGTATATACGAACTGTAACATCTGGTCCCCAAATTCTGACTTGCCCTCACCAAATCGCGGAACACTTTGCCCAAACTTGGTCGGCCTATTCAAGTGATACAAATTTTCACCCGAACTTTTGCGCTAGCAAAACTAGTGCAGCAGTTGAAGTAAATGTTTCACATCAAACACTTGATCTAGTAACTGGAAGCATCGAACACTCTATTAATATGACTGAGCTAAACTCAGCAATCAAATTAGCAAAAGGAAAAACTCCCGGATATGATAGAATTGACTTTAATAGGCTCAAAAACAGCTCACCAGTTTTTAAAAGTACTCTATTGAATTTATTCAATAAAATATTTTCAACGGGCATTATCCCTCAATTGTGGAAGACCGCTACGGTGATACCTATTCCTAAGTCAAAGAACCAATCCACTTTAAGCATTGAATACCGACCAATATCACTCCTCCCGTGCCTAGGTAAAATATTTGAGGAAATATTACCAAAAAAGCTTTATTGGTTTTTAGAAAGAAAAAAACTTACTAGATATCAATCAAGTAGCGTTTAAACATGGTCGTGGAACAATGGATGCGCTTCTGCATATTGATGACTACGTTACTACAGCTTTGTCAAGCAAAAACCACGTCACTATTCTTTCAATTGATTTTGAAAAAGCATTCGAACGCATCGGTATTCATATTATACTAAATAAAATCGCTAAATGGAATATTGGACC
This sequence comes from Volucella bombylans, assembly GCA_949129095.1. NCBI lineage: Eukaryota > Metazoa > Arthropoda > Insecta > Diptera > Syrphidae > Volucella > Volucella bombylans. Next base: position 103,020,124 of record OX422140.1, read on the forward strand.
AACAATGTTCAAAATTATTAAGTCTTTTTTAAGTAATAGAAAATTTCGAATAAAAGTTAACGGAGTCTTCTCCAATATTAAAAATTCAGAGAATGGAATCCCTCAAGGATCTTCTCTCTCTGTAATTTTATTCGTAATAGCCTTCAACGATATTTCCGAAATATTGCAAAAATTTAAATCAGTTCAATATTGTCATATACTGACGACCTTATTATACTTACTAAGTGCAAGGAAGTTGACATGACATCATCATTATTTTTAAGAATTTTAAAAGACCTCGATTCCTGGTGCCAAACTTCTGGCTCCAAGGTTTCAGCACAAAAAAGTGCAATTTTGCACATTTGCAAGAAAACTAGTTGTAATAAACATATTACTATCAATTTTATTAATACTAACATAACTAATACCAATTGTCTTAAAATCTTAGGTATATACTTTGATAATAATAATAAGTATAGTTTTAAGAAACATTGTTTAGAACTTAAAAAAAGCATAGCTGCCAGGTTAAATATTATAAAGATATTAGGATCTAAGAATAGCTGTTCTCATGTCAACTCACTTATTATGTTTATGGTAAATGTTCTAAATCAAACATACAAGCGATCTCATCAGCATACCATGCCTCAGTAAGAACAAGTCTCAAAGCATTTAGAACTACTCCAATCAAAAATATCCTCACAGAGAGCGGTCTACCTTCAATACCAGGATCGATTCCAGTATCTTAGCTCTCTTCTTGTTGCGAAAATTGCCTTAACAATCAATTCTCCCATCGAGTTAGACCTTAAAAAAATAATAAAACGGAAAAAAATATCCAGATACCCTTCTGCAATAGAAAATGCAATAGCTAGATCCAAAACAATGGAAGTAGTACTCAAAAGACATAAATTGCGTCCTACTAATTTTCCACCATGGTCCTTACCATATGATTCAGTAAATACAGAGCTTGCAGTACTTCCGAAAATCTCAACCAGCAACTCGGTATATAGATAACTTTTCGAACAAATCAAAAATGTTCATCCCGATTGGATCACCGTCTTCACAGATGGCTCTAAAACGCAAACAGGCACATCGTTTGCTATTGTGAATGATAAGGGACAGATAGAAATCAAAGGTTTGGTGCCAAACTTTGTCTCAGTACATTCAGGTATTCCGGGAAATGAACTTGCCGATATTGCAGCAAAAAGAGCCTTGAACGAACCTCTCATAACTTTCTTCATTAACAACAAAGAAGACATTGAAAAAAAAATAAATCTATCTGGTGGAAAAACTGCGAAGAGGAGTGGAGTATGCACATTCACCACTATTCTACAATCAATCCTAAAAGAATACCGATCGTTTACCAAACATCTTCATCAAATAAAATGATAAAATGCTTTTTAAGAATTAGATTCGGACACACATTCATCACTCATAGCCACATAATAAACAAAACCAGCGCTCCAGAATGTCATATCTGTCAAAAAAGTATTCAACTAACACTAAAACACTTAATATATGATTGCCCAAAAATAAAAGAACTATCTAACTTATTTTTCAATAATAGAGAACTAAGCAAAGTTCTCTCGTTTCCTTCTGAAACAAATATAAGACAAGTTTTTAACCTTCTAACCTCTATCAAGTTACAAAATAGTATTTAATATTAACCTTTTTTTCTTTCGTTTTATTTAAAAACTAGCTGAAGGCCCTGGTAGCTAGAGCTAGCTATTGATACTATAAGTTAACGTGTAATTCATTATATGTTAATAAATAATAATAATAATAATAATAATTTCAAAACTCTGTTCAACGCTTATGTTCATATGCTGATGGTATCAATATAATCGGAGGAAACCAGCCTGATGTCAGTAGAGCATTTGTAAGCATTCAATCAGAAGCAGATTCTCCGTGTGATCTTCAATCCCGTATGTGTTAGATCCCCTCGAACATCGACGTAATATCGCCTGTCTCACTTTGTTCTATTTTGTCCACCAGTGCTAAGCAGAAATCCCCAGTAGCATTGCGCCAATTCAAAGCTTACAACCGTAACACCCGTCTCGCTGTGAATACTCATCAGTGTACCCTATAGCCTACTTTCTGACGTACTCTAAAATATCGTGATTCGTTCCTAAGCCGTACAACTTACTTATGGAATGCCTACAGCTACGTGTTTAAGATGACTAGTTCATATATTACGCGTGGAAATCGACAGAGTAAGGATTCTTAATTTCCATTCCTGTGGCCTAACTCGATTAGTGTAACTAGGGCAACTATAATCAGTTTAGCTGGAGCTGTACTCGTATGTGGGTTGAGGTCTAGAACCGCTCCGGTGTGTAAGTTGTTGAGTTCTTCTTAAATTAAATATCAAATTATTCAACTTTCCTATAAACGATGTTTCCTTCTCAACATGATCTTTTTGGGATGCAAATCTTGCTTACCAACCGATTGCGGTGTTTCACCAGGAGCGCACCATGACCTCTTACGTCGAATGTTGTTGTAAGCCACCCATTTCCCGTCTCCCGTAACCACTCTTTTCAAAAAAGTATCCAGCGAGTACCACCTCAACAAAGACTCACAGATCATTATGCGATCCATACGGTTTTTTTTACTGAGTTCGTGAGGAACCCAAACATCCATTTTTTTCGAAATTCCAAGCCTTTTCAGTCTCTGTGAAACGGTTGTATGGGCAATGCTAAACCTCTGATCGATCTCTCGTGTCGTCAAATGACTGCCAACGCTAACTGCAGCTAAGATTTGATCGCCGTCTGTGGTGGATGGACGTCCAGAGCGAGCAGCATCGGCAAGGTCTGTATTGCCGGAACGAAAGCGTGTAAACCAGCGCTGACAAGTGTCAGCACTAACTACCGAATCCCCATACGCAGACTTTATTGAACAACCCAATACCTTTAGGAACGTTCAATTCAAGTTGCCTTGGATGGTTTTAAATCTCATATTCACCAAATAAATGCTGGCGTGCCACAGGGATCCGTTCTGTCTTCCACACTCTTTTTAATGATTTTGATTAATGATCTCAATTTGGTCTACTAATTCTAATCCAATATATTCATCTGCTGACGACAGTCACGGACTGTAGTCCCTGCTCTTCGGGAACCACAAACATAATGGAATTTAATGCGTCTAAAACACAATGCTGTCTGCTGTCGTTATAGTTGAATTTGAAAACTCTGTCGTTATCCATGAATGGCATTTGTATCGTAGGAACCGAAAAACTTTCCATTCTCATTCATCAGATCTGGCCTCAATTCATAAGGCCTTCATCCGCCCAAAATAGGAGTGCAATCCCCACATTTGGTCAGGTGCTCATATAACATCTCTGCACCTGCTAGATAGGATTCAAAACCGTGCGATAAAACTCACAGGTGTTGCTAATATCACTCAATCAGTTGACACCCTCCTGCCTCACCTTGTTCTATCGCTATTTTCACCACCAGTGCTCCATCGATATTGCCAGTAGGTTTCCGCCCCTTCAAACCTTCCGTCAGTAACATCCGTCTCGCTATGTAGGCTTAACAGTATACCCTCAAGCACACTTTAAAATATCCTGATTTTGTTCCTAAGTCGTACAACTCATAATCGAGCTCTTTATTTCTCAGTCATTATAATTTGCAAATATTTAAAACCAACGTTCATTGTTATCTCCCTTTCTTTCCACCCTAACTTTCCTTCGCACGAGCGTTGTGCAAGCATTTTAAGGGTACGCAATCCCGCTAATAAAAAAAAAAACTCTCTTTCTGAAGCCCAGAAAAAACCTTCTGGAAGTTCTGCTTAAAGGTCTACTACTCCGTGCGCTTCGGTGACTAGGTTTCCTTCACTGTTTCGATGAGCCTCCGTCCCTGGCTTGAAGTCACCTGCCAGTCGCTTAACTTTCCTGAAAAATCATCCGGATGTTGTTCCTATCGCGCAAGTCTTCGATATATTTGAGCTAGAAGACTGCGTAAGCCCTTTCCTTTTTACGCACGATCTTCTTTTCCTCCCCTCTTCTGGCTCGATATTCACTCGCTGCCCATATTATGTGCTGCAACGTCTGCAGATGTGCATTTTCTGTCACCTTTTTTGGGCGTATACACTCATCATCATAACAAGAGCTTCATTTCGGTGGTGGTCGGTAGTCTTCTGTGATCTCGGCTATCTTATTGATGATGACGCGATAATGGTTCCACAAATTATTGGCCTTTGTGGAGAATACACAGCTGAGAGTCTCTCGGTCAAATTCTCTCGTTGGATAGTCGAGCTCTGAATTTTACTTTCACAAGAATGTGGTCAGAGACGACGTTTTCCCCTCTGAATTTTTATACATTCAGAATGTCTGATCAGTGCCTCGCATCTCGCATCATTAGTGAATAGATGGTCGATTTGGTTGGTGGTTCGACCATCTAGAATCCGCCAGGTTGCTGTGTGGATTCATAGTCTTTGAAACGTAGTGCTACTTATCGCTGTATTACGGGCTGCTACAAAATCAATTAGCCGGACGCCGTTGTCTGTTGTCGTGTCGTGGAGCCTATGCTTTCCGACTAAAAAATCCGCGGAAGATGTTTGCCTTACCGATTTTAGTGTTAAGTCTCCGTCCAGGTCATAGAACTCCTCTTTCATAGAATATTCAGTTTCGTCGTCAGAAGCGTGTGAACATATGAGGCTGATGGTTTAGAATGATGCCTTGATGCAGATCACAGCCAGGCGAACGCTTATTGGTTTAAAGTCAATTACCATTGACCATAGCCACTATGAACCGTATCCCAACATGTGCAGTCTTTACTGGCAGCTGTAATAAATGTCGCAATTTTTCCATATTTGCATACTTGATACTATGCATGGTATCTGCAGGATCGCGGTAGTACTTGTGTGTGCCTTGTACCGGGAGAAGACAGATTCAAGCTTTTGAGCAGCACCAGGGGTGTACAGTGTACGTAGGTCCAAGGTGCAAACACTCAATTCGTAGTCCGTGATCGTTCCAGGTCGTAATCTTACCTGAGGGAGCATATTAACAAGCTGAAATAGCAGCATCTAGCATCGATGTAGACTTTGTCAAAAGTGTTCGAATTTATTGGTTTGAATAGCTGGGATATGCATCTGGAGTGATTGAATACAGATTTGCAGGATATTCGAATCTGCGCTGTAATACAAAGTTACATCGGCCAAGTTGGTACCGACAGCAGACCAAGATCATCATAAATGGAACGAGTTAAATGGCACTGAGAGGCTAGATTGCTATCGGCGCCTTCTTGATCATTGAGAGATTTTAGCAAAGATCCTCGGCAACTTTAAGTAAGCTGTTAAAACCACTAAACAAAAGGGAGTATTTTCCACTTGTCTACCACGAGCCTCCATAGTTATAAGTATTCACAGATATACCAAATAAAGGCCAAGACAAATTGCAAACAGTATGTTTTAAGCAAATCGGTTTTCGGGTCACTTAGATCACTTTTGGACCCAGAGAAGGCCATTTGTTAAACCACAAAATGCCAATGTCCTAAAGCCTTAAAGTACTATAGAGACAAGGAGGTTAGAAAGATCTGCAACTGTCAGATTTACATAGAGGTTGAACTATTTGGGGTCTAGTAAAACTGAGGATTCTACCGATCCTTACCTTGAATAGGTCTCCAAGAATTTCGAAGAAAAAATCACCTAGATGAGTTTTTCTTCTAATAGCTAGGGCAGGGCAACTCTGCAACGGATGAAAAATGATTTCATCTATCTCTTCAGGTCTATTGCTCATCCAGAAATTAGAGGGCCCAGTCTTTTAGTATGCCTGCCAATTAAGCAGTGACCTGTGATGATACCCGCTAGTAAGGCAATATATGATAGATGACTGACTTTTTGTACACCTCTGATCTAGCTTGTTCCAGATCTGAATGGTCAAATTGTCTTCTGGGCCTCTAAAATTGACCTCATCTATCACTTCTAGCTTGGCCATGAATATTCACGTGCAGAGTGTCATTTCTATATCCTTTGGGAGTTTGACAATATTTAGTATTTTGCTTCTTTACGCAAGTTCATTGGCTTGCAAAGGCAGCAACGAGCGGGTGACTTTAAGAGCAGTACTTGAAGTCATTACCTCTGCAGGCTAGCCGTATTCAAATGACTCCAACAAATATTTAATGAACACAGTTTGTTGTGGAATTTTATGATTCACCTCTCATGGGCCGTTTCACTAAGCTGATTTGCATTCGACTTCCGGATTGTTGAACAGACTTAAAAATGTATGGTATACGAAGTAAAGGATGTGGCTGATCCCTTGATTATTCAAATAGCTGTACAGTTTGCTCAGTAATTGTATCTCCCGTCTATTGCCTAGTAGTCTCCCCTAAAGGAACTCCATTGCACAACAATGATGTTTAAATGTTTAATTGCGGCAAGCTTCGGTCATTCTAATTTTGTTTCGTGAAATATTCAAAAACCCCAACTCCAAAACGACATTTGGTTCATTTCAAAGTCGGACCACTTGAAGTCCCCCAAATAAAAATAAATAAACACTAACAACGAAAACCATCCAATTTATGCTTCGATTGAGTGAAGCTCAAATATAAAGAAATGAAATATTAACAAATCCACCTCATGATTTTGAAAACAGGATACATTACTCATTTCGACCTACGCAATGTGCCAAATCCAAACCGGACCTATACAGAATGTTAGAATTTAATAAATCTCATCTCCAATTCTATAGGAAGCCGTAATTTTACATTTCTATCCCTCTTCGGGTATATTGGCATTGGAAATACGATATCCAAACTCATTCGCACCAATAAAACTAAACTTTACCCATTCACCGCTATTGAAACAGAAGCAGACACAGAAACAGATACCGAAACGGATGCGGATACATTCTTCTTTAATTATTTAATGACAGCCAGGATGTGTTTGTTAGAGTACATACTCGTACAGTGATCATCCCAAAACGAATATAACCACATGTGAGTATGAGAAGTATCCCTCAGTACCAATCGTCAAGCCACTACCAAAAACGTCGAACATTTGGACATCCTTCAAAAGTTATTGGACTTTCCTGCCCCGAATCTGTCAAAGTATTTGCACTAACGAGCATTCGTAAGCTACGCATACACTGTTTCACATACGAATACTCTCATGTATGTTACACACTCGTCGGGAGTACGCCCTTCCCAATTCTATGGCTTTTGCGATGTGTGTAATCCTTAGTTATGCATAAACAATCCAGAGAGATGAAATTTTCACCCAGCAAAGAAAGCACGGGGAGGAGCAGGTCCTTTTCTGGCCAAAAACCGATTCATCTGATATTCAGGTCATGTACATGAACTCAATTAAGGAGTCCGTAACTTACAGTAGGATTACAATCAACGAAATGTTCGTTTCAGCTTTTCTGGTCTCATACGTGGATAAGGATACACTTTCCGATAAGCAAAATACGACCATGTGTACTTTTTGAGTCTACAGATGGGGTGCAATTCTTGGTTTCTGGAAACTGAGATACAAACCACATTGGAGTTGGGGATTCGTATTTGGACACATACTCTTTGCTCGTTATTATTTACATGCGGTCACATACTCAAGGTACTTTCTGCCGTTTATTCAATGCAAGTGCAGAAAACTTTGAATTGAATAATTAATTGATTTGGACTTGAACATATTTGACGGGTTAACGAACAAATATTGTTAGATTTTGAGTACACAAGTTTGCGATATACATAAATGGTCGTACGGGAAAAAACCGATCAACAAAATACAAACGAATAGATTGTCCAGGGATGATAAGAGTTGTGGAAGGTGACGTTACTAAGAATTCGAAAACAATTTGAAGTATTCAGAGGAAATTGGGTGTCGCCATATCCGACCTAGAATCATATGTGAACGACATGTATATGTGCACCTAATTCCCAGAACTTCAAGTAGAAAATTGGGCACACAAATATACAACTGTGGCTCATATTTATCTTCTCGAAATGCTCGACCACGTATTCATTAATCACTATGCTAATGGATATTGTGTAAACCTGTTACTGTCCACTCGTCTCTTCAATTTATCTGTATGCACTCTCTTCGTGTCGCGGCACAGGTCTATGTTTTCCAGCTCCAATACCAGGCTTATATCAGAAGACCCAGTCTCGTTCGATCCTCCTGCCTCTGGGAGTGAACTGGAAGTGAAGCTAGTCGGCTTTGCGACAGGGTGAAGCGTTATCATAGCTAGTACATGTTATAAGTAGATATTTTTTAAAGTATTCGAGCTAAGATACAGCTATAGTATGCTGGTTTTGCGAACATATTGACGGCCAACCATTAACGTCGAACAGACACAATCACCTTTTAAAAAAACCAGTGAGGACATTGTCATTAAGTCACTTGGTTTGACGAAGTGTGCAGCAAGTGTATGCAGCTCAACAGAAGATGTGCAAGGTGGAGTTGCAAAGAACGACGAGAGCTGCTCCCAAACTCTTTCGTTGTGGCAGCTCGCCATAACGGCAAGCTATAACTTTGAGGTGGTAGAAATTGTGTAGATCAACGACACAACTGTGAAGATTAAATGAAGAATCACTTTTTTCAGTCACTGTTTAGACTAAAAAGGCAATTGAAAAATAAGTTTCTTTCACGCACTCTTTAAGTCCCCAATCGTCTTAATCGCACTGTACATATGACATGGATGTATGAATTTTATCAAAGGCAGATGAAATTGCCTTTGGTTATTGTAAGAGACAATTTCTTCGGAGAAAAGGTATAACAACGTACTGTTTGGGGTATAAAGCGATATTGGCGTCAACAAAATGGACAGAATTCATCGACTTAGATGGCCAGCCCCGGAGTGTCTTCAAATCGCCGGCGCGACAACGCATTATATGAAGACCTCGCCTTAAGAATCACGCTCGGAGGGAAAAAGACCACATCCACCTTGATGTGCACAACTAATGGCGATTAGCGTAAATTCACGCTAATTGGAGAGAACTGTTTGTTGAAGCCCAGAGCCGTTCCAGACTGTAGCACCGCGTTAAGAACGAGGGTAGGTTCGTAATCGCTTTCAACATTTCATAATAGATTAGTCGGGTGGTGGAGCGGAGTGTCTATGGCTTCATCAGTTACTGAGTCTTTGTTTAGATCGGTTGCAATAATTTTTGAGTCGATCAAAGATGTATTTCTCTCCGTGACCAGATGAGAGGTCGAGCTTAGCTAAAAAAAAAAGGCTCGATGTAGGGTTTATGTCTCGGACCTTACGTATATCCTGAACGTTGAAAGCATGCAATTAATTCGAATGCGCATTCTTTGATCAGAGAACTAGGTGGTCTTGTGGTATCAAAAATACTTGCTGATTAATATGTTACTTGCTCCTGCCAAGTCGTCCATCCTTCTATCGATCGTCGGGGTTAAGGTATTCCCACAGCTTCGCATTAAGGTATCATATTTTAACACCATATCAGGAATATCGTTTGCACGCAACGTCGAGAACCGAGAAAAAGGGATTACAAGTAACATCATTGTCCTTTTCGTGAGACAAAGCCGCGTTGTTTCTTCCTCATCTTGAATTTAATCCCACTTTCGTGCCTTTTACCATGACAGCTGCAGTAGATATTACAGACAGGATACATCGCATATTTTGTAATGCAGACAAGCCAGCTTTATATTCCACGTCATTTATTGTCATTCATAAAAAGTTTTCAGTAGCTCTCAATGGATGCCAAGAAGATATTGTGTGTCGAATTGATTTTTTTTAGCGAGAATCGTAAGAAAATTTGACATGTACGCTCGTATTCTGGTCTTTCTAAGTCCAAGTTGAAAGTTAAAGAAGTTACAGACAGTTTAAGGACTATACTCTTGGCAGATTTACCTCAACCTTCACTTATCAATAAAGTAGAGCAGGAATGGTCCGATTTGATCATTGGATGTGACGTTAACTCCCATCATATACAATGTGGTAGCATGGACACAAACTCTCGAGGTGAGTCCCTTCCTTCCATAATTGATCATAATTTTTTAGTCGGCAACAGAGGTAATGAACCAACCTTTGTAACTAAAAATGGACTCAGCTGTTAGATATCACCCTACTGAGTAACTCTGACACCCTTGCCGTAAGCACCATGTATCTTCGGACTTATCGTTCTCTGATCACAGAATGATCAAGTTTAACGCCAAAGACATACCCATAGTCTACTGTGCAAAAATCCCATGAACACCAACTGGGAAAACTTTACAGCAAAGAAATCAACGATTTTATGTCCTCAACGGGCTCAAAATGGAAACCCCCGCCGAAATAGACTATGCAGTGGAAAAACTGGGGATGATCTTCAGGCTTTTAACCAATCAGTCCCTACGAAGATAAAGAAATCCAAGATTGGTGGATTAAAGAACTACAATGCATTAGGTAACTTTTCAATGCAGCCAGAAGCTCAAACTTGTGCTCCGACTGGGACAAATATAAGGCCGCTCTTAAGAAATACAAGAGCGCAATCTGCAGCGCTAAAAGTTATGGAGAACGTTTTTTATTCGAAGTAATCTGCACCCAGAAGACTTAGCTTCAACCCAGCATGAGTATACGAAAGGTAAAGGCACGGAGACGGCCCTACATGTAATTGTCCCCATGATTGAAAAAATTCTTCACTATAAAGAGCACACATTATCAGTCTTCCCTGACATCGTAGGAGCGGTTGGTTGCAGCAGAAGCAGCCAAAATTGCGGCAATAAAGGCAATAGCCAGGCTGCCATCAAGGGCATCGCGGAATTCGAAATCAAATCGGGGCTTGCGAAGCGCTGTTGTGAAGAGGTTAAGGTTTTTTGCATTCAGCACAGGATCCCTACCCTCAAAATGAGCAGGCAGTGAGCATTCAGATCAGCTAGTTCGACAAGGATCCTCGTTAGAAAGGTTACTGGCAGATTATAGTATCAAACCTCCGCTCTGCACTTTGAAAATACAAGTAGAGCGAACGATACAAATAAAAGCCAATGAAAGGTAGAAATACCTTCCAATCTGCGAGACCTCAAGACAATAATGGCCGGAATTTAGTAAATCCAGAACACATAAGACTATAATGAAAAGCATAGCTGAAGTAGATAGTTCATGTTGGATTACTCACAAGTTATAATCTTTAGATTCAGTAATTTGAGACAAAAAATTTTAGGAAGTTACCACTTCCACGACCCCTCAGAACTATCATATCTGCTGCTTCACTTACATCTCTTGTCAGATCGCGATACGGAAAGCGGAAATATAAACTAGAAACCTCAATCGAATCCCTATCACCTTCCAATTTTCCCACCCGGTCGTCACAATGAGTCTATACAGACCTAAGTGTGATGAGGTATAGAATGGACTCGGTTCTAGATGTGTACCACGTCTAGCCGCTAACCTAACCTAACCTTACCTCAACCAGCCCATAGCGTTGAAAGCTAGCAAATTATAATACTATGATTAATATAGCCGATATCATAAGCTCTTTTCCAGATAGTTGGGACAGAACAAAACATTCAGTTTTATTTGAATCTGAATAGAGCCTGGGAATCACGAGATGTAATCTTTTAGCAAAGCGAGAAGATTTTCCTTTTTTTGGTTTAAAGCTGTACTATTAAAAAAAAGAATACAGCCCCACTTAATTGGTTGTTACCAGCTCTACTCAGAGCAATGGGTTGGAAACTTTCAAAATTAAAAGCCGTCCGCATCGAACTACAATACAGGTACAGTAGGGTAGATAAGAAATCAAAATATCTACCAGGGGGATGAATCGGGAAAGGCGAATGAAAAGATTTGCTCTTGAGAGAGAATGAGACTATACTACGAGTATGTATAAGTACAATAAAGGAAGCACGCAATCATCGCATCTTTAACCCAAACAAAAGTCACCAGAAAGATAGATACATAGATAGACAGATACAGATACCCTCACTCGCCTACTATTCGAAAGAAGGGGATTATTCCCCGTGGGCATGGGTAACTGCAACCAGAAACTCCACCCAACTCGTGCAACCCTACGTCAAAGCGACGCTTTTGTTTACTCTTAAGAAGCAAACGTTGATTGCTCCTGTCGCAGGATACGCAAACACAGTCGCTGCTGATAGAAACACATCACCGTGAGATAAGCTAATTTACAAGATTTTTCAAAACTGATTGCGTCGGCTTGAGTTTTTATTTATTTTTTTGAACTAGAACGTGAATAGAGTCGTCAGACCGCAGGGCGGTTGGAGTGGAAATGATTTAACTGTGACAGCTTTTCCATTTTGCGCAATGACTTGGTTTGTATGTATTATGTTTTTTTTTTACTCACCCTGTTGACGGATTAAGGCGATTGTTGTGAAGAGTGAGTTAAAGTATATGTACCTCCGCAGCAGCGCACGTATGTAAATCAAAAAGGATTAGCTGTCGTCTCTGGATGATGAAAATTGCACTCTTTAGGGTTTCAGAGCATACAATATGCAAAATAACTTGTCACACGTCATAAGGTGTGATTTATTCCCCCGTTTGAAAACTTAATTTAAATTTTAACACATGGCGGTCGATGACTATGACGATGACGATGTCAAAATCGAATGTCGATGGTTAGTGTCGAGGTGAGAGAGTGTGTGCTCGTTCCATGCATACTTAATGACAGTAAGGACACTCTTCCTCCTGTGCCGGAATGTTATGTTACTACTCGTATGCCATTAAGTAATTTCTGACTTCCATGTACTCGTACATATCCGAGAACAACATGACCGTCTAGTGGGAAACAGACTGAAGTATTACGGGAAATTTTCATGCTAAAGGCACTTTGCCCAATCCATTTTGGCCGATGAGGTTTTGAGGACAGAGAGAATTAAATTCCCTGCTTACATGTCATAATATCATCTGTCAAATGGCATGTATCCTCGTAAAGTTCCATAGCCTCACTGTATTCGTAAGTGTAATTGTGGAGGAACACAGAACAGACAGGGGTAGTGTAATAAGGCTTTCACCAGCTACTGATGCATTGACCACAATTTCATTAGTTTTACAAACTTGAGAGGTAATGTGCTAACAAGCAAGTGCTGATGGGTCCGATAGGTGGTAAAGTTGGGAAACAGCTTGAGAATGTAGGAGCACAACATGCGACATAATTTGGGGAACACCGGTTACTTAAAAACCAAAATGAAGTGATATTAAAATAGCAACGAGATTTATGGACCGCGATACAATCGTTACGAAAGGTCCTTCATCAAGTTTGGCAATGAACAGTGGCTTTTTAGTGAAGTCATGGCTACTGATAGAAAAATGCCTTAACGAGAGACTCTTCTGTAGTATTTCTGCCCTCCTGTCCTTTCTGTCCCACTCTTAGTACCAACTCATAGGAATGAACTTAATTAGTGCTTAGGCTTACAATTTTGTTCATTTATTCAACATTAGTAAGAGTCCTTGAAGGCACTTGGAGAGTCTAAACTAAGTCGTATATCTCTTAGCAGACAAACCGATTTTACTTTATTTGTTCGTCCTCCCGTACTTGTCCTTTCTTATTAATCTCAGTGTCTCTTGTGTCTCAATTCTAGACTTGATTTACTTACAACCTTTCTTTTTTTATCCGCGTTTTACTTTTATTTAACTGCGATCAATGTTTTGAAATCCCTTGGAGAAACAAATGGAATGAGCATACATGTCCTAGAAATCTCAGGTGACTTTTGCACATTTTTCTGACTATTCCGATGTCACTGTACAGCCCGTATAGTTCGACGTTGAATCTGGTCTTCATATATAAGTTCGTCAATGCACACTGGACCGAATTTCTTACAAAGAATTTTTTCACGAAACGGCCGAGGATATATTCATACGTCTGGAATGATCAACGTCTTATACTGGGTGAGTTTTTTAACTTGAGACATCCAAATTACTCGAAAAATACGCAATATCGGGAAAAATGTTTCAGACAAAAGTCACAAGGTTCTGAAGGGGACATAAGATGGTGACCACGAGTTTGACCTTGAGCCCCATTTTCAAGGTGAAACATTTTTCGCGATATCGCGTATTTTTCGAATAATTTGGATGTTTCAAGTTAAAAAAACTCACCCAGTATATGTAGAGTCCTCTTAGTTGTTAGGAATAGAACCACAATAGCGCATGTACCGATGATAGCCCGCCGCGTACGCTAGTAGTTGGACTGGCTTTTTTTGAAAGATTGTGCCTCTTGTGTTTGCTTGTGAGTTCCGCACGTTTCTAGCGCTTTTTAGGGGGTTTCCTTTTTGTGGATCGGTCAAACGATGCTGAGATTCCATTCTTCAGATACAGACTCTTCAGAGCACATCTTTCTCAGTCAGTGTATTTGAATACCACGGCCGGTAAGCCGACAGGTCCAACGGCGTAGTTGGACTTTAGCTTGGATATTGCTATCCTCATTTCATTTTGGTCGGGTGGACAGAACTTTTGACTATCGTTGACTAAGTTGAATGGTATTTACTGCCTGACGGCGAAATGTTGGTCTTTGTCTACTTATGGTAATATAGTCTAAAGAAAAAGCTTTTCTATATTCTCAGCGCAACGGTGACTCTATTTCAAAGTTTCCTTCTGCATCTGTATAGGTTTCTGTACGGCTCTACTTTACCTAATGGTAAAACTTCCTTACCTTGTACCAGTATTACAAACAATATCTTCGATCGTTCCCTTCTTTTTTCTGCTGCAGAATCCGATGTTCTCCCCGTCTCTTTTGCTCGTAGAGACAAGAATGGTTTTTGTCTTTCCTTGCAGCACGTTTCTTATTTAGCTGCAAGTACTTGCTGGCATTCTTCATGAAACCAGGTATTCATTTCTTGGTGGTGGTCGTGTGAAACCCACCACATCAGTTGCGGCATCTTTGATGGCCCGTTGTTAGCGTTGGCACAGGCCTTCGATTTTGATACGCGATTTCGGGATACGCGCTCGGTAGAGATTCTGTGTGTCTCTTGCGATTGCAGCTTTTCTTCTCACAGTAGTTCTGGCGTTAGAAATCTGGGTCTATGTTGGCTGCTCCAAAGATTGGGACGTCCAAAATACTGAAGGTGTGACTTATGTCAATCGCAAAACTATCAAATTAGGTTAGCGTTTCATGACCATAAACATGGCAATTCCCACTTGTGTATTTTGAGATGAGGAAAAGGAAACCATGTGCTTGCCATAGTGATATTGCGTACGGGCGCAAATTCAGTAAGTCGGACGTGATTCCAAGGATCTTATCCTTATCTTTCTTATCATTTGGTTAAAATTGCTTAGTACTATTTTAATGCCATACGTAGGGAATTGGGCACATGTCTTGTCGAGAAGCTCGTTGAAATATGCTTTTTGCTTGGTCCATCACATTTCACTTCTTAGATGGCGGTGATATCTGCATGATAGCAGTCAAATTGTTCGACTGCGCGTAGCCTAATAAATGTCGTTCTACATGCAAATCTGAAGGTCGATGTCCTTGTTTCGCTTGCGAGGTCGTCGACAGTAAGGTTATCCATATTCGAGGCTTGTTTTTGTGTTGGAACTTTTTGTTTTTCCGTGGTAGGGAAGTTACCCCAACTGGTACAAGAGTCACAATGCTCCGACACTAGTAACCCACTTCGGAGATGCGAGCACTGCCGTTTTCCCATTAAGGGCTTATCCGCCACCATCTCCTTTGCAAGACCCCGTTTCGGATTTTTATGGAAATTATGTGGGTGAACGTGGCTCAAGTGGTAGTATACTGGCTTCCAAATCGGAAGGTTCGGTGTTCGAATCCCAGCCTCGCCCGAAAGAAATTTTCAGGCAACTTAATTCACGTAAGACGAATGGTTGCATATAATACAACAACAAGTCCAATTACACTAATAATTTAATCTCCCATAAAATGTTGGATGCCACGGCCATGGATCGAAATAACCCACTGAGCCCAATAGTCTTTCTTTCTCTCTCTCTCTCTGTTCCCTTTTTCTAAAAATTTTAAAACGTGCTCAGGCATTTTAAGTGTAATAATACCCACTTGAGTGTTAAGTTCTTTAAAAAAAATGCTACCTACTGAGGCTACAAGTGCTTGTCTTACTTTGAGTCCTTAAGGCGATGATCTTATAGTTAATTGTCGTGAGTCTATACGCCAGATTGTAAATGATCCAATATTTTCAAACCAAGACATCGTCTTAATTGCATTTGTGATAGCAAGACGGTAAGATAAAATAAATTCGAAACTATTTTCAGTTCAACAGGACCTAGATCCAAACGGCTTGTCATATCGATTCCCTGCCAAATGCATTCTCCAAATTCCGTTATGGAGGAGAATTCTGCCTCTATAGCCAATAAAGTCTCTAACAATTCTAAAATATTTGAAAAGTAATGACTTGCCATTGTTCTTATGATTCATCTTTACAGCTTCGCTCCACAATCTTAATTCTGTCTGAACTTAGAATTCCTATTGCCGAATTCACCGTTGTCATTTTCGATGTGTATCATACATTTCCTACCTAATATTCGTTTGATCGTTAGCCTTTAGTCGCTTTATGGTCATTTTCGATTTCAGCCTGACATAGTAACTCGGACTCTTGGTGCTTTTGGAGAAATAGAGATTGTTTTCCAAACAGCCGTAAACAGCCGTAAACCGGTTGGTTTACGTATCCTGGTCTTCAATGTTCCTTCCAGCACTCTTTTTCGATACTCAGTTGCGTTAATCTTGATTCGTGGTAACCAATAATACCAGTGGAATGTGACTTTCAATGGACGCTGCGGCCTACACCATTACAGAAGGTGGCTGGTCACCATCCGAGCGCTCAAATTCGCGTAAGATCTCGCCGTCAAGCAAATGATGACATGGATAAAGAAAAACCGAACACAATAGAGTAAAATGCTTTCATACGCTTATTAACAATGACATGGAGTACAATACCTACTGTCATTTCAGCGCGCTGTCATTTGTATTTTGACAATAACTTTTGCATTTGACTTGAAGTTGGTAACAGTTGAATGTTTTCAGTACTATGGATTGTTAAATCTGTCTCAGATATAGATCTGCCTGTCTGTCCGTTTGTTAATTTATCTATACGATACAGGTTCCTTTGTTACAAATGTAACTCGAAACGTGATTTATATTTCATGAAGCACGTTCAACCCAAATGTCAACTTCTTTGAATGACGAAAAACGATGGACATCCAGTCTGGGTCAAATACGTTCCGTGCTAATGTTAAGCCCAAGTCAACGCTAAGGGGAGTTCCCAGTCGGGGAATAGATTCGAATACGAGTACTTCTTCCATTACTGCAAATAAGTTTTTTTCTTCTCGCAAATCAAATTTAACGCACTGTCGAAGTTCACTTTCGTTTCATTAACCTCTGCCATTCGTCAGCCGCTTATTCGAATTACCGTATTTTTTCTTTCATTTTGCCGCAAAACGCAATTTCGCATCGTTTCACCTCGCCCTCAATAATGTTATTCTCATGGCGCAAATTTAATGCGGCTCAATACACCAATGCAAAAAATTGATGGCATCTAAAGTACACAGGAGGAGGAAAGGTGACTGTTTCGTCCGTAGAAGTATGTTTATGTTATTTTGCGTCGAACCTTACTCAGCCATTTTTGCTTCTACCCCCTCTCTTTGTGATGTTGATAAATGTGTTTCGTTCTTAAGTTGGAAAAACAAATTCTTCTCCGTACGTTTTGTCAGTCAGTCTTTGGACTCCAGCCCTTGGTCTTCAATCTTCAGAAATCAGTCCCTTTAGTCAATGCGCTCAAAATTGCCACCAAGGGATTTGAACATCAATTCCAATACGAAAAACGAAAACGAACACATAACACATTCGAATACAATTTCGAAAGGGCGATGATATTGGTGGTATCCGTAGTTGATGGCTACTGTCCAGTTGTTTTACTCCCCTTGTCCAACATCCAGAGATGGTCGTAATGATCATGGCTATTCCTGGTGATGAAGAAGTTTCCCAATCTAGCTGAAAGTGTCGAAATGACCTTTGGGTATTTGTCATTCGCACATATGACAGCCGTCACAGTTACAATCTCAATCACACAGACATCATACATGGGGTAGTCTTCTCTCTTTCCTCGTATATTGAATATCTGAATTCAGAATTGGAATACTCGTATCCTGAACATTATCCTTTTCTCTTTTCTTCGCTACAATACATTTATTGGGGGAGACTTCGAAATATCATACTATAGAGGGCAAAATCATGAATTAACTCAATCGTTGGAATTATAGGGGGGAGGGGGAGGGGGAACGTGAATTTTCTTTGAAAGGTCTTATCGGGCATTTGTCCCTTGCACATTTCTTCATGTGGAGGACAGTTCACTATTGAACTGTTGTTATTAGGATTCCATTCAGGATGACCAAGGGTGGTCAATCGGATCAGTCAGTTTTTATTATCCGCCCTTTAATTGATTTATTGTCATTTTTCATTCATGCTGAGTGGCTCTATGTATTTGTATCTATAAGTTTCTTGATCCTTGGCTTTGGGTAGATACACATATGTATGTGATTTGGAGGGAGTAAATTGCTTCGTGTAAATCTGCAAACTCAGCGAATGTTTGTTAATTATTTATGCTCCTAATGAGCTCGTTGTTGGGTACCTACCACTGGCATTTGGTCAGCAGCAGTTACGAATATCCTTATCGGTATTCCGGTCTTCAAATAGAAGGACTCATTAGCATTAAGGGGTTAACGTTAGACGTAACCGTGTTTGATGATGTTAACCAAATGACATTACCGTCAACGACAACAGACGCTAATTGACAGCGGGGTGGGGATGCCAAGGAACACCAAAAGTGAATGGTAGACTTTTGACCGATTGCGGTAGTTGGTAATGGACGTTGTGGAGGTTGTTTGGGGTCTTAAAGGATGATTAACGTTTGAATTCCTTAGACACACAAATCGCGTTTACTCTGCAGATTCCATTTGCTTCTGTTGCTTTTGTTGTGTTGGCTTAAGAATTTTGCCAAGCTTAGTTGGTCGATTTGATGGAAGGTGGTTAGCAAGTTAATGGATGCGTTAATGGTGAGCATGGCTATTTGATAATTACACTTATTAGTGGTGTTTCTCTCTTGTATGTAATTGACGTAGTATGCATATATTACGCACTATCCGATTGATTGGTTTCTAATGTAGGAAATGAATTGTAAAAAAAATTGCTATTTAAGCTTACGTATTAAGCGTGTCTGCTGTGTATGAATGACAGATGAGCGCGAAAGATGATTTCCAAAAAGAAGTAATCACCTTTTCGGTGGTATGTATCTGGGGTTGACAGGTAGACTAAGCACTGCCACTGTACTGACCATTCGATATTGTTGATTCGGTCCCAAGAAACTAGATACATGAGCTTGTCATGCTTCTAATTGTTACTAACAACACCGACAGTACATCTCGAATAAGAACTCATGTAACGATGATAACTTCTGACAATCTAACTCAATAACAATTGATTTCTGGTATTTCAACAGTATTTCGACCCACAGTATGTTGCTAACAGCAATTTTGATCTGACATGAAGTGATTTTATTCTCTAGAAAGCTACTTAAAAGTAACCATATACAATTAGGGTGCTTCTAGTGATATAATGCTTTCACTCAGCTAGATTTCTGTCTTGAGTATTAAATGTTGTACCCTTACCAATCTGAGTATTAGAAAAATTATCTTTTATAACCTACTGACTTACGTCAATGCCTCAGCATCGGAAAGAATATAGAATATGGTCATCGTGGCGTTAGACCTGAATGCTTAGGTTGGCATCAACAACCAAGAACTTGGATATGTGATGGATTTAAACGTCTGACTATAGATACAAGGCGATCACTTCTGTAAAAGGCACAAGGATGGCGCGAGACCACTATGGAGTAAAACCACTGTCAAATACAAATTGATTCAGTTTTAAGTTTCGGCAACACCATAAATATGCTCAGTCATAACATAGATAACATAAAACTGGCCTCTTTTATTCTTCTCGATCTATAGTTATCTACCTCCAATTTCGCACAGTAAATTGGTTGAAGTCCCCTTCCACTTGCGTGTGCCACCTCAGTCGCGGTCTTCCTCTATTCCGCTGTCCCTCGAGGGTGGATTTAAAAATCGCTGTACAGTCTGCACAGTTCGTCGTTGTATCTCCTCCTCCATTCATCGTCTATGTAGACGGGACCAAAAATCACCCGAATAATTTTCCCCTCAAAGCAGCCGAGAGCACCGTCATGCAGAGTCCATGCCCCTGCGCCACAGAGCATTATTGGGATTAGTAAGGTCGAATATAGAATCACTTTCGTGGTTCAAGAGAGGGCGTTTCTAGTCAATCGCCGTCTTAGCGCAAAGAAGCAGCGATTGCCAATAGTTATTCTTCGTTTGACCTCAGCGCTGGTGTCGTTGTGTGAATTAATAAGCGGAGCCTAGATAGGCAAAGTCCTTTGAGGTTGACTTATACAATACCTGTCAAGGTGTACGTCGATGATGGGCGTCCTTCTTTCTTGACAACATATACTTGGTCTTTCCCTCATTGATGATTGAACCCATCTTCGCCGCTTTCGCCTCAATACCCGCGATAGCGCGATTATGTCAATTTCATTGGCCTCGTATACGTACATTTGAAAAATTGTTATTATTCTTTCAAGAATGATGTTAAAGAAATCGCATAACAGCGCTTCGCGTTGTCTAAATCCTTTTCTGACATCAAAGGTCCCGATGGAGCAGCGTGCATTCTCCATCGTCATTTTGCACAAACGAACGTCATTTTGGCAGGGATGCCAAAACTAGATATTGCTCTGTATAGCCCGTCTCTAAAGATGCTGTCATACGCGCCTTTAAAATCGATGAATGGGTGGTGTAGTTATATCGAGCTCAGCGGTTTTTTCTAAGATTTCTTGTAGTGTGAATATTTGGTCGATGGTGAACTTCCCTTGCCTAAAGTCAATTTGTATGGACCAATTAGCTTTTAAGCGGTCAGACAGTACACCATTGTATGCAATGTTAAGAAGACGGATGCCTCTGTAGTTGGCGCAGTTCAGATGGTCTCCTTTCTTGGTGATCGGTCAAACAATGGTAAGGTTCCATTCATAGTTGGCACCACTACTCATGCGCAAACGTTGACAGCTATGTCAGAGAGGAAGATTGGGTATGCCAATTGTACACAGGTAAGAGATTTCCTTTACATAATCGTTCTCGAATAGCTACGTCCGCATCTGAAAATACTGCTAAAAAAGCCCAATTTGTTACCCAACCCACGAGTGCAGAATTTAGTGCCTCTGTCAACGACAACAACGGTTCATCTAAACCTCCTGCACCAAATACGCGCTTTACTACGACATCCAAGTTTTCCGTTAGTGCCATAACGGAGAGGCTGCATCATGGTGGCCTCTCGAATGTACAAGCCACTCATGCTACAGCCGAGAGTGGGTATATTTCGGCCATTTCCGTCGTCTCTCGCAACGTTGGAAGAAAGTTAGCTATAACACCTTCAATCGCTGCAAGTGAAAACGAAGAAAAAGTGAACGACGTAACTGTTCAAGCTGAACCGAAGAAGATGGCTATTGACCCTGTACCACAGGCTGTTCCAGTTCTTACGACGACTTCGTCCATAGCCCGACCAACATAATAACAGAGACTTGAGGAAGAGCTCGCTTTATTGGAAAGAAGAGAAAAAGAAGAGCTGGAAAGAAAAAAAAGAACTACCTGCAGTCGACAGAGGTGGCTCCAGCAGGAACATCGGATGTGTTTGAAAGTGTCGTAGAACCAAAGCAGCAACCCACGCTCATCGATCAAATGAAGCTAAAAGAAAAACCAATTAACGGGCGACAAATATGGATCTGCTGTTCCTCCTGTAACACCTTTTTTAGTCTTCAGTTGTACCTGGGTCGTTGCCCTTTCACGCAAACCTATGCGCACCAGCTGTCCGCGGTTTCGACGAGCCTAGTAACATCGTTTCAGTGGAATGTACAAAATCTTTGCGCCACAGTGGAAGCGTCTGGATTAGTGGAACACCTTAACAACCCAACCATGATGCAGGAACTCGTGGACAAACTTCCTCCGGCTATCCGTCTTAATTGGGCTATATACAAAAAAACTTTGCCTAACTTAGCATGCTCATTAAGGGGATTTAGTACATGGATCTACCAAATCGCCGAAGCTGCTAGCGGAGTCATCTTACCGACCACATCAGCTCAAGAAATAAAGAAGGCTGGCGGTGTGTCAATGAGAGGGGGTTTGTTAATGCTCACTACAAAGAGACGGAGAACGTGTCTAATGTCTCGTCAGCTAAACTCAAGTGCTGTATATGCGACGGCGGTTGTGCTTCTGTGGCGGAATGTCAGCTGTTCGTAAAGTTGGGCCGTACTGAGTGGTGGGCACAGGTCAGAAAATATAGACTATGCCGACGGTGTCTCGTGTGGCATGCAGATTTTAAATGTAAATCGACACAATGCTGCGGAAAAGACAACTGTGTGCTAAAACATCATCGACTCTTACATAATGACCGGAAGGACTCGGCCCACCATGGCATACCTACGGCAGCTAGGACCTTCCAAGTAAGTAAGATGGAGAATACCGAGCTGTCGTAAGACACAGTAGTTGTCGGGTTGCACTCGCAAATAACATTAAGCTCACAATTTTCCAGCAACAAGTCTACACTATTTCGCGTGGTACCAGTAATTCTCTATGGCAAAGGGTCCCGGCTGCAAACATTTGCCTTTTTGGATGATGGAGTTGGCCAGGAAATTAAACGTAAAGGGTAGTGAGCAACAGCTTTGCTCAAGGTAGACTGGAAACACGCACAGGTACGATAACAAATCTAAGATCCTGAACTTGCAAATATCAGGCCTAGCTCCAGGCTTTCAAAAAAAATACAAACACCTAAAAGGGCTTCCCATCCAAGCATATAGCAGGAACACTCCCAGGTTACTAATCGGACTTAACTTGGACTACCGCTAAAGTCAAAAGATTACAAGATCCCATAGCGACAAACGCTCGACTTGGATGGGTTGTTCACGGAACATGTCTTGACAATTCCAATGAGAGAGAGCCTTCGGATGAGTTTAGCCTCTACATTTGTAAATGCAACCACGCTGAATTACAACGGCTGATAAATGAATATATTAGCGCTGATAATTTCGGAGCATCGAACTCTGCAAGGACCCTGATGCGAACTGAAGACGCTCGTGCTCTACATTTATTAAGAAATTTCACCGTTCGAAAAAATGGCAGATTTGAGACTGCGCTTCTCTCGAAGTTTGACAACTTTCAATTACCAAATAGCCTCCACATGGCGAGAAAGCGGTTGGAGTGCCTCCAAAGGCGTATGAAAATATAGCCAAACTTAGCCTACGTAATGAACAGAAAAATAAAGGAGTATGTAGAAAAGGGTTGTGCTCGGAAACTTTCGCCAAAAGAAGCAGACCAAAGATGTCAGTCGTGGTACCTATCAATATTTCCGGTTCGAAACCCCAACAAGCCGGAAAAGCTAAGGATAGTCTGGGACGCCGCAGCCGCAGTATAGGGAGTTTCCCTAAACTCAGTTCTCTTAAAAGGACCCGACCAACTTACAACGTTAACTTCAAGTTTCACGAAAATAAGATAGCAATATGAGCCGATATTAAGGAGATATTCCATCAAGTTTCCATAAGAGAAGAAGACCAACAGTTTCAAAGATGTTTGTGGAGACCAAATCGGGATAACGATCCAAACACGTATATAATGAAAGTCATGACTTTCGGGGCCACATTTTCCCCTTGCGCCGCTCAGTTCGTCAAAAACAAAAATGCAGACGACTTCGCAAAGGACTTCCCCAGAGCAACTCGGCCAAAAAAAAAAACCACTACGTCGACGACTTGATGGACAGCGTGTCCACAGAAGAAGATTAGACTCGCGAAAGACATTCGATATGTACATCAGCAAGGCGGTTTCTTTATTAGAAATTGGATCTCGAATTCGCTCGCAGTATTCAAAGCTCTTAGCACAGTCCCGACCTACCAAATGGATTTAAACACTGATATTGAGCAGGGAACCGAAAAGGTCCGCGGAATTGTATTGGTGCACCTCTCCTGACTATTTAACGTACAAACTCAGCGCCAATAAAATTTGTCAGGCCTATCTTTTTGGCACTCGCCGCCCTACAAAAAGAGAAACTGGCATGAAGGAACCGTCGCTGAAGTCCATACGGAAGAAGAGCTCAGGGGCCAATTTACTAACATTCATACGGCCAGCCAGCAAAGCGTCCTTCGGTTTAACGAAATCTCAAGCTGGAACCTGCTGCTTAGAAGCACTGCCTACGCTCTGGCATGGAAATCGAGACACGTAAGGAGGAAGCAAAATGTGCAGTACAAAGCAGAGGAACCATTGACGCGAGAAGAACTTCAAAGCGCTGAAAATTCTTTGTTTCGAGCAGCACAGAATACCGTCTATCAGGAAGAAATAGCGGACCTAGAGTCAAGCCGTGGGTTACAAAGGACCAGCAGCCTCTTTAACCTTAGTCCAATCCTGGATGAAAATAAAATTATTAGAGGCAACGGAAGGATTTATCTTGCCAAAAAGGTTTGAAAGGACGTCAAGCAGCCCATTATTATTCCTAGATTACATCCGATTACAAGGCTAATTAAAATGGACTTCCCTTTAAACATCGCAACCACGAGACAGTGATCAACGAGCTTCGGCAAAGTTTCTACATCGGACGCTTGGGGGCCGCTCTTAAATTCGTCAGAAAAAGCTGCCAGGTATGCAAAAATATTTCAGCTCAACCATGACAACCGATTATGGCTCCACTACATTCAGCCCGTCTGTCCTTATTTTGTAGACCCTTTTCCTTTGTCGGACTGGACTATTTTCGTCCAATGAATGTTTCCTGATATGCCTTACCATCCGAGCAGTTCACATCGAAATCAAACATACACTGACAACGGATTCTTATATCCTTTGCCTACGCAACTTTATCGCGAGACGGGGAACCCCTATTGAGATTCATAGCGATAACTCTACCAACTTTCTAGGCGCTGAAAAGGCAGCTCTAGCAAACATCAAAAAGGAAGTACTGGTAGAGACCTTCACGTCCACAACAACTCAGTGGAAATTCATTTCACCAGGCTCGCATCTGTGGAAGCTGGGAGAGGATGGTGCGGTCTATCAAAACGGTCCTTTATGCGACCATGCCTAGACGCAATCCGTCGGATGAGCTTTTAAGGAATACCTTAATGGAAGCCGAAAGTATCGTGAATTTAAGACCATTGACGTACATGTATTCCGATAGACGACGAAAACCAGGAGGCGCTTACGCCCAACCATTTTATTCTGGGATAATCAGGGGGATCGAAACCGTTTACGGTTCTAAACGACGACACCAGGGTTCTAAGAAGGAATTGGCCAAATTCGCAGCAGTATGCGGACGTGTTTTGGAGGCGATGGGTGTTGGAATATCTACCTACGCTAACAAAACGCACGAAGTGGGTTGTCCCCTCGAAACCAGTTGAGGCAGGAGATATAGTCCTGCTTGTGAATCCAAACGGACCTAGAAGTATCTGGCCCAAAGGAAGGGTAATTAAAACGAACACATCAAAGGACGGCGTGATCCGAAGTGCTTATGTTCGCACTAGGAATGGGGTATTCGAAAGGCCTGTCGTTAGGCTGGCGGTACTTGACGTCAAGTATCCAGATAACGAAGTCCCATGGCTGCAGCTACCAAGGGGGAGTGTTGTGAACGCGCCCCGCTTAAAGTAAAGTCTAAGTTGTAGCTGAATGCCTAAACGCGGGTCAATCCTGCACGCCTGAACTGCTGGCGTTTTTTTATGAAATGCCATTTTCCTTCTTTTTCTTTTTGGCGGCAGATCTCCGGCGTGCAGGTTTTGATAAGCGCTACGAATAAAATATAGATAAGAGAAAGTATATTCTATGAGAGACTTTGTAAGTTCACATATTATTACCTTCTTGAATATGTTAAATAAAAAGAACGCCTCTTGTATGCTTGTTCCCTGTGGGTAATTGGATCATCTCAGCTTGTTGTCCCGACGCGGCCAACAAGGATCAATGATTCCACCAGCCACCAGACTTTCTGGGGCTGGTCAATAATGGCTTTTGGGTTTTCATCAATCCTGCTATTCCACTTGTTGTTGTAGTAATTCAATCAAAAACAAAACTCATCGCTGAACAAAATTTTGGGTGAAAAAGATCATCAAGCAATCAAGCACTTTTGTTTCCGCCTCATTCACTGAAGCTACTATGCACACAATTGTAAAGCGGCTTCAATTCTTGCACGAGCTGGATCTTGTAAGCTTGTTAACAAAAGCTTTTCCACAAAGTCTTCCTTAAAGTAGATGGACACAAGTGCAATTGATGTGCACGATAGCGAATCGGCTCATTCCGGTCTTACTCAATACTATGCTCCACAATATTAACAGCTTCTTCACCTATCCAAAACTCAAAATTAAATAAAAAATGGATATCCGATGGATTCTTCGTCACGGAATTTTTAACTCTGATTCGTCGCACATGCCCGACCTTTATCAAACTCAACTAGAACCTCATACTGAAGACAAAATTGACTCTTGGAAATCTTTATTTTAATAGAAACCATCGCTTGATTCAATGATTCGATTCAGTGAACTCTGAACTTGTTATCGGAGACTAATTCCTCTTCCAACTTTTTTAGTCAAAAAACCACCCCACAATACTGACCAATGAGCCTAAAAATCATGTCGTGCTGAGTTACTTCCGCATATTGATCCGTCGCCACCACACCCATTACTTGTTTAAGCAAAACTCTGCTGCCCCAATCGATAACGACGATATCCTTCAAAAAACAAATAATAATAATAAGAAAGACAAGACAATAACAAATGGCATTCGTGCTATTCC
Organism: Volucella bombylans; assembly: GCA_949129095.1. NCBI lineage: Eukaryota > Metazoa > Arthropoda > Insecta > Diptera > Syrphidae > Volucella > Volucella bombylans. The sequence goes on from OX422140.1 coordinate 103,046,819, forward strand.
ATGATAAACCCAGTAAAGAAGAATGGTTGGTCCAGGAAACGAAATTTAATTCCAAACACGGACTCATACCGTATCTCAGATAAACAAGAGTATCTACGAATATCCGTAACGATGATTTTTCTTTAATTTAAGGCCAGCACAACGTAAGAATGAAATAAGGGAATAATCTTTAAACAAAGCGAAACAAGATGAAAGAGGAACCCTTATAATCCCTCCGTCCGTTAGAGGGGTGTACCCTCCTGTTTCTTATCAACCTTCCACTCTTTGTCATTCTGTTTCAATCACATATTTACAGAAGTAGAGGAAAAATTTCCATATTTCTAGGTCATGTCTGTTTATCTGTCTGACGACTGACTGTCTGCTCCAACTTTAGCTTCATCTTCCCACAAGTTCGTTGTGCTCAGGACGAACGAGAACCTAAACCTGAACGAAATATGTATATACATCCATTCTTCTTCGAAATAATTTTTTTTTCCCTGTTTTTCAATATTTTTTTTCTGTTTTCCCATTTTTTTTTTGTATCGTCCTTAGAAAGGATACTCTCTCTACTCGCACACCACTACTGGCTTGAGAGAGATTTCTTGGAGCCGTGCCAGGAGTGTAAAGGGGTGAATGTCCTCTTTCCAACTTGTAAACAAAAAAATATCTTTTTAAAGCAGTAGAACAAATTTTCATTTCACCGCAATCTACCCCTTTATGTCACCACCCTCTCAAGGGCCAGGAACTGGCCTTTTTTTGGGGCGGCTGTGGGAACTGACAATGGTGTCTACTAACTACCCCTTGGTAAAATTTCGCTGAGTTTGCTTTATTGTACATGGTGGATTGCTGACAACTCTTGGAAATCGAAGAAGAGTAAACTTTTGCTAATATGATTTAAATGGAGATGACAACATCAAGATAGACCGCTATTGCTGCCGCTGCTGCTGCTCAGCGATGGCGCTCTCCCTGTTGGCTAGGGAGGTTGGAAAATTTATGATTAGTGCCTTGAATTGCTTGGGTATTGTTTTGATCGCCATCGAGGGCACCAGCATCACCACTTTCTGATTGTGAAGATTATTCGTGCTCCTTTCTTTGTGTCCTGTGGAAAGGGGGAATTGTTGTCATTGTGCCAAAAGGAAAACCTCAAATTGTAGTATGTCCACTACTCATTCCACTTTCCTCCCTTTCAAAGCTATTCCAAGGACGTGCTATCAAATTTTAAACCAAATTCGTCGTCATTTTCTTTGAGCGTCGTTCTGTTTGTTGGAAAGGAAAGGGCCCAAACAGTATCACTAAAAAGGTCGTGGGATGGTAGCGAAACTAGGTCCTGTGATGTTTATCAGCCCGCATTTATTTTATGATTACTGTTATGCGTTTTTAAGCTGTATTTTATCATTGGAATTCTGCCAGGGATGCACTAAACAGAAATTCTTATCCCTTTTTATCTGTTTTTGGGCGTTAGCCTGTTTGTTTCTGTTTTGGGTTGAAGAACAACGAACAATCAGAGCTAGCATTTAGAGATAAAACAAAAAGTGTCCCTCTTTAGCCAGGAATGTTTGCGTGCCATGGAAATGTTAATCATGGCCGATACTGTAGGAGTTGGTGTTTGCTCGTATTTTGAGTAGAATTTTTGTTTCCATATATTTTACGGAGTTTAAATTTGCCAAAAGAGTTTATCAGGGAATGAGGAAGTGATGAAGGGGAGCAAGAATTAGCAAAAGAAGAGAATTTTTTTCTTTTTTTGTTTGCAAATGAGGGTATTAATGAAAGGACTTGATGATGATGAGACGGATGAGGATGATGGTGAGCATTCACAATGTTGTGGCACTTTGAGGAGGATTAATTGTGGATTTTCTCCTTTTTTCTGTTTTAGAAAGAAATGAGGTTTTTATTCAGTCGTTTGGTAGAATCGGTTTTAATTGTTGGATTTGACACTTCAAAGAAAAGCATTTGGCAGTAGTTGCCTCGAGCGGGAATAATTTGCTAAACAAGAAAGTGGTGAGTTTTTGAACTTGCGAAGTGATAAGCTTGTTAATTAACCGGAGTTATATGGAAATTGTTTTTTTTTTAATTAAACGTATTGTCCCAGACAGACATGGGGCCAGAATTATGCAAAACTTTTCTCTTCTTTTGGTGATTACAGAAAACGCTTTTCGAAACCTCAATTAGATTTCTTAGTCTGTAACAATTGAGATGTCCTTTAAGGGAACAACTGAATCCAATTGGCAAGTGATACTTTCCATAGCTTTCATTGTATTACTTCTAAGCGAACGTATGTATCAGTTAAGTAGATCAGCGTGAACTGTTCAGCAAGGCATGATCCAGTTTAAACCCCACATCATGGACTACAACACAATGAATATATTGAGTATATGATTTTTTTAATACTAAATTACAAACAAGGAATATCTCTGCTCTGAACTGACCAAGTTGTAAAACCATTGTGATACCACAGAGTTAGCAAGGCAGGACGATTCCCTGGCTATTTGTGGAATTATCACAATTTCCTAACAAAAATTGTCTAGTTCGGTGATCAAAAATTGTCAGAAATCGTTTGAATCTCGAAAGTAAAAACTGCGTAGAGATTGCAAACTGATCCGGGCTGAAACATGGCAGTAGCGAAGGAACTACGTAACAGATTAATTTTTTCCTCTTTCATCTCTACAGCACTTGCAGAAATTCTGCGCGAATTGTTCAACAGACACACTGTCCTGTAATCACGTATCAGCTCTGCTAATGTTGAACGAGTTTGGGTCAAATTTATTTGCCTCGCAGTTTATTCTGATGTTGAGAGTATGACATCTGTCTGGGACCTTGATGACGACTTGATATTTTATTTCTGTTCTTCTTTGCAATCTCTTTAATTAATGTAGAATAATCTTAAACCCCCTGGTGTTTTATGGTGTTTGCCGTGATGCATCTACTCGCTGCTTTATTGTCTACGTATGCATGTTGCACCACCGCCGAAGGTATTGAGTTAAAATTGAATAGTTGAGACGCTACAGTATTCGGGTAGTTTAATGGATTGGTATATACAGAGATAATCGGAGAAGTATCTACGCCAAAGCCTGCTGCTGTTTCAGAGCCATTTGCTAAAAAGGAGATTGGGGAAGGTCACGAAGCATCGTGAGTAGGCTACCAAGTCCCACATTGACCTCTTTCCGTTAGTGAAACCCTCTCGTCTGAGGACAAAGGTAGTGACCAGCGGCATAAAGCAAAGTTTAGATCTTAACGCGTCAAAAATGCTTATGCAGGCAGCATGTTGGGTATTGTTAACGCTAGCCATCTTTTCCAGCGCTGGCCAACGGAATATGTAAGAAGAATGGTGTAAACGAATGGTGTAACGAGAAGGGTGATAGGCTGATAGGTCTGACATGTTTCGGGATATAATGATAAGTTGTACCCGCTGTGACAATGAACTACTTTGTATCTTTATACTACTACTTTATATCTATATCAGCTGTGGAACTACTAAAACAGTGCTCCGTTGTATCGTCTTCATCATCAATCTCACAGCAAGCTTCGCAGGATATTTTAATATTTATGCATAGCACATAGCACAATTAACAGTCTGTATATTCATAAGAGCTTTTTCATATGCATATTATGACTACTAATATCTAATGGACCCTTTTCGGTGGCATGTATTGCCATAAGCTCCATTATACTGTAAGTTTTCAGGTGATTGACTGAAAGTACACTCTTAGTGCAGCTGCATGCGCCTTAAAGGAAACTCACAAGGCATGATGCGACTGCATATAATAATTTAGTAGAGTTCCTGAAGCACAGTTCTCGGATCTGATCATCTGTCCTCTTCCTTGCGGAATAGATTGAGGTAAGGGTTGATAGATTGATCCAACATGGTTTCATTAAACCCCACACAGCAGACTTTGATTTAAGCTTTCAAAAACCCACGTATTAAAGAAAACAAAAGGGATACCGATCTTTTTGTCTGTCCTATATATATTACTAAATATTGCTCTGAGAACAATTACAAAGGCCTCCACAGAAGAAAAATTAACACCAAGGCAATTAAGGGCTACCACTTCCAAAAAAAAAGAAAAAAAATAGAATTAATAGTTCTATGACAAATTTTTCTCATTGGAGGTATCAGAACTGTTGAGAATGTTCTCCTAATCTAAACTTCTCTTTCGCCCCAGATAAAAAGGAGTTTAAAAGAACGCCATCGTCCTTAAATTCCAACCCTTACGCAAATGAGTCTTTCCAGTTAAAGTCTCATCACCATTAGGTTATTGTACCGCAACAAGGAACCTACTTCAAATTCTAATTAGCAGCAAATTCGTGAAAAATCGCAAAAACAAAAAATGGAAAATAAAAAATCCTAAACTTTCACTCTACACAACAATGTATGCATAAATTCATGATGCTTAAGCCCTATAAATACGAATGCAAGTCCTGTTGGCCTCCCTTAATGCCTCAAATTACAAAAGCGCAAACATCATGAAAGATGAATTCATTGCACCCACGCTCCTAGCTGGATGCAGTCATTAGCTAGCTATGTATGTAGCTATCTGCGGCCAGGACTGCTGCATTTTCATTTTCATCCCCTAGGATGAGATGCTGAACAGTAAGTAATCTGCAGGATGCAGTGTAACTTTGGTTGTACTCGTATATTGCCACTGACCTCGTTGAAGGTCGTCTTTGTTTTTATTCAACCTTCTGCGAAATGTGGCAGCAGAAGCATCGTAGAAGCTGCATCAGAAATAGATGCAGAACCTGGAAGCCGAAGCAGATTCACAGATTCCTCTGAAGTAAGCGCAACTCGTACTACTGTAGAATCTTTATTCAACGCAAAAGGGTTGCCTGTGTCCATCCTCGCTTAAACCGTGAATGAATCTGTCTTTTTTTTTCTTTTTTTTTTCTCTTTCTCTCCCTCTCTAGTGGTATCCTTTTCCCCGATTGACTGTAGCACGAGGAAAAATCAGAGAAAAACGTTGAAAACCAAAGAAGGGAGCTTCACAGCGCCAATAAAACGTTCTTCCATCGGTCATTGATTTTAGATTAGAGGCCAACTTGAGAACCAGCAGGAACCCCACCAGAACCCTACACAAGGGGTTGCTTGCTTCAGTGAGCAGTCTTTTCTGTTTAGTCTTCCTTTATCTGCTTTTCGCATGATGGTGGTTTGATTCGTAGAATGAAAAGAAAAGGATGAAAATCAACCGCCTCCCCAAAGGTTAATATCCTTATTTTGTTCGTTTGATGAAAACTTTACATCAATCAACCACCTAACTCACCGCAGGATGAACTCCTCGTAATATGAAAGAAGGAGAGAAATAAAAAGTGAGTGAGAGTAAGATGTGAGTGAGATGAAAAGGACTTTGTTCAGAATGTGTATGGGTTTAAATTTTGTATCCCCAGCTGACCAAAGGCACATCTCAAACCCTTACAATAAGTATCTACTACTCCCCAACTGTGTCCAATAATTCTACAAAACATTTGCCTTCGACTAAGGCAGACAGGACGACACGAAAGCAGTCAGAGGATCGAAGCACCAGACGTTAGTTTGTCCGTTGTGCTGATGTATTGAAGAATGAAATCAACCAGGAATTATTGTCAGAGTGTGCTTCATCCTTTGCCGCACATACGAGTATGTTTGTATGTGAGCCAAAAGATTGTTCATATTCTATCTCGGAGGTATCAAAAACGATCTGGATACCGACCGCAATATCCGCATCCATTTGCCTATAACGGCAAATGAAGACAGTTTCGGTTGGAGGGTTGTTTCTGCTTTATTTTTGCGCCAGCTCCTATACCAACTATTTCACCCACTCAACCACAATTAGGAGCAGCCTGATTCTATTTCTCTATGTAAATCCGACTAAAAGGAAACGAGTACAGCGGACACAAAATTATTGCGGAGATGTAGAATGTTTCCAATTTCCCTGCGGTGTATTGAGAAGGTTTATCCAGTGCTTAAACAGAGGAGTTTCAACTTTACTCACATTCCTGATATACAGTAGTACTCGTAGTATGTAACACGGAATACGAGGAAAACTATTCTGGGAAGAGAAGCACATGTTGATGAGAATGTCATTATGTGAAGTCGAATTTATAGGCATCAGCATAAAGTTGCTACCAAGGAAGCGCTTAATGGAAAAGATGTAGTTTTACATACGATTTGCTCGCAATAAAATAAAATACCAATCAAGTGCCTGATTTAGAGAAGCTTCTAAATCAACACAACGAAAAGCCTGCCAATTTACCCGTAACCTGCTGATTGTCTATTCTGAGGGTAGTTCTGGGGGTAGTTATTTCTCGCAGAATTGGAATCAGGTTTTTAATTTAAGTGTTGGTACTAAAGATAGGTATTGTGAGGAACGATTCCATGTAAAAGCAGAAAATAACCTTTAGAGTAAGACCCAGACCTTGCTAAATAACATCGGCATTCCGCGAAGAACAAGCGGCATCTTTTCTCTAGAAGCTCTCCTAATATTTTTACTTGAACGGACAACCTATGGGGCTACCATCAAGAGTAAGAGACTTCATTTTGATCCCCATAAACGTTAGAAAGACTGCTTTGGTTGATCCAAAATACAACAGAAAGCAACACCTTATACTCGTAATTAACGTTACCTCTTAGGTTGCACAGTATGGTCGTTCGTGCCATTAGCAATTTATGTGGATAGCAGGTCCTTGGACAAGAATTGTTTCTTCTGACAGATATTCATTTCGAACGTGTTGCTATGGGTGTGCGTTAGATTATATAGGGTCATCCATCAAGAGGTGTCATTTTAAATCAATATAAAATCGTAACATTCTTATGGAAAGGGGTGATATTTTAATTTTGATCTAAAGCACAAACTTTGAGGTTAGCAATGGAATGAAATATCTTCCAAATGTCTGCCTTGGCTCTGCCTACAGATATTCATTCTTTTGATCAAATTTTTCATCAAGTTTCCGGATAATTAAGACTGTATTTCGCGAATAACAGCTCTGATATTTTCTTTTCGTGTATGAATCGTGTATGGTATTACCGTACACTTCACCTTTAACATAGTCCCAAAGGAAAATGCCTAATGGTGTTAAATCGCACGACCTTGGCGGCCAGTTGAAGTCTTCATTTCGAGAATTCATACGTCCAAGAGATTTGTCATGCCATAGTCAGTCAACATGTTTCGGTAACGAAATCCATTCATAGAAACGGCCGCACCAGCATTATTTTCGAAAAAATATGGCCCAATGACACCACCAACCCAAAAATCGCACCAAACTCTCACTCGTTGTGGATGAAGCGGTTGTTCCACTATTTCTCTTGGGTTTTTGGGGCCCCACATGCGACAGTATTGTTTATTTACATATCTACATTCAGAATAATTTTGTGTAAAAAGTAATGATCTTGTTCATTCATTTCAAGCCCCCAATCAGCAAAAATACAGCATTGTGCGTGGTCTGCTGGCTTCTATTCTTGGGTCAACTGGACCTTATAAGCATTTAAGATCTTTTCGCAAAGTGGTTGCGGATAGGCTCAATTCCTGTCTCGAAATGGACACACCTTTGTATTTAGTCACACTCTCAGCTACGGCGGCGATATTTGCACCTGACCTTGCGGAACGAACACGAATTGGAGTCTTCACATCACTAACATGTCCGAGACGTTCAAATTTATTGATTAAATTCACTATAGCTATGGGACAAGGTACTTAATGGCCAAAACCAGTGCGAACTTTACGATATTTTCATCATTTTATTACTGAATTTTCACTATTTCAATACGTTGTGCAGGTGTGTATCGATCCATATTTAATAATCTCCTAAGATTTGCTTATCAAAAGTCATCGCATATGTTGTATGTTGACAGTTCAACAATGACATGAAATTCAAGATGACACCTCTAGTCGACGACACCAACTGACGACAGGAATTGAATTTCAATCAAAAATTTTTATTCGTTATGAAGAATCTCGCTATCTTTCACACCAATAAAGCAGTGAATATTGGATTATAAGCACTGAATAGTTTGCAGCTTGCAAAGCCTTACAAGGAGTAATCGTGCGGAGTCAAATCGTACGATCTCGGTGGGCAATTCACTCGCCCATTTCGCGATATAACTTAGACGGTAAATCGAGTCATCAGTAAGCCAATGGCTTCCTTCACACTATCAGACGTAACTCCATCTTGTTGGAGCCACATCCAGCTCAATGTCACCTATTATTATTGTCCGGTAACGTTGTTCATTGTCTGGACTGCGAGCTCCAGCCTAATTAAAAAAAAAAAAAAAGAACCGATGATGCAACCACCGTAAATGTACACAAAACAGTACACATTTCTGGGTTTAATTGAGCCTCATGAGTTGTTTCTGTATTTGCTTCACCCCGAAAATGTCGACTTTGCACGAATATTGTACATTGAGCGAAAAGAAAACGATTTTACTAAACATGGTTTTTCGATAAAAAACATTGACTTCAAGGTGAAGACCACAATCCGTGAACTCCTGTCGAAAGCCATATTGAACTTGGTTATATGCGTATCCCTACTTCGGGATGAAGGTTCTATCCTACTGAAAGCGCAAACTGCAAGAAGGAAGCAGGAGTAAGAGCTTTTTTGTTTTTCTCGGAGCAAAAGTTGATATAACCTTATATAGGGTTTTCCAATAAGGACTTTACACCTTTTTTTTAAATAAAACGCAAATCATTTGAGATATTTCGAAAACTTTATTATCGGCTTGAAGTACAATCAAAACATTTATGAATTGAACTCGACGTCGTTCATATGGCCACCGCGGGCACTTTTGCAGCGGTCGATTCGTTGGACCCAATTTTCAACGACTTGGCCACACATTTCGGCCGAAACGGCCGCTATTTCGCGTTCAATGTTGGCTCTGAGCTCTTCCATCGTCGTCGGCGTGTTGGCATAAACCAATGACTTAACGTAGCCTCACAGAAAATAGTCAAGCGGCGTTAAATCGCACGAACGAGGCGGCCAAACAACTGGCCCATTTCTTGAGATAACACGTTCACCATACTTACTCTTCAATAAATCGATTGTAGCGTGTGCTGTGTGGCTTGTGGCGTCATCCTGTTGAAACCACATGTCGTCCAAGTCCATATCTTCCAATTTGAGCCAAAAATAATCGGTGATCATGGCGCGATGACGCTGACCATTCACAGTAACGGGACGATCGTTATCGTCGACGAAAAAATATGGCCCTATTGGAAAACCCTTTAGAAGCAAACACTATTTTATCGAGACTCTTTTTGTTATTCTGACTGACTCTGACGTGCATAACTATATCCCGTTTGTTCAACGTAGGACCCCTGAAAGGTATTTCTACGAGTGAACTAAATCCAAATGATAACTTCCTCTACAATTTGTCCTTGATCTAATTAAAGTTGAACCACATTCAATCCGCAGAGGTGCTTACCAATTTTATGGGACTACCCGCTTAATGTGGTCAACCATTCCACCACTAAGAGGAATAGTCTATTGGCTACATTTTCATTTTAGTTTATTTGTTCATTACTGAAAGTTTGAAGTTTGAAAGAGTTCTTGGTCGAACGATATTTCTGATGACAATCCGGACTGAGAATGTAGATGTAAGAATACTTTTGAGCGAGGGTTTTGCAAATTTGAATTCTGTATGTTCTAGGAAGTATTGCAACTTTATTCAATGCTCATACTTGAAAGTATTTTTGAATAACAGCTTATGTGTATGGCACCTATTCTTTTGAATCTTCTGTAATCAAAAAAGGTTTGAGTTTGAGAAGCAAATTTTCAGGAGTAGTTTCAGTAGTAATTTCACACAGATTTCCCCAAAATCTTATCTAATTAATAGTTTTTGTAGGAAGAAAAGCTTATCTTTTATTATCGACCAAATGGATTAGGGATAACTGCGTTATTGTTTTGGAGAATACATATTGATAAAAAAGATTGCGACCTCGATGTTGGATTAAGATATAGTTTTAGGTGTAGCCGTTTAAAATTTAAGTCTGTTCGACTTTTTAAATTTATGATACTGGCCGAGCATACTATGCGCCATCATACGGAAGAGCCAAAAAAATGTGACGGATTTGCACATGGAATATTCTGACCTTTAACAGGCCAAGTGCAGCCGAATAATTAGGAGAGGCCCATGACTTCTATCACGCAGATATCGCTGCCATCCTGGAAGTGCAATAGGGTGGAGCGGACAAAAAAAAAGATGAAAATCTGTGATATCTACTATTATGGTGCTATAGGGAAAAGAATCTGCGGTTTTTCGGATGCGGATTTGTGACATGCGACAAACTAAGGCAAGAAGGCCTCATTTCCGCACGAAAGACAATGACGACGCCAATAAACAATCCTTCTACTAGATACTCGTCAAGGCATATGACCAATGTCCTAGGTATGATATGAGTTGAAGAGGGAAACCCTGTAGTATAGTCACAGTCGGTGCTGAGAATATGGAACAACTTTTTCTGCAGACTGTATAATGGCGAAGAAGCCCAGCATCCCATTATCAGACAGTATAGACAATTCAACTTAGATTGTGATAGCCAAACTTCCATCCACCTGACCAAAACGGATTAAGGATAGCAATATCTAAGCTGAAATCCAACAAAGCAGTTGGATCTGGCGGCTTAATGGCCGGTGTATTCAACGCTGCTGGAAATGACTACGTGGGTAGTATACACTAACTCATTTCTTAGATCTGGTTAGAAGAGTATATGTCTAATGAATGGAATCTTAGTATCGTTTATTCGATTCCAAAAGAGGAGACCCCAGCAACTGCGTCAACTACTTGTCCATTTGTGCAGAATGACAATGAAGAACGCTCGCTACTCCGTGAAGTTAACGGTAATGACTTAACCCAGACCTTTGATGTCAAAAAAGGTTTTCGACAAATTGACCTGCTGTCATATGGCTTCCTTAACAACATACTTGAAAGAATTGTGCGTAACGCACAATCGAACACTGGAGGCGCAATCTTTCAAAAATCTGTGCAACTACTGGCGTATGCCGATGATAACGAAATAATTGCTACAACAGGGCCGACTGTCACCGGTGCGTGCGCTAGTATTGAAACGGAAGCTGCCAAAATGGGTCTTTAGAGGTAAATGAGGGCAAAACCAAGCATATGCTGCTAACAAGAAAGGGCACACAACATCAACGAATTGGACAGAACGTCACAGGGCTTTGTCTACCTTGCCTCTGCTATCAATATTGCCAACAACACCTCAGTAAAAATAAAATGAAAAATCACTCTTCCCAACGCTGTTTCTACCGCTGCTAAGAAAGCAGTTGAGTAGTATCCCAAAAAACTAAGAGGACTTTATATAAGATCTTTATATAAGTCCTACTTTATAGCGCTGATACACGAATTGTATCGAAAGCGGATGAAGATTGAATGAAGATTGATTTGCGTTGATGGGTTTTGGAGGATTCAACGACGAACTATATGAGCTGTACAGCCACATCGACCTAGAAAACTATACGGTAGTCGCCTAAGATGGCTCCGGTCCGCTGAGTCTTCGAATCTTACACGGAGAGACAGTAGAGGAAGATTTCACCTTAGGTGGCACACAGAAGTAGAATGTGGCCTCAACCGTTAGAGTGCCAACTTGAAGGGAGTTAGCTAAAGACCGGGCTAACTGAAGAGTTTTGCTAGTTGATGCCCAAGATTACCTCAAACTGTAGCGTCACCTAAGTGAATCGTAAGTAAATAAGTGAATCGATGAATCTAAAGATCACAAACGTATTCGCAACAGTAGACTCAATTGCGTATAATAAGGTTATTTTAGGACTGAAGACTTAATGCTGCCAGGAGAATTCGAACTAGTGGGACTATATTTCTATAGACATTACTTAGCCTGGCACTTACGCAAGATAACCTTGAATTGGAGTTCTAGCGGCGCCAGCTCATTTTGAAACTTCTGTGCTTGGAAAATACTGACAGTGTCTGTCCGCAAGTTTACCTCATTACTTTGCACTACTTCGTGAAAAGTTCCTCCTTTACTCGTAAATTTACATTTGACGTAAGCATGCTGGGAATTACAGAGGAATGTTTCTTCTACTGCCCCTCTTAGATGGTGATATATGACACCTTAGAGAGTCTTCAGTTTGTGGGAGGTTTAACTGATTGACCTTAAGTCTTTTTAGTTTTATAGAAACCGTTTTACAAGTGGTAAAATGCCGTCCATAAACCTTGGTTTATAAGGATCGAAACTTTTTATTGCACAGAAAACTGTGCCTAAAGATCCTGCAGGTGGCTCCGTCCGTCTTTCTCAAAGACGAGTTGTAGCCGCTGAAGTAGCTTGTTTGCGCAGTCCCTGTGATGGCAGCCTTACATTTTTCTAAGGTCTCTACTTTTGTGTCAGTATCTGTAGTCGATATGATTGTTGAGTTTCGTGTTCTATGGACCTTTGATTGGATAATTTTGACAACATTTGCTTTTTGGTATTCTGGGTTTAAGAGTCTCCAACTTGAGATTTATAAAGGCAGAATAGTAGCCAGCCTGGCGCTTCAGGGAGCCGGCTGATGAAAAGAATGTTTCTTGATGCTTCTCAGATGATCAGATGACTTCTGTGCAGCCTCTTGCTATAGTAGCAGGCTTTTTAAAAGCACCATAAAGGTATATTACGCTTAATTACGTGGCTTTTTGAAGAATTGTTTTGGCTACACATATCAGTATATCTGCGAAGTACTTACTAATTTCATTAAATGGATATAGTATTCCTTCTCTATTTCAATATAATAAAATAAAACAAATGTCAAAGAAGACTATACGTTAATGCAGTTGGGATTAGCCAAAAATGTATCTTTGATCACCCAAGTAAATTATTTTATTTATGAATAAATATTTGTTGTCACTTCAAAAGAAGAAAATCATTTGGTTATTCTAAATTTAGTGGTAAGTTTTCATAAACTTGCAAAATGTACACTCTGCCAAGTGGTAGCTCTTAGAATATATTCAAACAAAATTCATTCGTAAGTCATGTCATAAGCAAATATATGAAGGATGTTCCCTTTGAATTATTTAACGACTCCTATTTGAATATCCTTAGAATGAAAATCCCACAATAAAACATTTAAAACATGATATCCCAGATGAGCTCTACACAGTAACTATACACCAAAAGCCAGATTCCGACATTTTCTTCTAAACAATACATAGTACCAAAATCAACATTCCCAGATGGACTAGAGTCAGACCTGTCCTGGTGAAACTGAAATTCCATAGAATTGTTGATGGAAACATATTGAATGCATAGCTCATGTGACAAAACTATAATTCACTGCAATTTCTATTGAGTGTTACATGCATTATGTGTCAACTGGTCCATCCAAAAACAGCTCCACCCTAGAACCACAGCCAGAGGAGTCCGATATTCCTTTACACATCTGCATTCAGGACATGAACAATGAACACCAACGAGTAGAGCAATTGCAATCGGATATGATTTTATTGATATCTATTCAACTGACGATATGGTATTTGTCGAGCGATTAGTAATAACAACCCTTTAGCTGGAGCCAGAATTTAGATACAAATCCATATCCTTGCTGGATGCGAATAAAATCGTATTCATACCAGAACTACTACATAAGAGTGGCCTGCACTCTAAATTTCAGTCGGTCCAGGTTCGGGGTCTTCATTGTTAACCAATTTGATTTTCGTTTGTACAATGATTAATTCAAATTCAAATTCAAATAAATGCGAGTGCTGGTAGCTTAGACAGTGCTCTAAGGCTCTATGGCACACAAATATACTCACACACTTGAGATAACCCTATATCCGGTGGACATGTTGGAAACATGACTCCGAAATGAAATTACAATTTGGACTTGTGCTATAATTTTCTCATAGTTTCAGGGGCTATTATCAGTCGACGTGACCATATTGTGGTAGTAGGGTTTGGAAATTAATTTTACATGATACGCACACACGCACATACTTATGAATGTATCTATGCACTTGAGTATTGCAATGGGATTGGGTTTGTCCGAGCATGGAGCGAGCACATGCCTTATTAATTTAGCTTGCTTCGAAAATTGAATTTGCTTCGATCGATTTAGATATGGAATCTAGAATGTGGTTATTGTACTGTGTTTTCAATCTTTTTGTTGTAGTTGCGGTTGATTTTTTTTATTTTATTTTTTTAATTGGTAATTTTGTGGTTGATTGGGTTTTTATGACGTCATTTAATTGGAGCTGGATAATTTTCGAAATTCAGCTACATAAATAACATGTAACAATTGTTTGGGGTTGGTGAAGTAGGGTGGGGTGGGAAATTCCAGTAGTTATTGGTTGTGTAATGAAACCGAACTACTGTTTCTGCGTTTTGGCTGAACTCCAATCGTGTTTTTACATACATTTGTTCCTAAATTTCTTCCTGTACCCTATTATCTCGGATGCAGTCCCTATTGTCAGTCGGTCCTGTTGCTCGAGAACGTCCTTCTATGATGGAAATTTATTTCTACTGGACACCTAGTGCCATTCTCATACTAACTCTAGAAAATTCTTGAGTAGGATCTTCATAATCGTTCAGATTATGTCTTTTTGGAGACATTGCTTATTGCCATTGAGATGTAGGTTTGGCAATTACTATATGATACTACATGTCTGGAGTAAATATGGGCATCAATCATCAGGTTTATCCAGTTGCACACGCTGAGTAGGCTAAGCCCAGTTTTTTCCTAAGACCGACACCGAAAGTAAGGTCTTTCTTCCCTGTGTTGTACCGCCGAGATCGATTTTCTGCCCGCTATTTCGTAGAACAATTATTAAGAAGTCACAGGATTGTATGTCAAGTTGTCAAAATTCTTAAACGACAAAGCACATAACCGTTGAGTCTTTGTACAATATTTCCCCTCTAGAAGTGAGGGTTCTTTATTGTCTTGGGAGTTTAATTATAATTATACATAACTCCATATTGCTCGCCTCAATTTGTGTTGCTATTTGCTGCGTTGAAGTCGATCAATATGTAATAACCACCTCTCGAGCTGGATAGATTTTCGACAGACTTTTCTTTTATGATATTTACTGAGATAGAACTGCGGCCAATTGTGCATCAGGCATTCGGAAAACATTCCTCAATCAAGGGCGGTTGTGTCCATGCGTTCATGGTGACGTAGCCATCTAAGTCGAGTTATCCGAGCTCTTCTGACGAAGTCGGCATCACAGCCAGTACAGTTTGCTATTAAAACGTCTTCTTCATTCTTCATTGATGCAAACGGGACCGAAAACTGCCCAAAGAACTTTTCTCTCGAAGCACCCGGGAGAATTTTCATCCATTTTCGTCAGTTTGCAAGTTTCTGTGCCGTAAATCACGATTAAGATGAACAATGTCTTGCAGAATATCCTTTTGATTGCTCTAGAGGGGGCTTAACTACTCAATTGTCTTCTAAGTCCAAAGAAAGCTATTAGAAAGTGTAATTCTTCGCATGATTTCCGCACTGTCGAAGTTGAGAGCCGAGGTAGATAAATTCCCTTACCACCTCAAAGTTGTAACTGCCTTTTTCTTACTTCTACTCGTCGCTGTTGTATGTGCCTCTTGGTTGACAGCATATGATTTGTTTTTCTTCTTTGACCGGTTTTCTTCCCATAATGTCGATGTTATCTGCGTGTGCGGGTAACTGGACAGATTTTTGAAAGATGATGCCTCTGGAGTTGACTTGCGAGTTTCGCTGAATTCTTACATGAACGATGTTGAAAAAGTCACATAACTATTCATCGCCTTGTTTAAGTTCGTTTCTGACATTGAAGGTCTCGGTTTTTTCATTACCGACCTCGCCGGATCAACATTCTCCATCGTCATGTACGATTGAAACTGCTTTCATGACTTAATCTAGGTTGAGTAGATGGTAATAACGCTGTATAACGCAATGCACAATATTATATGTGGAACCTTTTGAGATTCTCCGAAAACTTTACCAACTTGATGTAAAAATTCGACGATCTCAAGGAAGCATTTGCCTTCCTTAGCCCAGCTCATACCCGTAACCGTATGTGCTTGTCGCACGCATTTAGTTCGACAACTACTACACAAATGTTTTGGTTTTTTTTTTCAGCATTAGTGATTTCTAAAATTACCATCCTCAGAAGAGCCAGTACCAAAATCTGTCAGAGCCTATGTTTCTGCCTATCAAAACTTTCCTTACTTTCACTATACAAGTCTTTCCTTAACCTGCTTTAAATATTTGTTCTGGAAACATATTCACCGTAGACTAAGTTAAATGGGTCATAAGCTTATTTAAACCATACATGGCACCTGGAACAGATGGAATCTTCCCGGCACTTATTCAAAAAGGTCTGGTCCATATTCTTCCCACTCTAACCACCTTATTTAGGTCTATCTTCAACTGGGGATACATCCCACAAGCCTTTTTTTACGAGGACTCAAAAGCATTGGGGGCTTTAACCGCACTAAAAATATGTCCTCATCGTCCGGATGGGAAGCTCCTCCTGGAACCACCGATAGGTATTTCGTCAGAAGGATATTCTGAACAAAGGCTCAAATCGTTCGTTTAGTCGTCACTGTCAAGTTTGTGGAGAAGTTACTCCTCGCTGGAAACGCTCACTTTTCCGGCGGCATTCTATAGCTCTCAGCTCTTGCATCAATGTTACGATTGAGTCTTCAATAGCCTGCCATTTCCGGGGGCTGCTTAATTTTTTTTTTTTTTTTTTTTATAATTTACGCGCGCCTAAGGGGTTAGATATCCTTTTACTGTTGCCAGGGCGCGGGCGGAAAGATAGAAGGAGAAGAAAGGAAAATTGTTTTTTTTTTGTAGTGGTTTGAAACTCAGGTGTGTTTGGTTTCTATGTTTGCTCTTCAGAGGTGGGAGTCCGAATAGGATGGAGAGTTTTTCTTCACTCAGAGTGATTCGAGGTATATCAGAGTATTTTTCTTTTTCTGTGCTTGAAACTCTACAACAGCCAAATCTACGTGTCAGTGTTATGCCTTCACACGCAGAATTTTTCTGTCTGATTTCCAATTACACAATGAAAAACTGACTTGCCATGGGCAGGATTCGAACCTGGACCCTCCGAGTGAGAAGCGTTTGCTACTACCACTACACCACGGCCACCCCTGATTCCCCGATCGCTTGGTTAATGGAGCTCTTGATGTGCTCGAATCTCGGGAACGAGAAGAGCACATGCTCCACATCCTCCATTGTTCTCTCACAGTTTGGGCAATGAGGATTATCTTCAATGCCGAAGCGATGGAGATAGTCTCTAAAGCAGCCATGTCCACTGAAGGCTTGCGTGAGGTAGTAGTTTACCTCTCCATGCCTACTCTGCACCCTACTCTTTTGGGGACGGCTCCATCTACTTTGCCATGTACGAATTGTATTACGGCAGGCATCCTCTTTTGGCAGGTTGTCCCGTTGGATCTTCTGCAGCTCTTCCGCGATCAGGTCGATCGGCGGCATGCCGGCCAGGATGCATGCAGCGTCATCAGAGACGGTCCTATATGCGCTCACTACACAGAGCGCTCTCAGGCGGTGTGTGGAAGTTATTCCGGCTGCGTAAGAGCGCTTAGCCATTGCCGATGCCCAGATGGGAGCCGCGTCCAAAAACACCAAACTGGTGACCCTTGCTAGCAGTCTTCGCTTACTAGACCGGATACCCGATGTATTTGCCATTATCCGTGACAGAGCCATCGTGATCCTGTCGGCTTTACCTTTTACTTGCTTTAGATGCTCCTTAAAGCAGATGCTTGCATCTAGGAGGACTCCCAGGTATTGCAGGAAAGTCTTCGATGTTACCGTAAAATCGCCACTCTGGAAGGAAAATACTTCTCCATTTTTCCTTGTGGTCAAGAGGACTGCTTCGGTCTTCTGTGCCGCCAGGTACGATCCGTTTCTTTGCAGCCAACTGGTCACCATGCCGACCACCTCCGTGCTTCTAGTCGTAATTTCTTCAATAGTCTTGGCCACAACCACTACGGCCAGGTCATCCGCGTACCCCACGATCTCACAAGCCTCGAGGGAGGTATGCGTAGCCTTTATACCCAGATAAACCTAGTGAACTACCTAAATCTTATCGACCCGGAAAGACGACTAATCGACGCATACCTCACAGACCTTCTTAACAGAAATTCACGTCTGCACTCTCACCAATATGCGTACAGAAAAGAAGCCGCTCTACTAAATCTGATATATTGAAAGGTTAATTACTCAGATCACATGGAAGATCTGATGTTTCCTTTAACTAAACGAAGAAAAACGTCGAGCATTTGTAGCCTTTCGTGTGCAAGTTGCGATCAGTTATTGGAAAGATGTGCAAAAGAGGAGAAAAAAATGCAACTTTAAAAAAAATATTGTTAAGTTACAAACCTAAATTAAGAAATTTAAAAATAAAACATTATAAAAAAAACAAAGCGCATACTGCCATACAATTTTTTAATAAAAATAAAATATCCACGACGTCTCAAATCGAAAGGCTCAATATTTCAGACCATTCAAAAACATTTTGGAAAATGCTTCTGAAAGAATCAAAGACTACAAAATGCAACAGCCACGAGAAAGAACTTTCCCAAAATATTTATTATAGACCACAAAGCACCTACGAGTATAAATTTTTGAGAGATACGAGTAGACTTGACTTTAAACTTCCTCACATTTCCTCTTTCTGTAGATGGGCTTCTGTAAAAGGATTACAACAAGGATATGAAAACAATGCTCATTCGTTTCTTAAGTCAAAGTTTGCTTTACTAAACCAGCGAGAACGTTGTGTCATATAGCACCAAATGCCTTCGAAAAAAGGCATGTTTACCTTGCAACGTAAATATTTAGCCTGCTAAATTCAAATTGCTTTTGAACTTAATTGCTTAAAAGAAAGCTCTAATAAAGCTGTAGCAACGAAAGAGTTCGTACTAAAAGTGAACAATGTATTTGACTGCATGGATGGTGGTTCACATTATGACAAGAATGTTTTAAGTAGGGGAGTTCAGCTAGAGAATCCAGCTTATAATTAGTTGGATCAATTTTTGTCTTACTTAAAAGATATACAAAAATCAGTTAACCTTCCAAGAAACTTTTGTTTAAAACGAATGGAACAAACTATAAACGGGTTCTTATTACTTTGTCATGATATAAGCAATGGCCTATTCATTCACGTTCTCATGAACGTGAATTATTTACTAACAAAGAGAATTCATCAAGACGTATTAGAAAATTTATTTTCTATTATTCGCATCAAAGGTGGTTACAATAAAAATCCGTCTGTTTACGAATTTAATGTTTTGATGTCGAAAACTCTCTCGTCAAATCTTATTAATTTTTCTCCTTTCAGTAACTGTGATGATGATGATGTAGAATTTTTAAACGTAGACTTATCCCCAACTCAAACTAATATTCCAAAAACTTCTTCATTGCTTAAGGATCGTAAGAAAATCGTATGCGATGAAACTCTGCACGAAAAAGTCATTTGTGATATAGAAATCGAAACTAAAATCACATTAGAAACAACAGCAATGCGATATTTTAATGGATATCTTGCTTTTAAAATGCTTTCAAAGAACAAATGTTTAAATTGTTCCAAACTATTTTTAAAAACTGATGAAAAAATAACATAACATTTTTCATCTTTGCAAAAAACAAGTGTTTTTGGAAGTCTGAAGGCACCAACTAATGAATTTTTTAACGTTTATAAAGTTCACTTCAACGTATTTAATAGAATTTTCAGAGAACGTCCACAAGAAAGAAATATAAGAGAGACAATGGCCTTGGAATGCATAAGGATAATGAATACTAGAGATCCGAAATGGTTTGATGAAAAAAAGACCTTCTATAGTTTGCTCTCCTCGTTCTATTACATTGTTCCTGGAACATAGAAAAATACATAGCATCCAAAAATCAAAAAATTCGAATTTTATCTGGAAAAAACGTAAAACAACTATTCAATAAACAGAACACGCAACTTGATAATACAAAGCAATTAAGAGTAACATCATGTCTGAGTATGATTCACTCTAGATCGATCGAACTGGGACGTACGGTTACGTCCCATTGAATGGAAAAATGGTTAGATTTTTTCCTTCGGCGTGCTATATCTATGTAACCTATAGCATCTATGGTACGACGAAATAAGATTCGTTGCAAACCGAGAAAAGTTGAATGAGGCTCGTAGTTTTTTGCAGAGTACTGTATAGTTTACCGTGTCGAAGGCTTTGGAAAAATCCAATAGGGTCAAGAAGGTGACATTATCTGCATCTAACCTAGATCTTAGAGCGGCAGTACAATTGTGCTTGGGACGCAAACCAGATTGAAATTGATCCAACAAGTTATATCGGCACAAATATACACTTAGTTGTTTTTGCATAAGACGTTCACAGACTTTTGAGAGAAAAGGCAGAATTGATATAGGCCTGAACTCATCTAAAGCCCCATTTTTGGGAATTGGTAGAATTTTTGCCATTTTCCATTGATGAGGGAACATTCATGTAATATAAGGTGTGTGATATAAGGCAATAAGTAAGGAAGAATGGCTTTAAAAAAATTGGATGGACTTCATCGGCACCAACTAATGCAGAGAAAACTTTCAAGAACATCCAAGTTATTAACCCCAATGAACTCAAAAGGAGTATCTGTGGAGTGCGCCGTACTGTAAGCGTGATAACTTTGTTCAGATACGACCTTGTAGACAGGGGTAGAGAAACAAATTTGCGGTTGAGATCACTACCATTTAGGGTATGTGGGCAGGTTAATCGCTGCTTGCCAATCCCTAACTCTCTTAAATTTTTCCAGAGCTTCTGTCCATCTGATTTTGCCTCTAAACGGCTAGAAAAGAACCGAATTTTGGCCTGACTAATTTTGAGAACGACCTTGTTCCTAAGAGATTTGTAGAAATTATGGAGTATCTCAATCCGAAAGCGTTTCCAATTCTGATAGGCTCGATCACGTTGATCTATGAGTTTTTGTAATTCTGCTGAGTACCAGGGTTGTGATACATTAAGTACCTTTCGTGTTCTGATTGGAACGTGGTGGTTACAGAGGGTGATGATGTTATTGTTGAGAAAATCTACTTGCTCGTCTGGTGTAGAGATACAATAAATGGAGTTCAACGGTACTTGATACAATTCTCGTTCTACAGCCGGACCATGTACATTTCTAAAGTCCCTACACTGATACCTTGATTGAACCGGACCACTGTCAATAAAGAAATTGTACGTAAGGGATATGAGATCATGTTTGGAGAAGGCCGGTGCGGAAAGTAGATTATAAAAAAGCGTAAGTAAAGTACTTGATGACCGGGTAAAGTGATTGGGGTTGGTTTTGACACATAAGATTATTATTAGTCGCTTATCGACCAATAGATTACAATTGAGATCACCGCAGACGATTACATTGGTTGAGCTAATGGAGATTTCATCCAACAACTCAGATAAAGATGTTAAATTTATAATTGAGTTAGGTCTATAAACAATACCTATAAGAAGACTATTCAAACCGCATTTACAAATGCAACAAATATTTATCCAATAGCGGAACCAATAGGCGATGGATATTTCCATCTACAAGGAATTCCGTCTCGGACGTACATTGCAACACCACCACCCATATCACGATTATACCTATCTGTGTGAAAAAGTTTGTAGGCTTTTATAGAGTACATTTGATCATTATTAATTGTTTCCGATACTCAGACTACATCTTCTTTTGATTGCTCAAAAATATATCTAAATTCGTCAATTTTTGGTGACAAACTTTGTGCATTTATATGCGATATGGTGAAGCCAACTCTATGGGAGCGAAAAATATTTATCATCCCACGCAATATTCCATCAACCAGGGAATCCACTCCTCGGATACGTGACTGCATTTTGTTTAGGAGGCTTATTGCGAGAAATAAGTGACACAGAATGAAATTGAAAACAAGCCATTTTCTTATTTTTCATATCAAAGACAGAATTGAAGAGAAAAACAGGAAGGGGGTAAAAGTAAGAACAGAAAGATAAAAAGTAAAAAAATTAAAAAATTGTAGGTAGGAAAAAAGAGATAGATAAAGAAAAGTAAGAAATAAATAAATATAAAAAAAATATTTAAATAAAAGAAGATGTGGCAACCCTGCTCAGTTGTCTATTACTTTTGGGTTTCTTCTCCTTCTACTTCTTAAACTACCGCGTCAGCAATAGCATTCAACATCTCATCGTTCTGCATAGCTAGACTCGGCCCATCCGCACTTTGCTTTGCAAACACTAAACCAAAGCGTGTTAAAACAGGGCGCAGCAGTTTACGGCGTTTGAGGCAGGCAGCTTGTTGAAGAAGATAGCGATTATGTGGAGCATGAGAGTCTTGCATATATATATTAACGTTGTTGCCTGAAGAGATACCAACATCTGTTTCTTCTCTTGTTTGCAGTGCTTTAAAACGGTGTTTCTCTCATAGAAAGAGCCAAATTTAATAGGCGTGGCTTCTCGGCGGGTAGGTGGGGGACACCAAAAAGCACGGCATCAGCTGCTTACTCTCTCCTCTCGTAAGCGTCGCATCGTTTTCGGAATGTGGTCATTTTTTCTTTTATTGTTTGTGAGTCAACAGAGTGCGCTGCTTCAATTTTCTCGACTCGATTTTGTAGATCAGAAAGCGATTTGTTTACCTTTTCAACGTGGGCTTCTAAGTTGTCTTCGATGAGAGCAATACGCTGAAGAAGATCACTTCGGAGATCGTTAATTTCGGCGGAAATACGATTTACAATATTCTCAGCCAAGTCACTTAATCGCTTCTTCAACTCCAGGTAGGCAATGTTATTTGAGGTTGCTATGGAGCTGGCGCCGGCATTGACTCTTTTCCAGGCTGTTGTAGACTTGGACGTAAGTGTCGAATGTGACTCTTTGGCTATGATAGTAGTGGAAGCCGATCGAAAAAATCACTGGTGTCGGACTGTTTCCTTTGCTAGCACTTTTCAAATTAGTTGTTACACGCACTTTGGTCAAAAAGAACCTTAGATTTTTGAATGTTTTACGAGCGCGGTTGTTAACACGTCTATACGAAGTTCATGCCACTTCCCTATCTGATTTCTTCCCAATACTGTGGAGAAGTTTACCGATTGTCCTTTGAATTTAACGCATTTGTGTATAGGAAGTTAGTTAATTAGTGTGCCCTAAATGCCTTAAAGGATCAATGCTTCACTTTTCGTAGCTTTTGGTTTTGTTGATAAGCTCGTCAGATTGGGTCAGCAGTTCACCTAACCGCTGTATGGGATCAGTAAAGTGGTTGTTGAGCACAGACACTACTAAGTTGTTACAGTAAGAGTAATGACAGTAAACCGTTTCCGGGACTGGTGCAGCTAAATCCATAAAAAGCTACTTAATTCATCGATTTAACGCCCTATTGGCCCTTAATGCATAATGTTCATTGGATTCACCTCACATGGAAAATATTGAAGTGAAAGGTATGAGTATGATGAAAAAGTGAAGTTACTCCAGACCATGTCAAGGTACAAGCTTATGAGCTTACCGTCATAGGAAGTCTCAATTCTCAAATGATTTTCGCCCCTAATATGATAATTCATATTTCATATTTTTTATAAGAAATATTATATAAGCTCTCCAGCCCGCATTCTTTACTCTTCACAGGCTTGTGTAAATATCTATGCCCCTCATCATGGCTTTGTTTGCTTTACATTTCAAAGAGCCATTTCTCAACATTTCAAAACCAAACTCGTAACAACGTTTGCCTACTTTCCAAGATAAGTATCATTCAAATATGACTCCAAAGTTTGTCTGAAGATGTGGTTAGGAGATAATTGCCTCGAGAGAGACTCTATTAAATCAGGTTCTCATGTCTCTTTTTTTTTTTTTTTTGTGTCTCGTTTCATTCTTGTGGAATGCGAAAATGATGAAATTGACGAAAAACTCTTCCTTTAGCGGTGTCTTGAACATCGTACAAACAAAGAGGTCAAAGAAGTCTTGCCAGTATTCTGAAAAATCTTCTCACAACACCCCAGTCCACCTCCAATTTCCTTCTTCAGAACAATTTGCTTTATACGTCATTTAAGATCTTTATCCGTTTAAGTGCGTCCCCATTTATCTAAACATAAAAATATAAAACTCGAAAATATGTCGCAAACAAAAATGTCGGACTTTTAAGTGGCGACAAAACTGTCTGACAATCTTTTATGTCCTCTTCCGGAAACTATCAGCTATGGTCGATAAAATAAATTTGAACCCAAACCAACAACCATTAAAGCGTTATTTCAGTTTTCTTATGTTTTTCCATACCGTTTCGTTTCGTTGTCATCGTTGTCGTCATCTTTATAGTAGTCATTGTCTATGTCCTCATCGTCATCCGCATCATCCTCTCATCATCATCATCACCGTTCGGAAAAATCTCTCAAAACAAAGAGAAAATATTGTTTTTCCTCTTTGTGTTTTTTTTTTTGTTGGTGTTCTTCACTATCAGTGGCATCACTTTACTCTAGGATCACCCTCTAAAAATCTCACCCTCCAAATGCCTCCCTCGAGCTATCCCGCCCCACATGGCAAACTTCGACAAAGAATAATAAAATTTCATCATCAGATTTGTTCATCTTTCAAGAATTCGTCGAACCATAAAAAGCTAATAACAAATATTGTCAGATGAATAAATGAGGGTTGGGGAGTTGGTCCACGGTCGTGCTCTCATCTCACCCCTAACCTGGGAAATATAAAAATGAAAAAAAATTGCAAGGCATAGACCGGCATAGTCGAAGGACTAAACGGAAGAAGTGTGCACAAAGGATAAGATAATTGATTGAATTCGTTGTCCATACCCGAACAAGGATAATCCAACCCCACGTTGCGTCCATCCCCATCCACCTCATAGTCTCTAGCTCTCATTGAACGATAATAGCTGGTGACCATTATTTTTATAACCTTAACACTGCCTAACCTAACACAGCTAACATGGCTAAAACCATAGTGTCCTGCTTAACGAGTAAAGTTTCACGGTGGTGACATGTTTGTGTTGGTAGGGGGTAGCGATAGAAAGAGAGACAATTTATAGCAATAGCACAAGAAATTGGCTTTATTAGAGGGATGACACATATTTATTCGGATTATTGTTGTTTCCGTTGTTGTTGCTGTTGTACATTTTTTTTTTGTTTTTTTTCATATATTCATCGTTAGAATGACATAAGAGGAAGAACTACTAAATCTATTAAGGTCCACCACCAACAAATTGAGCTAGTGTGGGATTCCTATGGACGGGCAGAACTCCTGTCGATGGATTTTTACTATATTTTTCCTGTCATTTATTATTATCCCCTCACTCTGTGGGGGCCCCTTATACAACGGACAGTCGGCCATATAGACGAAAAAAAAAACCATCCAGACAGCATGGGGTTGGGAAATGACATGTTATGATGTTGCATCTCTCTCTCTCGGCTGATGCGTGACCGGATGGAGTCAGGAATTTTAATTTTGATTAAAACCGGGATACCGTTTTTATTTGTCTGCCCTCAAATTCGTCGGAGCCAACAGAGCCTTGGAGTTTTTAGTAAAAATATCAATTTCCCAGCCCCTCATCCTATTCTCACTTGTGGCGTTTTTTCGGTTTTTTTTTTAGCCAAATTGGCAACATCAAAGCCGGAACCCTTAAAAGACCAAAAACAAGAAACCAAAAAAAAAATTAATTCAATGGCGCCGCGTTTACCTATGTAACAAAATACTCATGTTGGAATATTTCCAGGATATTTAAAGGAAGTTTATTTAAACAGGAGTCAGTCGATAGTACGTAGTCCCAACACGACGGGTAACCCGCCATTATGGTGCCGCATTGGTCTGTTTTTTTTTTGTTTCCTTTTTCTTTAACTCCCTAGCGGGTGGATTATTTTGTTTGGCTCGAATGAACTTGAATGTGCTAATCTAGCATTTTGGGGCCAAAATGTACTCCAGTGATAGGGGAGTGCATATGTCAAGCGAGTGATTTGGCTAGAATACGTGTTCGGGTGTTTTTTTTTTTCTAATATAGTCGGAGAGTATTTGAATGTTTTCCTGTTACCGTGGTATGGCTGTGTATTTATATCTGAACAAGAAGTTGATCAGACTCTGCTCACTTTGTGGTCACGTTTGGTTTGATTTGTTTGTGTTCGTATTTTTTTTTCTGTTTTCCATATACGTGCATTCAGAATGGACGAAGGAAGTAGGTAACTGAGAGATTTTTTCTATTGTATTTCAATTAGGTTAAAATGCACAAACCGAATTTGTGGTGATGGATTTGCAGAGAAAATAAAGAAATTAAGACACAAATACCTAGTCTAGGCATAGATACTGATACAAAGAAAAACTTATGCCAAATGAAAACGCGCTGATATTTTTAAAAACAAGTTTTTAGATACTTTTTATTTGTCAAATCCCTAGCTACAAGTTATGGAAGACTTCATTCGAAATGGCCGGCATTTGCCTTAAAGCACGGCGCATTACGGACCTTATTCATCGGAAAGTTATCGATCGAGCGAATAAGGGCTCGCATCAAAGTCTCAATATTTCGGTGATGAGTAGAACAGGACATTCTCTCTACAACGGACCACAACTTATAATTTAAAAGATTGACATCCGGACTACCAGCTGGCCCATCGTCAGGTGATATGAAGTCGGGTACATTTTGTTTAACGTCGGTTGAGTAGTTTTCGTCTTGTGAGCTGAGCTGTTGGAATGTCCAGTCCTTATTTGTGAACATTGTTCGCTTAACGACGTCTTCCAAAACAGTGGTTTGGTAAATGTTCCACGAAGTCTTGACTCCTTTTTCACAAAAATGGTGGTTGGTTATGCCATCGTAGCTCACTTAAATTACATTCGCGGGCGGTGGCCTCTTTCAAACCTTGGAATATGTTCTTAAGCTTCTTTTGATGTCCGAGCACATTTAGCACATCTTTCAGCCGTAATAATTTTCTCGACGGTGAACAAAATTTGTCTGTGAGCATTTTTCGAGTACCGCCTTAAGAGAGTTTCTGATTTTGGCTTACATTATTGCTTCAGTGCGACTGTTAGCAGGTGTCTAGTGTGTCTTTTGTAGGAATTAAGTGCCAAATCTTCTTTGGTGATACGAGACATGAATTTTTGCGATATTTTCATTTCCCGCGACAAGATCTTCTGCTTACACAGTGGTTTGCATCTGATTCGAGCCTGCACGGATTTTATGGCTCCCGGAGTCCTCACAGTACCTGGACGGCCGGATCTTGGCGGTCGCACACTTCGCCAGTATCCTCGAATAATTTAATGGTACGATAAACAAAACAGCGAGTGATTCCAAGCGGTCGCATGGCCCGAAAGATATCTCCTTTTACAATATTCCATCTGTATAACCAATCATGACACGATTTTCGAGGTCACTCCATTCCACGATTGTAAACGACTAAAAACAAAATCTTTTCCGCGACATAGAATCATATAAGCAACGGTTAACATGAAAAGAGTTCAACTAATACTTTATAGAAATTGGTTGCAATAAAACTTGTACCAATATGTATGAAAAGATTTGATTTTTAAAAAACTGAAGATATCTCATACAAAACGAAGTATGTACATCCCACCTTGATCAAAACCGCCGTGTGGTGCTTCCATTGTTCCAATTTGAGTTCTGCTTTTTTTGTTAAGTTGGTAAATACTTTGTTGCCATTCTCTCTAAATCTTAGCTTCATAGTTTGACATTTGCAAAAGTTATGTAGCCAAGAGTACATCTATCCATGTGTGTGTTGGCGATTTTTTACAATTTTAGAAATGGATTTAAATTTGCAACAACGAACTTGTATTCAATTTTGCATAAAGAGTGGATTTAATATTGCGCGAACGTTGGAAATGTTGGAAAAGTGTTTCGGCAACGATTCTCTAAAGAAAACGGTCGTTTACCAGTTGCACGAGCGGTTCAAAAGTGGACGTGAGTCAATCGAAGATGATGAATGCAGTGGCAGACCATCGACATCGAAAACCGACGAAAACATTGATGGAGTATAAGAAATGTTGGTCAATAACCGCAAATTAACCATCAGAGATATAGCGGAGGACTTGAACATTGTCTATGCATCCGTCCAAGATATTTTAGTTAATGATTTGGGTTTCCGTTATGTAGCAGCAAAGTTGGTGCCAAAAGACCTCAATTTCATGCAAAAAAGAGACCGTGTTGACGTCGCAAAAGAGATGATTTGCGAGGCTGTATCCGATCCCACATTCATTAAAACGATCATTACTGGAGACGAGACGTGGGTTTATGAGTACGACACGCAATCCAGACATCAGGCAAGTGAATGGCGTTCAGCAAATGAGCCGAGACAAAAAAACCACGTCGTTTTCAGTCAAAAAAGAAGGCAATGCTCACAGTTTTCATGGATTACAACGGTGTAGTGCATCATGAATTTTTGCCAGAATTTTTGACTAAAAATACACCGAGTTCACCTGATTTGGCTCCCTGTGAGTTCTTTCTGTTAAAACGAGTTACAACACCACTACAGCGAACGCGTTTCAGCAGCCGAGAGGAAATAATGGAAAAATCGCATGAAGCACTGATGGACATACCGAAAACCGAATATAAAAACTGGAAGGAAGGAAGTGTGTTGCAGTCGATGGGGATTACTTTGAAGGGGACAATATAGATTTAGATGAATAAACTTGTATTTCTAATTTTCTGAATAAATTCCGAGCTTTTTGATATCGAGGACTTGGATATTTCAATATCGTAACAGTGCGTCACCCAGTTACCCTAGGAAAGCAGGGTCGTTCTTACTCCTGATTCCTCTATATCTCTAGACCGATCAGGCTTCTCCAACTAGCTCGACCTACAGTTAGCCGCCTCTTTCTGTAGAGCCAGTTTGGGCCGGTTTTCTACATTACGTCTTCGCTTAATGCTTTAGCCCTTTGAGAACCTACATGCTCGTACATATATAGCTCCTATAACTGACCTATTTAGACAGCGTTCCTCATTAACTTCCCTATAAAACTGCTTTATCGGTTTGCTTTTTTGGACGAGACAATGTACATATAACATAAGTATTGCGCGATTTTTGAAAGTCTGCTTAAAGTCAATTAGTTTGCAAAAATTTAGTCGTCAATGTAATTTCCTTCATTAGACAACACTTCTGCCCACCTCCCAGGCCGCTTATTAACGCCGTCACTAGAAAAGTTGTTTGGCTTTGACGAAAAAAATACCCCAGGAGCTTCTTGAACATCATCCCGATTTTGATGACTTCGGTGCAAGTGGAAATCTGAAGATCAAGGTGAATGCACCAACGGAACTCCTGTATCTTATCCTGGTGGAATAGAACACCCCTTCGATTTGCTCGACCTGGCCGTTCCTGCTCAAGTACCGACCTTAATCTGCACAGCTATTGACAGCACACTTCTGCGGTGATAGTCTGGTTACGCGGCAACAGCTCAAAATGGATTATTGCCTCAGCACCCCACCATACAGACAGTAATATCTTGAGCGGCTAAATTCTGTTTCTGGGATGTTCTTCTGGATTAAGCCATTGGTGGCAAAGTTTAATGTTACTGTAAATAACCCATTTTTATCTCCGTTAACGTTCCGGTTCAAAAATGGCTCTTGATTATGATTCGACAGAAGCGCAATACAAACTTCGATTCGTTGCTGAAGATAATTTTGCGATAGGTGGTGTGGTATCCATTTTCCCAGCTTTATAACTTTTCCCATATTTGTTAAGTGTCGATGGATGTTTCTTTACCGTAACAATGGGATTTCTTTCGACGGTGAACTTCAGGTACTCATCGTCCAGCTCTTTTGACCTACCCGACCGAGATTCATCCTTTAGGTCAAAATTGCCATTTCTAAATATGCTAAACCAATGCCGCAACTTAGACTCCCTGAGAAAACGCTCTCCATACACAATTTCGAAGTGAGCTGGTCCATTTCTTTCTATCCAACGATTACCGTACTCTTCATCTAGCCAATTCTTAGCCTCACGACCAAGTGTGTTAGAGCACCATCCTGTTGGAAATATTATGAAGCTTCTTGAACAGTGGAATGTCCTCCAATAGTTTCGCTAAAACTCAAATTAGTTGGTAGAATTTTTCCTAGGTGGTAGTTTGAAGGGGCCGATTAACTTGCTTACAAGTACGCCTGCCCACATATTGACTCTGAATTTGTGTTGAAACGATTTATGTCTCCTTGTATGTGAATTGTCCGCAGCCCACGTATGAAGATTATGAACATTCTTTATCTCATCTCTTGTAAATTGAGATTCGTCCGTTGAAAGAATTCTGCTAATAAACTCGCTGTCATCCAAGCTCAGCTCCAGTTAGAAAACTCAAAGGTCTCTTTTCCAAATCATTGGGAAGCAGTCCTTGTGCAGGTGTATGGTGGTATGGATAAAGATTTTCTCCATGCAGTACATTAGAAATTTTATGTCTGGAAACATCGAATTGCAAAGCTAAGCGTCTGATTGCTGTTTGATGTTGTAACAGCTTCCAGTATTTATATCATTTTTGTTTGGTAAGTTTTCGAAATGGGCCTTCAAATTCCAAACCTAGCTGTTTTTGAGAAATTTTAAGGAACAAGGTAAGGAAATGAGGGTTTTTACAGGTAATCAAATAATGCAAAGTCGAAGGCTTCTCTGAGCTTATTGGATGGCAGGGGTCTTTATTTGCATCCTGTTCTGTCTTGAAACATAAATTTCGTATGAAAAACGCCATAGCAGTCGTATTCATTGTCTCTAGGGTCTAAAAAAGTGTCTTTGCAACTCATAAACGGTTGAATCAGTTGAAATATGGTTGATTTGAACAATCGGCTTTCCGGCAAAATTTAATTTCTATTTACCACTGTTCCAGACAAATCAACCACCTTGCTGTTCAGAGCCCCACCGCAAAAGCAGAAGCTTATGCTAATATTGGCTGCTTTTTCTATTTCTAAGTTTTTTTTTAAATAAACAACGTAGGAATTTGAGAGTAGATTGCACTGCGCTTGGCCCATTAACGCCCAAAGTAAAACTAATGGTTATAATACTGAAATATGTTACCTTTATTAGTTGACTGTATAGGAATAGTTTAAGACAAATTCAAAGTGCGTTTTGAAGGTGTACTTTTTATTGTGCACTCTGCATTTATAAATGAAATCGTCAAAAGCAATCTTTGTCT
Source organism: Volucella bombylans (assembly GCA_949129095.1). Lineage (NCBI taxonomy): Eukaryota > Metazoa > Arthropoda > Insecta > Diptera > Syrphidae > Volucella > Volucella bombylans. Next base: position 103,077,802 of record OX422140.1, read on the forward strand.
ATACACAAAGTCTTAGCGGATTTGCTGCACTTTCATTTGATGCGTGTGTGACACATAACACATCGCAATTGTTTTGGCAGCTTCTGAGAATTGTGTCCGTTATTTTTTGGTGTGAGCCCAATTATCACAGAGCTCGATGAACGTCTTTTGTTTTTATTCTGGTGACGCAGGTAATTCCTGAAAATATTCTGTCTGAAAGCTAGTTGGTCCACAGGCTCATCATTTGTTATTGCATGCAGGCGCAATGCATTTGAAATGGCCGTATCGTTAAGTAAGTAAAGATCACCCAACACCATTTCTTACCCCGGATGCCTGTGCGATACAATGGAATAGACTGGTCCACCTTTTCGACTCCTCCCATTCCTGTATTGTATTTTTGAAAAACGTGTGGTATATCCACATCTACCTTTTGTTTAATTTCTGAACACCACCGTTTCACTTTACCAACACCTCAACTGTGTCAAAATTGGTTCCAAAGGTACATACACTGTTGTCCTTCTTTGTTTTTTCATATCTTTTACTGATCGAAGTCTACACTTTTTTGTTCTATTTTGTCTAATAGTTAAAGTAGCTTTGTATCCACATTCTCCCAAATCCTTCAACAAATCGTAGCTTGTAAAAAAATTGTCGAAGTACGCAGTGTGTTCTTGTGGTATTGCTGATGTTTTTTGAAGCAACGTTTTCACGAGTGCCCAGTGCTTCGTTTGTACTAACAACGGACTTACCACTGTACAGGTCGAATGCATAACAATATCCCTTAGCACTTGCCACTACCCAGTTCTTGTTTTCCCCTAATAAATTGTTTCGATTGATGATGACCGTAATATTTAATCATCGATTCGTCAACTGATATATCTTCGTGACATATGCCCCATTGACAAAACTTTTTTATTAGTACCTCACATAAAGCCTGAACTTTAAACATTTTATCTTTGGATGTTTCAGCAAAGGTGTTATCAGCTAAATGTAGGTTTTTCTTTTTTTCTAAGTACCTGTTTCGTGACATTTTGACACAATTATAATAGCTACAGCATAGACTCCAATGTCTTCGTCTAAGCTAGTTTATGATAACCAGACAGACAACCTCCAAGTTCGATACGTCGTCGCTTGTTCGAAAGAGATTCTACATTACTATCTTCGCCATCACTGTCGTCCCGTTGTGTCATATGTTGGAGCATTACCTGCAAAGTACCTAGGACGTCTCTAGGTAAAGTAGCAATCTCTACTGCATCTTCGTCACCCTCGTCTTCATCTGTGAATGCACTGGGCTCAGGTGGCACAATCACGATATCAAACTCATCGTCATATTTTTTGTTCAAAATGCTGTTAATATCTTCCTGTAGTCCTAAGAAATTATTTCTAGCCGTAAAATGAGACATTTTGGATCCTTACACCTAAGAGCAAAAAATACGAATTTTCAATATGCTTTGGCTCATTGTACTAAAAAAACGACAGTTCTATGATAACCGTTACTTGCCAAACAATAATTGAAATTCACGATTTAGTTCTTAATAACACTAGCAGATTGATCTAGTTAAATTTTTTTGCTAGGGTTAACTCGATAAAATACATAAAACAGATTTAAATCTACAAACGACACAGCAGTCAAGAAATGACTTGACGATGTAGTAACAATATAATATTGCAATACTACTAGGAGGCGAATTCGAAGTAACAATATCAGATTGTCTCCATCAAACACGCACGAAAGAGCATTTCCTCTGATTTCACAAAGATAAAAAAAGAGAAACCAACCCAAAACGCCGACAATCTTTGATAACTCTCCGACTAACTTCAAAAAAGTCAAAACGTCTTTTTTTTTAGATGAAAGCACTTCAAGTTCGCACAAGCCAATCTCAACTTCAAGGACTAGCTTGTGTTCGCATTGCGGGCGTGATGATTGATCCCTATCGTTCCGTTAGGGGTCATAGTATTGAAAACACCCCTCCACCAAACTGTTTTAGACATACATACATATGTAACCCGCCAAAACATACTACCGGAAGTAGACTATGGTAACTGTATATACTTGGTTTTGTGTCCATTTTGGTAGCTTCCCTTTCAATAATACCGAACGCACGGGTGGCCGCTCGCTGAGTTCTGCCAAAAAATGGGAAAATCATTGTACCTGTAGTGTTTACCATCACAAGTATGATGCTAAAGAACTCACATGACAGCCCGTCACCTTGTCTAAACCCATTTTTGACATCAAGGATTACCGACCTTGGCTGAGCAGCGAGCATTCTCAATCAAATGGACAAGCTAAACAGGGATGCAAAAACTAGACATGGCTCAATGCTGTCATATGCGGCCTTAAAATCGATGAAAGGATGGTGGGTATCGATTTGGACTTCGTGAGTTTTTTTCCAGGAGTGTGAAGATTTGATCGATTGTGAACTAGTCTGAAACTGCAGTGATAGAGGCCAATCAGGCTGTTGACCAAAGTTTTCACACGTTCACACAATATGTCAGTTAATATCTCGTATGCGATGTTGAGGAGGCCTATAAAACCCAGCACATTAGTTGTGGCGTCTCTGATGTCACGTTGGCAACGTTGCCACTGGTCTTCGGTACTTAATGCTGCCGGTATCTGAGCCGTTGAGAGACTTTGCGATACGCGATCGGCGATGATTCTGGCGGTTCCTTATAATTGGAACATTTCTACGTTATACTCGTATCTTCGCACAGTAGTTCTTCTTTATTGTGGCGCTTGAAAAATCCGAATTCGTACCATGGCTGCAACAAGGTGAAGACCCACCCGGAACGTTCGGACGTATTGGAGGCATGCCGTACGTGCAAATCCGAAGATCTCTATACTTAAAACGTTGTCATGGGTCCTCAGCTGTGAATCATTTTGTATCCAAGTTCATTAGCTGGTTTGACACAGCATGCAAATACTTCGCACGAACTTGATTGTTGCGCTTGGCCTAATCCAAGTGATAGGACAGACAGCAGTTTCCCGATCAATCGCTACGGAGGTCCTTCTCAACTATAACAACCGATCAACTTTCAGTGCCCAGGCTTTTTCAACATCCAATGGCTCTGCGATGGTGTGATGGTCTGAACCAAGCCGCAATATTTTTCAATAGTAATTTTTTTTTTAAATGTTTCCGAAGGCTTGACAGGGCTATGAATGAAAGCCTTTTATATGATGCTTGCTTTGTATATTAACTGCAAACACGAGCCGCTCAAAACGTGCAGGTGTCCTGAATACTGCGAACATATCTGGTGTCAATCTATTTATCGCCATATTTACAGTCGTAAGCGAAAATGAGTCTTACAGAAGTATTGTACCGTCTTTTTGTCAAGAGTCTTTCTGTCTTGCACTGCCAGTTTAAATTAGAAAAGGTCCGTAGACAAGTACGTTTCAATTGAGAAGGGTTCCATGTTAGTATCTTTCTACAAGTACAAGGAGATGTCTTCCAGAATTTTACCTCTTGTACTTTTAACTCTATTACATCTCTATCACTCTCTGTAGAACCAGATCTACCCAGTTTAGCTAGTCATTGATTTATACCAAAAATGTTTTTGCAAGTTTGCAGCTATCAGTGGTGAAGTGAAAGGATTTGCTGCATCTTCGTCCTCTCTCGATTTGCTTTCACACTTATTCAAACAATTCTCGTCCTTACTGCGGTCGATTAAGCCTCAAGCTATCATTCCTCTGTAGCTTATATCGCACGTTAAAAACGAAGAAATCAGTGCGGTGAAAGATAGCTCTGTTCCTAGACTGGAAGATTTTGAAGTTGTAAGTGAAGGTCAAATTTACAAATGCACAATGGCTATTAAGTCTGACGCTATCGGTGGGGATGGCGTACCCATCCGATTTATTAAACTTATTTTACCTTAAATTATAGCCCATCTCACTCACATTATTAACTTCTGCATTACCACTTCAACTTTTCCCCAGTCTTGGAAAATGACAAGGGTCCTTCCAATCGCAAAAAGAACAAACACGAATTCCCCCTCTGACTTCAGACCAATAAGCATCCTACCTTGTTTATCGATAGTCTTTGAAAAGTTCTTAGAGAAACAAATATTGAGCCATTTGATCGTTAGCAACTTGCTTTACCCGAAACAATCAGGCTTTAGAGTAAATCATAGCTGCTCTGCGGCTATGATAAACCTACTTGATGGAATACGGCAAGATTAAGATAAGGGTCATATAAGCCTACTTTGTTTACTTGATTTCTCGAAGACGTTTGACAGGGTAGACCACAACATTCTAAGGTGGAATCTTAAAAACTTGTTTGGTCTCAGCGATGGGGCTGTAGAATTTATTTATTTATATTTTATATATTGTCAAGTAGATTCGAGAGAATCACTTCTGGCGACAAATCCTCTTCACTGAAGGTCTTAATTCAAGGTATTCCTCAAGGGTCAATTCTTGGTCCGATTCTGTGCATCTTTATGCAGATGACGTACCACTCCATCTAGGCGAACCCTTTAGCAAGCTTGATGAACTGGCTCTCTTATTTAATGAGGATCTTACTCAAATCTCTGCTTGGTATGTTGCTAATGGGTTGGTCCTTAACCCAACAAAATCCCAAGTAATACCAATACCCAAGAGAAATTTCAATCTCAATATCTTAACTAACACTAAAATTACACCTGTTAAACATTGCAATAGGCTTGGTTTTATTATCGATCGTAACCTTTCAGGCTATAATCATACTAACGCAGTTATTGGTCGGATCTAGGGATGTTTACGTAAACTGTGGCTTACTTCGTATCTTACTCCTATGGAAACGAGACGTAAGTTGGTATTGACATTAATAGTTCCTCTCATTACGTATGCTGAAGTTGTCTATAGCGCTCTTGATTCACTATCACAACATAAGCTCCAAGTAGCATTTAACGATGCGGTCCGCTATATACGAGTATATGGCCTTAGAAGATACGACCATGTCTCCGAACACTCTAAAAATCTACTAGGTTGCACATTGCAACAATATATCAATGAAAGAAATTGTATATTCCTACATAAAATTATTAACAATATATCTCCGTCCTTTAATCGTTCCGTAAGAAATCTTTGTATGGTTCCCCATATTTTTCATTCATGCTGTCAAACTATGGAACTCACTCCTACCGCGAATCAAAATAATATCTAATCGTGCAAACTTTAAAAGTGCTCAGTTCTCTTCCTCAACAATCTAACCCTAAGTCTCAGCCCTCCTCTTTTCCTTGCAATCTCTACCTTATAATAGTATAAGCTAATTTTTTAAATATCTCTGTGAATCGTAGTTTTTAAGTTATTAATGTTAAACCATCGATTTTATAATATTGTATCTAAGTACTAGAAAAGATATCGATCTTATTGTGCATACCACTTATTTATCAATAAATGAAATTAAATGAAATATTTAAGGATTCTTTGTGCTCAGCAGATCAGAACTGAAACACATCAGATTTTACGATTATGAAATTGTCACTTCCGACACCATTGCCTTCCTTAATGCTAAACTCATTTGTCGCTCACAGCAAAAATATTTTCGTTTGGCCAAAAATGTTTACTGATGCCTAGCGGGTGCAGCACTTTCTTTTGGTCTATGACAACACAGAGAGGACTGGAGAAAGCAGTCAAATCAAAATCACTGCTGGCGGAGTGATGTTTTCTTTGCGGATGGTACTCGTATATCATAGATTTTACTCATCGTTCTTTTTCAAAGGAGGCTTTCTTCTTGGAGAATAATGCGGCTATGAGGCTGCCATTAGTCATTGTTAGATCTTTTATGGTTTACAATGTCATTAGGAAAATTACTATTTATTGTCTCTGCTATTGCATAACTGACAAATTCGATAAATCGAATGGAGCCAATCTAAAACCATAACTAAGCATAACTTGCCACAATGGCTTTTTGGCACCAACGATTCTCGATTATTCTCATAAATTCAATCAGTTGATAATTAACAAGCAACAGCAAGTCAACCCAACGATCCATTAGGTCGACATAACCGTCACACTAAAGTGCTCATTCATTGTTCGTCAGTTCGTCAGTTCGCCAACAATGGAGGTTCCCAGCCATTAAGCAGATCAAAGGACTCGAATTAATTAATTACCCTTGGGAAGGTGATTGACAGAAACACTTAATCCATTATCGCTGCAAAAAGAGTAATAGTTAAAGGGTTTACAAGCACAAAAACAAATACGAGTATCAGTATATGTATGTGTCTTTACCATCGATTTGCTTCCATCCGTGTGACAATCTCAACAAGGTGGACAAACTTCAAAGCCATTACGTCGGCACACGTCAAATCGAGTGTACATAATTCAATATGGCAGAAATGTTCAACTTGAGAAGTCTCACTCAAGGTACTCAAGCCATACAAAGCACTTCGGCTCACTAAAGGCACACTGTGAAACAGGTACCAACCGACTACACGACGAGTTCTAACAAAAGACTCACTGATGCAAAAACAATTGAAACCCGAGAACGGTCTTCCTTTCAAAAATCAAAGCTTTGATTCATTTATTTTTTATGACCAGACTTTCCCATGGCCTGTTTGAGAGAGATTGCCTTATAGCCTTTACCGACCCAGATGTTCACTTAAACGCCAGCGCAATGTACTTTACGAGATTCAGAGGAAGGGATTGAGAAGAATCGTTTCACTTTTAATTATTAATCTGCTCAGTGAACATTTTCAAAACTAATTATGGTCGACAGGCCTTAATCAGCTTAATGAAGCTGTGGTGCATTAATTTTGCCACGAAGTGTATACATTTCTCTAGAGGATGCTGAAACCTGGACATGCCACTGAAGAAATTCTCGAAAAAAAAAGAAAAAAAAATGTGAATACAACTTCCAATTCGTTGGTGGTTTTCACGCGTGAGAAATTTCCAAATGACAACGCAAAGTAACCAATTCTCGAACTAACTCAGTAATCAGCAGTTTCCAATGTAAACGCACTCAACGAAGAGCACAAGGTTGACGACTGTGTCAAAGCGGACTTTCTCTCCGCCCAACATCATCATATCGTCCTCCTGGTGATCATAGTCATCATCATCATCATCATCATCATCATCATCATCATCATCATCATCATCATCATCATCATCATCATCGTCATCAACATCGTCGTCGTTGTCGTTGTCGGATATATGGAGACTGAGAGTTCTTCATGCGGAATGGCAACCTGTGTGTGCATTCATTCGCACTGTCATTTAAATTTTTCGCCCGGAAAAAAGGAAGGACCAGAAGGGGTGACGATGGAACTGGAGCTGCTGCAGATGATGATTTTTTGTCATGGTCATGTGGAGTACTATACCCTCTGATGAGATCATACTGTCAGTGGGTTGAATTACATAAATGTCGAAGTCGTTCCTTTAAATCCCACGCTGCCGCCGTCGTCATCGATTGATGTCATTTTCAGTCATTTACCATGCCAAGTGCGTATACACATACATATGTACTGTACATATTCGTACATATGTAGAGCTTAGTTTTGGGCCTTTTCCTGGAAAATTAAAATTGAATCATTTATGAGAACGAATACGGCACAGAGTGTGGCGGTAGGATTAAGAGCTGTAACATATACATCACCCACATTATGGTTCGGCTTTCTTCTCTACTGTAGCCTGCACATGAATACGAATACGAATACTAATACATACGGATACTGTAGCTCCGGAAGTGGTATAATTCGGTACCCTTTAGTAATTCTAATGGTTGCGTGGTTTCAACCTTATGGTGCCGCACTTGCGGATACTTCTGCTCGTAAGGGTTTAGAAATGTTCTGGTTAGGTATTGTTAGGGAGATGAGAGGCCAAACCATAGGATGCAGCATATTTCGCAATTAGCCGATGCATGGTTAAAAATTTACGAACATCTTGAGGGCTAGTCCACTCTAAAGGGTTTGAAGACTGTTTTGATTGAAAATATATTTTAATGTGCTAGCAATGCATAGAATTTGAATGGCTAATTGAATCCATGATGATGCATGGTCATTAGATTAAATCACTGTGCAATACTCGTAGTCATGATGAATCCGACGATGTAATACGGATGATATTTCGAAAGGGTCAATATGTGATTGACTATTAATGAATGTCTACTTGTGTAGCTACTGAGATTAGAACTAAATAACTGACTCTTCATAGATAGAGAGCCGAACTATTGGGTGCGCATAAAAAAGATTAAGAACGTAAAGAAAGCCCGTACAATCGGATATTGCAGATCTCTTCAACTAAGATAGTGAGCTATATCAGGTATCTTTTCCTTGAACCAGGATTAAGAAAATGTTAGACACCACTCTGGAGAATGAGTGTTGATGAGGGGCCAGAACATGACATAGACTACATCACCAATAAAAGCTTTGCTACAATGTCTTGTCCAGTGTTGGTAACCCTGCCAAGCTCATGCGACTTTGCAGGATAACTATGAAGAATGCACGCTGTGGAATGACAAAACCGAGACTTTAATGTCAGAAAAAAGCTTAAGCAAGGCGATGCGCTGTGTCATGTGCTTTTTTCAACATCGTTCTTGGCAACGTTCAAGTCAACTCCAGGGTCACCATCTTTGAATAGTCTGTTCAGTTACTCGCATATGCAGACGACATTAGCATAATACGAAGAACACAACCAGGTGTCAGTGGAGCGTTTACAACTTTTGAAGTCGAACCGGTACAGATAGGTTTAGCGGTCAACGAAGGGAAAACAAAGTAAATGGTTTTTCAACGAGAGGTGTAGGATTTGTTTTTTTTTAATAAAACGAACAATTGTTGAGATATCTCTGAAACCTTTATTGCTCTATAACGTAGATACATATGGATTATTTGTGGAGCACAATATCTTCCAAATGAGCGCCTGGGCTACGCTTTCAAACCCTCATCCTTTTTTCTAAATTTTCAATCACTTTTTCACATAATTAGGGTTCTCTCTCGGCGATTGCGGGTTTAATGTTCGCTTCCAGAGTTGGAATTGTTTACGGATATTTAGCGTAGAGCATGATTTTAACATAGCCCCAAAGAAAGAAGTCTAACGGTGTTAAGTCTCACGATCTTGGCGGCCAATTTGAGTCTCCGTAACGCGAGATTACGCGGTTAAGAAACTTCATGCGCAATAACTTGATTGTTTTGCAACTTGTATGGCATATAGCATCATCTTATTGAAAGTGGAGGTCGTCCGTATCTATATCCTCGAGCTCTGGTCACAAAAAATTGTTTATCATCGATCAAACATCGATAGAAGAGTTCTTCGGGTAACTTTCAGTGTCGTTTGAATTGATTGAGAATGAAGTAGACGTTCCAACAGCGGTCTGTACGGGCTTCATTGCATTGCGAACCTAGTCAGAAAAGCTCGCATAGCCCTGCATAGATGGCTAGGTCACCTTGAGTGCATAGAGTGCAGTTACAGCCTGAAAGGTTTTCAACTGCAACCCAGAGGGGCAAAGCAATAGAGGACGACCTCATCTTAGGTGGCGCACAAGTGGAAGGCACTTCAGTCAACTTCGTGTGCACAACTGGATATAACGTGCCAGTTGGAGAGGCATGTTACCTGGGGTTGTGGTCCATGTCGGGCTGTGTGCAAAGTAAGTAAGTAACAAGCAAACTTCTCCATTCAACTCGTCCCCATCCGTTTCTTTGTCCTAAATTCATTACTGGGGTTTCTTCTTTTGTATGTTAACTTTGAGGTACATGGGCCTCAACTAATGAATAAGTTGGCCAACTGCTTCCAATTATGCATTCCGAGAATGTTGCGTTGCCCTTTGTCTTGTTCAGGCCTTCCGAGAGGTTTTCCGCTATTGCGTCGTCTTCCAGGGTTGGAATCGATTTCTCTTCGGTCCAGACCACTGATTTTCCTTTTGTATATCACCTTGATCAAGATTTTCCCGGAATTTATTCAGAAAATTAAAAATACAAGTTTATTCATCTACATCTATATTGTCCCATTCAAAGTAATCCCCATCGACTGCAACACACTTATGCCAGCGCTTGATCCAATCCTCGAAACATTTTTTATATTCGGTTTTCGGTATGTCCATCAGTGTTTCCTGCGATTTTTCTAGTACTTCCTCTCGGCTGCTGAAACGCATTCCCCGTAGTGGTTTTTTAACTCGATTGAACAGAAAGAAGTCACAGGGCACCAAATAAGGTGAATTCGGTGGCTGTTGGATCGTATTCGTTACATTTTTCATAAAAAAATTATGAATAATCATGTCACTGTGCGACGGTGCGTTATCATGGTGCAAAATCGACGAGTTTTCTGCCCAAAATTCTGGTCTCTTTCGACGAATTGCTTTTTGCGTGAAGCAAAAATAAATAATACTCTTTGTTTACTATCTGGCCTTCTGGCAAAAATTCATGATGCACTACACCTTGTAATCCATGAAAATCGTGAGCATTGCCTTCTTATTTTGGTTTCGGCTCATTTGGTGAACGCCATTCACTTGTCTGATGTCTGGATTGCGTGTCGTACTCATAAACCCACGTCTCGTCTCCAGTAATGATCGTTTTGATGAATGTGGAATCGGATTCAGCCTCGCAAATCATCTCTTTTGCGACGTCAACACGGTCTCCTCCGCTATCTTTCTGATGGTTAATTTGCGGTTATTGACCAACATTTCTTTTACTTCATCAATGTTTTCGTCGGTTTTCGATGTCGATGGTCTGCCACTGCGTTCATCATCTTCGATTGACTCACGACCACTTTTGAACCGGTCGTGCCACTGGTAAACGATCGTTTTCTTTAGAGAATCGTTGCCGAAACACTTTTCCAACATTTCCAACGCACCATTAAATCCGTCTTTTACGAAAAATTTAATACAAGTACATTTCTAAAATCGCCAACACACACACAGATAGATGTACTCTTGGCTACGTAACTTTTGCAAATGTCAAGCTATGACGCTAAGATTTAGAGGGAATGTCAACAACAGATTTACCAACTTAACAAAAAATAACAGAAATCAAATCGGAACAATGGTGGTTATTCTGGGAACTTTTTGATCAAGGTGATATAATATCTTATTCATTTCTGGCGGCTGATATGGACATTTCTCACCATTGACCGATATCGCTATCGTATTCAAGGTTTATCAAAGCTATCGACTCATAAAATTACTTGAATAATCTGTTATTCAAAAGGGCCAAGGATATCATCATCTGCCCTCTCTAACGTCTGTGCTTTTGCGCTATAGAGCAAGACTGGTATGATGAGGGTGCCAACTTAGTTAGAGGCTCCATAAAGCTTCTTAACAATGCTTTATTGCTGGATTGCCTTTTTATGGCACCGAACAGTGATTGTCAAATGTAAAACTTCGTTTGATTGATATGCTGTCATTATCAAAATGGATGCCGAAGCCATCATATACAATTCCTAAATACCTCAAAGCTATAGTGACAGCATAAATGGTTTTATATATGCCAACTTCTCAGTCTGCCTCCGTTGCATTAGACAGCTCGTGTGGCAGCCTTGCTGTCGGGTGGACAGAAATCATCGATCGTTCTACCTGAACCAAAAATTTGGGTTGTCCATGTCGTTTAACAATCTGCAGAAGTGATTTTTCAATATTTTCAGCACCGACTTTAATTTTCTTGGTCGTCTCCAAGTTTCTGTTCGAGTTTTGTTGGCTTGGCACGTTTTGTTTTTTGCTTTATGGTAAAAATTCTGAACCTTGTTCGTATGGTATCACCTGCCCAATTCCTGGGTCGCTCTTCTTTTGCTCATAGTGCGTCAAGTTACAATAGTATGGAGATGATCCGAATAAAAATTGGCTGCTTGAAATGTTTGGGCATCTGTAGTACTGGAGGAGTGCCTTGTCTCGATCGCAACATAATCTGATTGGCTGATGGTCTTTGGTTATTATTGATATGAAGAAAGTACGGGTATATTCACTAAGTATAGTGATATTCCCGCTGAGTTATCCTGCATCCATATTCTATTGCCATTTGCTTTCCAAATGTCCTATTTCGAATTTTCGTGTTGAAATCATCTAAAACAACTTTGGATTCATACTTATGGCATCAGACTGTTGTTCACTTCTGTCGGAGCTTTGATCGCAATCGCATCGATACGGAAAACTTACTATTTCTGTAAGTGGTTCTTAAATCCCGCCAAATTAGGTAAACGCGCGAAATCGCCAAATTCTTAGGACAACTTAATGTCCCCAAGTCCATTGCAATGCTCGCCAGACAGTGATGCTGAGAGTGATAATATGGATGTGCTTGTGTTACCCACTGAAACCACAAAACTTGTTGTACCTCCGATTAAACTGCTTCAAAAATCTTGTGATTTCGTTCATATCCCAATGGAATCTTTAAAGATGATTATTCCATTAAAAATATGTCAATTGGTATCAAAATTATGTATGATAGTATGGAGTCATACTTCTCTGTAATCAATAAACACACGATTTGAAATGTGAAAAAGCTTTCAAAGTTCTACTGTTTAGGTGCATATGATACCAATGAACTAATACGACTGGGTCTTAAATGCAAATAAATGAATATGATAACTAAAACATATGAACAATATGCTGACATCTTTTATCTAATTTTTCTGCAATCAAACTCAGTGAACTAAGAAAGAATATTCGCGCCATTTTTCACACCTAAATCAATTGGAACTATCAAAGAAAACAAAATAATAGACCAACACAATGCCACAACTATCACATGTGTGGACTACCACATAAAAACATACTGCTTCATTTACGCCAGTAATCACAAAACTAACAACTCGGATATATAAGAATGTGTGAACTGCAAAAGAAATCATAAGTTTAGAGACTGTGCATGCGCCAGCAGAACTAAGTACATGGAAATGAGTCAAAAAACTGTAATAAAAGTCAATCTTTTGGGCCCAAGAAAAAGCAACAACAATATTCCATCGATGTCAATGCATGATTTCCCGCCTCTACCAACGCATACTGTCAAGCGGATAGAGGTGGAAACCAACAACAACTTCCAGAAAGCTTGGGAGCACGCACCAGCAACAACGCCATCTATACACACGAATAATGTGAACAAAGTCAACAGCCACATCATCAATCACAATGAGGAACTCTTTTCAATAGAAAAATTGAATTTGCTCGTATTGGAGTTGATTACAAAGATAAGTACATATAAAACTGAGGTAGATCAATTTAGAGTTGTCGCTCAAATAACATCTAAGTTTTTGTATAATGCTAAGTAAAGCAAGAAACAAAATAAATATTATAACCTGGAATGCCAGATCATCGTTTGCCCGGTTCACAAGAAAGGAGACCCTCTAAACTGCGTCAACTATTGAGTTATCAGTCTCCTAAACATCACATATAAGATCTTATCTGCCGTATTGTTCGAGCGCTCAAAACCATTTGTCAACAACCTGTTTGGACCCTATCAATGTAGTTTTAGGCCCGGCATGTCCACAATTGAAAAAATTGAACAATTGATCCTGGAGAAAAACCGCAAGAAGTTTAGATCGATCATCTACAGAGATGAGCTGTACAGAGCCATGTACAGTTTTGGCATCCCTGCCAAACTCGCAATGAAGAAAGCTCGCTGCTGCATCAAGGTCGGTAACGATCTAACCGAGACCTTTGATGTCAAAAAATGATTTAGTCAAGGCGACACGTTGTCATGTGACTTCTTTAACACCATACTTGAAAGAACTGTGCAAAACTCATAAGTAAATACACGAGGTACGATTTTTCAAAAGTCTGTTCAATTGCTTGCATACGCCGACGATATTGATGTTATTGGTAGAACACAGCGAGCTGTTACTGATGCGTTTGCGAGTATAGGAACAGAAGCGGCAAAAAAGAGTCTAGCCGTAAACGAGTACAGAACAAAGTATATGCTGTCAACAAGAAGGGACACCCAACTTTGACGGATCGCCTAGAATGTCACAATCGTCGAATTGTCTACCTCGGCTCTGCTATCATATCTGCAAACGACATCTCTTCAAAAATCAAACGAAGAATAACGCTTGCCAATCGCTGATTCTTTGGGCTGAGAATGCAACTGTGTAGTAAGGCCCTCTCTCGAACAACCAAGCAGACTCTATATAAGACCCTTGTAATGGTTCCGAAGCATGGTTAGCCAAAGGTTGCGCTAATTGAAGAGGCTTATTGGTTGGGGCCCAGGTCCACTCCGGACTGTAACGCCGCCTAAGTAAGTAAGTAAGTAAGTAATGCCAGAGCTCTACATAACAAACATTTTGAATTTGTAAATTTCTTGAACACAAACGAAATTGATATTGATTTAGTTACTGAAACTTGGTTAAAACCAAACGATCGTATATCGACGCCAATTTTTAAATGTTATCGTGTGGACAGAGATCATAAGAACATAAGCTTCTACCTTGCATTCAAACAAACTACATTAAAAGTATAGGGATTGAAGTAACATTGAGCAACAATAAAAAGATCAAGATTTATTGTGTCTATTTTTCAGCAAAAATAATAGGAGACTTCACTAGAGAAAAAAAAACAGTAACGATCTAAAAATTACCTTAGGAAATTTTTTAATATGAACTGCAAATTCTAGGGATTGGGGCTGTGAACGAGCAAATGTTCTGTCGGATCTCTCTGTTATGTCACTAATATCTGTTATGTTTCTTCTAGTCCTAGTTTTGCACCAACCAGTTCTCGTAGATAGATTTGTATGTAACAAATATTTCTGGTCTGATATCACAAACTGTTGCATTCAATGATCTTAGTTCCGATCATAATCCAGTTCTCTGTAAACTTCGTTGGTCGGTCGTAGAAAAAGTGCAATATTTTTCAGATATTAAAAATGCGAATTGGGCAAAATTTCGAAAAGAACTAAAGGAAAAATTGCTAACTACTCGTATTCCAACAAACATAGAAGCTATAGCAAGCAAACAAGCTGTTGACGATATACTTCAGCACTTTGCAGATTACATTAATACTTCAGCCAGTACTCGTATCCCTTTAAATTCTAAAAAAAATCCCAGCGATCAAATTACCGATTCATATTCTTAAGGGGCTATACCAGTGTAACCCATAAAAAATTAGGCGATTTTCGGGAATTTTTTTAAAAGAAAGTACTCGATATAATGTTATTTTGAAGTTTTTTTGGATATAATAAGGTATATTTTCAGCTATATTTTAAGATTTTTTTTATACAAAAATATTGAAAAATAACGGAGTTATGTGCTGTCTTCGGAGGTGCCAAAAAAAAAGTTCCCCAACTGCTGACATGATTCCGGCCGAATGAGTGTCTGAAACAAAAAAATTTGAAAAGGTTATTAAAGTTGAAGGTATTTCCTATACAACGACCTACGATTTTTGAAAAATATCAAAAAATATCTGAAAAAAAGTCGTGTTTTGGGGTAAAAAAATGGTCGTTTTTTTAATGCCAAATTTTCAACCAATCAAAAAGATCGTAGGTCATTGTATAGTAAATATATTCAAGAATACTCAGTTTCAATTTGAAGTCGATCGGTCAATTTCTCGTTGAGTTTTTTGAATTTTGAAAAATGCCGTTTCGAAAAAAACGCGTTTAAAGTTTCAACTATCGATTTTTGCTAGATAAAATTATATTTATCATAAAAATTGCTAATCTGCTATGCCTGGCCCATACAATACATTTTTCTTCCTCGAAAAATGCCTGCTGAGAGGCTAATGCTTGTCTCCGGGCTGTTCGTCCCTCTTTTGAGGACACCGCGTGACGTCGCCTGCTTGATACAGCCGAATCTTTTTGAACTGCATATTCTTACGCAACAGGGCCGACAACCACGCCCATTATGTCCATCATTTTTAAAATACTGTTTTTATAGTATTGTATCATTATAGTATTAGTATCATTAAATATTGAAACTGCTAGGAAATTAGCGAGCTCAATCGTTTTCATCCCGCTGTGAAGGTGAAGGAGCAAAGTGCCATAGCAACCCATTATAAATTTTGTTGTTGTTTTGTGTGTTTCCTCCTTTGCATCGCTCTAGCAATTCCCTTGAACTCAAATCAGTATAAATTGGTTTCAAAGCTTCCGTAACATCCTTATCAAGCGGTAAATAATCGTCCTTAAACTTTGATAAGTCCATTGCTTGAGCTTCCAGTATCTATGCATTTGTTCAACGACAATTTCGTTATCTCCGGTGTGTAACTGTTTTTCAGCGGCTGTACTGGTATTTGCGGTGGATTGTTCGTATGTAAAACGATTTCCTGAAAATCTTCTCTTTTAGACTTCGATCTAGATAAAGGATTATTGTGCGAGCCTTTTTGGATATTAATCATTTTCGTTGCGTTGTTTACTGAGAATAAACTGAACAGACGCTTCGACAACAGTGCCTAACGGCTCCAAAATATATTTAAAATGGCAATAAACTATATTACAAGGACCGTATACACCTATATAGGCCCCCTATATTACCTATGCACTGTTTACAAGGCGAAAGATTCGAGTAACTACACACTAACTCCGAAACTCCGTCTATAGTCAGGTGGAACGGTTTATACCTGCGAGTGGTCGCTCTTTAGAGCGCTGCCATTCAAAAACTATTCAAGATACGACCTTGCCGCTTTCACAAGATATTTTTGAAAGTATAAACTATCGAATAAGCAAAAACCAAAAAAAACGATTTTTTGAAGTTGACTGGTAGAGCCCCTTAAATTTATCAAATTTAGAAATTTACACCCAATATCCAGAAGTGTAATAGCATACTTCAATAAATTAGTAACTACGAACATAAATGCACAAAAACGCAGAAACTCAGAATGGAACAATAAATTAAAGGCTCTTGATTAAGCTGCAAAGCCATTCTGGAATACAGTCAAAGTAATTAGAAATAAAAGCAAGCAACGCCAATGTACACCGAAAAGGCCAAAGTATTTGACCAACAATTTTCAGAAAATCACACGGCATCTCAACATTTAGACGACGCAGACACTAGTACGCTTGTACTAAATTCTTTCAATGGAGTTATTTGAAATACCCCGTCAAATGAATTTGTAACCGAGGTAGACATAGAATATCTTGTAAACCAATTGCAGGTAAGATAAGCGAGTGGTATTGACACAGTTAGAAATTGTTATCTAAAAGAAATGCCTAAACATTTATTATCAACGCTTGTCCAGATGCATGGAAACTAGCTAAGGTAGTCCCAATTTCTAAAGCGGGTAAGACTCCTAATGATCCTGTAAGCTACCGGCCAATTACTTTACTTAGTAATTTGAGTAAAATCTACGAAAAAATATCTTAAAGATAAAATTGTCAAACGTATAAGCAGTTTGGCTTCAGGCGAAATCATGGAATATGCAATCTGGGTAATTGTGCTAAGTGCTATAGTCGAAAGCTTCAAATATCTCAAAACAAAGTTTTAAAAATGATGCTTAATCTTTCCTGGCATTACTCTACAACAGATTTAAACTATAGAGCTAATGTTGAATTGATTTCTTCGAGGATATGCAAGCTAAATTATACGTTCAGGCTAAGATGTAAAATTTCTGACAATCCCCTAGTAAATGAACTTAATTTATCGTGACACATCAACGTTATTATTATTATTATTTATTTATTTTTGTTCATTAAATATCTATATATATGTATTATTATGTCTTATTCATTTATTTATTTTTGTTTTAATTTATTTATTTGATTGTAACCAAGCTTCTGTAATGTTTAATTGTTTGTCCATTTAATTATCTACTAATTTATTTATATATCTATATGTATGTATGTCTTTATATTTATTTATTTATTTACTTATTATATACTATTTATTTTATTATTTATTTATTTCGTATTTTCTTTTTACTTTAATCTGAGGTTTTTTTTCATGATTTTCCCCAATACAGTGGACCCCGGGTAATCCGACAAACGTTTTGCATGACGTTATCTGACTATCGAATATGTCGGATTATACAGTACTGCAAAGTACCCCCCATAGTCCGGAATTTTGTGAAAAAGTGTATCTTGTAATCCAACAAATTACAAGTTAAAGTGATAAGATTCTATCTGAACTGCAAATTATAATATGTATGTGGAATTTAGCAAATTAAACAGCACAATGTACAGCTTACGTTTTATTATAAAATTAGCATCATAAATGATATAGAACTTACAAAAAATAATAACTAAACTTATTATGGATATAACAATGTAGGTAAAAACAAATATCCTAAAAATGTATGTGTTTCAAAGGATACTACAATACTACAATACATATTAATAATCAAAAACTATGAATACAATGGATAATACGAACCAATCAATTCATTGAGCATGAAAATACATTTTTTTTGTTTAACATTGTTAAAACGTGATACCAAAACTTTGTCTCTCAGTCTTCTCAAAAGTAAAAGTTCGTTGTAGGATGAAACATTCTCTTCAGCCCATTGCAAACCCAGCGCAAATGCGTTGATCGTTGATCATAAAACATATTTTCCTCTTTATCCATTCCACGGTACCAGGTTTCCAAATCTCCCGAACTTGTTTGTGTTTCGGCAGCAACTTGCTCTATTACATCCGCAGTAACACTGATTTGTAGATCATTGCTAGAAGTGGTGTCAATATCTGTACATAAGTTTTCCCATGATGATGTAATAGTTAACGGGGGCAATGCATCCCGAGTTTGACAAAGATCAATAACTAAGTCTTTCATGTTGAATTCTTTCAATGTTTTTTCTATAGGCTCGGCTTTTGATACGACGCTTAAAAGCAGGTTTTTCTTGCAATATTGCTTGACAAACTGAATGATATGCTGATCCATTGGTTAAATCAGTGCAGTGTAGTTTGGTGAAAGAAACATTGCAGTGATGCATTTATCCTCTGTTGTCAGTTTTTCTTCAGACGGATGACCGGGATCGTTATCCCAACAATAACGCCTTTCGAGGAAAATTATGATCTTTCAAACATTATCGAACTTCTGGCACGAAGCATTCATCTAACCACTTTCTGAAAAGGTCCGTTTACAAAGTAGACAAACAACTTAAATTACATTACACTATATTTCTCACACTTAATTTTGCTGAGTGCGCGTCTCGCATCTCAGGTTGCCGTACACATTTTTGCTAAAATTCACTTTCCCACACCAAAATTAGCTGAATGCGCGTCTCGCATATCAGATTGCATAACACCTTTTTTTATATTATACATATGTTACATTTTAAGTTGGAATGAAAAAAATATTCATTTTCTATTTTACAACCGTGAAAGCAAGTGCCTTTATTTGTGCTTTAATCATTGGTCCTTCGTGCCGCACTTTTATGTCCGTAATAGTGTACAAGTAAATCAATGTTTTTGAATGCACATGGTTTAATAGATTTTCCAACGGCCACTGTTTTTTAGCACGTGTGTACCCGAAGGATTAACGTATGGTAATATGGTTACATGTTCTTTACTCACTGGTACAGATTTTACGTTACATGAAATAAACGTTTTGTTAGCCATCACACGCAAAAGAAGCCCTGATTCATCTGCATTGTATACTTTTGACGGGTTAAGATCTAAATCTTTCACTGTTTCTAAAAATCTCAATTTAAATAGCTCTATACAGGTTGTATTATTAGGAAGTTTATCTCCTCTCCCGTAATAGTCATTAAACGTATGCTATGACGACTTTTAAAACATTCTAGCCATTCCATGCTAGCCACAAAGCCAACTTATTTTATTATTTATTTGTAAAAAAAAACTTAGCTTTCATGGCCAACATACGAGTATCTCCTGAAATGGGCGTGTGCCTGTTTCTTTCCTGAAGAAACCACATGTACAAAGCTTCTTCCATCTTTGGATGTTCAGCTTTCTTCAGTGTCTGTCTCTTGCCTGGCCCACAGTCAGTAGTTGACACGAAGTTTTTAATTTTCTCGTGGTTCTTTTTAATATTATAAATTGTGGATCGGCCTACTCCGTATTCACTTGCTTAACTACTGAAAGGTTCATTACGATCTAAGCGGTCCAAAATATCAATTTTTTTTCTTTAATTGTCTGTGGTTTGTTCTTCCGCTTTTGGGCTTGTGAAGACATTACTATACAATGAATAAACAGTAAACAATGAATGTACGCTAGGCCGGTATCGTAGTCAAATTCAAACTGAGACAACACGCATCGAACACAATAGAGGTGGCGCGTACGAGTTACAACCTGTTCAATCATACATGATGAAATAAATTTTATGTACAGCGGTAGTCATGTCGGTCTGCAGGGGTTGCCGGATTACCGGGGATTCACTGTATACATAAATAAATGTTTCCATATTTGTTTGTACTTTGTTTAATAGATAATAATTCAGTTTAAAGGCAAAAACATGTCGAATCTCTGCAAATTATGTAATGTAAATTCGGCGACAACATATTGTTATTTCATGAAACAGGACCTAATAAAAGAATATCTGACTGTTGTTGCCGAATTTTGTTTTGATGCGGGCTGCTACAATGCTCAAAAGCTCAAGTGTCTTTGCCATAGTTTCCGGTGATATCTGCTTAATTTAGTTTCTGTTTCTGTTTAATTGGTTTCTGTATTTTCCAGTGTTCTGGGTTGCTTCCCAGCGGTAGTTCTCTGATAATTCATTAGTCATAAATCATATAGTCATCGCAACTGCCTATCAGACACTTTATTCGTTTGCTTGTTAACTTATTTATTTTGTATGCTTTTTTAAAACTCAGTAAAACTTCTTACTGCATCAAATTAAAATCAACGAATCAAGATCATAAAGGAATAATCAAAGAAATCGAGTGCTATTGTTTTTAGGCAATACAAAAAAAAATTCAAATTCAAAGGTAAATCTAATTGTTCCTTCATGGAGCAACATTAACACACATGATACCCTCACACCATCGCCGCTGTCAAAGTTTATTATCTGAATAGAGTCAAAAGTATCTCTAGGAAAGCGATGACAATTCTTTTGAAAAACCATCTCCAACATATCATTGCCACAAAACAGCACTGCAAAACACAAATAAATACTCGCACCAGTCGTTTTGAGTTGAACTCAAGTTCAGCAAACTCTTTGTAGTACTCGTCTGCTAATTACCACCGAATCGAATGCTCGTACAACAACCTCCTACCTCTTCCTAATGGCAACAAAATCACATTTGTGAAACAAATATTATCCAAACAATTCCATTTGTTAACAAAACCGTTTCGGCACATACTCCAGATATACGTAGATACATATAGATATACATCCGTGCAACTGGGGCCTCGTAAATCCACTTAACTTTTAGAAATGTATCAAGTGCCACAGTGCCGCTAGAACTATGCGAATGTACGAGTATCCGAGCGCTCCTCCACCAGACCAGACCAGAAGACGAATCCAATTGAAAATTTGTATCTCTGAATGTCAACACAAAAGTTCGCTGCACAAAACTTGTCTACATTATGCTAATTGTTGTGAATGGGTAAATGCCTCACAATAGTATCATCCTTTAGCATATGTGTAGAGTTTCAGGATCAAAGAATGGAGAAAAAAGAAATTTAATAAAACTCCTTTAAGTACAGAATAGACAACAGTGCGTAGGGTTGCTGCGGAGATGATACCGGAAATTGCATCAGACCCATTAAAAATCTCTGAATAGGAAGAAGAATATACACACATAAATACTCAATTCCATTCCCGCACTTCTCTCTATGATGTTTGGAAAACGAAATTATGAACTTCCTCCTTCATTTTGGAACCGGGTACATAGTATCATATGAGCCAGATACCCAAAAGCCGGCGAGGATACACCGGCAATGCCCGCAGACAAATGATAATAATTATCCTATAAGGGTGGTGGCTGTGTGTCGGTTTGGGTGGTACATCCTTTGAATAGTCTATTGTCAAAATGTATGCAGCCACCACATGATAAAAAAAAAAAACAATTTTTTATATTTATTTTTTTGGTCGAAAAGTACTTAATGAGCATCACGTATGGGATATTTGCATTTGAGTTCATCCTTTGGGTCGGTAAACAGGCAGACAGACACATTAAATGTACATATGTCGGGGAATGTCTTTTGTCTAGGCAGAAAATGTCAAGTTGATTTAAGTTTTCGAGATGCGTGCGTGTGTTACAAAACTGTCAATTGAAATTAAGTTTATAAGTGAGCGTTCGAGTTGGTTGGAGTGGATGTCAGCTATTTGGATGTTATCCTGTTTTTTGTTTTTTTTTCGTTATTATCGGCGGCATAGGATGGATATTCGTTTTTGTCCCAGACATGCAAACTAAAGATGATCATAAAAGTTAAAAGCTAAATTAATTGTTTGGAATAAATGAACAATAAAAGTGGCAATTAAACAGATGGAATGCCTATCATCATTGTCCTGGGTACTTTATCTGAGATGGCTTTCGGGGCGTGTGGATAATAAAAATAGAAAAAAAAATTATAAGTATTTGAAGCCATTTATGGTGGTTATTACTGTGAACGCAAAGTTTCATTTGTCACGAAAATGAAAAGGAGGTTTTAGTAAAATTTGTATAGACAAAGAATATGTCCTCGAAATCTGTGGAGGATATTTTGAAGAACGGTCTACTTCTCAGTCCTCAAATAATGAACAAGATTTAGCCGCCTATATCACTGATTTTATTATAAATAACTTTGGAGAGACTTCTACAGTTACTGCGACCTCAAACGTTTACTGGTGATGCTTTGCAACGAATTTTAAAAAGTTGTGGAGCAGTCTACGATGTCAGATCCCAGAGTTATCTCACTTCAGTCTTTCTTACCTCATGCTCAGGCATTTAAAGAGTAGTTGTATCCTCTCGGGTATTGAATTCTTTAAAAAAAGAAACAGTGGCTCTTGAAGACTTGCAGTCTCTTCGGAAATCCATCAAATTTTTAGGAATTCTAGGCAGAATAAAGTTCCAAGAGAAATTTTAAATGAAAAACTGATTGGTGAGGTAATTAAACATAGGTCACCACTTGGCATTTGGAAATGTAAACGAAGTATTTATTGTAAAATTGGGAGTTCAAAGGATGACAGACCTTAGTATGGTACTTTTATGGATGGTTAGTGGAATTCAAATACTTAATTTGAAAGTCTGAGAATCTTTCGATACTATCACAATTATTGTCTTTGTATCGTTCATCATTTCAGCCTTGAATAAGATATTCACGTTTGCTTGACATTAACAACAGGGGTGTTGGAATTGATAGCCATCTAAGTAAGATTTGTAATATAGTCCGCGCATCTCTGTTCTTTGGAGAGCATCCATATTTTTTAATTAGCTCATAGAGTTTTTGGCAGTATGTATCAAATTATTTTTCTTTGAATTCCATAACCCAAAATATACCATAGATGTGGCTCAGAAACTGCTCAAAAACAGAATTTCTTTTTTTAAAAGTGCGACAGTTAGAGCTTTCATTCGGAATGGAGCATTTAGGCAAAGAACTAGGCCATTATACGGCTCTTATGTTCCATTATATTTTTTTTTTTTTTTTATAATTTACGCGCGCCTAAAGGGTTAGATACCCTTTTACTGATGCCTGGGCGCGGGCCGAAAGATAGAAGGAGGAGAAAGGAAAATTGTTTTTGTAGTGGTTTGAAACTCAGGTGTGTTTGGTTTTTATGTTTGCTCTCCAGGGGTGGGAGTCCGAATAGGACGGAGAGTTTTTTCTTCACTCAGAGTGGATTCGAGGTATATCACAGTATTTTTCTTTTTCTGTGCTTGAAACTCTACAACAGCCAAATCTACGTGTCAGTGTTATGCCTTCACACGCAGAATTTTTCTGTCTGAGTTCCAATTACACAATGAAAAACTGACTTGCCATGGGCAGGATTCGAACCTGGACCCTCCGAGTGAGAAGCGTTTGCTACTACCACTACACCAAGGCCACCATGGGTGACGAAGTATCTACAGCATCTAGTCTCTATAGCGTAATGCAAACCAAAGCCGGACAATCGCAGAAAAATTGTCCTAGAGTGTCGTCATCACTCTCACAGCAAGCGTTGCCAGAGGTTATTTCACTTATGCCCAGAAACACTCAGGGTTGGTTGGTCAAAGGTTGCTGAATTTTCGGAGATGCCCGGAAGTTTTCGTGTGGTCTTTTCGCTACCTGAGCAGCTTTGTCAAGAATTGTCAAGGAAAGCTCGTAATGAGGGAACAGAAAGTTCTCAAAACTATTTCAGTTCCTGAAAAGTCTTTCACTACGCTTTACAAAGGAAGTTGTTTGTTGATATCTTTTCGTAAGATCACAGTCCTTCCAACTGCGTTGTTGTGTTTTCGAACTAACTTGGTAGTGAGAGGGTTTATTAGATCTGGCCTATCGCTTCATTGGTAAATACTTTGCCTACTCCATCTATTCTTCATATCATTGGCACCAAAATTGCTTATGATAAGAAAACAGATAGAAAACATTGACAAATATCGAAATACATTCTCTTCCTGACTTAGACCTTGACCGAAGCCTAATCACTTTTTTTTTTCTGGCGAAACAGATCACTCAGGTAAAGAACCAGTCCATTGTACCCTCGTAAGTTCCTTTTAATGGATTTCTTTCAGTTTTTCGAGGAGAGATTAGTAGGCGCTTCAGTGATAAAGTTCCTACAGTACCAGCCTGACATTCAGAGAGGTAGTGCTCCACGGTGTTGTCAGGATGTTGTGCCTGCGCTGACTTCTTAGAGGCGTCGGAAAGAATTCGTTTGCAACCTGGAGAGTTATGCCATCTGCAGTTGTCCTCATATGGAGCCCAACTGCCTTAACCGAAGACGCAGTCAGACCTAACGTAGGTTCGGGTCCTGAAAAAGTTTCTCTGAACCTTGCCTAGGAAGTTCATCGGCGATTTCACTCTCCATTCTGACCTGGGACCCAGACAAGACTCAGTAAATTCAGTCTTCCGACTGGGTTCAGTGATGTCTTCTGTTCTCGAACTAGTTTGGAAGTCGTAAGTGGATTCGGAGAACTACAGATACAAATGCTTCGACTCTTCAACCGATTCTTCACAATATAGTTTGTCGCCATCAATTTTGCTGTACGAAGGCTTTTAGGATATTTACATTCCATTAATTATTACATTCATTATGATAAAAATAAACGTTTATGGTAATGTGGAGAGCAAGAGTAATCTTCATATCTTCGACTTGACTCTAGGTCTACTAGCAATAATTTGAAGATGTAATCACAATTATTTTCCTTTGGCTTTTTATATGTGAATTAGGCTACCAAGATTTTGCTTACGCGTTATTGAATATTTTACTTCCAATTCAATCTACTCTCCAGAATACGAGTAGTTCTATGAAATGTTACTGAAATCTAATTAGATTTCGAATAGAGTGAGTGACGCTATAGAAGGCGCCATTCACGTATATTCAAAGATGAAGAGCACTAATTAGGTTTTATCTGGGTTAACACACAGACAGCTCTTTTAAGTCCAGTTAAAGAGGTTATGTATATATTTTCGAGTTAGCTCTCTAAAAATGGCCAGATAATACGGTGCAATTCCATCTGCCCTATTGAGAATGATGACAGGCTGATACGTCAAAAGTTGTTGGGGTCAACATGAGGGCTACGATTATGGAATCTCCAAATACAATACTATTGCGCTTGAATTTGTGTAAGCCCTCCATTCGAAGGTTGTTATCAAAATTTACTCGTGCGGTCAACCTAGCTGTATGGTAAGTTGTGAGGTATTGGACCGCGCGGTGAAGGTAAAAACACGGAAATGGCCCTACATGAAGTTGTCAGCACAATTGGAAAAAAGTCTGTAGCACGAGGGGCACACATTAGCAGTCAACCTTGTAATCGAAGGAGCCTTCAACAGTGTCGATATTCCCGCTTTAAGTAGAAACTTTGGAAATGCTGGAATGATAACCTGTATGCTCTGCAACAGGAACATCAATGCAACACTAGGTAACATTGTATAGAGTGATACCACCTCATCTGTGGAATATATTTGTTACTGAAATACTTCTGAATCTACAGAGCTTGTAAAGTAAACACATAAAAGGATAATGCCACTATTTGACCTTCATTCCATTTGATGGGATAACCCTCCGACTGTCCAACTGTGCTAAATACCTGGGTATCGTACTAGGTGTATAGTAAACTGAGTTGAAAGCTCAATGTTGAAGAACGTGTAAAGAAAGCAACGATCGTCTTCTACGCTTGCAGCTGTATATTTGGGAGCAAATAGATACCTAGTCCCAAGACTACATTTGGATATACGCGGCTATCGCCAGTCCCATCTTAACCTACGGTAACCAACGGCGTAACTTGAAAATATGCTTTTTTTCTTACCCTTATATCTATTCATGCAAGAATTTGCAGCGAAAAGCGCTCTGAGATTGAAGTCAGCTCAACATGTGGAAACTAAACCCAAAAGTCCACGCTTTATCCCATACAAGTGAACTGGATTTATACTCCAATACGGACTACATAATATCCCATCACGACTTTGAAACACCATTAGCCTGCATTTGCCCCAAGTGGAGAGGAATGGAACAGCAACCAAATGGTAGAAGATGCATCAGAGATGGAGATAGAAACCGGGATCGGAATCTTCTCCGAATAATGTGTAAGAAAAGTTTGAAGAAGAAACAAAAAAAAGGCAACAAATGCGAGCGTTATAATCCGTTTAATGAGTGCCGCTTCTCAGTTGGCAGATCTTTTATACACTTGTTATATACAAAAATGAGTGAGTGTTCTCAGACCGTTCACCTGATCGGATGATCGAACACACATAGGCAATTACAGCTAGTTAATTGAGTTACAATATGCCTCCAATATGCAAAACAGTTGTGCACAAAAGTGCTCGTCTCAAATTTCCCTACAAATGGAACTTACGATGCTCACGTCGCCTACCGGACTAAAACAGTCTCTTCCATGCTGAGATATTGGCTGTAGTAGAAGCAGCCAGACTTGAGGATATTACTATTTTTGTTGATAGCCAGGCTGCCATTAAGGCCATCATCGCGGCAGCCGACATTAAACCGAGGCTTGTGAAGCGCTGTCGTAAAAAGCTTGAGGCTCTTTGCGTTCAGCATATGGTTGCGCTCCGCTGGGTCCCTAGCCACAAAGGAGTGGTACGCAATGAACATGCAGACGAGCTATCTCGTCCCGGAAAGGGAACCGGCATATCAAAGCATCAAACCTCCTCTCTGCACTCTGAGAATTATGGCCGTAACTCAGCAAATCCAGAACAAGTATGATTCTCTTGAATAGCAAAGTTGAACTATCTATACTTGTTGGATTGTTCACAGGCCATAGCCTTCACTTTTTGTGCCACTGTCTCAGCCTCAGTAATTTAAGACAAGGATGTTTAGAAATTTATTACTCCCACGACATCACTGAACTATATGCTGCTTCACTTACATCTCTTTTAGATGACTTAGACCCCTCAAGCACCAAACGGCAACCAACGCGCAACGGAAAGCAGAAACCAGTACTAGGAACCGCGATCAAATTCCCGTCCCCTTCCAATTCTCCCACACAGGCATCACAATGGGTCTACATAGATTTAAGTGTGATGAAGTATAGAATGGACTTGGCTCCAGATACCTTATCAACCCGCTAGCCTAACTTAACATGAGGTCTTCTTCCTGTTTTTGGTATAAAAACAGCGTTGACCTCCGTCCGATATCCTCAGACGTGCACCAGGTATAAATATATCGGGGGTTTTTCTGGTCTCGACAGGAAAGATGCCGTCTGATCTTGGGGACTTAAACAGATTGAAGCTGCTTACACCCTTTTCGTTCTGAAAGCTTAAACCTTAAACCAGCGGCATTTTTTTACTCTTAGGGAGTAACATAGATGATATCTCCATAACAAATCGTGAGTACTAACTTACTTTTATTATCGATCCCTCTGCAGTCTAGGAAGGAGTAGTTATTTTCTTCATCTAGATCGATCCCCAGGCGGCTGGCTATTATGCTGAGGTGCGCTTTTCATCTTTTATAGGTATTTCTAATTTAAAATCAAACTCGCTTTTTGTAGAAGCAATGCATGGTATGCGAGCTCGGTATCGGGGTGAAGCTGTGGTTGTATATATAAATTGACTTATTTATCAAGTAATACTATTATTTTAGTGCATTCATGTAAAATTTCATATAAATGTGATTATTAATTCGCGTTTTATCTCTAGTTAAACCGAATCATAATAGCAACTGAGACGATGATGGTGAAAATTGAGCATCGCGCTGTAATTAAATTTCTCACTAAGCAAGGAAAAAGTCAAAAAACTATTCATGAAGAGATGGTGGCTGTTTACCAGGGTTCCGCACCTTCATTATCAACTGTGCAGAAGTGGTCAAGTGAGTTCAAGAGAGGCAGAGAGAGCATTGAAGACGACCGGCGCCCCGGCTACTGCTTGTACGGGAGAAAGCATCAAAGAAGTCGAAAAACTTGTTCTTGAGGATGCCCGAATAAAGGTGAAAATGATGGCAGAGATCACCAAGCTTTCAATTGGTACCATTCACACCATTCTTCATGACCATCTTAACCTTTCAAAGGTCAGTGCAAAGTTGGTGCCACGAATGCTCACAGCGCCTCAGAAAAAAGTGAGAATCGCATGCTGTAGAGAGCTTTTGGAGATGTGTAGTGAGAACGCGGACGGTGTTATGGATCGAACTGTTACTGGGGACGAAACATGGGTCCACCACTATGACCCTGAAAGCAAACAAGAGTCCATGCAGTGGCATAAAAAAGGAACAGACCCCCCGAAGATGTTCAAAGTCACTCCGTCTGCCGCGAAGCTCATGGCCACAGTTTTTTGGGACTCAAAGGGAATCTTGCTCATTGAGTACAAAAAAAAAGGTGAAACCATCAACGTCACATCCTACGCTTCCACTTTGCATAATTTGCGGGAGGAAATTAAAAAGAAAAGACGGGGTAAACTCGCAGCGGGTGTGTTGCTTCTTCATGACAACGCTCCTGTTCATACGGCGCGAGTTTGCAAGGCTGCTGCTCGAAATTGTGGTTTCGAAGAAATCCAACACCCACCCTATAGTCCAGACCTTGCCCCTAGTGATTATTTCCTGTTTCCGGATTTGAAAAAATGTCTTCGTGGAAAAAGATTTTCGGATGATGAAGAAATCAAGTCGGCAATAAATGGGTATTTTGCAGAGAAAGAGGAAATTTATTTTTTTGAGGGTTTAAAAAAGCTTATCTCAAGAGTAACAAATGCATTGATGTTAGGGGAGATTATATTGAAAAATAAAAACAATTTAAATTGAATTCGCATTTTCCTTCATATCGATACCGAGAATATATTGAACGCCCCTCGTAGGTACGTAATTTTTTTGGACTTCGTTGACTGTAGTTCAAAGACATCAATGCCAAAAAGAGAAGAGAAAAGAACAGCGGATTATCGGGAGGACAACATCATCAAGTCGGACAGAAGGTTACATTAAGCAGCTTTCACTTTCATGTATTCAAGGCGGTTTTCCACTTTGCTTCCCGCTATTAAACTCTGAAAGTCACACCTCTTCAAAAATCAAAAATCTCATTTTTTGGATTGAGAAAGCAACTGATTACTAAGGACTTTTTATGAAAATATGCCAAATGTCTGCCTCGGCTTTGCCCATAAATAATTATTCCTTTGATGAAATTTTTCATCACGTTTTCGAATAATTCCGGCTGTATTTCGCGAATAACAGCTCTGATATTTTCTTTTAGTGCATGAGTGCTTGGTGATGCATTAGGGCTTTAACATAGCTTCAAAAGAAAAAGTTGATCTTGCCAGGTGAATACGATTTGGAATCGTCACATCATTAATCTGTCCGAGACGTTCAAATTTGTTGATTAAGTTCACTATAGATGTGCGAGAAGGCGCCTGAGGATGACCGAAAACAGTACGAACTTTATAACACGTTTCCGCGATACTTCCACTGTGTTTGTAGTGAATTTTCACTATTTCAACACGTTGTGCTAGTGGGTATCAATCCATACTTCATAACCTCCTAGTTTTTGATTGTCAAAAGTTTCGTGGTTGAGGTCTAAGTCCACTCTGAACAGCCTTGTAAGTAAACAAGTTAACACTGTAAAGGTCGTGTTTGGAGAATGAAATACACTTGACCCAACACGAGGTTCTTTGCTTTATTTCCGAGGAGGATTGTGTACCAGGAAATTACCCTTTTTAAAGGAGTTCATTAGAGACATTTTAGTGTTGTAAAAACGAAACATGGTCCCACACTTCTTCAAGAAAGTTATGAAGGTCTTGTAAACTGAGTTGTCGGTCAATTATCTTCTTTTTGTCCTAAAATAGGGCAAAGATAACATTTTTAACCGTTATTACGAGTATATCTTAACACTTTTCCTTGTGTTGGAATTAAATCTAATTTCGAGAGGTCCGTCCTTTTTGGTTTCAAAATCTTTTAATGACAAATCATCTATCTGAGTGTGCTTGTATATATGTACCTATGTTTTAAATGTGTGTCTCTTTGCTTTATCTCATCAGTGTTTTCCTCCAAACTCTATGTGTGCATTATTGGTTTTGTAAACATATTTTATTTTTTGTTTTATTTTTTTTGCCATAGATGTGTGATGTTTTGATTGTGGTAGACATTTACATTTTTTTTTCTTTTGATACTTGGCATGTTTTTGGTTTATTCTAAATAGTCCTTCCAGCTGTAAATGTTCGCAAAAAAAAGAAAACAGTTCCCGACAATCCACAGACGACACATCTGTACACAAATACCCAGTAATTAAAAATTCAGTCGCTCGTCTTGTTGTTGTAGTAAAAATAATCCTTAAAAAGGACGCCAAATATAATGAACCCAAACAAAATAGAAATTGAAAACTACCTAAAGGCACAAAATCTAAAACAAAACAGTAAAGACAAGGAAACTAAACCCTCCAACACAACACACACAAAATCAGCAAAATGAAGAAAAAAGGATATCCAGGAAGTCGTACGGATACACAATAAATCTGGGCTGTGAAAATGCGAATTTTCTCAGCTAACCCAACGCAAGGATCTTGATTGATACCTTCCAACACATATGTATATATCTACACACGTACATAAGTATCATACGTCAAACATTCATTCATTTACTCATTTATTCACATTTTGTCGGCGATAACATGCGTTTATGGGACTCAAGTGAGACAGGCGAAATGGAGAAAATGAAAAGTTTTGTGGCTGCTAAATCACCCTTAGGGGCATTATACTCATACACAACAAAAAGTTACGCAGCATATACACCAAAATCAACACAGACACATTGACATATATGGAGGGAGGAAAAACCAAAGTAAAACCAAGACGTCGTGGTATAAAAATAAATCCCCAAATGTTCGTGGGGTATACGATTGCCGACACACCACCAAAGTTCCATTACCACCGGAAACCAATTGAAATCCGGTTCACTAAAGAAACTTCCATTTTTATTGTATTGCTGCAATTTATGTATGTGTATGCTTTTATGACCAAATGTTGCCAAAGGATACACCGCCGAATAGATTGTTGGATACTCTATGCCTCCGTTTATGGCTACGAATGGTGGCAAGAGCAGAAAAGAAGTCTACCTATTGTTTTATTTTTATGACACATGTGATAGCTCTTTAAACGGGGTGAAAAAAACTCCACCCAATTGTCTTACACTATGACCTTTGGCTTGTGTGGAGAGTAACCAATCGGACTCACGAGAGATTTTCTTTAGTATTAGTTCTCTCATATTTGTACAATACATCGGTATCAAGCCACAACCCGCCTCCATAAATGTCTGGTTGTTTGTAGTGATTAGGATTGCAAACCGTCTTACCGATTCGAATCGGACTCCAATTTTTGTGTAAAGAATTTGTTTTCGAATATTTTGAAGCCCGTAGTATAAAAATTGTTGGGGCAGCTCACGAACTATTTGTCTGATCGCGCAATGCTTTTCGAAATTCCTATTTTACTCAGACATATTAGAGGAAACTACAAATGACGGATCTATTTAACCGAGTTGCGATCTGGAATTGACTGTCCCCTACATCAGTAAACATCGAAGCAAGACTAATGCATCAACATCGACTGTTGTTTTTGTCGACCTTTGGTGATCGTTAATTACCGCAGATGATGGCTGGTGATCGCACTTACTTTTTTTTTTGGGAACTTTGGAGTTAATATGTGCCTGCAGTCGAGAGTCATGATCTTGGATAATTCTTAATTTTTATTGAATATTAAGTGTCTTAGATGATCATTGATACTCGTTGGAGGACAATAGTGATCGTTACTGATCATTCTTTCTCGTCCTAAATTATTGGTGGTCTTTGATGATCACTGGTTGTTGCTGTCGATCGGTGATAGTTTTTGGTAGTCGCATCTGATGGTGATCACTCCTTTCTCTTTTAATTGTCGTATGTCACTAGTGGACATAGTCGTTGTTGTTCCTGATAGTGATCATTGGTTGGAGAAAAAAGGTGTAATTAATAAGGATAACCAACAGCTAGTGACTCTGTTAAGAATAAAAAATGGAAATCGCCGATCTGTGCTGCCTAAATAACATGTCTTCCTTCCTAGAATTTCTGGGCGCCAACTTCTTAATATAGAACGATCTAGAACATGACAACATACGAAGTTTATTTAAACAGTTTTGGTACTGGTTTAAATGAAAACTAAGAAAGAGGAAA
Source organism: Volucella bombylans (assembly GCA_949129095.1). Taxonomy (NCBI): domain Eukaryota; kingdom Metazoa; phylum Arthropoda; class Insecta; order Diptera; family Syrphidae; genus Volucella; species Volucella bombylans. Next base: position 103,110,216 of record OX422140.1, read on the forward strand.
GTTTCAACATTGTTGAATATAGTCCCCATATAAAATTGTTTCCCCCTAATAGAAGATCGTCGAAAAATCTACTTCTGGATAGTGTCGCAGCACCCTCTTCACATTTTGTTTAATAGCCCCCACATCATCAAAACGCTTTCCTTTCATGACAGTCTTCAGCCTAGGCAGTACCAAAAAATCGTCCGGGGTAAGATCCAGGGAGTATGGTGGGTGATTGATCACAGAAATTGATTGTTTATTCCGAAACCGGGTTACCCACAACGACGTATGCACTGGAGCATTTTCGTGAAGTAACAACAAGTCGCCCGTACCATACGCCGTATCTGTATCATTCACTATAATTAAGTTGCTCAGACAATATTTTGAACGTGGCTCGTGGATTAAAAGACGGAGTTCACTTCACGCGTTCATTATTTTTGTTCGAAATGGAAATGGAGGGGTACCCTTCTCTTGGATCTTCTTCCAATCATCACAACAAATTGTAATGGCAACAAAACGTAATAGCGCTACTTGTGCATTTTATATAAAATAAATCCCGGATATGTTTTAATAAACTGTGTAATGCATCTTAAGCCAACAGTCAGAACCTGTGATGGATTCCGTAGTGTGGGATAATAACCAGAATTTGTGATGCATTCATTTTCACTCAACTTACAGCCAAACTCCCCATTTCGATATCACCAATATCGTCAGAATAATTACAAAACCAAAAAAAGTCAAATTATAAAAAGTGTAGGTCGAAGAATGGACCCCTAACGTATACCATGAATTAAAGCAGAATTTTTAACGCATTTATTGCTATTATACGAGTACAAACTATCAACTTGCTTGGCAAAATAAGTATAGTACTACTACCATCAGCAAAAATTCAAAAACTAGAAAAAAAATTACTAATTATAAAATTTTAGGTCGAAGAATGAACTCTTGAGGTATACCATCACTGAATCAAACTCAAATCATCTTCACTTTATTAGGTTTCCCCTTTTCCTCCAACCCCTTCTCACTTCTTTTTAGATTTTTTAAGGACCCTATCCAAATGCATACAAAAAAGCACACACGTAGACACATTCAATAAGAAAGTCCTAAAATTGACAGAGAAAAAAAAGAAAGAAAATTACTTAATAGTAAAGCCAAGTCACACTGTGGAACGTAATTTTTTTATGTGTCTTTTCTAGGATGGACAACGAGGACATTTAGAAGGTCTAGCTTCGGTGTACTGTGAACTTCTAATGGCTCCCTTCGGTGATATATTGAGTGCTTTAGAAAATGCCAGGCAAGCAGCATGGGCGGAACGAAGTCCACAAAATCCTGCGGGTATTGGTACAACGCGAGGTCATCGCGGTCATTCTAGCCAGGGTGGCCTGCCAAATAGTCATAGTCAGCCAATTTATGTGCCAGGAAAATATTCGGTATGTATTTAACCTAAGCTCTTAGTAGGTACACCTTAGCTGCTTTTGCATGTCCTTTTAGTATTTTTTTTTTTTTTTAAGTATATTCTCTAGTACCTTTTTCTTCCTTTTTCTTCTCCTACTTCTCCTTTAACTTCATATTGTGCATCCTTGGGAATAAGAGCAGTGGGGTTTTGCAAAAAAAAATGTAAATAAATAAATTAATCTTTCTCACTGTACAAGTACTTCCAAGGTGTTATTCCTTTTCTGTTGTCACAAAAATGAAATAAAATAGAAAAAAAAAAGAAAAACGTGGAAAAAGAAGGAGAAAACACCGAAAACACCTCAAAACAATTGCCATTTAGTGAAGCCTCACCACTTTTATCCGGGGCCCCAAAAGAAAAATCCTTAATGCTGTTTACTCCCAAGTGGTTGGGAAATTATCCTTTAACCCTGTAGCTATCCCGAGAGCTGCGCAAACAAACAGACCGAAAAGTAAAAAAGAAATAGTTTTTTGACTCCTTTTCAGTTCCCTTACTTGAGTCGTTAGGGTTTTGTTTTTTTTTCTTTTTTTTTTCTTGCGGTTCAATTTCTTATTTTGCACCTTTTACCGTGCTTTATGCCTTGCTTCCTTCGTATCCACTACACCGTCGGAAACCATTTTTGAGGAATGTTTTCTTGCTTTTCTACTCTCCACACACCCTTTGGTGTTTTGCATGTTTGTTTTTTATTTGGGTACTTTGTTTGCATGTCCTTTTTTACGGAGTAGCATGGGGTTGAAAACGTAAAAAATAAAAAAAAATAAAAAACTAAAGGAGGTAATTAAATTTTGTGAAAATTAATATTGCTTTTTTCTTTCGTATTTTTGACGTCCGCCATTGTACAGCCTTCAAGTTGTCTTTCGGACAAAGAAGAAGATGAAATTTATGGTTTTGGTTATGGAGTGTTTGCACCTCGTGTGGCCAGGGGTGCTCTGCAGCTACAACATCAAATGATGCAACAGCAGCAGCAACAACAACAGCAACAACAACTTTTACCATTAGTACCACCAACGCAACAACAGCAGCTACAAGCGGCACAGCAACAATTACAGCCAGGACAGCCACCACTGCCTAATTCAGCGAATTTAAATTTAGTCCAGCAAAGGTGAGTTGGAAGATTTTTTTCTAATTCTTTTTTTTTTCTTAAAGCTGTCGGAAATGTTGAGTTGTGCTAACATGTTTCTTTTTTCTTTTATCCAATTTCAGTTGCTTAAGTCCGAGGTCAGCGTATTTTTATGAATTTCCCCCAACAAGTGGTAAGTGATTGTTCCTAGTCTAAAAAATTTAAATAGCAACCGCATCTGTAGGGCTGTCAAGTGCCAAGGCTGTACTACTCGTACATCAACAATTTTTATTTTCAAATTAGCGGTAATGGGAAGCAACATTTTCCGATAATCTTAATTAAAATATTCGCATAGGGATGTCTTTAAACGGCAGCTTTTTGAACTTATCGTTTGTCAAATCTATCTAAATAGAGGACTTCAGGCCAAGCTGCTGATTTGCGGTTGAAATATTACGTATGTGTATACGGAAGGTATCATTATCTAGCCGCCCATTACCGGGAAAGAGTTCTCCCTATTATTTATTTTGCAGCTTAAAATAATTATGCATTACAATAGCAACCATTAGCTTATCATGGAGAGATCCCCTAATAGAGGATCGGCACTGCAGCTTGCTTCTAATATCGATAACTTTAAATGGCTCATGGAAGTTATAGCATGCTAGCGCTGAAGTAACAAGTCACGTCATTCAGTTAGCGCTGGAACTTTACGTTGCTCAATATAAACCATCTATTGACGATTTGCAATGTTGCACCGTGCTGCAGGGAGAGCTCTTCAAATATACCACGTATTCACACCAAAGAGAGATAGTTGGTAGGTGACCGAATAGCTTTAAATACTGTTGCTAAGCTTTTTAGTCAACTTTGAGGCTGGATCATTATGTCCGTAACTTTTTGTATTTCCGTCATTGTAACTTAAAAGGCAACACTGCTTCCGTCAACCACCCTTGGTCTATAGGCTACTGTCGAAGTTTGACCAAGCTGACTCATTTAGTTTTATGTGACAATATTGAAAGACAAGCGCGTGCATTTTGACGAAACTGGAAACAAGTAAATTTCGTGTGATAACTTCGAAGGAGTGCTTGGCCTTGTACAACCGTAATTGGAACAAGTTTTTGCGTTTTTTCATAACCGTGGAAGAAACTACATATGACACACTGGAGGCCAAGAGGCAGTGAAACATTGGGTTCCTGATGATAGTTCGGCGCCGGAGAAGGCCAAATAAGGTCTATCGCCGAACAAGGTCATGGTGATAGTTTTTTTTTTTTTTGATGTACGCAATATTCGTATCGATTACCTTTAAGAGAAAAAAAAGCATCTAACGGCGAACAGTATGCAAACTTACTGTGTTAGTTCAACGACGATCTGAAGGGAAAACGACATCATTTGACTAAGAAGGAATCGATTTTCCATCAAGACAACGCGCGATTGTATATATCCCTTGACGAAATATCATAAATTTGGCTACAAATTGATCCATCATGCCAGATTTAGCATCCAGTGACCTTCGCTGTTTTCAAAGTTGAACATATGCTTCGGCGAAGAGATTTGGCTCAATCAATCGCTTATTTTGCGCACCTTGGCAAATCCTATTATTTTGAAAGGATCAACCAATTGCAGAAACCTTGAACGATGTGTATTGATCTCGAGAGAGACTATCTTTCATTCAAAAAATCCCAGATTCACCCCCTTTATTTCATTACTTTGAATAATCATGGACAGTAATTGGCTAAACCTGCTCACCCGTCACCTCTTGATTTTGATCCTGAAAAAAATATATATCTAAGTCGTGGCAATGTAAAGAAAAAATTTATTTTGTTTTAAGTTTCGCTGTCTCCATTACACGTCTGTCACTTCTGTTTGTTTACGTCAAGGTGGTTGGGGTCCTTTTTCAATTCAATTCTCATTCACTTAACATGTTCAAGACATCTGACACTTCTTATAAATCCTATGCCACTTCCTCAGCTCTCAATTGTATTTGCTTACTCCCAACTCCATTTATGCAAACGGGACCAAATACCTTTTGGAGAAATTTCATCTCGAATCAGACAGCGGGACTGACGCAATAAGGGTCAATGAGTCGTAGTTGCTCGTCTGAGGGACTTACTTCTCACTTAACTTCTTACTACAGTGAAACAGTTATTGGCAAAAATGATTTTGCGTTTAATTTTAGCTATTTTGTCTTTATTTGAGTTCGCAGTGGGGCCCAAGTAGACAATGTCCGACAATGTCTCCTCAAATTCAGTGTAAGTGAACACTTGTCTGAGCCTGGAAACTGCTAGAATTTGCTAGAATGACAACAATTTACACGTAGCGTTCACTATGGATGACGATTTTATGTAAAATGCATAGATAGTTCAGCTCTGCTTGTCAAAAGAATCGTACTTTTTCTGGATTTGCTGAGTTTGGGTGATAATTGTTTTGGTGTTTCACCGGTTGTAAGGTTTTTCCATCGTTTAAAGGCTTTTATTTGTATTACCAGAGTCTAGAGTGGAGTGGTTGAGCTAGTTGATCTGCATGTTCATTGACTGCTACTCCGTTGTGGACAGGGACTCAGCAGAGCGTAACTTTATCCAAAGAGCCTTAAGCTCTTCACGACCGCCCTTCATATTCCTCAGTTTAATGTCGACTGCCGCGATGACCTTAATGGCATCCTGGCTATCAATAAATATTTTAATATTCTCATGTAATATTGCCCTTATTGTCGCAAGTTTGACTGCTTCTGGTGCCAATATCTCAGTCTGGAAGACACTGCTGTAGTCCGGCAGGCGACGTGATACTCGTAAATTCAAATGTTCTCCTTCTTCGATCCATCCGTGAAAATGGATATCGAGTCTTCTACCATTTGGTTCCTGTCTCATTCCTCGGGGCATTATACAGGGTGTCCCAGTTTAGGTTTTCGTCCCGATAGCTGAAGATTTCTGAAGTTATGGCAAACAAAAAAATTTATAGCAGGCTGTCTATTTTCACCCCCCTCCAAGTTATAGGTCATTAAAGTGCGGAACCTCTGATTTTGAGGTAAAACTTCTTAAAAGGCCGTAGCTTTCTAACGGATTCAGCTTAAGAAACCATTGTGCATATTTTTGAAAGAATATTTCAGTGTGCATAAAATACTAAAATTATGGCATTTTAAACCTAACATTGTGAAAAATCTTTGGACCAATATCACCAGAAAAGTGCGTTTATCTTGAAATTTTCAACTTTTAGATTAGCTTTTTTTATAAAAACTTTTGTCTTCTCTTCATTATCTACGATTTTTATGTATGACTTTTCCACCTGCTATAAGAACAACGGAAGTTATTGCAAACCACTATTTTATTCAGGCAAATGGGTCACAAAAGTGAGGGGTGCTCCTAAATACAGTGTTACTTAGTGCTGCATTCATGTTCCTGTTCGGTTCGTTAATGCAGGATGAACTCCCGCATTTTCTACTTACCACCTTGATCAAACGCTATTCACTTGCCTGCCTGATGTATGGATTGCGTGTCGTACTAATAAACCCACGTCTCGTCTCCAGTAATGATCGTTTTGATGAATGTGGGATCGGATTCAGCCTCGCAAATCATCTCTCTTGCGACGTCAACACGGTCACTTTTTTGCATGAAATTGAGGTCTTTTGGCACCAACTTTGCTGCTACACGACGGAAGCCCAACTTTTTACCCAAACTGTCTTGGACGGATGCATAGGCAATGTTCAAGTCCTCCACTATCTCCCTGATGGTTAATTTGCGGTTATTGACCCACATTTCTTTTACTCCATCAATGTTTTCGTCGGTTTTCGATGTCGACGGTCTGCCACTGCGTTCATCATCTTCGATTGACTCACGATCACTTTTGAACCGCTCGTGCCACTGGTAAACGACCGTTTTCTTTAGAGAATCGTTACCGAAACACTTTTCCAACATTTCCAACGTTCGCGCACCATTAAATCCGTTTTTTACCCAAAATTTAATACAAGTTCGTTGTTGCAGATTTAAATCCATTTCTAAAATTGTAAAAAATTGTCAACACACATAGAGATAGATATACTCTTGGCTACGTAACTTTTGCAAATGTCAAGCTATGACGCTAAGATTTAGAGGGAATGTCAACAACAGATTTACCAACTTAAAAAAAAAGGACTCAAATCGTAACAATAAGAGCGCCACACGCTTATTCCGGGAACCTTTTGATCAAGGTGGTATAGCGGGAATGTTGACATTATTCATGCTGATTTGAGACTAAGTCTTCTGGGTGCACCTTACTTTGAATATGAGTGTCAAGCTGTTTTTCCAAACCTTTTTAAATGAACGATGTTAAACTGATGGGCCTGAAGTCTTTTGGATGGTGGGGATGAATACTACCTTTATTTCATTCCAACATTTTGGCACATGTCAATACTTAATGCTGCTGAATAGTCTTTTTAGGATCAGTATCACAGCCTTCACAGTTTCCTTTTTTGCAAGCTGCAATATTTATTCCGTAATGAGGGCTCTACAAGTACATAAGGTTCAGTTTGAAGCTGTGAATTATCCGTTTACGTAGTTGTTGAGGTCAGGTCTTTGGTAAGCGAAAAACACAAAAAGAGATTACACTGTAATAAAAATATGGACTGCACCAAAACTATTTTTAGTAACAAACTTCATTTGTTTTTTAAGCAGTGCTTTGAGGCGTGTGTGGACGTCTTCCAACGAACAGTGAAACATCCGGCAAAGGTGCATATTTTGTGCGATGGGGTTCTGAAAATATGTGGCTCTCACCTATCTTGATGCTTGCTGGATTTTCCATCTGCACTAATAAGTATTGTTGGCATCCGCTAAAATGCTGTTCCGACGTAGAACCCGCGACCAAAATCACTGGAAGAGTTTTGCTTTCAAAACGGCTAAGAATGTCTTCATCCACCTTCGCAGACGTTAAATTTCTGCGCCATAATTAAGGACTAGGATGATGAGAGTCTAATATAGAGTCTCCTAAAAATATTTCTTGACATTTACCTTCTTAGAAGAAACAGCAATTGGCAATGGTAATTCATCGTTTGAGTTCTGTCGTGATATGAATATTTGGTCAATTGCGGACTGAAAGATCATATATAAATAGCTTCAGGCGTTCCTACAAGAAGCGGGATAAGATTTTATATGCGATTTCAATGAAACTGATGCTATATAGTTGGCGCTGTGAAGTGGGATCGGGCAAACTCAGCTATAGTACCATTCTTCAGATATGCTCTCTGCTGACCAAATCTTTTAAATATGTTGGTGTATACTCAAGCTATCTTCAACTGCTTTAAATAGCTCGGCAGATAGGCCGGCAAGTCCAACAGCCTTGTTGTTCTTAGGCTTGAATACTGCTATCCTCACTTCATTTTGGTCGAGTGGACAGATCTATTGAATGGTTAATTCTGCCTGACAGAAGTGGTTTTTCCATATCTGCAGAACCGACTGTGAATCTACAACTGTGTTATGTTTCCTTGTTCATCTCTACAGGCCTCTGATTGGGTCTCGACACGTTCTTTTTACTTTTTGGTAATACTTTCGCGTTTTGTTGTGATTACAATCGTTCAATGTTAAATGTCTTCACAATATTTCTTTGCTGTTGGGGTTCAAATTCAATTCTGAACAAATTTTGGTGTGCCGCAGGGTTCTGTTATAGTGCGGACACCCTTTTTAATTGTATATTAATGATTTAACACACTGACACTTCTAATCCAGTATACGGTATTTCTTTGACGATAGTACTCTCTTCTTTTCATATCCTATCTTCACAGGTTCACGTCGCGAGTCTTCGCCTCTAAAATATAAACATCAGCGTATGAGAAATTAACAGCATAAGCCATTGTGGAACCACAAATTAAATTGAATTTAATGTTTTCAAAATAGAATGTTTTTTGCCCTAGATTAAACAAAATTTAACGACCCAACCACCATGCGAGCATGGCAGCAGCGTCATCGAAACTATAAAACTTCATAGAAATTACCACATATTCGATGTTATCAAAAATGTTCTGAAATGTTTAGTCTTCAAGCAATGAAATAAATACTTCGCCTTGAATTGGAATACAATGCCTAGATCTAGCCATAGGTTCAGAAACCCTCTCTGTAGTTGCGACTTTGCGCTCAAAACCATGCGGTGAAACTCATAGGTTATGCCAATGTACTCGTAAGTCAATTGGCACACTTTAAAGCCGACGTAATGTGTTCACAATCCCTCGAGTGAACGCTAATTATAAAAAAGGAATTCTGAAACATTTTAATAAAAGACAGAGGGTTCTGATCCCGTTGCATTTCAGCATTCAGATACTGATTTCAAAATACAATAATTCGATTAATTGGCTACTTTCGACTTGGCAACCCTGGAGATTGCACCAAACTATGCTTACATAAATGTCAATAAAGATTGCATACTTTTAGATTTAATTTCATTTTCAACTAAATCGTTATAGTATTCATTCGAAGTTTTGTTCATTTCAGAAGGACGAGAAACAAAAAAGCGCACAACTCTTGCAAGACTTTTAAAAGGACTTAAGACTGTAAACCGAAGAGATCGAAACAACCACCAAACAGCAGCTCAAGTAAGGGTAAGCGAACAAGCAATTACTCTCTTCTGTCTGTTCCTTGCTTTGGATTTTGCTTTCTTTTTCATTTGTTTTTTTGTTTACTTTTCTTTGTTATTTATCCCTTTGTTTATTGCTTTATCTTTGTACCGTCTTAATGCGATGCTATTAATAAAACGAAAAACAAAGGATCAAGGTATACAACCGACGCGACAAACGTCATAACAAGTACAAAAGAAAACCCTTAACACCTCTGTTGCGAGTGAAAAAAGGTTTCCTTGCCATTGCGAACAGGGTCTTGAGGGCTTTATTTTTATCAATTAACTACACTCGAAGGTGTTACTTAAGGAAGGACACAGAGTTCAGTCATTCCATCCTTGAGATTGCAGTCCTTCCTTCTGTTTTGTGATGTGGATTTAATTGTGAAAAGCTTTTGAATTTTGGAAAGAATTCAACGAAAAACTTAAACTTAACTCAAATCCAGTTTAAGCCTTGAAAGCTACTGAAAAACAGGAATCCAGTACAACCATATATACATGCACATAATTATGTACCCATACATACGAGCATATGTTTTTTTAAATGTTAAAAATCAAAACGAACAGAATTTTGTTTGTCAACTTAAGATAGAAATGCCAAAAGCAAATCGTCGTCACGATAAAACAAGAATTTTTCCTGCTTGGCGGCACTTGGTTTTCCGTTTGCTTGAATTTTCATTTTTAAATTTTTTATTTTTCTAAAAAAAAAATTGAGAAACAAACTTCTTCCTTACCTGATTCGAAAAAGTTCACCAGTTCTCCTTTAGATCTTGAATGAAGTAAAATTTTTTCGCTACTTAAAATAAACAGACGTACTCCTATACTTAAAGTTCATCCGGGTTTCACATTTTAGGTTTACACAAGACCATTCATGTGAGTATATACATGTGTACACTCATGCTGTTCCATAGCACTTCAAGATTAAGATGTATACTCGTATATGCAGATACCAGATTACAAGTTTAAGGCTTTAAGTCTTTAATTAACAGGCACGGTATGGAATACCGTCCTCAAGATTGTGCGAGTGGGCCAAAAATTCCATAAATCGATTAATGCCAACGCCTATTGGTTTTTATCCATACACACCTTGAAATACATAAATCCTCCGTAATACTCATAAACTACATTGAGATGTTCATACATCTTTTGACTGAAGAAAATATGTAACAGATGCTCATACGCTTGATAAGAACCAAGCTGTTCCATAGCACTAACCAAATCTTGACACCTCATACAAAAGGCGTAACCAACTCTTTGCACAACATTTATCTCCAAAAGCCTGTACAACAAGGGGAAACATTGTTGCAAGAAGGTAGCTAGCCATCTTGAACCATCAACTACAAAATTGATAAAATAAGATGCAACATGTAAACGGTGTAAGAAGTAAGAAACTTGTACCGTAAAGAAGGCAAACGGAACGCATAATACGAGAAGAGAACACAGAGTTTTTTTTTGCTCACTGTCGGAATCATAGAACACTTTTGTTGGAATTTTTCAGCCCGCTTCAGTTAAAAAGTGCTACAGTATCTGCACCCACTACATCAGTGCTTAGTAACTGCAGGCTGATTCGAGCGTAGGCGCGATACTCACAGATAAAGTGCTCTGCGACGTCGTCATATATGGTATGTGTAGTTTTTCCCACTGGACTCTAAGAAACGTTCAGTCTGCTGGCAACCAGGAGAGTCATGCCGTCAGCAGTTATTGTCATATGAAACCTAACTTTCAATGGAATCCCTGACCGATGATGCAGGCATTCCTAACGCAGGTTCGGGTCCGGATAAATTATCCTCTGAGCTTTGCCTAGCCATTTCAACAAAAACTCAGTGAATTTAGCCCGCAGATTATGTTGCATTCTCAAACTGGAAGTGGTAAGAGGATTCAGCTCGGTCTTAAGCCCAGCTTAGCTGTCGACAGTAGAGTTCACAATAGAGGTCATAATATAGTTCATTGGACTTAGGATTGCCTTATGAAATCTAACGTTTTCGTCTTTCCAGAAAACACCATCGCGGAATCCTAAATCGGCTTTCGAGCCATACGTGAAAACTCGACTACATTCGATTCCTATCTTAGGTTTTGGCCGAACCAATCATAAAAACCTGGGTACGTATTGTAACAAAGACCATTTTTTTAACGCAAGATGGCCTTTGAAAGTGCGGCCCATGATATAAGTATTAAGTGGAGGGAGATTTATCTGTGCGGGATAGGAAAGCACGGGATAGATCGTTCTTTGAAGTGTTGTAAAAGCAGCAGTGATGTGTGTTCCTAAAAGCTTGTTTCACCAGGGAACCAACGCATACCATGAAATGGGTCTTATCTTATCATAGCCGTGTCAGCCTAAAGGACTAACTTCGGTGACCGAAAGCTCCACAACTTTGATGTTACATATTACTTCAAATAGATTTGCTATTCAGGATGACACCCGAATACTTAGCCTAGTTGGGGAAACTGTTTGAATTTGAACTTGACTACATTTATTAGAACTTTGACTTTTCGTAGTGAAGTTGAACAATAGGTACGTAGTATCGATATGCTAGACCCATATATTGGCCACCTAACATTGAAAATACTCATCTTATAGAGTCAAGCCAAAACAGAAGGACCCCTAGCTTCCAGTGATACTCCAGCTAAACAAATCTTTGAATCACATCAATCTAAACCTGAAGCAGCCAGGAAGAGCACATCTTTGTTTCGTACATCTAGCTACCACCGATGCCAAGTGGATTGGTCAAAGTACTGAAAACTGAAAAAAAGTAATGGACGTCCTTAAAAACCAGATCACTGAAGTAAGCATCTCGGTAGGATGCACTTATCTAATTGGACACAAACTCATTTCACAGATCGTAAACTTCCCGATGGATTAAATGATGAGAAAAATATGTAACTTTACAGACGAATCCAAGTTGGCTCATCGAATCAAAGTAAATATCTTCTTCGATTGATGCTCAGTTGTCTGACTAGTGCGATGTCGCTGTACAGCTTATAGAGTTCGTACGAGCTTTTTTCTGCTCGTAGAGTTCATGAACGGCTCTTGTCCTTTTTTGTAGCGCTGCTTTGTAAACTTTTTGTTTAGCTGAATGTACATGCCGGCATTCTTCATCAAATTAGGAATTTATTTGTGGTAGTCGGGTGAAACCCAGTACATCATTTGCGGCGTCTCTGATGGCGGGTTGGCTGCGTGTTCACTGGTCTTCGGTACTTGATGCTGGCGGCATAAGAGTTGTTGAGAGTTTTCGGAATGTACGTTCGGCTAAGATCATTTGCGGGTTCAGCTTTTCTACGTTATATCTTCTCACAGAGTTCTTCTTTGTTGTGGTACTTAGGAAATCCGCATTCAAACCTCGTGATGATGATCCAAGTTCATGTTGGCTGCTCGGAACGTTCGGACGTACAGAATACTGGAAACATGCCTTACGTCAATCGCAAAATGATCAATTTAATTTACCGTTTGCTGATCCTGTGTATATTGAGATGAGGAAACCGTGTGCTTTCTGTAGTGCTGTTTAGTCCGTTAGGCTATGCTTACTAACTGTCATGTCTTCGGACATTACTCTTACTCGTATGTCTTGTCATGGAGCTCGTAGAATCATTATTTGGCATAGTCTTCCGTGGGTACATGGGCACATATTAGGCTTATGTTAGCGAAATTAGCCTTGATGCAGATTATCATAAAATTCTCGGTCACATATCGGAAGCTCAACACTTCTTTCCTAAGTCTGACGTATATGGCTAATCTACATCCGAATGAGCTGTTTCTTTTCTGTATAGCAATCGCCATAGTATATATCACAGTTTTTATCCTCCTTATGTCAGGCCGACCCTATCGCACTTGCTGGATGTCAGCGAATTCTGCGTGATAGCAGTTAATGGCCTCTGCTATTTGTTCGGCTGCACATTAGAAAAGCCTTAGAATTAGAAACGCTCAGTAATTCGATCAAGAAGTGGATCATGTACTAAGAGCAGCAAAAGTGTGCCCGAGATTTAAAGATCTTCTTTATTGTTGGACTCGATGCTTTACATCCTCTTTAGAAGTGTAAAATTGCCATTCAGTGGAGACTGGTTAACTAAAAAATTGAGTATGAAGCCCAGGAAAGGGTATTCTTAGGTTTCTTAATATCGATTAAAATGAAGAACTGGATTATAAGATGGCGGTACACAGCCGTAGGAAAAACTGTCCTATGTTACTAGAGGTATTTTACAAGTTCAATCCTTGTGAAATAACCACTGCATACGCTAAAAATTCCCTATTCATGTATAGAATCCATTGCATTTGAAACCAACCCTCCCTTGCTAATACTAACCGCTCTTGAGGGTATCCTTGAGCCCCGTTCAGAAGTTCTTTTCTATCTTCCGTCCTTCTCAGGTTGTGGCTAGGTCCCAACTAATTGGTAGCAGCTACGTTTTCTTTACCCATTAAACTCTGGCTTCTATCAGAAATTTTGATGTGGCTGTACAGTTTGCAGTATTCGCCAGCGTTACCAAAACCAACACGAAGAATCTTGCGTTCAAAATTACCAAGAACATCTTCATCTGCCTTCGCTAACGTCCATTCTTCTGCACCATAGAGCTGGGTTGAGGTGATAAAGGTCTTATGTGGAGCCTCCTTAGTGTCCTTATTATTCACCTGGTCTCTAAGGCCAATCAACTTTGGTACTGCGCTCTGTCCGGTTCGTCGATGTTGAGCGTCCCTTCTTATTGAAACCATATGCTTGATATTGCATTCATTCACTTTCTAAACCAATTCTACGATGTACCAATGGCTGCTCGCTACATCTATGAGGTCAACCATCTCGGCAATCAGTTCGTTTTCAGTCATTCACACAATACGGCAGTTCGTCATGGATTATTGTGCGGTGGTGTGGATGGCACCAGCTCCTGTTTTGCTGAGGTCAGGCCAAAGTCACCTCGGTCAACTCGATTCTAAAACCTTCTTAAAGGCAGCTTTATCAATTGACGAGATTCTATTTGCTAAGCTACAAAAGTAGACCTATTTTTTTGGGTAAGATTCTTTAGTGCTTTATTATTCTCCATCGCCTTCCTTCGGGTGCTCGTTCTTGACAAATATTCAACTTACAATTTATCACTTCTGTTATTGTGCTTTTTACCATTTTCGGTGACTTTTGATTGTGTCAGAGCATTGGTAAAGAGTTCGCACTATTCGCACAACACTATTGAAGCTCCTTCTATGGCCAGAAAAGTCACCATTGAAAAGCTAACTTTTATTATTCGAGAACCGGAATGGTGCTTATATATATATCCTCGTATTTATATTGCTAACGTCTTGTTCGCTACTTAAATAAACCCGCCAATATCAGGTGTTAAGAAGTGCTTCGAACAAGACGATACCAATTGTCTGCCAACCAGCATTTTTGGACGGAACCCGCAGCCAAATCCAGACTTTAAATTTTCCAGATAGTAAGACTCTTGGTAGATTGTTGATAAAGTTTTAAGATAAGTAAAGCGTTCTCCTGGCTGATCACCCTTTGCCATAAGCACGGGGACAAACTCTGTCTAAACTCGTTTCTTTTATGTTAAGCAATTGGTTACACGGTAGCCAAAAAACATCGAAAGAACAATTTTTGCTTCTTTTTCCGTTTTTCCATCTCGTTCGATCCAAATGGGAAGAGACAGAATAATATCCCTCGTGGGACATTCAAATTATGGCACACAAATCATTTTCACAACTTGCGGCATAACGACTAACCGAAAGTATGCAAATGTCCTTCGGCAAACCTTCAACAATTTTATAGTCGCATATCATATCACCAGCCATTATGTGCGACTGAACTTTTGATATACATACTCGTACATATACGAGTATGTACATTCATATATCTGTATACGGTTTGTATACATACATATGTGTAGGAGCATACACCCCTGTGCCAGCCTAGGAAAACTATTGCAACAGCCAGCTAACGAAGCGAAGATCAACCGCTGCTGTCGCACAAAATAGCTCGCGCCTGACAAAAAGTATCCTCGGGGTTTTATAGTTGTTCATGTTTTTTTTTTCTTTTTTTTTGATAGGGGGTACTGAATGGAATCCAACATTACTTTAAAATCCTCTATTTCCACCATCATCCTTGCAATCCGAACAATAAGTTGTTCCAAAAACCACCACGCAGAGCTCCTACATATTCGTATGAACATAAGATTGTATGTATGCAGAGTTTTGTGTGCAACTGTGCAACAACAGCAATATAGCTACCAAGAGGGAGCGACAAAATACCGGTGGATCCTTTTAAAATTTTTAACCATGCATGCACACAAAAAGTATCCTGGATGCACCAGGGGTGGTGGAAACAATATTTTCATTTGTATCTGTACTCATACATATGAGGTTTTTGAAAAAGTTCCTTTTGAGCATTTGTCCTTGCTGCTTATCCCATTTGAGAATGGAAACAGTGAGGGACTATGTAGTAACAAAACGTCGTAGACAAGAAGATCGCAATGCCAATCCGGAGTCCTTCGTCTTTTCCAAAGGAAATGCTAGGATACTATGTTGTTGGAATAAAACGAAAATCAAAGAGAAGGAAGCGACATAGGAAAAGGGATGTAGCTAAATTGTTTAAAATTGAAGACGTGTTCGGGGATTTTATCTAGGTTCCATGGGATTGGAAAACAACTTTCAATTTTAATTTTCGCAAGAAGAAACTGATGACATTAAAATTTTATATTGTCGACGAAAGAATTTTCGAAACACCTTCTTCGCTTGTCAGTGGCACATGTCACATCTATTGACAAGATGTGGACACCTAACAAAAAGTCAAATAAAAGTTTAACAGACTCCACAGGCTTGTGTTGAAATACAATCTCTTAGTCTCTTTCATTCAAAGGGAATAGGACAGCGATTATTCCTAGAAAGTAAAGTAAAGTCTACGTAAAACTCTCAGTTTTTTTTTCAAAGGATTAAGTCTCAGGTCGAGAAATTCGTTGTTTTACCTCATTTGTTGCGACTTTTCTGTTGTTTTTGGAATATTCTGATGTCCTTGAGACAGATTTTAATGTATGTAGATTTCTGGGATTAAATTTTAATATCTACCATGCCGCGGATATCAGCAATGTTAAAGATCTGGTGATGTTCTGACTCAGAAATTAAAGCAGTCATATTCTGAATTAATTAGAAATAAGAAGGGGTCGCATAGACCTCCTGCAGACATTTGATACAACATCTATTGCAAGAACGCAAAATAAAAAAAAATTGCTTTTGCCAGTAGATGTCTACAGAAAATGTTACCAGTTCATTGGAAAAAGGCCACAGATTATGGGTTTTTAAAGGATGCTCCATTTCCGAGCTGTTGAAGGTATTTTAAATGTGGATGATAACATCGAATAAATGAGTTTAAGGTCAAAGTACGAGTATAAATTGGATTGCATTGTAACTAGGAGCAAGTAAAGTGAACGGGAGTAGCAGCTCAATTTTAAGAGATGGTCCCTAATTGAGGTCCAATTGGCAAACCTGGTCCCCAGGTCAAGAACTTTTATTTTTACATATAAACTCAAGACGAAAAGCAGTAACTGTCCTGAATGTCAATTTGGATTATCCTCATGCAAGCAAACCCAGAGGTTTTTGATTATAGTAATCAATCCGTTCCTACAATACTCAGAACTGGTCTGGTTGGGGCGATCCTATTCTGTAGCAGATTTGTTATTTTAAGCCTATTGCATGTATTACAGTCATGGACAAAATTATTAGGCACCACTGAGTTTTCACTTATAATTAAAAAGCATTTAAGAAAATGCAATGTTTCTAGTTTTTACTTAGCTAATGTGTCTTAGTGAACTGTCATTGCTATTTCGCTTGTCATTGTCGAGAATTTAGTACTCGAACGAGCAAAGTTTACAAATTATTAAAATTTTATCAGTGTCGGTGGCCTCAACTTTAAGACGGCTGACGCTAATTTTCGGTTGTTATAATCGGCCTATCCGAATCGCAATTCGTAATTTGGTGTTAAAATTTCGTTGCTTAAAGTTCCGGTACCAGTGAGAGAAAGAAATGCAAGTAGTGCTGAAAATATTGATTAAGTACACCTGTTGGCAGCGACACAAATCAATCATCCACGCCGTTCACAGTAATTGGTCATCGCTCAGACAACAGTGTGGCGAATATAACATATAATAGGCTCTACAATAGAACTAAAGACTAAAGACCATTTGAGTCGTCGAACTTTATCAAATTGGTCTCTGGAAATAGTTACAACCGATTCGGAATTTCATCGCAAAACCATCTTTAGCAATGAAGCTCATTTCTTATGGGCTATTGGACACAAACATTTACTGTTTGGTACGGTTTGCATGCTGGCGTCATCATTGGGCCGTATTTTTTCTTAGGTGATGATGACCGCCATGTTAAATCGAATGGAAATCGCTATCGCGACATTATTGTACGTACGTTATTTTTGGACGCAATTGCGTGCTCTCAACACTTGTGACATGTGGTTTCAACAGAACGGCGCCACTTGCCAAACAGCGTGCCAAACAATCGAGTTATTGAAGCCAAAAATAAAAATGTATAGTCCTTAATGGAAAACCCGTACTAAACTAATATTTAGTCGGTTCACCCTTGTTTTTTATAACTCTTTCAATTCGGCGGGGAAGCTATCCATCAATCGCTTGCATACAGAAGAGTTTGTATTGTCCCACACTCTATGGATGGTCTGCTCTGTAGTGGACGGATGTTTTTCTTCAGATGAGTCCATATATGCTCAATTGGGTTAAGGTCAGTGCTCTGAGTGGCCCACTTCAAGACTTTAACCCCATTTTACTGGAAGCAAGCCATGTTTTGCTCGCAGTGTGACACGGATCATTATTCTGTTGTCCTGTTCAATTAATTTTGCAATAGTCCGACATCCGAATATAGGTCTCGGAATTCATCCATCTCCAGCTAATAAACGGAGTTCCCGCTCCACTGGACGTCATACAATGCCAAACCATTACACTACTCCCACCGTGTTTTACGGTAGGAACCAGACATTCGGGATTGTAAGCCTGCCTAACTTTCTGACGTATGTGCACTACATCAGAACAGTCGAAAAGCTGAAGCCAGCAAAGACTGTGTTAAAGTTAAGAATGTGATTTATTATTAACTACTATCGTGCATTGAACTTACTTCCATATTACATTCATCGGATCATAAAACCTTCTCCCAGTCTGAAGCTGCTTAATTCTTATACCTTTTCACCCAAGCAAGTCATTTTTTTTTTCTTAGCTTCTGAAAGCAAATGCTTACGCCTGGTCTTTCTATCTTTGAGGTAAATTTCATTAAGTCGTCTGCCAACAATTTCAGAGGAAATATCGACTCTATGGTGACTACTTTGCTTATTCCTCACTGCTTCCCTTCTATAAAGCGTTCTTCTCTGATTGTGGTTTTAAGTTTTCTTCCTCTCTCTGACTTAGTCTTTATTCCTTGGGTCTAGCACGTCTTCTGATTGTGTTTTGCACAACATTACACAAACACTTCACGTGATTTGTAATCTGGACCCATCGAGTGCAAAATAAAGATTTCTTCTATGTTAGGCTTTACTTAGTTTCCTCTTTTTTGGTATTTTCTTGGGTATTTGTATAATTTCAATCAAAATACAAAAATGCATAATAAAAAAAACTTCCCAAATGCTGTCTTCACTAGTCGAACGAACGCGCCACACGAAGTGATGCGTGATTACGCAAAAATATTTCTTCTTCAAATGGAATATAACGGATTGTAAATACCTACCGTTATGACACTCTACAGTAAGAACATTCTGCATTGACAATGGGAAACAAATTAGAGAAGAATATATTTGCAGCAGTAGGGAGAATAGTAAGAAAAAACATGCTGCCTAATGCTTGTACAATCGTATGTTTAGCGCCCAAACTCCTGCCTGAATGGTTTACAGTGGGCCAATGGCCCTATCTTCTAAGTATTGCGTTTGCT
Source organism: Volucella bombylans (assembly GCA_949129095.1). Taxonomy (NCBI): domain Eukaryota; kingdom Metazoa; phylum Arthropoda; class Insecta; order Diptera; family Syrphidae; genus Volucella; species Volucella bombylans. Next base: position 103,129,182 of record OX422140.1, read on the forward strand.
TTTTTTTTTTTTTTTTTTTTTTATAATTTACGCGCGCCTAAGGGGTTGGATACCCTTTTACTGTTGCCAGGGCGCGGGCGGAAAGATAGAAGGAGGAGAAAGGAAAATTGTTTGTGTAGTGGCTTGAAACTCAGGTGTGTTTGGTTTCTATGCTTGCTCTCCAGGGGTGGGAGTCCGAATAGGACGGAGAGTTTTTTCTTCACTCAGAGTGATTCGAGATATAATTCCCAGTATTTTTTTCATTGCTTGAAACTCTTATAACATCCAAATCTACGTGTCAGTGTTATGCCTTCACACGCAGAATTTTTTTTGTCTGAGTTTCAAATATACAATGAAAAACTGATTTTTGCCATGGGCAGGATTCGAACCTGGACCCTCCGAGTGAGAAGCGTTTGCTACTACCACTACACCACGGCCACCCCTTAGCTTATTGATCCGACATTAGAGCGAAACAAGCTACTATCCATATCTGGGAAATTTAGAAAATTAAACACAAGATCACGTGCTGTCGACCAGCCTAATCTCGGCTGATTTTTTTCAGATAGAAAATCCTTTAACTTTGAGTACAGACATCTTTCAATACTATGTAAGTTAAGCGTTAGAGCTCAAAATACTTAAAGCTTCACTTGACTGGTTTTGTTTATAAACATATATACGTATCAGCTATTAGGGTACTGAATATTTCAAATGATACGCCAATACCCTCGGAAAAACTGTGCAATGCGACATTTTGAGAGAACCATTTCTAGAGCCAGGTACAGTACTGATAATCGCTTTCGTAACGCGTTGGAAATCTTTCTTACTCATATATCTGAATTACATCAATTGGAACTACAGGACCACAACATGTGGTTTTCACAAAACACTTATTTTCCACATCACTTATACATAGCTTGTGAAATTTTGCGAAAAACTTTTTCCGGTGACTTAAAGTGGAGATACCATCTGCCCCATGAACCTCAAATATGACCGCCCCTGAATTTTTTGCTATAAAGGTCCTTGAAAGTAGTGATCTACAACAATAAACCATCCACAGTTCTGATGGTTAAGAAAAACATTCGAAAATAAATTGCCAAAATAACACCAGAGTCTTATTGTCCTTTTATCCGTTGTATAGGATGCTTATTTTACTCCCCAGTTTCCACATTGCACCAGATACTTCTTCTTTATCAAATTGCTAACCACCCCTTTACATTTTTGACTTTATGTTTTAATGTCAAGAGGATTTCTGTATTTGACGACTACTGCGCCTGAGGTTTTGTCTTAATTCGATTCCCATGCCAATTGGCGAAAAGAAGAAACAAACCTTTTCGGCCGATATTGATAAACTTCCGAAAGGGAAACTTCCTGCCTATGAAAAAGTCTCTTTTTTTCTCTTCATTTGGAGTTGGTGAGTAGGTGCTCGTGCCCTAATTTTTTTTTTTTAAGTAGCGCACTCAAGGCGTTAAGGTACCCTTAAAATGTTTGCACACAGTGCGGGTGAAGGAAAACTAGGGAGGAAAGAAATATAGATACCAATGTACGTTGGTTTTAAATGTCTAAATGTTACAATGACTAGGAAATAATGAGCTCGGTAGGGTATTCCGCAAGTGAGATGTTCGGCTTAGGAACGAATCACGATATTTCAGAGTACGTCCGAAAGTGGACTTGAGAGTATACTGATGAGCATTCAAGGCGATACGTTTGAAGGTTTGAAGGGGTGGAACGCTACTGGCGATTTCTATGGAGCACTGGTGGTGGACATAAAAAAATGCTTGAGGGGAGTGAGTAAGCCTTATTCTAAGTATGACTGTAGCTGGATCAACTTATTTATTCTATTTTTAATTGGTCCAACTTGAAAAAGATCGGCCGGAACGCCAGTATATGATACCCTTTGTTTTCGATAATGGATTGGCCATCCTTAAGATGCTGGAAAGTCCGATGCAGCTAACTGTCTATTTGTTATCAATGCATCTGAGTTAAAGATTTCATTCGGCTCTTTCAGTCTCTTAATCTATTAATGCTCATTCAAAGACACTATGATGCTACTAAAAGTCCATACGCCAGTAAGTTTCTTAGATCTGTAGCGATAACCTGTTTTCTTTTTACTTTTTAATAGAGTTTATAACTATTGATTATACTTATACAATATGATACTTTGGCTCAACAAGGAATGTCGGACTCTGTTAGTGTACTGCCTGCTGGTTCTTAGTAAGTTTGAAGAATCATACGGTACTTACCATTTCGTTGCAGTTCCTAAAGCGCTTTCTGCAAAAGAAGTCGATCCGTCTGGATTCACGACTGAGATGATACCTGTTTGAGTTGATCGCATGATTAAATAAACTCCATAACCGAAGATAGCGTTGGAGAGATAGACAACGGTTTCAACTCTTTATTTCTAGCTGAAATGATCTGGTATTTTGAAGGCATTCGTCTATTGTGTCGAGGAGGATCTTAACATTCCAGAACTACTTTGTTGTACTTAATCTGTAGACAAAGGGTGGAAATACCTAGTCCATTCATATTCAAGGTTGAAGTTTTTGCCTCAGAGCATTCTTGATTAATATGTACGAGCATCACTGGCTGATCTCGGTATGCTGCTCATCTGATTTCCGCAAAAACTGTCAAAGTGCTCTACTTAGCCTAAGCCTAAGGTCGACTTAATCATCTGATGGCTTAATCCGAAGGTATTCCATCGCACAAATTGTGCCCCCCCCCCCCCCCCCCCCCCAATTCCCTTTTCAAATGTTTTGTGAGTGAACAGCTTGATTGATTTTGCTTATTTCGCTCCACTTTCTACATTTTACCGAAGGCATTTCAAGGCGCACTTAAGAAACATATGCTTTCAGCTCATTAATCGGAAGCCAGGAAGGGGCATACGTTCTCCCCATTTTACCTAAGAACTTTAATCTTTTGGTTGGAATCCACTCACATCGATAGATTTGCAAATTCTAGTGTTTTTTTTTCGCTATTTGGAACTGAGCAACCCATATGCACAAACTCTCTCCACCAACGTAAGATCTTCTATTCCTACTCATAAAAAGAATGATATTTATCCTTTTAATGACATCTTATTAGACTTTTTTCTCTCAGCCAGCTGATGAAACCCTCTTGCCAAAAGAGATATATCCTTTTGACATTGCATATCTTGCCGATGAGATCAGCTTTCTTAACTTTGAACTGAATTCTTTCTCGCCACAGGTATACTGAAGAAAGATATTGCCTTTTTGATTATTTTCGTCGTTATCCAAAGTAAAAACAAGTTCATAGGGTACATTTTGAGTTCAGTCATCATCATACACCGATCGTTCCCAATGGAATGCGACAGCCGTGTTAAGGGCAAAGTCAAGACCGTTTCCACAAAGCCTAAACACGACTCCGGAAATAAAACGCTAGATATATGTATGTAAATATATCAGACAATTTGATCGTTACCAAATTTTCGTCCAGTTTCTTCCGTTTTTTTATTTCGTTTTCTTTGTGTCTGTTTTTGATTGGTTTTTTTTTAATTTTTTCTTTGCATTTTGTACTTTTTCGTTGGATGCCGTCGATGAACCGTGTCCATTTTTGATTTTGTTTGATGTACGAATAACCTTGCAATCGCAAAATGCCACAATTGAAAAGAAAATCTTTAATACTCGTATTTTTCCAGGCGGCTAATGAACGACTGAGACACTTCCAGACGATGAACGGAGGACCCCATCAGAGTTTCGAAGAGACAATCCATAGGGTGAGTGTGAGTTGTGTTACGTAATACGTACGTTAGCATGTGATGTGTTTCTTATTGTCAGGTTTTTTGAATGGTTGCCTTTGTTGTTGTTGTTGGTTTTTCCTTTGGTTTATCCCTCAATAACATGAGAACAACTTTTCTAATTTCATCCGTCTTTACTCTGTCACCTCATTTCATTCAGATTCTGTTCTTTATCCGAAGATCCTGTGTAAGTCTGTGAAAAAGTGTTGAAAGCCGGTAAATATTTGATGAAATTTAAGTGTTATAGGGTAGGGATAACTTGTGTAGGGGTTTGTAGGGTATATTAAAAATTCCACTCGAACAAAGTACTTTCTGACGAGAAGGACTACAACGACTTCAACAACTCCAACGACAACAACGAGTGACAACATCTTTAAATTCAAGAGGAAAGGCGGCGAATTCATTTAAAATCACCTGCCTACACAATAAGGATGTGCAGCTCTGCTGCTCTGTATGCAAGGTTGTTTACTCCCCCAACCATGTAGTCGCCTGTTCGGCAAGGAGTGTGTACACAATTTTAAATGAAAATAAAAGATACCAACCGCCAGTTTTGTGTACTTGCAATGTACACACATGTGCAGACTATAAGGACCTTTACCGCTAACGGCACGGACAAACCGAACCATCAGTATCTACTCGTGTACAGACGCAACACAAGTTCAAAAACAAAAGCGGCAATGAACTTTTAAATGTTCTTGCTGAAAAGAGAATGCCATTGCCATTAGGGCTGCTTCTCACAAACACCTGAGCGCAAAGATTCAAATGCAGATCGATGCTGCTTCAAGTACTTAGGACTGGCATAAAGTTTTGACAAAGTTTGAGGTTAAGAGAAGCACAGGCAAGGTTTTTGTAAAGTTACTGAAAGCAAGTATCCGTATCTGTAGATGTCATTATGGCAACACATGTATCTATGCTTTGTTATAGGGCTTGTAAGTAAATGTATAATACCAAAAAAAATAAAAACATGACTATGACAACAAAAGCAACAGAAACATCCAGGTTGCTTCGTATTCTCTTAGTCCCGACTGCTGCTCCTGTTTGGATTTGTATCCGCTGGCGCAGACGAATTCAGAATTGGATCCAGCTCCAGCTCACTGTCGTTGTCCTCGTATATTTGATGACAGATTTTTAATGAAGTTTCGATTTGTCGACAACGATGATCCGCGATGTAATGTCAAGTATCTGATTGACATCTGCTCTTAGGTTGGTTACGATGGAATTTCAATTTCCAATTTATTGTCGTCGTCGTCCTTCGATACGACACGAAAGCTTAATGGTTGGCGATGAAGGGATCGGGTGCACACACATCAAATGCGTTCTTGTGGATATTGGTGGTTCTTATTTGAATGATTTTTAAATTCGCTATTGGTATTTTAATGACTGAGATAAATGTATATGGGCTCATAAGGTTGAGTGTCCTTATGAGATTTAACCGCCGCTAATACCAAGCAAATTGAATTTTGTCAATGAACCTAATTTTGTTTACATGGAAATTGTTTTCTATTTAATGATCCTAACTCTCCTTGTGTTGGTTGGGGCTTCATGTCCTTCTTAGGAATTCAAAATTTCATGGGCATTGGGCAAATTCTCGGTTAAATTATAACTTGTGGGCGCGAAGTTATGGAATTTTTAATAACATTGCAATTTATATTATTTCTGATAGCGGAAATTGGTCTGCCAAAATGCTGTGGATTTAGGGTATTAGTATACAAATTATACTGCTTATAAAGCCCTTAATGTCATCACGGAAAGGCTGTGAGCAAATTCTGTCCTGACTACAAGAGGGCTTGATTTTGATATTTTAATTAAAATCCTTATTTCCTATTGTATTTCGATATAGTCCGCTCAAGGAAATGGGTGGAATACGCCTCTGCTAGTTGTGGGAGCTATCTTATTTTGCGGTATACAGATGCACCTTGACTGCAGGTCTTGCATTCCGTAAGCTTTTTAATATAAAGTTTTACAATCCTTGTTTGGATTCATCGTTTTCGATGAACTAAATATCATCTTGATGCCATGTAGTAGTACATTTCCACAACATTCATATTTTTCCATCTCAATCTTCTTTCATTTTCCACTGAAAGGTGTGACCAATCTACTGCTAATGTTCTCTTCGCGGGGAACGTTGAGAAATAATGCTGGAGATGACGGCTCAGCAAGAGTGAATAGATGATTCACTTCAGGGTCGATTACTATGATAAAAAAGAAATAAAATACGCCGACGTTTGTTGGATGTTATAAATTTGTGGGTGGCCGTGGCTCAAGTGGTAGTGTATTGACTTCTCATTCGGACGGTTCGGGGTTCAATACCAGCCGTGGCCGAAAGACATTTTTTCAGGCAACTGAAATCTTGTAATATGAATGCTTGCCTGAATACAACAGCAAGTCAATTTACACTAATAATTTAGTCTCCCCATTAAATGTTGGATGCCAACCATGGAGCGAAATAACCACTGAGCCCAAATATCTTTCTCTCGCTCTCTATCCAATTTTCCGAAAAACCCAACACGTGCTCCGGCATTTTAAGAGTAGTCATACCCTCTTGAGTATTAAGTTCTTTAAAGATAAAAAAAAACCTTTATCTTGGTCGAGTTTAATCGCTTATACATATACCATATGATGGTGGCTTGAATACTTTTTTAAGCGTGAATTTAAAGTCTCTATTTCCAACTGCCAAAAAATGGCGTCGGCCAAAATTAACGCCAATTATAACGTTCCTACGAAATACGATGGCTTTTTTACAACCCATCCTCAAAAATCGTTCAACCTGGCGAATTAAAGCTAAGAAAAGTAAACCAAAGGAGAACTAAAGAGCAACACAAGCCAAGTGTTAATCGTAATTCGAAGCCTAGTATTAAACCTGAAAATAGTCAGCAGTACGTAGTCATAAGTGTACTAGTAACCCAATCCCAATCACAATCCCGAGCTCAATAAGCAATCCTCGACTTGAGTGCTTCCCCCCAGTGTAAAGATTGCTAAGCAGCTAGTCGATATCGGTGACGACGACCGCTAAGAGATCGCAGAATTTACCAATTTTACACCACTAAAGACCTTCGACAAATTTTCATAAAAACTTCAACATCTCCTCCACAGATAGTGCTAACTTCCTCTCCTCACATCATATGCTTCCCATGTCTCTTCTAAACTTATCTTACACCTGCAAAAAACTCATTCTATACCATATGATATCTTCGATTTTATAGTAAAAATTTAAAACCCAATATTATTTTGCCGTACATTTTTTTTTATTCAATCAAAATAGGATCTTTTGGCATCTATGACATTCTTCCAACATTCTTCAACCCTGTATCACGGTCAAATATTCCTTTTTCGTAGAAGTGCTGACTTTTTGAGGCAATGAAATCTTCAAAGTCTTTTATGACCTCTGCTCGATTCTGGAGGACCTTCTGCCGGCAAAATGAATTCAAATTGTGGAAAAGATGGTAATACGTGCGGGAAATATCAGGAGAATACGGTGGATGCGGAAGAATTTCAAATCCCAACTGCAACAGTTTTTGTACCGTTACTTGTGAGGTATGGGGTCTAGCATTATCATGCAAGTGGATCGTACCGTGTTTATTGACCAACGCAAGTTTGCTTTTCAGCCTATTTGGCATGCAATATGTCGATTTCCTCACAATATTTTATAGCGTTTATCGTTTCTCCTGGTTGAAGAAATGAGAAGTGGATTGGTCCTCTCGATGTCCAACAAATTGTCACCATAACCTTTTTTGGGTGAAGATCGGGCTTGGGAGTGTGATTTGGTTTTTCTTCTGCATCCAACCACTATCCAGATCTTTTACGATTATCATACAGTATCCACTTTTCATCGTATGTGACTATCCGGTGCAAAAACGGTTCAGTTTGGTTTCTTAATGTAAGAGATGCGCAGATTTCCAGGCGCCGTAGTTTTTTGGAATCGTTCAGTTCATGTGGTACCCACTTATCGAGTTTCTTTGCCTTTCCTATGGGAGAAAGGTGTCGACTTATTGTCATTGGGAATACTCCCGTGCTTTGTGCAATCTCCCGCTACGATTTCATTGGGTCCACATCCACCGTTGCTCTTAAAACCTCGTCGTCAACTAACGGTTGCAGCTTCCCACGTGGTTCATTTTAAATGGTATTTCTAGCAATATGGGTAGACAACTAGTCCTGATCTTCTGATTTTATAAATTGTGTTGCCCGTCAGTTTAAACTTATTCTTTCCAAATTAGACCGTCTACATCTTCCCCTGCTTGCTATTTTTTCATATGACATCAACAATTCTATCATATTACCAGCTCAGAAACTTCCTTCCACTTCAACTTCCGTAATACAAATTACTCTAAACTCAACAATCTTCTCAATAGTGTTGACTTTAGTTGTATACTCGATAAAAGCACCTCTGTTGATTCCGTCGTGGAAATCGTCTACGAAAAGATCTTCAACTGTATTATGCGAGCGGTCCCTTACCACTTCACAACAAGAGAAATAAGTTATGAGACTACATACACGTCTGGTTCTGAATTTGAATATCGAAATTACTTCTTCTCCCAACTTTGTGATATTCGGTATAACAGATACCTCAGCCGAATGCAATCTACTACCTCATTTCTTTCCCCAAACAATTCCCTAGATTATGAAAAAAATCCAATCATGTCCGCCTTGTCTCAAATTCTGCAATATGTCATCGCCTGATCCAACAACCATCGCCAATTACTTCGCTAATTTCTTTTCCAGCCAGACCCAAAACCCGGATTCCGAATACTTCGGTTACTTGCGTCACTGTACTCAGACATCTCTAATGTTTATTGAAATTACAAAAGCACTGTTGCTAGACAGGATTAAAAAACTTAAAGATGTTTGTTCTGCTGGTCCCAATGGTCTGCCCGCAATTTTTCTGAAAAAATTTAACAAATAATCTTATTCAACCTCTCATAAGTATCTTCAGACTTTTTCCTCGCCTCAGGAAAAGCGCTTATATAATCCCTATTCATAAAAAGGGACTCAAACATGATACTACCAACTACCAACCCATTGCTAAGATATCCAGCATTCCCAAGATCTTTAGAGCATCATTATGCACCGAACCAACATAGATTTCTTAAGGTCAGATTAACCATTGATGTTGATATTGATTTCGTTTCTAGTATAATACATTATGAGCCCTAGAGCAAAGGAAAGCAGTGGATGGGATTACCACTGACCTTAGCAAGGTATTTGATAAAATTGCACATAAGCTAATTCTTTTCAAACTCAAGGCACCTGATTTCTTGGTTCAAATCCTATTTGGAAGAACGCTATTACCTAGTCCATTTTCGTTCTCGTTTGTCTGAACCAAATAAAGCCACTTCGGGTGTTTCACAAGGCAGTGGCGTTGGTCCATTAATTTTCATTTAGACTATTAATGATGTCTATGCGGATGATATTGAAATCTGTTAACAAATTTCCAAATTTTCTGATTCTCAACCTCTGCAAGACGATCTCAAAAACTTCCTTCAGCTCAACATAAGGAAATGCCAAACCATCTCATACTCCCGGTGGCATTCAACACTTCCTGACCGAACTTATTATATATCAAATCCGGCTGTAGCTTCGGTCACTTCAATGCAGGACTTGGGCGTTATCTGTGCTACTGAACTCAATTTCCGCACCCACATTGTCACATTTGTTAAACCATCGTCCAAAGAGTTCTCTAACCTTTATGTCACAAAATCACTGTGCATCACATTTGTTAGGCCACTTCTCGAATATGCTAGCCAGGTATGATCCTCTTACTATGAAAACAATATTCTACGTACCGATGCTGTCCAACGCAAATTCCTACCTTTCGCTGTGCGTGGGCTCTCATGGGCTTATCAGTACACCATTTCGTCGTATAATGACCGACTCAAATCTGGATCTACTATCACAGAAAAAACATCGCGAATCCGCCGATATGCTCTTTATACACAAATACTTAACCGGTTCAGGTATTTTTCCCACAATTTAAGGTCTGTTCCTCTTTTTCGTCCAAATAACCACCGAACGGCATATGGTTTATATGGTTTTAACGAATTACTGCCTCGAATGCTACGTGAAACTAATAGAATTTCGATTTCTATTGCAGCAGAAGTACCCTCAATTATCACCTCTCCCGACCCTAGACTTCCATGTCCTTTAGTTTTAGTTGTAAGGGCAGTTTGTACTAAACTCAATAAAGTTGTCTGTGGTTGACCGAACCTGTTAAATGGTAATACGGGTGACGATCCTTGATATTAAAAACTCTTTGATCACCTACCGAAACAACCATTTTGATTTTCTTGTCAAGATATGAGAAGTTCTCTTATAAACACGACGCTTTTAACCACGCAATCGGTGGGCTCAATTGCTTGGCCACGAATAACCAAAAAAGAAAAGTCGATAAAGCAGATTCATTTGATTGTTGCCCCCCGCTATTCAGGATAAGTTTGTTTACCCAAACATGTCATCCCAAAACTCGATTTTCAGAAGTTGTAGGTGTTTTTTATTTGAAATGTTTGGAATTTTTCCAACAACAGCCAATTCTACAGGTAATAGCTGATTTGTGCTATGTTTGGTATGCCAATTCATCATGAATAGGCTTACGCCAGAACAACGCTCGCAAATTATGCAAATTTATTTCAAAAATCAAGAAGAAAGTCCAGCTATCATCTCGAACAACAATCGCTAATGCAATAGAGATCTACCATACACCCAGTGATAATGACGGCAATTCCAATGTTGATTTGGCATTAAAGATTTTCCGTGATGGCTTACTAGTGGATGTATCTAAGGAGGACATCGACCTTTGCTACACAAAACGTATTAATAAACGGCAAAAAAGTAATTCAACTAATAATCAACAAAAGGAGACTAACATACCCAGTCGATTCTCTTAATTGTGTTGATGTTTTTTTTGCCTGTCGTCATTGTTTTGAGTAAATATGGATTTACGAGGATGAATTAAAATTTTATAATATACCCGAATATACGCCTTTTGGCAATTGTTATAATAAATACTGAGCAGGAGGTGTAGCAGTTTATGTGAAGAATAGTTACGTATGCGATTGTTCCAAGCTTAATTTTCGTAGCACTGATATAATGAAACTATCTTTGGAACCTAAGAATGTTAGTTATACTATGTTGTGTGTATTTCGATTGCACGAATTTGCTAAGGGTATTTTAATTGGTGAATTAACCGTAGCTCTGAGTGAAAAGAAGAAAAGAGCTTAAATGTTTTGGGTGATATTAATATTGATCTTTTAAATGAACTTGACAAAGATACAGATAGTTATTTACTACTTATGGCGTCTAATGGTCTAAAGAGCCTCATAAATGAACCAACCTGTATGACTGATCTCTCTGAAACTTGCATTGATCACATTTTTATACGTCTTCAAAAAAATAATAGGAATATGATTAGTAGTTTTGTGTATGATTTCAGATTAACAGATGATTCTATGATTCCACTTAGTATTGTATATGTTCGGATTCAGATCCATTAAAAAGCCAAAACCCAAGAAATGTATAACGGATTACAAATTATTGAAGGAATGCTTAAAATATGAATTTTGGGAGCCGGTGTATATAGAAAGCAATCCATCAAATACTTTCGACATTTTTCTAAATATATTATGATTGCATATTAAAAACTGTATTACGTTATCAACGCCTAACTCTAGTAGTAACAAATATTTAAAGCCGTAGATGACGTATAACCTCTTGCAACAGATTAAAAATAAAAATAAATTTGCAGTGAAATGTAAAAAACATCCTCAAAACACAAAACTTAAAATATTTTGCAAGCTTTGCCAAACCGTTCATAAAAACATTAAATAAACACGTGATAGGTTTTATTCGGATGCATTTATACTTGCCAGGGGTAATATAAGCGAAGAATGGAAAATGGTTGATAGCATTCTGGGTAAAAGTAAACAGTTTGTTGACATTGATAGTCTATAAATTGATGGTATAAGCCACACTGATTCAAGTATCATTTATAATAACTTCAATGATTATTTTATAGATATTTCGGAAAAACGTAAACCGTCTGTTGTACCTGCTGCAGGCTGCAATTGCTCGATATCTTCGTACATTGCTGCAGATAATATTCAATCGAATAGTTTTGTTTTTTAGTCGTTTTCTTCAAATGAAATGTACAGAGCCATATTGTCTTTAAAAAATAAGAATTCTTGTACAAGTGATGGCATATCGAGCATGTTGTTGAAAAAAAATTGTCTATATTTGGTGGACGTGTTGAGATATTTGTTTAATATTAGTGTTCCAGATGCCTGCTTTCCCCGGCACCTTAAATGCGCTAAAATTATTTCACTTTTTAAAAAAGGAAACAGAAAAAGTATGTGCAACTACAGGCCCATTTCCTTGCTGCCAACCTTTTCAAAAATTTTCGAATTCTTTTCAAATCACGCATTTTGTTATTTTTAGAAAAACATAATTTTTTCAGTAGCAATCAATTTGGATTTAGAACAGAAATGTCTACTGAGGATGCTATGCTCGAGTGTGTAGTCAGTTGTATGAAAGTGTAAACTGTATATACATACAATGGCTCTCTTTGTTGACATGACTAAAGCATTTGACATTGTGCACCACGACTTGTTACTAAAAAAATTATATAATGCTGGTTTTATGGGAGTAGTTCGGAAATGGTTTATTTCATACCTAAAATGCAGAAAACAAAAAGTTAACATAAACGGAAATTTTAGTGAATCTCGTTTTTTTTTTAAATGGTGTGCCGCAGGCTTCAGTTCTTGGTCCCTTGTTGCTTCTAATTTATATAAACTCCCTTTTTAAACTGAAGCTAAATGGAACGTACACTGCTTTTGCAGACAACATAGCATTTACATACCAGACTAATACAGGAAATGAGTGTATCGAAAAGATTTCGGAAGACCTAGAAACTTTGAGGCTTTGGTTCACTGCACATAAATTATTCATCAGCGAGAAAACAAAATTCATGACTTTTAAAACATCTAATAATGTTTCATATGATTTAAATCTCTGTTTCCAAACACATGATTGTAAAAAGTTTTGCTTACCCTTTCATAGCTGCGGGAAAGGTAATTATATACATAACTTTCAGTGTTCTACCAATTGTTTTATAATTGAATCAGTGCAACACTATAAATACCTAGGAGTACTTATTGACTACAACTTAAATTGGAAAGACTATATCCAAACCATTAAATCCCATATGTTGTTGGTGATACAGCTGTACTTAATTAAACAATACTAATAGTTTTAAAATTAATATACTACGGTCTTGCTCACTCTAAGTTGCAATATGGCATCACAAGTTGGGGTGGTTCGTATACTAGCTCTTTTGGGCCTTTGTTGATAGTGTAAAAACATTTAATTCGGATGATTTGTAATAAAGATCGCCTAACTCAGAGCTGGCCTCTTTTTAAAGCCCAGCGTATCTTACCAATAAGACACCTTTATGTTTTTAAAGTGCTGAGACAATTCTTTAAAAAAAGTGGTACTATTCCTAGCAGGAACTCCCAGTTATACAGTCTACTTATAAATAATATGCATCTTACCACCGTACCAATCGCTTACAAAACAAATTTTTCACATTTCTACACCGTCACAGCTCCTACATTTTTCAATAAGCTGCCATTGTTTATCCGGACAGCACTTAATTTTCATTCGTTTCTTGAGAAAGTAAAAGACTGGTTATTCACGGTCGACTATTCTAATGTTGAATTCCTTTTGTGAAGTGTATCATGATCATCAGCACATGTTAATCTTAAAGTTGTACATGTATATTCGTATCTTTATTGTTTGAAATGTTATTTTACTGAATTTTAATATAACTAATTTTAAACTTAAGGATTTTATATTATCTTTGAAGTCAATTAGTAGTAATGGCGAATTGGTTGTCACCCCACTTCAGATCTTAATTTTTTCATTTTAATTATGAATTCAGGAGTCATTCCGCACTAACTTCTAAGTTACAGAATGATTACTATTATTTAATTCCGTATTTATTAATCAACTTTTTTTAATTAGCTTTAAGCTTTGGAACTAAATAAAATGAATATAATACAGGAAGCTATAGTTGCTGTGGGGCATGGTGTTGAGGAGAACTCAAATGATTCAATTCGTATGTTATTTGGACCTGTGTCCGTCCACTTTATGCAAGATTTTGCGGAAAGACCTTCGGTTACGAACTTACAAGATCCAGGCCAAGAATTGAAGAAATAATGTGGAAGAGCTGAGGTTCCACCAATACCACACAGCGCGCGCCACAATATATTTATTGAGGGAAATATTCGATGAAGCCGTAATTTCCCGTAATTAACATAAAATTATAGATCATGATCATGAGCTACAATCGATTTATTGATGAGTAAGTATGGTGAGCGTGTTATCTCAAGAAATGCGCCAGTCGATTGGCCGCCTCGTTCGTGCGATTTAACGCCGCTTGACTATTTTCTGTGGGGCTTCTTAGATTATTTTCTGTGGGATATGTGAAATCGCTAGTTTACACGACTAGACCGAAGACCATGAACGACTTGGAAGCTAACATTCGATGTGTTATTACTAGTATTCGGCCTCAGTTGTTCGAAAAAGGTATCAAAAACTGGACTTGCAAATAGCGTCTTATTCGAGCCAGCCGCGACACCCATATGCACGAAATCATATTTTAGTCATAATGGTACAAAAAATCCTTTAAGTAAAGCCAATATTATGGCAATTACGAGTAGCACGATCTTTCATCCAGTTCTACAGAGCCACGTAGAAGAATATGTTCAATGACCTCATGCTCAATTGGGAGGTGAGCTACAATACCTTTCAAAGATGTTATATTCTGTTGTTTTTTTTTATATATAATTTTCGCGCGCTCAAGGGATAACCTGTATGTTAGCATACAGCGCGGGCGAAGGTAAATCAGGGAGGATAGAAAGGGCATTCCATAAGCGAGTTGTACGGCTTAGGAACGAATCACGATATTTTAGAGTACGTCCGAAAGTGGGCTTGGGGGTATACTGATGAACATTTATAGCGAGACGGGTGTTACGGTTAAAAGTTTGAAGGGGCGGAATGCTACTGACGATTTCAGTGGAGCACTGGTGGTGGAAGTAGCGATAAAACAGAGTGCGACACAAGACATTACGTCGGTGAGTTTTATCGCACGATTTTGGATCCTATGTAGCAAGTTCAAAGAAGTCTTAGGGGCACCTGACCAGATGTGGGTGTTGTTCTTCAGTTTTGGGCGGATAAAACCTTATATATTGAAGCCAGATCAAAGGGGTTGAAGTATTTCTTACATGGCTTGAGAAAACCAAGGCATTTCGCGGCATTTTTGACGACATCGAATATATGGTCATTCCAACGTAAACTGTCACTGACACACATACCGAGAATGGAAAGTTTATCGGTTTCGACGATGCAAGTGCCATTCATGGATAATGGCTGGGTGTTTAAATTTCGCTTTAACGACAGTAGACAGCATTGTGTTTTGGAAGCATTAAATTCTACTCTGTTAGTGGTTCCCCAATTAGTCATGCTTTTGATATCAGGATTTAATGAGCTTAACATACGCTGCCGTTCCCGTTCTACAGCCGAAGTGCAGGGCCGTAAGTCCGGGAACGAATATGAAAAGCAGAAAGTACTGTCGTCAGCAAAAGAATATATTAGATTAGAAGTAACAGACAAGAGATCGTTGATGAAAATTAAAAAGAGTGTTAGAGACAGAACGGACCCCTGGTGCACAGCAACATTTATTTTGTGAATATCAGACTTGATACCATCCAAGACAACTTGAATTGAACGTTCCGAAAGGTAATTTCTAATCCATTGGAGAAGAGAGTCGTCGATCCCAAATGCACGCATTTTCGACAAAAGAGCCTGATGCCAAACTCTGTCAAATGCCTTAGAAATATCAAGTGCAACTATCTTGCTTTCGCCAGATTGATGTACGCTTTGGTTCCACTTTTCGGTGAGGCATGCCATCAAATCACCAGTGGACTTGTTGCAAATGAGTCGCCTTATATATAGATATGAAATGAGACAATGTAGAGTACAAATATACAAATATGTAAAAATGTGTTGGTCGATTTGTTGATCGCATGCCATATACGTCTTCAGAAAACCCAGGCCCTGGCAACGGCGCGTAGACTATCGTTTGAAAAATGTTTTGTTTGGCTGACATTTTTTACTGACATCGGGTCGCTGGTAACTGTATTACTCTCACCACTCCCATTGTTTTTAATTTATGAAATACCCTCTAGATATACTGTAAAAAAAGAACTAGGGATTCATTTTCTTGACGCATTTAAAATATTTAAAACAACTACAAATTCTCTTCGCAGAAATGAAACACCAATTTTTAATATCCCCTTCTGTTTATACAATATATTTGCGTATCTTCTTTGGAAAACATTTAGCAATTTGTTTAATTTTTTTTTCTTTTTATAATTTCAGTTAAAAGTACAAGAAGCGATGCGAAAAAAGGAGAAATTTCAAAGAGAACACGAAGAGGTAAGTCCAAAGATACAAAACCGGCTACCTGTACAACAAGCCTCACTCTGTTCCTTAGAAGCTGAAAGAAATGACTTTTGGTTTATTTTTTGAAAATCACCTTAGCGAAAATCCTTTTTGAGCAAAATACACCAACACCAAACACCAGTAAAACGAATATTTTCCATTTTCTTGACTCCGTATTCGTATTTGCTTTGCCTAAATTCCTAAAAGAATCTTTAACTGAAAACCACCTTTGTTTCACTCCCTCATTTAAATCCCATGGATGGGTGTGTTCATTAAGTATTCCTAGATATTGTAGATGACTTGAAAACAAAAAAAAAAACAAAAAAAAATAGAAAACAAAATACTCCTTGAAAGTGTAGGTCCAAACATACATGTGTAGTTGTAGGTGCGAATACGCTGTTCGACAGATGACAGTGCATTTTGTATAGTTTACTTGTATAGTGTATCGTTTGCCTAACGCTATGTTATTTATTAAAGAAACTGCTTTTTTGTGTCCTAAATTTTGTGATGCATTTTGTGAAAGGAAAGAGGTGTTCTTGTTTTCTATATTCGAGTCCATTTTTGTGTATCTTTTATCTCCATAGCACCGTAGATACTTTTGTCAATTGTCTGTATGGAGAACTTTCACAATAGTTGCTTAAAATAAAACAAAGGAAAGTAGAAAATAAAACGAAATTCGGGTGAATGCCCGAGAAAATGGATTCCCGTAATACCAAAGGTATCCCGTGAGATAATGTAAAAGAAAATGATCTTCTCATTTGCCCAGAAGTATAGCTTGTACCTATTTTCGTTTGTTTTTTTTTCTTTTCTTCGTATTTTTGTCTCTTCCAAATTCAACTCTGTCGAGTGTTACATTATTCAGGACCTTCTGTTTTGGGAAAGAAGGACTTCCATTCACAATAGTTTGCTTTGCCTAGCTCTGGGGTGTTTATACACGAACATACATATAGACACATTTGTCATTAAAAATTGAGGCAGTAGAACTCCTTTATGCGAGGCTTTGTAATGTGCGCTTGTACGAATACTGGTGATGTACAACGTACCACATAGCCATTGGTTGGGGATATAAAAATGAAGAAGAGAAAAACGTGGTCAGTTGTTTGAAGTCAAGGGTCAGGTCAACCTACCATATACAAATGAAAGGTCTACAACCCTTTGTTATCCATAAGATGAGTAATCGACTGGAAATGATAGATGAAGTTTTTTAAATCGCATCCCAATTACTGTTTGGTTACACTTTAAAACAGAAACCCAGTTTAGTTTTGTAATTTCGGTGTTAGTCTTGACTGTTACGAGTGCTCTGACCTCTGATCTCCTGTGCTATCCCTGATTACCTAGAAGCAATTTTACATTACATAGGAGCTTCTAAAATTTCAATTTTATATAATTTATTTTATTTAAATACTGTTATAATTCGAGAATCGATGGTTTGAAAAAGTTTAAAAGGCACCATTCCACACCAAATCTTATCAAATATTTACATTTTGTTTAGTAAAAGTTGAGGTAAAACTTGGTTGTTTAGAGTGACATAAAATGCATAAAAGCAAATACCATATCCATACCATATCCATTGACCTTAAAACTGTCAGAAATGTAACACATTTGTGTTAGCGAAAAACGTAGAAAAAGAAGAGTTAATATGTTATAAACTTTGTTGTAGACCCAAAGATACTGATTCCTAACTGCAGTGAACCGACAGCTCATCCGATAATATGGCTCAGGTTCCCCTTCACTTGACTAGCTGAATTTAATTTCATTGATGTAAGTTTGAAGGTATCAGTTGGTATTGTACGGGTATTTGAAGATATTGATTTTCAGGCAATGTGCTTAATGGGCTCTACATATGGCAAGAGTTACTACCTTCACTCAAAATATCCCTATGACCAAGATAAAAGTTACATAACTCTGTGATTTTCGTTAGCTGCTACTGATACTAGTGATTTGATGATTTGATGGTAGCCTAGCTCTCCGAATAAGTTATGATAAAACATACAAAGCATCCTACAATGAAGGAAGGCGGGGTAACACTTTCCTTTCCTATTCTCTACAGTTTTCGTGTGATATGTGCTTCTGGCTGATGCAATGAGTTCATTACAATAAATATACGAGGGTGGATAAATAAATGCGGGAATTTTCGAACTTCCCAGGTTGTAACTTCAAAAGCACCACTGCTCCTGTGACAGCCACTGAAAGCACGCAACAGCAGCTACTTGAAAAGATCGTATGGCGTTGTCCAACGGCAATTCTGACAAGTTTTTACGTTATTTCATAATTGTGGACGAAGCATATATCACCACAAAACACCGAAGACTAAGCAATATTCGAAGCAGTGAGTTTCTTCGGGCGAATCGCCGCCGAATAACATCGAGGTGGTTCATATCGACTGCTTTTTGGGATGCATGCGGCATAATCCATTTAGCTTGCCTTCAAAATGAGAAGACAATCAACGGCGAATATTATGCTAACTTATTGGACTGGTTCAACGACGGTTTGAAGGAAAATTGTGCTCTCACATTAGGACAGTGCACGGGCGCACGTGCGTAATTACCATGCCACAATTTTATAAATTGCTCCCTCCATATTCTCTAGATTAGCCCTCGGTGACTAATGACTAAAAACAAATGGATCGACGAAAAGAAATTTGGTTCTTATTATTTGAGAGAGACCAACAAATTAGAAAAACAATTGTCGAAGTATAAAAACAATTGTGTTTTTTTTACCAAAAAAATTTTGTTTCATTCAAAACGTTTTGGACTTATTGTATTAGAAATTTCGTCGCATCAAACTAAAATTCTATTTGCTGAAATAAATAGTCAAAGTTGACACATTCGCATTTAGAAGTCTGGAATAGTAAAGTGGGTAAGTGATTAAAAATTTTTTCAAAACGCTTCAAGTGAGAAGAAACTCTAATTCAATATGCTTAGCTATAGCGGTAGTTGACTGTTACGTAGAGGTTTCATAGACCAGTGGAAGTTCATGTGTCCGATTAATTTTTTTTCCAGCCCCGATGCGTATTCATATTTACTTTTACGCCTTCTCACAGAATTTACAGAGATACTTAGATGGCCCTAGAACTTCTCCATTAAGCACGATTGTTGGTGCACTGCCTCCAGTTGCGCACTCTAAGATGGTTGAGATCTTCTTTTAATTTTGGATGTCACCTTACTCGAAGTATTTCCCTACTGCGTACACTTCTAATTAAGAATTAAAAGCTCTACGGAATGGAACATTGGTAATCAATCGCTCCCAACAAGGACATCTTCTTCCAACTTTGCTTACAGCCATTCTCCTGTGCCATAGAGCACGACTGAAATGTTTCTTGACAATTTTCAGAGATACTGCTCACCAAATGGTCTCATCTTTTGGACTAGACATGATCGGTACATAATCTCTAATGTTGTAAAGAATCGTAGCTCATCAATCGTTAGGCGCAAAACAAGACTTTACCTACCTCCGTCGTCCGCAGTTGGACTACCCTCTGTACCTAATCCAACAAAGTAGCGGTTGACCGAATCATTCGAAAATAAATTCTCTCTAGAAGTAGGGCGGATGGCTCTGCACTATATCTTTTTTCTTACAAAGGAAACACTACATATCTTCCATTGCATTATTCTGTTTATCTATGGACTCTCGACAGAATTTTTTTTTTTTTTTGAGATTACTCAATGCAAGGGAGCTCTAGCTGCTTTGTGTGTTAAATTCAGCAATTACGGTTCGGAGGTCCCAGGTTATCTGTAGCAATGACAACACTATTACTCGTATATATGTGTACATATGTTATATATATATTTGTATATATAGGCAAGTGGTACACATTTAATGAAGTCCTAAGTCAGTGTATATGGTCATCTTCCACTCATGGTGGAGTGAATGGGCATTATATGATATATGACTTGTGAAATGTATGGACTATCCGGCGGCTTACCACTTTGTTTGCCGACAGGATCTTCTCATTTACTTTTCGTCTTTTCTTCGATACACGTTAAAGCATTTACAACATCACCTAGTAAGACATTGACGATGTCGATACAATCTTGTATTCATTTCATCAACTATAATATTTGTGTGTTGTACGTTCTGTGGAATTTCACCATCAACCATGCTCTTTAGAGTCCCAGCTGATGAATATTCTGCTGTACAAATATGTTTCTGCTCTTATTTTCATGTTGTTATGAGCAAAAAGCGATTTCTGTTCCGTCCGGCCGGGTAATTGAACCCAGAATGTCTGGCGTAGTATTGAGGAACTTAACCACTGCACCATCACCAGGGTCGATAAGACCCTTCGGCTTTGTTGTTTTTTGATATTGTCATTGCTATACGAACACTTTCTTATCCAGAGCGTGAGATTGCTCCGATATTACTTGGATCTGGATTTTCTTCCTACCTTAGCGCATTTTCAGACGCATTAGACGTATTCATCAGACAGAAATTTTAGTTAAATGCGTCTTTGATTTCCTATTTTGAGATTCTAGAGATTTTATTTACGAAAAAACAAGTCTTGAAGACCTAGAAGCAACTAACAACAGCCAATTGGAGATCATCCAATTTTTTCTTAACACTGCATTTTTTATTTCTAAACGTTTGTGTGTCATACAGCTCAGACTATCGCTGTATGCTCTATGCGCTACGGCTCAGATTATCGCTGTATGCTCCAGCTATTTGACATGTGATGAGTCGTTCAACGTTAAGCTTTTTATTTTGCAAATTTTTGCATTGAAGTTCGACTTTGACATTGACGTAGGCTCGATCTAGAGTCTTAAGCTTAGCCAGTTGAGGCGTGTACACATACAGATTCATGTTGAACAATTTTGCTCTTTACAGCAACGCACGACTTTTAATCAGAGCCCATTTCTTACGATATAATATAGAGTTTGTCATGGCAGTTCAAATTAATGTTCCATATTCCTCTTTTAAGGTGTCTATTCCTAGTTAGCTTGTATTCTGGATCGCAATTATGTCTGTGACATGCTTTCTGGATGCTGATCGCAAATGGATCGTGACCTAATTGCTTCGATTTCCAAGTATTTCCTCCCATTCGTCCTATGATAAGCTTGTTGATCTAACCCGTAATATCTACCCTGGAGAGTCTGGTTCTTTTTGTGCCCTTATGTAGGATTACAGCACTGTATGTAACTTCACTTGATCATGACGTTCATCCTTACCAACTCTTCTGATTCTGACCAAAGTCTTGAATATGGCTGATTAATATTATTTGGAACCATAGTTATTGTCCAGTATCCAAAGCGGATTACTATCGCTCAGCTTAGCTTCTTTCTCCAACGCATACTATTTCGCGTCTTTTTTTCATTATGTGCGACTCTATTTCGTATGCGGCTATTTGTCAAACATACAAGGTGGGGCAAAAGTAATGTCATAATGTGAATTGGATGCGTTTTTTTTTAATGCAACAAAACGTTCTCTGTTTTCATACAAAGTTTATCTGAACGTGTAGAGTTGATGACATTAAGTTGAAAGAATGATATCGATCAAATGACCGCCTCCTACGTTGACGCACATTTGTGCTCGTTTTATGGCATTTTGAATTGTTACTCGCAAAACATCTGATTCCAAATTGGTGATTTCTTGTTCAAGGTTTGTGGTTTGTTATGGGAAACGCAAAATTTCAAAAAGGGAGAAGTTTGACGCCGTCAGATCTAGCGATCTGTCCAGCCAGTTCAAATCACCAAAACGGGAGATCACACGCCCTCCAAATTGGTGATTCAAACTCGTTTCAAACAAAACAAGACTCGTTTAACATCTGTCTGTAGCACTCACCAGTTATAGGACGCCGTTGGCGTCCTCAAAAAAATAAGGACCAATCACTTTCCCACTACAAATGCCGCACCAAGCAGTCACCTTGAGTGGATGCAATGACTCTTCGTTTACTTCATATGGATTCCCGGACCCACAGAAATGCAAATTTTGTTCATTCACATAACCATTTAAGCGGAAATGGGCTTCGTCGCTGATTATGATTTTGTATACGAAATCATTCTCTTCTTGCCAAGTTTAACGATTTGCACTTTATAAGGGAATATTTTCAGGTCCTTCAACAAAATTTGCCGCAACGAATGTCTGCTGATGACAAATTGTGTGCGTCGTTGTCTCGTCGATGTTTGTGGACTCTCGAAGGTCCTCCTGACGCGCAATATGAGGCTGGCCACTTTTTGCGACATTTCTAGTGGACTCAGTTTGCACTAGACGCTCAGCTAAATACCGCACATGGTGCTGGACGGCTAAGAAAACAACGGCGAAATTCACGATGTGTTAAAAGAACAGACCGGAAATTTATCAAATAAGCAGTAACAATAATTCCAAGTTTTCCGGGTGTGTATCGCTCCATTGCTTGTTATCAACTAATTCTCTATCTACAACATATGTCAAAGCACAATGACACTTTACGCCATTTGCAAAAATGATGATACATTCACATTATGAAATTACTTTTGCCCCACTATGTATGTATTTGCACGTACTAAATTCATTACCATAAATCAACGACTTAAACAAATTGACTTGACTCTCAAGTTTAACATCATTTAGCCGCTCTAGTCCAGATTACATCCGTACACCCACATCATATCCTTACCTTCATATCCGTATGTAGGAAAAAATAAAAAAATAAACTTTTTAAAACAATTATCCTCGCATAAAAGTAACTCTCTATCTCATTATAAATTTTTCATAACAATTTAGTTCGGAAAAAACTAAGAAGATCCTTTTTCCAGTTAAAAAGTTTCTTTTTTCTTTTTCGTTTCAGATTCTCCGAGACATACGGCAAGGACTCTTGCAAATGAGTCGAGAAGGTAGAATAGGTAAGTTGCTACATTATACTCACTCTTCGAACTTATTTTTAACAAGTTTTGCATTCGAAATTTTGTAACTGAGCACATGGTGCATATCCGAGTATATGGCCAAAACATTTTCCATTCCTTACACCCCATACACACATGCACTCATGTATGTACGTATGGGATTCTTGCATCCTGATAAAGGGGATGCAATTTTGTGAGTGCTTGAACTTTGGAATATTTCATCGTGTATGCAAAAAGGAGCAAAAAAAACACACATTTTCCTTCCCACTATTACGTTAACTCTATTAGTTTCTACCATCTTGGAGTGACTTGCAAAGTTGACAAAATACTATTTCCGTTGGTCCTGCCTTGTATCCCATTCTGCTTTGATCTTTTGCATCGAAAAATGAAAGACAATGTTGTCGCTGTTGAAACGAACAAGGGGCTAACATTTTTGAATTCGAATGTCAATATCGCATTCGGATGAATGTAATTTCGTGGCAAAGTTCAATGTTTCCGGTACCAACTTCAACAGCTACGAGGGTACATTCAACGTCAAAGATTATGATTGTTGCAAAGATACATCCACGTTTTTGTCAAAGAAAGCGAAACAAACTCTACGAAAATCACAATGGAAATTCATTGATTTCGTTTTTTGAATGAACAAGGATGCGACTTGTAGTGGTGGTTACCCTCTGGATGATACGTCCAAACAACCAGGGAGCAGGATTCAATGGTGGATGTTTGGTGGTATAGTAAGAACGCCAGTGCAAAAATCAACATGACAAAAACATGACTTCAGGGACTAAGACGACTAACTCTTGAGATGAAAAAAAAAAAATATATATATAAATACGAAATTTATTTTCTGTTTGTTTGTGTTTTTCAGATGACACGTACATGTACGATGATGCGGTCCGTGGGGCTGCCTATGGCATGGGTGGTATTCACCATCAGGGACACTGGTACGACGAACCACCCTATGAAAGTGATCCAGATGATTTTCTTATGT
Source organism: Volucella bombylans (assembly GCA_949129095.1). Classification (NCBI taxonomy): domain Eukaryota; kingdom Metazoa; phylum Arthropoda; class Insecta; order Diptera; family Syrphidae; genus Volucella; species Volucella bombylans. Next base: position 103,153,207 of record OX422140.1, read on the forward strand.
CTGGAATCAACTGTGGTCCTGCGGCTACAATTCAGGTAATCATTTGTTGTTTGTGTTTCCTTTTTTTCTTTGTTTTGTTTGTTTTATCAATTGTCTCTCAAAGTTTCGTGGTTACATAGGTGTTCTGCGTTTTTTTTTAGTGATCCGCTGATTTCAGGACTGATTGTATCAAAGGAGTTAAAAAAGTAACGTCACGAAGTGATTTAAATAAAAAAATATTATAAAATGGACAGATTGAGAGATTTCTCCGGGTATTGTGCAGGGGATTGCGGTGTGGTATTCTCTGGCTTGAGGTTCTTGCCTTATTTGCGATTTCGAATTCGTGTTTCGAATTTGCACTCAATACAAATAGTTTGGCTAGTTAGAAACCAGTGGAAAGATGAGCTGTATTTCTAGTTACACACAGTCCAGAGAAACGTATCTTGAACCCACTCTATATTGTGGTATGCAACTAAAGGCTGGGGACCGCCAAAAACTCAACTCCCTTGTTGACCTGCTATCTGCATGAGCCTATCTCAATAGTTCAAAATTTGGGTTTGAACATATCCAAATCCACAAACTGGTATAAAATTAATTTGGACGAACGAAACTTAGGGAGGATGAAAAGAGAGGTACCGACGTACATGAGCACTGCTCCTTAATATAGAAGAAACTTGCAAAAGATTTTATCACGGAATTATGTAGAGGACGAGGGTGATAGTTTGCGTTTTACAAGGAATTATGAGGCATTAACATATGACCTATTAATGCGCGTAAAAAGGCAAAGCCTAATTTTATGGAAAGTGGAGTAGTAACAAATTTAACTAGCACATAGGATAGACGGGATCAGACATTATATATTTATTATAATTTATACTTAAAATCGCTCGTCATTTCTTTTTTTTTTTTTATTAAAACTAATTTATGAAAGGACGTCAAATACAATACATAACCTGTGGTGGGAGGGATTCCTTTTTTTACTGTATAATAGCAGCTGCAGCACAAGAAATTTTAACAATTACTGATATATGAAACTTATTTTGCAAGCAATGAAAATATTCGAACAACGTCTTGACAACTATAAAAGTGTTGAGATGAGTTTAGTGAAGGCAAGGTAGTGTAGCTTATCGCACCCAAAAGTGGCCACTTTATATGAATCGGCAGCGGACTTGAGTATTCTGAAGGCTTTGATGTTCACAAAATTATATTTCGAAGGCGGTTTTATTTGACCCCGTTCTAATGCTATTTCAGCCTATATTAAGATTGACTGTAACATATGGAATCAATCCTTTTATTTTATCGTAAATTATTCCCAGCGGGGCCTAAATGGGATGCGATCTGGTAGCTACTAAGTGTCAAAAACTTGGACCCATCCAGTAGTGCAACAATCATGCTTATGGTTAAGTCAGTGCCTTACCACCCTGCGATAGTCCCTGAGAACGTGTTAAGTTGAAGGAATCCTACCTTTTCCTCAATTGCGCTAGATTTTCATAGTCCATTTGTAGTTCATAGTCCATGGTCTACCATCATAGTAGCCTTTTATCATCTTATTTATAAAGATTTTCTGTGCATTTCTTTACATTTCTGACGATTTTGATCGTTCTTTTGATCAATTGATACTGAAATGGGCGCCAAAGGGATTGACGCACGGAATAATTAATGCCAAGTTTGGGGCAACACCCGATTTCCGAAAGAATTACAAAAGGATGCTTTCAAACGACGTCTTGTTCCCATAACTTAGGTCCATTGTACAATACAGTACCCAATACTACAATAATAATAATACCGGATTTCGAAATCAAGGCAATGCAATTGACATGGAATCTGCACAGAGTCAGAGCCGTGTTCAGCCAAGAGGGTGCCCTTTGGCACTATAATTTTGAAGTTCAACACTGCAATGGGAAATTTTACGCGAATGAAAATGTATTACCTCGTTCACCAAACTCTCCGAACACTCTATCTGTCGAAGCCGCTTCGTCTTCGTAAAGCAATGCCTATAGGGCTTTGACCAATCTCACGAGAAGCTCGGAATTAGGAATACGATTTGAAAATTCTTAAGATATTCCGTAGGTGCCTACTCAAAAACGATACAGTGTTCTTCCACGCAGTTGGGGCTTTTCGGGTGTCTTCAGAAATCCACGTGCCCTGTATTTGCCACCTTTCAACAACATACTCGTATGTATTCCTGCCCTGCAGTTAAATCATTTTCCACAGCTGTATGCTCTTCTTGAATAGCTGGAAAGTCCTTGGTGCTGATTTTTTCCACTTGCTAAAGATGTTATCTTAGTTGTTGGTGCACTGAAAGGAGAGTTCTTAAGTCGGTCAACGTTGTACCCAAGAATCCATGTAATGTTACGGAGTCTTGTTATTGAAGGCGTTCGTAGTTTGAAAGAGTCAACTGTTAGAGGTTGGTTATTCACCATTCCCATATGTCCTCCGTGTCTGTTTCAGATGTCAAGACTACGGGCTATCGCTAGTTAACCTATCTGAACTAATTTTCTCAGCTGACTTTGTGGCAACCCTTTATATCACAAAATATTTGGCATTGCAAAAATCCACAAGCCGTTCACTATTACTACTCCTATTCCGCTCTTTGAAGCTTTCTGTGCTCATAATGTGTCTAAATCTTTTGTTATCGGTGTCTACCTCGACCAACACAGTAACGATTTCTTCTTTTGGTGTTGCTGAGTTAACGGCGCTCAACTGTATATAAAAGTTATCCTTATAGTCCTCAGCTGCCAGATTTTTGAGTCATACCACTGTACGAAAATGGCGTTCCTTACTCCACTCGAGAATCTGAGCGTTGTTGCTGCCAAAATGGTAAACTACTGTGCGCTTTTCTTGAGAGCATAAAGCCTTTCCAGTGCCGGTAGATACCGCTGTTGGGCTTTCCTGGGTAAGCTTTTCTGACGTACTGTAACTGAAATTGTCTATTGTGTAAGGCAATTGATGAACTGTTCATGTAATGTACCAGAACTATTACTTTAAAAGACAGATGTGTCTTTCAACTGTTCAATAAACTTATGTATCTAAAGAAAAATTCGTAAAACTTCTACGATTTTCATTCACTTTTTCTTGCAGAACATTAAAACACCCTATTACAGCACGTCTGTACAGACGAACCCGTGATCAATATAATGTTTATTCCTCTTAAGAATCAAGACCAAATTTCCTCTATGCATCGGTAAACATGTAAAATGATGCGGAAACAGCCAAAAGTCGAAAAAAAAAGTCTTTTTGCAACAGCAATAAATCACCACTGTCGCATTAAACATGAATAAAAATTAGAAAAAAAAACCGAAACCACACAACAAACTATAAAGACCCTGTAGATACTACTTGCAACACCATCTCCGCCCTTACATCTTGAAGTCACTCAAACTTGTACAAATAAAATATCAAAGTGCCAGCGTTCAAGAGTTTGTCGGAAAAAAATAGCAACTCAACCTCAAGCCCAAGCCTTCAGGCTTCGCAGAATATAAAGTGATAAAATGTGAAAATGTTCTCTCGTTTGACGGGTGGGAGGAAACATGTTTTTGCCGAGTTTTTAGATTTTTTCGACTCGTTTTCCATAAAAGAATAAATCAATACGGCAAATCCTTTCAGACGGACGATTTTTTGGTATCCCGGTCTGGATGTCTTCACCCGCAATAATATCTTTAACTCCTTAGGACGGAATAAAATCAATTCCGACAGTTGAATATCTACCCCCTAACTGTTAAGAAAACTACAGTTCCCGACAAAGATTGTATTTTCCGCAAAAAAGTTGTTCCTTACCAGAGGGGGATTTAAGGAGAATAAACTCCATATCCCGAATTTATGGATAAAACCTACAAGTACTTCGGATTGTAGTAAAAAAGCATGATTTGCAGCATTGGTTGTCGAGAGAAGTAAGGGAATAAAAAAAATTCTAATGCTCTTAGCAATCAAGAAATAAACCGCATACTCGCCCTCAAAGTTGGAACTTACTCACTTACCCACATTGACAGAGTCGGAAGACACCGTCGTCCGTCTCGCCTCGTCGTCGTTGATATGATTCTTAAAGTTTAGTTTTTTCCAATTTTTTTTATTTATCCGTATTCTTAACCACTGAGTAGTAAATTCATCTGATTTGTTTGCTTCATAAATCCTTCTTGCCTTGGCAGAAAAGTTCATCTACTCTGACTGCTAGTCGATCCAGAATTCAGAGTATACGACGATTCTGAATCCGATTCCGAATCCTGATTCTCCTTAGACCTTTTGCTGAGCACATTTTTCGGCAACGGAGTTGATTTGGAAAACTTTTTTCCGGGTCCTTCACCTTCAATTTGATTTCGTCTGATGGGAAAGATGAAATGGGGTGGCAAAATCTACAACTCTCTACCAATCATTCGGACCGAGTACTGAAAGGTCTATGTACGGGGAGGTGACTACGACTAGTCCTTGTCGGTACGTCGTTCAAACCTTGAGTAGGTAGAGACTTACACAACTTGTACAGGTGGGCTGGTAAGATTGTTGTTTGTTTTTTTTTTTTTTTTGCGCTCAGGTTCCATGAAAGGATTTCGAATTGATGCATGGGTGTATAAGTGGACAGATGCTTGGAAAAGGTTATCGACGAGAGTTGGAGCAGCCCGGAAAGGTGTTCTTTGGTATTGGCAATTTCTTCTGCTTTTACGGAGTTGCTGTTTTGTTTTTTTTTTCTTCTTTTTTTATTCCATATCTCTCATGTCAGACATTGATTCTTGAACACATGTCCTATTAGAATTGATGACATCCTTATGATGACATAACGAAGAACGCCCACTTAACTAATTCTGGTATTTTGGCATAGTTCCTGTTGCTTAGTTGGTTCTGGTTTGACCTCTCAATGTCTGAGTACTGCACAAATGATGTGTGGTGATTTTTATGTACAATCCATATGTATGTAGGGGGAGGGCGCTTTAATGGGCGTTCGGTGGCCATCTTCGGTGGTGTGGGCAAATGGAAATTCTATCTGGGGAGAATTTGTTCTTATGATTGTCGGAACAGAACCTTTAAAGGATAGTCAATTTGGTAGGTCAATTCATGTGGATGTATTGTATTATAACGAGTAGTTTCCTTTAGTATTGAGGAAGTAGATAAATGTTCAATTGTCACAGTAAGATGTATTTAAATCAGGATTACAGAGGTGACTCAATACGTCAACAAGAAAAACAGAAAATGTCGTTAGGTTTAACCACAAGAATCAACCCGAGCCTTCTGTTATTCCAAGAAAAAAAAATTTATAATCCATTAAAACAGCCTAAAACTTTTGATCTATTGTTTTACAATATAACTTACAAAATAGATTTAACATTACTTTGTTAGTTTTATGAGCGTACTTTAGTTGCTAAAATTACAAAAAAAAAAAAAGATATTTTCCTTTTTCAGTATTGGCATGTGACCGCCTTTGGTTTTTGTAAGTGGTTCAACCCTCTTTTGCATTGAGTCGTAAAGGCTGGTAATACAGCTGGTGCTAATTTTTTCATACCAAGTTTTTTCGATGTGACCTCTTAACTTCCACAAATTTCTGAGCTTTTTAGTTTGACACCCATTCGATGCAAATCGTGCTCAATAGGATTCATTTAGGGACTGTTTCCGGGCCAATGGAGTGAATTTATCGCCAGTTCTTCTTTGTAGCCTTAAACTTGGGAAAAGAATTAGTTGGGATGGATTAAAAACACTATAAACTACGAAAATAACAGCGAACTATTCATTGTTTATTTAAGGTATTAGCAAGATGGCAAGGTGCGATATCGTTCCCTGAAACAGGACACTCTTGTGGGACTTGATCATTTCCACTATAGTTGCAAACACTCGATTTTATGTAATGTATTTGTACTTTAAAGCATTTATCGATCCAGGCACTATTCAAAGAGTTCCTACTCCACCGGCAGTTATGATCCCCCGCACCATGACACCGTTAGACTTCTTTGAACGATCTGCAACATATTCTTACTTCAACCGCTTTCCAGGTCGACGTAGAACTGTGGTTTTCCATTTAAAAATTCCAGATTGAATTTGGACTCATTTGAGAAGATGAGGGTCCAATTCTGCTCTTTCTCTAGCCCATTCCAGACGAATGAGCAGGCAAGCAAACCGGCTTCGTTAAGCCGTCTTTCATCTGTTGTCACAGAGATGTCTATGCCGGTGGTTTCCACAAAATCTCGCCTCTTTATATGGTGGTCGATGCTTAGAGTAATGCATCCTTTCTCGTTCGCTTTCATTTTTCCGCTCTAAAACACCGCTTTCTTTGTACTTTTTTAAAAACCTTCTTAAATCGTTGAATGCTAATTGATGAGAATTTCTCTCATCGGTTTACGTTCGTCCTTAAAAGCAAAGATTCGATGCTTTTCAAGTTTTATGAACTGCCTCCTGATCATCGCAATCCGCGGTGGACCTGGGCGTCAACTTTTACCTAGCTGCCTCCAGTTGGCTGAGGTCCTTCTCCACTTGCGTGTGCCACTTGGGTCGCAATCTTCCATTACTGCGCTGTCCCCCGGGGGCGGATTCGAAGACTTGTCGGACCAAAGCATTGGTGTCCATCCGTTCTATACGACCCAAAAACTCGATGTTGCTGTACAGCCCGTGCTGTTTGTCGTTGTATCTCCTCTTCCACTCACCGTCTATGCAAACTGGACTGAAAATCGCTCTAATTCCCTCTAAAAGCAGCCAAGAGTACCCTCATCCATTTTTGATATAGTCCATGCCTTTGCGCCATAGAGCAAGACTGGGATTATTAAAGTCTTATATGGGGGCACTTTATTTGTTCAAGAGTGGGCTTTGATAGTTAATCGTCTTATTAGCCCAAAGAAGAAGCGATTGGCAGGAGTTATTCTTCGTTTGATCTCAGCACTGGTGTCGTTGTCTGAATTGAAAGCGGAGTCTATGTAGGAAAAGGCCTTAACTACCTTAAAGTTATATCTGTCTAGAGTGACGTTCTACCCGAGACGTCGGTGTTGGGTGTCTTTTCTTGTTGACACCATATACTCGTACTTATAGAATGATGGAAATGATGATACGTGCAAGAATGATGTTGAACATGTCAGCATCTCGTGAATTCTCCATCGTCATACTGCACTAGTTTGGGAGAAGTGCTAAAACTGGACATTGCTCTACATATTTCGTCTCTATAGATTCTGTCATTTGCGGCCTTAAAATCGATGAATAGTTGTGTATTCATTTGGTGTGAATATTTGGTCGATGGTGGACTTTCACGATCTAAAGCCACACTATTATGGAGCAATCAGGTTGTTAACGAACGGCTTCAGACATTCACACAATACGGCAGATAGGCTTTTGTAGGCGACGTTAAGAAGACTGATTCCTCTGCAGTTGGTGCAGTTCAGAGGGTCTCCTTTCTTGAGGATCGACCAAACAATGCTGAGGTTCCATTCATAGGGCATACTTTCGTCCGACCATACTTCACATATGAGTTTGCGCATGCTTCTTACCAAGCTATTCCCCGGCGCTTTGAAGAGCTCGGTAGTCAGGCCGTCCGCTCCAGTAACTTTGTTGGACTTAAGCTCAGGTATGGCTATCTGCATTTCATCCAAGTCGGGTGAACGGAATTGTTGGCCTTCAGCGTCCAGGTTTCTCTACTACTATGTTCCCTTTGTTCGTCTCTACGGGCTTCGATTCGGGTTTTGTGGTCCGTGGCATGTTTTGTTTTACCTTTGGGTAAATCTTCTGAATCTCATTCCTGGAATAGCATCTCTCAATTTCCTCGACCGCGTGCTTCTTATGTTCCTTCTTTTTCCTAATGAGAAGCCGGTATTCGTCTCTCCTCTTCTTCTAGTAGAGCTCGTGAGCAGCTCTAGTCCTTCTATGCAGCGCCACTTTTTATGCGTCTTGATTAGCTGCATGTGCTTGTTGGTACTCGTGGTCAAGCCATCTTCGGCATCTCAGACAGCAATGGCAATATTGTCACTGGTCTTCGATACTTGATGCTGGTGGCATACAACTCTTTATATGATTAAAGGGACTCGATCGGAAAAGAATTTGACGAACTCTTGCGATTATAGCCGCCCGACATTGAACTTCCTCACATTAACATGCCTTATTTCAGATTGTTACTTGATGCTCGTTAACATCTCTAATAACAGTCCGACCCATCAAATCGCATTTCTTGGATGGCGGTTACATCTGCTTTCGAGCAATCCAGGGCCTCCGCTGGTTGTTCGGCTGTACTTGGTCTATTAAGGGATCACGTGCAGATTCGAAGGTCCTTATCCTCATTTCGTTTGTAGAGGTTATCAACAGTATAGCCATCTGTATCTGAGACACGCAACAGTGCTGCCTGTATAGGCATGTTGGTTGAAGCCCAGGTTCATCATAATTTTGGCACCACACAAACAAGGATGCCAGAATTAAATGCTGCAAGAACTTTGTGAGAAGGGCAAATGAAAACTATTCAAGCCTTTGCTCATATTTAAGCGGACGATGCCCTTAGGTCGTCTTCTCAAGGTTGAAATCTTAATATTCAGTGCATTAGATCCAACACCAGTAACTATGAGTTATTGAAGGATCTAGTTTTAATATTTGTTTGAATTGATAAGGGCTCTGTTATAAACCTAAATTCGAAGCAGATCAGTTCAGTTTAGTTCAGGTCCTCTTTCAATAGTAGATAATATGACAAACTCAGTCCCTAATCCGTGCTCGTTAAAATGTTTTGTAAGACGTATAGTAAGCAAACAAGGTCCTTCTTATTTTACTCATTTACTTAATTCCATTGCGGCTGTACTTCATTATCCTTTTTAATCTCGTAAATTTAATTAGTCGCCCTTTTCAATTACAAAAATACGAGTAGAGCCTGAAAGGGGTTTTCCTTTTAAAATAATTATTTAAATCCTTTAAGAGATACATTTAATTTTTTTTTTTGTGAAATAAAAATGCTCATTGCTTCTAAATGGGTTGTCACCTGTTGTGCTTTTGTTTTCGTCTTTCTCCACAACGGATATAGCCATACCTCATATGTATTTACGAGTATCACTAAGCTCACTTATAATTTTTATTTGTTTTCTTACAGGGTGGACGTGTCCGTTTCACATCGAATCGTGAAAGTACAGGAGTAATTTCATTAAGATCAGCCGGCGATATATCCTTACCACAAAGAGGTCCGCCCAGACGAGGTCTTATCGTGCCACAGCAGCCACCTAATCCGCCAACAATAATACCCTTAACGCATGCCAGGTAAGACGATTTTTTTTTCACTTATTTTTTGTGTATACAAAGAGCGAGTCCTTTATCCGTTTTGTATGGCAAATCACTTCAAGGAGATGAAAAGGGTAGAACGAGTAGAAGTAGTAGTAGTCATAGTCGGGTATAAATTTCCTTTTGGTTTCTTGATCCCTTTATACGCTATCCCTCAAGCAGTTGCTTTATAAGTGAATCACTTTAGTCAGGGGCAAAAACTCTTACAGTAACGTCCATAATAAATGTTCTATCATCAATTTGTCTAAAGAATTGTTATGAAAAGGCGTTGGTTGGATGACCATGGTGGGGTGGGTGGCAGAGATTACTGAAGAGTGTATTCTTGTCTACGTCATAAAAAGAAATGAAACCAATAATATGTACGTGAAAGATCTATTCGTTCGTTTGGTAGCCTTTACAACATCCTTTGGCACCCCTTTGATTGAGCTTTTTGACCCTTATTAATGGATTTAGGATACGAGTACAATGGCCAGAGAGATGCCTGACGGCCTTGCCCATTTTCGAGCTCATTGTTGTGGCAATCAACAAAGTGTTGGCGGATGTGAGATAATAAATGGGCAGTGTACAGAAAAAAAAGGGGTGAAAAGAGAGTTACAAAATGAAAGTCGACGGTTGGTCCTGTTGTCGACAAAAAGGATGTGATCTGGTGAATGTCAGAGGAGAGCATGAGTGTAATAATAAGTGAAATCTATAACTATCAGTTCTGTGGGAGGTAAATGGCTAGATGAGGCGTTATTGCTTATTGTGTTTTGTTGTTCACTTACTTCTACTTTTCTTTTTTTGCTTACTTCCGTCACCTCTTCTTTGATAACTTTTTCTTATTTCAATTGGGTACCAGTCTTTATGGTAAACAACCTTAGGCAGAAGAAAATTATCCAGCAAATCGAAAAAAGTTTTCTACTTCTGAAGTAATCGGTTCTGTGCTCTTTGACTGGAGAAGGGATCAAAAAATAAATAGATTGCCTCGATGAGAGTATAGTCTGTCCTGCAAGTAATTGCTTCCGCCATATGAGGAAGAACTAATCCGAGCGGAAACAATTTAAGACTTTGAAGAAATCCTCTATTAAAACATATACATACATATGTAAACCTGGAGACTGGTGGAGATATACATCATTAGCGCCTGGTTCTCAAGTCTTAGTCCGATTTGATAACGTCGAATACAACTCAGTGTCAATATTGAAGGCAAAACTTAGTAGCTGGACACGTTGCTCTGCACGTGTCTCCGATGCTTGCCTTTTGTATTTTGCGCCTTAAATTAAAAAAAAAAAGATTTACAATCCGTTTATTAATTAGACGTCATTAATTTATATTTGCAGCGACTTTTTAGAAGATTGTAGGACTTTGGATACCCTTCTCCGAAACAAAGAATAAGTCATCTAAATATCGACCCGTATCCTTTCAAAGGCACTGTAATTGTTTATGGAATTTAACTTCAGCAAATTAATCTTTTTGACTAGCTGAGCCTACCACCTAGAAGCGGGTGGTAGCAAGATGGTTGCCTATGTAGATAACGTTGCTGTAGTTATCTCAGGAAAACATCTCAATTTAATGGTATTAATGGTATATAACTTTTACAGTTAAATCTGTATATTGCAGATTAACCCGCTGGGCGGATCGCTGTATATTAGGAGTAAACCGTATGTGGTGAAAAAGCTGAGCGTTACGCAGTACTCCCTCCGCGGCACTGAATATTCTCTCTCACTTGACAGCCTTCGATCTCTAACACAGCTATTCGCCTTAAAGCGACTACACAGTAGACAAATAAACTATTTGACTGCCCTAATATTTTTAATACTTCAGGAATACTTCAACATTGGTACGACTAAGATTTTCATGCAAGCATCTCCTTTAGATCTATCTGGGATGTAGATGTTTTCATGGACGACAAGTCAATCCATTGCTATACAGATGGATCCAAGACTGATAACAGAGTCGGTGGCGGTGTTTTTTCAGATAAGCTTAATTAAGCCATCTCCTACCGCCTTCCAAATCACTGTAGCGTAGGAAATTTGGCGATCACAGAAGTCCTGTCCTGGCTGAAGAACAACGTTGTATCTGCAAAGAATTTCCTCATCTTTTCGGATAGTCAGGCCGTTATTAAATCCCTGGACTCAGTCTCACGAATTTCTAAAACCGCCATTGACTTCCGATCATGTCTCAGGGAGATGGGAGAGCAGTTCAATAACCTATGTTGAAGGCCTGCCTACAGAGATATTGCATTATAGAACTCGCCAAAATTGAAACCACTCTACCTTTCCTATTTGAAGAAGGTATCATCAGTCTACCAATCGCTTCGTACAAACTAGAACTAAGTTGAATGCTATTAGAAAAACCAATATTAGGCTAGCTGTTGGATCAACATGTCTAGCGACCAAACTGGCCAAAACTGGATCTGAATCGCCCTAAGAGTTTGATCTTTCTAAATAGGAATCATCTCAGCGCTATCATAGTTGTCATCATTGGACACTGTCTATAAGCAGGCATGTAAAAAGGCTTGACGTTTTTACAAATGACTTCTACAGAAACTCCACGGACCAGGATGAGGAAGAGACAATCCTCCACCTATCCTGCGCACACCCAGCTCTCTCCCAAAGGATAAAACTCCATTTAGGAGCATTTTTCTACAATAACTTAAGGGATCTAAATAACGTAGATTTTAATAGTATCCTACGCTTCGTCAGAAGGTCAAATTAGTTCCAAGAGTAGAAGGATCACAGATCCATGTGGCATCACAATGGGCCAATAGACCTAAGTTGGTTTCGTTTCTTTTTCAACAACCATTGCTATCCAACCTAAGTTAAGCTGGGTCTATCATCTGCCTCAAGTTTCGGTCGTGAATTAAATTGACAGACAACCTTTCCAAGCCTTGTTAGCGTCGAATTACTGGAGAACGATTAAACCATCGTAACTCAAAGATCTTTCAACAACAAGTTCGATCCCTCTACATTTTGATAAGTGTCTTGGAATCCTTACGCTTAATATCGTCAAACCTTGACCTTACATACAGGATACGGGAAAATCCAACAAAACATAAGAAATTGTTCCCTGCCTATGCAAGACAGTGAATTGTTCTTAATTGGCCTAGCTCTAGGTTTAGGTCGAAGCGATTTTTTACCGTAGTCCCGTAGAAGTGCCTGATATTATGCATGTTATCCTGCTAAGACCCCTAAGAACGTAATGGGATGATTCTATTTTTCTTCGTAAATACTGGCCCACGGCTACGCATTCAGTGAAGGCATCAATCACATGTTACTCCTTTTCGACATGTCATATTTATCCAAGTTCTTAGTTTCCATTGTTTACAAATATGAAATGGAGTGACAACGAAAATCACGTTGTTGTAGTTGACCTTCATAAATCCAACATGGAAAAAGGCGAGATCTTCGGATCTTGCGCCGTTTAGAATCATTGGTAATTGCGTTTATCGTCTTAGACGTAAAGGATTTAGGATACTCTAAAGTTCCGGACATCCGGTCTGCCATCAAAGTCCAATCTCAAGTAATATGAAAATTTCGGCGAAAACAGAAAATCTTGTCTGGACACTTACTCACAGTTCCGTGAAAAATGCTCATTGACGAATTCGCATGGCATCACCGACAACTGTGCAAACGATTTTTCCAACTGCAAATGCAAGACTCTAACATAGAATGCATCTAATCCTTATACAAAATCAGACGCTGAGAAATCTTTCTTTGTGACCTCTGATCCAGACAAAACTTAACAAATTTAGACTTTCAACTATATAGGTTCAAACTAGCCATATCGAACTACAATAGCTTGGGAGAAGTTAGTCAAGTTACAGCAAGTTTTTTTAAGATTTAATATCGCTGCAGAGGCAGATAGTTAATTTGCCTCTTCGGCCTCTTTTTCATTCATTACCATTGTGTAAGTCACTGAATAAAAGAAAGATTCATGTTAGTAAAATAATAGTCAGTCTTAAGTACAGGAAAATCCAACATATACTTGCAGCTGTCAGAGTTCATCAAGACAGTCCATATAGGCGAAAGGTCAACAAAGCTCTAATCTGTGTTTTACCAAAGAGCGTTTTTGTTAAATGCAAGATGGCTTTGAGGGTGCTAAATGAATATCAAGAGAATGCATTGGTATCCTTGGAAAACGCCTATTGGATCAGCAGCAATATACTATATTTACTTGACAGCTTAATATTAAACATACAGAGGCCGGGATGGAGTGGGATTTATCACATCCATGTGGATCCAGCACACTTTTCGTTAACAAGCTTAATATTTTGGCAAATAGCTCTCTTATATTGACAGAAAACCTATAGCTCATTGGCAGTGGGAAAATGAGCATTTTCCGAAGGAGCGGGATCAGAGGATGACTGTCAAGTCGCCGAAAATAGGAAATCTGAGAGATTGCAGAAATTATCGGGAAATATGCGTTCTACAGGCAGTGGCCAAAATAATAGCGAAGTTAATTCTGAACAGAATCAAAGTACATTTGGACTCAACTCTCGTTGTCGAACTAGCTGACTTTTGTTCCGGGTCCTTCTGCACCGATTAGGCCTAGATCTCTGCTCTACCTGCTTTTTACCGATTTCGAGAAGGCTTTTGATAGCGTGAACTTGGAGTATATATGGAAAGCCCTGCGCAGGAGAGTTATTCCTGCTAAAATCGTTGCTATTGTAAAGGCTAGTACGAAGGCGCAAAATTTCGTGTTCTACACATCGGTAAGTTATCTAAAGCCTTTGCGGAGTTCGTCAGCGTTGTTTTTTATGACCGTATCTTTTTATGGCGACAATAAGCGATGTTATCCTCGCAGAACGGTCGGGGAAAAGCAGAGGTGTTCAATGCACAATGGCAACTTACCGGAAACATTTTGTTTACGCTGACGTTATCTGCTTGATTGCGCACAGGGTTTTGTATCTAAACCAGGTGATTCAGAATCTGGAAACTGAAACCAACAGAGTGGGGCTTATAATAAATGCAGCTAAAACCAAAAAAATCCTTGGTCTTAACATTGCTGGACAGGAGGTCGAGAAAGTGCAAAGCTTTCCTTATTTGAGAAGTATCATCTTGACTGGCAGCGCCACCGAACTCGATGTTAGTAGCAGAATCGGGAAGGAAAAAGCTGCTTTCTGAATGTTGTTTAAGATATTCACATCACTAAAACCAAGCTGCCACTTTTTCACTCCAGTCGCAATAGTCAGTACTGCTGTATTGGTGCAGCACTTGGAAAGCGACCACAACAATCACTCGGAAAATGCAGTTCTTCGTTAACAGATGTCTGCATATAATTTTCAGAATATTTTGACCCAACCGCAAAGCTGCATATTAGAACTGGGCAGGGGCCAATCGACATCACTATAATAACAAGGAAATGGTTGTGGATCGGACACACCTTAAGGCGCGAAGACAGTGCCATTGTGCATCACGCCATGCAATGGAACCCGCTTACCCAAGGCAGACATGGCCCAGAAAAGTTGAGGGGTAGTCGTGGATACTTGGTAATAGCTGGAGAGGGCTGAAGCACGTTGCAGAAAACAGAATAAGATGGCGCTCTTTCCGGATGGCCACAGGAACTACCTAACTAACAAACTTTTGGCAGATTTCAACGCAACATGTTTAGCACATAGAGGTTTGCTAACCAGTACAATTTCCGGTGCAAGTGAATTCAGACCAGTTAGCTTCTTTTTTTCGTAATTTTAGAAAGAAAAGCTGAAAGCCTTTACCTTACCGTTGACGTTAGGACTTTATGCCTCAAATTTTGGATTATTTCTTAGCACAATTTAGTGTGCCAACTTTAATTTTGCTTGGGGTAAGGCCCCCATTTAGTTGGCTTAATACGAGCTTAATCAAACTTAAAAACTAGGACTTAAAAATTAACAAAAATTAAGGGTTAGGTACAAAGGAAGGGTGGAGGAGATCAAGTGTGAGACGAGAAGTGCTCAGGTTAAAATCAAAAACGGGGAGGTTTGTGTTGACTGTACGGAACATGCGGTAAATTGGTTCGTTGGAACTATAAGATGTGCGATGTGTTGCAATATAAAAGAGACGAGGACATCTTAAATTACGAGGGTTATGGTTGAAGGATATTGTAAAGGGAGGCGCATCCACAGAACCAGAGAGCAGCTGCGTGTCTGCGTTTTTCGAATGTATTCAGGTTAAGAAGGTTGAAGCAGTCACGATAGGCCATCCCAGAGTATTCCTCGAAGAGCAAGTAGAAGAAAACTACGTTGCATGTTCTCGATTTGTGATATATGAACACACTTGACTGGCATATACGAGAAGGGACCGGATAAGGGTAATGTAATGTTACCTTGTCACATAGGGGTTGCACAATTCCTTAGACCATCGTTGATAAAACCAAGTGATGAGTTGCTTTAAGGATTATCTCATCAATATGCAAACGGAATTATAACTCTCTATGGTATAATATTCCAAGGTCGCGAAGGGACTGAACCTGTGGTATAGGTTGTCCATGCATAAAATAAAGCCGAGTAGGAGATTGATTGGACTTACGTGACAAAGGCATTTGGAGACATTAAGCTCGAAGCAATTTGCTACACACCAAATGGAAAACCTATCGAGGCCTTTTCGGAAGAGAATAGGTTCTATTGGTGAAGAAATAGTTTTGGAGAACTTAATGTCATCGACGTAAATGGAAAGGAGACAGTTTTTAATAGTTCTATAAGGATCGTTTATAGTTAAAATTAAAAGAAGGATAGAAGTATCTAAAAACGTCTATAATAATAGTTCTCTCGATATGAAGATATCCATTTTATTAATATGGGGTCAAAACCGAGGGAAGACAATTGATGAGATATTTTATGGAAGGCTTTAGCAAAATCTGTACCAATAATATCGATTTCGTTGGAATTTTCTGGGGCTGAAAGCGCAAAGGATACGAATTCAACTAAGTTTGCTGTAGTTGATCTATTGAGAAATCCATGCTGGCTTAGTGATATAAATGACTTGCACTTAAAGATTGTTGATAACCTATAACCAGGTCTGGGATTTGTGATTATTACACTTGAGTGTCATTATATCAATCTCAATGTATGCTTCAATAGACAGGTATATTCTGAATTCATCTAGCATCAATGATATATCCTACTGTTTTCCCTTAACATTAGGTTTGGGGCTTCTGCTTCCTTTTACTGACCTCCAGAAGGGTTTTCGCTAGTTCCGTTAGTTGATTAAACTGATTTGATTACTGATGTCAGATCACTGACACTTACTTCACAGGTATCTGCATGTTTCTTCGCCAGAATGTTGCCGAGAGTCCGAAAACATCCATTCGGCACCGTGGTGATGCATTGAACATTTCAATGCACAATATGCAGCGTGTATCTACTGAGTCCAACTAACTTAACAACTCAAACCTCAAAGTCATGCACAGTGAAGGGAGCTCGGCAATTGGTTCATTGAATAAAACCAGGTGAACACTGAGTTTACCCACAAGATAATCTTAGTCACCATTTGGATGGCTACGCAAACCAGCATGTGCTTAATGAGAAGGAGATAGGTGTGTCATTGTTGAGTTTAAACTTTATGCTAGAAGCATTATTGGTATATTTTTCAGGGAATTAGGGGAATGGTAACACAATTTTTGTGGCTCCATTGCATGATATAGATTTAGACGGCATATGGTTCTAACAGCCCACTTTCCACACATTAGATGAAATAATGGCATATACCCTGGTCGTGTTATTTACCGTTTGGTCGACCAGTCTAGATCGGCCGGTTAAACGTCTGTGGACTTCGGCTCTGCGGTTATTTGAAGTCCAAAGTCTATGTCAAAAGGCCAACAACCATCAAAGCCTCGAATCGATTTAATCAATTAAATCCAGCGACTTTTATGCCAAACTGTGTGTGAAAATTTCATCGAAACAACACAAATGTACCATTAAAGCCGAGGAGGGCATTAATTGGATATATTGTTCCATATTTAGTTACCACAACTCTACTGTTCGAGAACATATGATTAAATTGAAATTTCCGGAATGTTTTGTCGGCGACTTTGCCTCTTTTACCAAGACGACGCTTAAAGAAATTGCTCTTAGCTGTCTTACAGATTGATCCTCAACATCTGTAGAAACCGACGCAACTTTTGCCTGCCGGCTGCGAGTTCATAACCCTACTGATTTTTTGACACATCGCTAGATCTCCCATTAATATTACCACTTAGCTTGGGAATGCGAGTACTCTTGGCAATTCTCCAGAACCGCTTGGTGGCTTAACTATAAAAAAAATTGTAGTGCTTCGACGCTCTTGACAACTGTTAATAAATTTTTTCAGAACCTTCCACCTGAACCCTGTTTCCTCTCATTAGTATTGCCTCACCATCATTGATGCATCGCATTAAACGCTTTTGCGTTTTCTTCGTCTGTAGACGTTGTTTTTTGCCTCTTAGCCGCCACATACAACAGCCTGTTACCATGACATAACCTGACGACGTAAAGGACATCCCCTGAAAGGAAAGATCACTACACGCTCGCCAAAAACGTTAGACCACTGAGTTGCTTCATGTTGAAGAGCACTTGGGGAATGGTTGAGCTTTATGCTTGAAACATTGTTTTGCAAAAAAATCTTCTGTCCAATTTTAACATGCCTACCAATGCGAAGGATCCCGCGAAACTGCGCTTCAAAACCTCGTATACAGAATTGAAGTCTCATTCGTCAAGAAGTATTACGTGTTGGGCAATTTTATTGACATTGAGGTTGCTTCCGGCAAAGCAATTTGTGACGGCAGATGTAACTTTATAAGACAACACAGCATAATTGAATCATAAGTTTGTGGATAAATTCAGGTGAATAGTACCCTGCTATGGTGAATGTTGCTTCAAGTTTTTGATAGTTTTAACGTCTATGTTCAGTCATATGCAGATGATGTTGTTATATCCTATATTGAATCATGTCTAGCGAATGTCCGCCCTAAAGTACAAGCAGCTTTAGATGTGATCGACGGTTGGTGCAATAGAATTGGGCTAGTCAATCTTCTGAAAACTGATGTCCTCTTTGCGAATTTGTCCTCTTCGAGGTGAAACTCATTCAGTTCTTACAGGCATCAATATCCAATTTTTGAGTGTCATCGTGTATAACGAACTTCTTTAGCCTACACATCCATGGCGCTATCGACTTTTTGGTTTGACACCAAGAAGGGTCTTAATGATCTACGCAGATATGATAAGACCCATTACATATATCCTAAGCACTGTTTCAACCGCTGTTTCAAGCAGATTCCAAAGAACGGTATATGCAGCCTATATGGGGCTTTCCCTAGCCTAGCTCTGCTCTTGACGCACTAATGAATCTCTCTCCCCTCGATATTCGTATCGTAGCCTACACTCTCTAAACCATATTCCATTTTAAAAGAAAGTAGTACTCGTACACAACATGGTGGAGTTTTAACGAACTTGAGCTCCGAATGTGTGACTCTGGTCATATGGACACGTCATCATATGCCCAGGAATGGTTTTGGCCAGAATCTGAGCCAGAAAAGAAATGTCGTTGGCTCTTCACTTATGATGTTATAACCTATCTAGGATGTGGGAAAAGTGTCTTGTTCTAAGACGACAACGTTAGATTTCCCTCCTCATTAGGAAACGTATGTCTGTTCGCTAAGCTAAAATTGTATGAACTACGAGTATATTGTGAAGAACTCTGGAAAGAATTTTAGTCAGTAGCTGCAACTAAACTGTGTTTAGGCCCTCACCATTTCCAAGCTAGTTCAAGAATGCAACGCTTCTGTGAACGAATTGGAAGGCTGAATTCACCAAGTCTTGTTTGTATCCTAGGTCACAATGGAATCACGAGAAATGAAATCGCCTTACTGGCTTACGTGGTACTGTGCCTTTGCTAAGTGTGTTAGGCATAAACGAGACTCTACTCGTATTCTACAACGTTCGCTCTGAGTGTGAGGACGACATCACGGAGCATTATCTTTATCTCATCAGGCTCCAGTTACCCGGCGCTCATGCGGTGAGGCAGGGCTTACTCATCTTTCTACGAACGACTGAGAAATGTCAGTAAAACGAACATATTACCGTGAACTAGTCTTTTGTCTAAATGTTCTGTTCCGACTTCTCCCTGCCTAAACTAGACAATATGACTTTCATTTGGAAAATGTTATTCGTTGCAAGTCCTTGTCCTAACTTATTTCTAAAAACGATTGTTAAGAGAAAAAATATATCATAGTTTCAAATTGCAGCATCATTTCTGGGCCATGAATTCTTTCCTAATTGACTTTATTGGATATAAGTTATGACAGTTCTTATGTCGACTAATTTTATTATCACGATACTCTAGACAGTAGTCAAACCAAGCACTTGTCGAAACTTCGATGTATTATCGTTGAAACTTTCCCTAGGCTATGCGCACTATCAATTAATCCCTGAGGAGGAGATGACAAAGATACTTTGCAAGATATCCCACCAGATAGCCTTTGTTAAGTTTGCACCAGCTGTTGAAGCTTTGGCTTCTGAAATATTGTATGATTTTGGAAAATTCTATAACATCTCTATAATTCATTTGGAATCATATCCAAACCCCAAGTGTATCCTTTCTTCTTGGACACTCTATACCCGTCGTTCATTGCTGTCGGTATATTACGAAGCTTATCGCAGCACCTGGTATTGTATTTCGCCTTCTTGTTGATGGAAAAACTTTTTGCATTATTTTTACACATACCTACAAACATATCCATTCCAAAACAAAATCAAGGAGAGCCGCAAGAAATAAGGACTTCTCCACTGTTTGTCTATGCCAAGAACACCTCACATTACTCGTATGTATTCGTATCTCAAATAAAATTCCAATTTTTATCTCAATTTCAGATCACACGACCGAGAGAGTGGTGACTATGCCGGATCAATTTCAGATTTGCAAAGTGTAACTTCTCGACTAAGTACGGTTTCGGTAAGTAGACAAGAAATTTTCTTTACTCTTAACACCCCTTCCGTGTAGTCCCTGTCACCCCTTTGATCCTCTTAGCCATAAAATACGAGAATTTATAGCTGTCAGGGGTTTTTGATTTGTGTCACCTGATATACAAATCAGACTTGCACCAAACAATCCTCAAACCAGTAACCACCTACCATTCTACCAAAGTCGTTGTTCTAGTTTTGATTTTTTTTATTTTTATGACAGCAAAGCTAAATATGTAAAAAAGGATATTCCAATGTTTACGCTTTATTACACTGATAAAGAACAATTCAATTCGTGTAGTGCGGCATGTAGTAGTTCTCCGCTCCTAATTGCGGGCTAAATTCGACTCTTTACCATATCCCCTTCTGCAATTCAGTTCCTGCTCCGGCAAAATCAAACTGACATTCAATGGAACAAACAATTTTATCGAGGACGACATTTGACGCTTTTATGGTTTGGGGCAAAAGTAAAGGTAGACCCATACGGATATGCACACAGATAGCGGACGGGGGCCGTATTCTTTCGTATATGTGTAACTTGGTGTGAGGTGGTAGGATTAGGATATTTTATGCCGATTCCGAATGTCAGAAAATGTACTAAGGGTTGGCTTTCGGAGAACTAGGACTTTGTAGAGAAGCAGCTCTTATTGTTTTTATGTTAAAAACAATTTGTATAGAGTGGAAAGTTTGCGCGCCAGAAACGATTTTCGAATTTGCCCCTGTTTACGATGGGATTACGTGCAACCTGCAATGAAATTTCGACTTTTGTATGTACTTTTCGGATTCCGCGCTTACTGCTCGTTGGGGGAAACAAAAGTGGAACGAAAGTAAAAGGAAATAAAAATTTGTCGTTTGAATTGAGGAAACGTTTTGACAATATGCAAATGCGGATGCGGATATGTACGGAGGTAGTCATTGGATGCAAATTCGTTACTAGGAGCGGATAATTGTTTTTTAACATGATTGTGCGAGGAGTTTTTCGAAATATGGTAATGGTATTGCCAGATTTGATATGGTGACCTGCGTCGGAGTATAACACACTAAGAGGCAAGAATCTGAGAGATGTTTACGCATGATACTAAAATGACATATTTTTAATTGGTCTTCTTTGTGGCAACCGTGAACTGAATAAATTGAAGCCAAAAATATCAAGGTAATCCAAGGCATCCATGGTGTCCCTCAACTTTCTTCTGCTGTTACATAATAATGAAATCAAATTAAAGCACTGCGCTTTAAACCCATCAAACTGTGATAGGGATAAAAGTATGTAAGCTTAAAAACCCCAAGCTGGGAGGCAACTTATATTGGAAAATTAATTCACGAAACCGTGCGTAAACTCGAATGAGCAAGACCTTCTTAGCTGTATGGGCTATAGAGCTAATTACCTTCTTTTTTATCTTACTGCAAGAACTTACCTCTCACATTTCGTGATCAGAGAATAGAGATACGAGTAGCAGCATTTATGACCAATCCTGCATATGACTCAGAAAGTGTAGATTTTCATGATCATCAAACATTCGATTGAACAAACGCTTCTTCTATATGGTTCTATTATCTCTGATCTTAGCACTAATTTTTCCACTTTTCTGCTACCTTTTTGATATTTTCGAACTTCCCGCGGTGTCTTTGAGTATATGTTTAAACCATCTGCTATCCGGACAAAGTGTCCTGTCCACCTCCATTTTTCTGTTGTGATATGTTTCGTTATATCTACTACTTTTATACTTTTATTTTTTACTCTGTTGCTGATGCTCTATTCTCTGTAATGATTCTCAACATCCATCTTATTATTGCAAACATCTGAAACCTGATAAAAATTAAAACAAGGGATGTCTTATATCCCACCGATTTTTCTATGAGAATTACTATTGATTGAACATCAACATCCTCTTCTGAAGTCAAGGCAGGATTCGGCATTCCGTTTTTATAGAGCTTCTTAGAAAATCTGTGTGAAACTTGGTATAAATTCTCTTCGGTAAATTCTGTTCGCATGCGCGAATAATGTAGCTGTACTGTCTGTTGGATCGTGTTTAGCCACTGAGGCGCAGGCAGCCCTAGACGTGATCGACGATTAGTGCACCAGAAATGGACAAGAATTGACATCCTTTGAAAACTGAGCTTGTCCCTTTTTCGAGAAGCTGTCTGATTTGATGCATATAGTGGTTAAACCTCCGAGAAGGGTCCTTTGGATCTACACGCCAATCACGAAATTACGTCATTGGTGCTTTACCAGACTCCGAAGTACGGTCTGTCTCGACTTGCGTCGGTCTTCCAATCGCCATCCTGATGGACATCACTGGATGCAATCGGAAGGCTTATTTCACTGAATCTTGTCTGGATTCTAGGCGACAGTGGGATCACGGGGAATCAAATCGCGGATGAACATGCTAGGCAAGGCTCAGAGAAGAGCTTTTCAGGCTTCCATTGACATGTGGGTTTCATATGAGCACTGCAGGTGGTATGACTCTCAAGCTGGCAACTCGACCAAACTTCTCTATTGATACCCCGAAACCGTATGCTTACTATAGCAAAAACGATAATTGATTGGTTAAAAGCACATTCGTCCTAGAGACATGATGCATGTCAATCGTTTTCGAATTCTATTTTTGTGAGGTAACCATCACTACGTTTATAGGAATTTTAGAGCCAATATTCGCAGGCATAGATCAAACGAGCGTGCCTATTCTGTCTTGGATGAAACAGCTTTTCAAGTTAATCAAGGATCTAGTCTACTACACAAGAGGAGCCAATTCGGAAACAAACCCTAGAATACTCCACAGCTCCGAATTCCTTTAAAATGAATTCCATCTATCTGGCTGGCATAGAATACCGCCAGCTCGATGAAATCCCCATTAGTGTCATGCTATTAAATAAACTTAAGCTGACAAGAGCGCTAGTCAAACAGAATATATGTATGTACTTTGTGTGAAAATATCGCGAACATCACACCCTCCCACCGTCAATCGCACAAATGCTCCATAAATCGATTTCAACGCTGAAAATCTATCATCAAGGATATCCTCACATTTTCACTTGCCTTTAAGGACGTACTGCATAAATACGTAACCAGCACCTTTGCTTGATTGGATCTCCTGTATCCTTTAGAAGTATCGTTGGGTAGAAAACTGAAAACAATAATAAGAAAAAAAAACCTGTAACGATGGATGAAGAAAAAGGATACATCATTATCCAGAGAGGCAAGAAACTTTAGCATTTTGTTACTCCAGGATACAACAAGGTGGAATGGCTTCGGTCGATTTACGTTCCTCAGGCGCTTCTGTTTATTGCTGTGTGTTGGTGTGTACAGTCAGTCAGCTGAAGCATAGATGGATGGATGCAAGTACGGGTATCTGCATTTACACGGTAGAGATAGAGACGTGCATATGTACGTACCGATACTATATGGATAAATTGTTGTGGAAAATAAGAAAACGCAAGGGAAGAGAAATTTATGAAAAAATAAATAAAATTCGCGATGAATTGGTACGTGAGGGAAATTCCATTTATGTATTCCCTTTCCCCCGGCGGTGCCAGTTGGTCCATTACTTAAAAAAAAAAATTAAAATAAAACCAAATCTAGAGTGATCGATTCCTTGTGCGGTTGAGTTTCACAACATACAATTCGGAGTTGTGCATTTCCGTTTCGCTTACTTGTTTGTTTTTTTTTTTTTTTTTGTAGAACAACAATTTTCTATTGTTAGACGTGACGACTGAAATCGACTTGATGGCGAACAATTTTTGAACTTTTTGACTGTAATCACATGTACGCGAGGTTATAGGTTGCCAGGGATATGCCCTTGTGATTATTTTTGACTTTTATTTGTAGAAGTACTCGCATGCCGCATAACTTGTTACCCATTGTGGTGTCCTTGATGGCAAGCTTTTTGGTGAAGGTGGTGGCGATTCGGTGGAACATTGTTTCGTTCTTGTGGTTTGGTGTTTTAACGTTTTGATGGTTTGATCGTTCAACTGTCTATAGGACACACCGCCACACGCCACACCTCATATGAACGAACGCACCAAGGACCTGAAGACTAGAATTAAATTTTTACGTTTACGACGATGTATGGTTGTAATTTATTGTGTAAGATTTGTAGGTTAATTTTTTTCTCACTACAATTTCTAATAGAAACTGAATTGAAACTAGGGCACGTTTTTCTATGAATGAATAGAGGACGAGCTAGAGAGCTATTCCAATAGCTACGTGAGCATTGGAATGAATCTGGCAAAAGAGATTGCTGACGTTATGTTGGGAAATTTTTGTGCCGTCTTTGTGAAGCACTTTTGTAACTTTCGAAATGTGGAGAACGAGTGAATGTTGTGTGAAAAATGCAAAACAATTTGAATATTCAAGTGACTTTCAGTAGCATGTGTTGCAATTTTGTGTTGGGATTTTCGAAGTTGGTCCATTCATCCATTCATTGCATGTTTCTGGTGCTTTCGCCCCAAAAAAAAAAAAAAAAATTAAAAGAAATTACTCTCCTTTTTATTTACTTATAAAGGGTGTTTCAACAAGAGATGTGGAATTTGTTTTTTGAATAAAACGATCAATAGTTGAGATATCTCTAAAACTTTTATTGAATATCAAAAAAAAACATGGTGATGCTTGTAGACCCTCATCTTGTTCTCGAAATTTTCAATCACTGTTTCACATATTTAGAGCTCTATGTCGGTGATGGCTGCTGCAATGTTTACTTTCAGAGCTTCTTACTTTTCACGTAGCGACAAAGAAAGAAATCTAACTGTGCTAAGATGCTCGATCTTGGTGGTCAATGGGTGTCTTTGAAAGACGAAATTATGCGGCCAGGAAACTTCGTACCCAGTAACTCGATTGCTTCGGGACTTGTATGGCACGTAGCACCATCCTGATTAAAATAGAGGTCGTCCGAATCCAAATCCTCTAGCTCCGGCCACAAACAACTGTTTATCATGTCTCCGTATCGTGCTCCATTGGTCGTAATGGCTTTTCCTGCCCCATTTTCGATAAAGTACGGCCCTATGACACCTCCTGTCCATAAACCGCACCAAACAGTTACTCCATCTGTGTGCATTGGAATCACTCTTGAATTTACCGAATGAACGTAGCCACCGATGTTCAGATATGGGCCTCATCCGAAAACACGATTTTCTTGCAAAGATCAATGTTAGCATGCATGTTTTCCAGGACCCAATCCGAGAACGTACAACGCTGCTGATGGTCGGCTTCAGAGAGTTAAATGCTTCGTCCACATTCTGCGCAGTGTGGCTGTAGGGAGGTGAAGTTCCTGAGAACTGTGACGAATTTAGGTGTTTGGGTCATTTTGAACACTATCCTTTACAGCGGCGATATATTCCTTTGCACGTCCGAACATGTTTCGGCATCTTCACGTCTTGTACTGAGCCTGTCGCTTGCAATTTTCTGATTATGTATTATGTTGCACACACACGTCGCTGTAGGCACATGATTACGTGAAAAATTGGTACTAATTTTTTGTATCGTGGCCGTGAATGAACATGAATTTTTGTAATAAAATTCAACAATTTGGTTTTTTTTCTTTCACTGTGTAGCGTTGATTCCATGGTAAATTTCCCAAATTTGTAGATGACATCTGTCACCATATACCAACCCTGCATGCATCAGCTGTAAAATAATGGGCCTTTCAAATCCTACACATCTTGTTAAAACACTTTTTATATTGTACAATAGTTGAGGCCTCCATATGTCTGATTAGTAGTGGTATGAAGGCGAGTGGTAAACGCCCTTGGGACCAAGTTCGCATCATAAATCAACTGATGAGTAAGCATTGTTATTAAAAAAATTTTCTGAATCAAATAAGAAAGGGTAAGTTCAACTAAACATCCTGACAAGGAAGTTCTGTTTTAAGTCAAAAGATTTTCACCTTAATTCGGTCCGTTTCCGAAGCTAGTAGCTCCCCCGCGTCATCAATGTACTATAAAGACAGAGCACTTCGCCTTTCTAAGTTCCATCTGCCTGAATTCTTAGTCGGTCCACGACAACAATCCCTTTCAATAATGAGTCGCCTAGTGGGATTGAAAAATGGTTGGACGAACCGGATATAGGGGCACTAATGTGAAATCTTTCACCGCTTTGAGTAGAATTCAAATACTTACAACTAGAACTTAAATAAAATTAAACCTAGGTAGCAAGATAACCGATACTGCATTGTACTGTCCAGATCCTAGCTTAGCGAACTAAATCCACGCTTTGCAGAACGATGATCTTGTTGTTCTTTACTTTGAGACCGCAGTGCTGCGGCTGAGTAAATCTTATATATTTTACCTCGGCTACTAAAAATCCACTCTCACCAGATCAGTATCCAGAACGTCCATGGAATATGATCAGCGAGTCACTGGTCCGCACTATGTAGACTCAACAAAATTTGTTAACCAAAAAACTAAAAACGTCTTAAACATTGTCTTGTCGCAGTCGAATTCAGAACCCAACTGTCCAACGAAAAGAATTGGATGCAAAAAAAAACACAACTATTGACGCTTTAGAATCGATAGAAATGCCACTACATAGATAAGATGAGTGAGATACTCTCTGATGTGCATTTGGCGTTCACGGACGATAACACCGAGTAGATTCAGTACCCCAACGTTAAAAGCGAGGAAGCCTAATCTACTTTAGACTATCAGTATTGCAAATAGTAGAGCGAAAAAAGCTTGCGCAGTTCCCTCACTTATAGCAACAGCGGACGGGGATACCAAAGAAAGGCTGCACAACTACCTTTTGAAGGAAGACATTTCCATAGCAAGCAATTTTTGAATTGGCATTATCTTATAGGAAACGAAGAAATAGCCTCGCTCCCAGTATAGAATGCTATGTAAAATACAGCCGAAACCAACCATCAATACTTTGGTGATTTTTTGATTGGGTTATGCCAAAACGTTAAGAGACTTAATAGGCCTGGTGATTGAGCAACGAGTTCCATATGAACTACAGAGTCATATCATTGCATGATGTGGCATATTCCTATTTGGTCCTACTCAACTTAGTGTGTGAACATTGTAATCCTGTCTGCAATGCAGTTCTCGGCAAGTACCATTATATAATAGGTTTTGAGAGAAATACGAAAAAAGTGTGTTTCAAGTGGCCAAAACTCACCACATATTCATCGACTTTCAAGCTGATGTGTGTTGTCAAACCTTGGAAAACACTCAATACACACGGTCGCTCCTAGCGTGCAGTCAAAGATATTCACGGGAATCGAAATCTAGATGGAATTACAACATACTGCATAAACATATTCGGATTGCATTGACCTGTACACAACAGTGATGGTACTTCGGTGGTTTAATGTTCTTTATTTCACAATGTTGTTACGTTCTGCAATTATACGAGTACTTATATAATTGGGATCACCAACCTGCGAGTTGAATCCACGGTCCTTTGTGAAACGTCTAAGGTAGACTAATTCCTTCGAAGTTGTTGATAAACCGACATATTCTACCTCGGTCCTGCTTAGGCCGACAATGTCCCGCTTTTTACTACCCCATGAAATGGTCGAGTGGAGACCTTTATCTACCACTTCAAACTGTACGCTAATTTAATGCTTTACATTTTCTAAGGTTTCGTAATTAGAGCACTCAAGCAAAATATCATCAACCTGAGCGCATAAACACATGCGTCTCCGTTGCATTTTTCAAAACCGATCTTTGTAAGAAAACTCAAGCCCACCTTGTTTGTTTTAGCTTCACCAATGAAGTTCTCGGGTTGAAATATGTGCACTTCCTCTTGCAATTTTCCATTAAAACAGGCCGATGAAACATCCATCTGATGAACGATTAAAATATATTCTGCTGTCAGCGCTAAAATTATTCGTATTGACGAATACCGATCAACAGGTGAATAGATTTCGGTGTAGTGTACTCCACTATTTGTTGGATGCATGCAACCTTGTGCCACCAAGCGACTTGCAACACCATTTTTATCATATTATTTAGGTCGCCGATTTCTAGTCGCGTCCATAAGTGTGTACGTCTGATTTTTGACTTGGGAGTCGTATTCCGACATCATTGCAGACCTCCAATTCTCCGCATCTGGTGCTTTCATTGCCTCCTCCACAGTGAGTGGATTAGGTGTTCTCTACTCACCGTCATCACACATAAAACTTGTAAAATGCGCACTTACCGGCTTTCGTGGACGTAACTTTGTTCGAAAATCAATGGGGTTGGCATCGTATGCAGCAACATTTTAAATTTCATCAACAGCAGCCTCCTTATCGGCAGAGAATCAACAAGGGCATTTTCTATTAATGAACAGTCAGTAACAGAATTTCTATCAGCATCATCTCCTCCTTTGTCACCAATGGCAGATACCTCAGGGCTAATAGCATCGTTAAAATCATCTTCAGATGATGATAGAGAATTTATCTTTGGTGGAATTATATTCTCATTTCAATGGTTTCCATAATTAAATTTGAAAAATTGTCAAATAAAACTTTGGAGCAATCAATCACATTCTCAGAATGCAACAATCTTACTTCTCTACCTTTAACGTTCTTCCTTTTGGGTAATACAGGCGGTATGCCATAAAGCACACCGGGTGGAAAATTTAAATTTTCGTGACGTTTTACCTAAAACGATACCTTTTCTGCCAAAAACCTGTAAATGTGATACGCATGGTTTTTAACCACACCATGCTTCATAAGGTGTTGAACTTTGCAAAATCTTTGTCGGCGATCGGGTACGCAAGTATACCGCGGAATTGACTGCCTTTGCCACAAAGAAATTCTATTGTACAATAGAAACGTGGAATTTAGAAGCATACAACGAAACATAACATACACACCTCGGCGTGTAGGGAATTGTTAGATATCTCCGTATGCCTTAAAGTACTACAAAGTGCTTATAAAATTATCAAAGTCGGAATTAACAACGAGTGTTCTCCGCCATTAACCGTATGAAATATTTTTATTTTATTGCCAGTCTCGCGTCCTACCATTGATTTGAATAATTTAAAAGTTTCAAACACATCACTTGTATTCACACTTG
Organism: Volucella bombylans; assembly: GCA_949129095.1. Taxonomy (NCBI): domain Eukaryota; kingdom Metazoa; phylum Arthropoda; class Insecta; order Diptera; family Syrphidae; genus Volucella; species Volucella bombylans. The sequence goes on from OX422140.1 coordinate 103,182,284, forward strand.
TGACAAACTATTTTACCCAACAGATGGATGTTGTCTGCATTGGTCCACAAACATCACTTTAACTGATTTCTAAAACACTTTTGCTTGCTCTACTTAGATTTTTGGGAAACGGTAACGCACTGGGATCTAGCCAGACATTGGAGTCGTTGTCTTCAGTAAAAACTTGCCATAACGACTTCTGAAAGTTCCACTTTACCCGCTGGGTGGAGTATACCAACGAGATCTTTATCCCGGTTAATAGTACAATTATATAGTGATGGCTTTGAGGGAAATCAGGTAAGACCCTTCTAGAAACTAGCTGTTCACATTCGGCGCAATTGGATGAAGTGGAGCACACATCTGGGTTGTAGTCCAACATCTATAGTGGAACGTTCCTCTGTCTATGGCATGGAAAATTAGTGTCAGACGATTTATGTCAGCCCAATCTGCCAGTTTTGTGCCGTAATCATCATCCGCGTGGGATCTCCAGAGAGTACGGGGGCTATTAAAATCTCTGGCGTATTGGACGGGGTGTTCGTACACTGGTGTCATCTCTACAGGCCAGGAGCTACTGCAACGTTTGGAAATGTTAGCGGTTTTAAGGTCATCTATCAATATCACTATGATAAACACATTGTCACTTTCGTTAGTTTCAATCAGGCTTACATTTTTGGCTGATGACCTTACAAATGTTTCTATACCGTATACATGATGATAGAGGGCGTCTATTAAGGAGAAAACGCTTAGTTTACCTTGTACGAGAGAGTTGATTCATTTGCGCAACGATTTTCATTGAGGAGTTCAGCATCATTGTCATTTGCTTCCAATGTCCTGTACAGATGGTTACACTTTACTCTGCAGATGCCTTCAATGTTTAATTGACCGATACGGATAGAAGATCCTATATCTCTAGTCAAGCGGTGCTGAAAAGTGCCTTTGGTGTGAGTGCACAAAGGCGCAGATTGCATATGAGAGGGTGTGGGTATTAATCCTCATTGAAAATGCTCGGCATACCCATATGAATAGACTTTTCGCGTTATCCAGGATGCAGTGTGAGGAGTTTATCTATTCTTCCACCCCATCGTGCCATGTGACGACCTGCCTCCCACAAAGCCCCAAAGGAGTTTAGTAATATTTCGTTGTCGACTGTCTCGAACTCTCTCATATAGTTTAAGAGTATGAGTTATGTATTAATTTCACCGATCGGCAGTTGTTGCAATTTCTTGTGATGTCTCTGCCTGTATGCAGTGGAGGAATTCTCTTCCTCTACTGATTTAGTGATCCGATTGCCTCTTTCGATTTTTTTTAACAAAATGGATCTAATCAAAGACTTACAATTGTTTTCAATACATCGGATTGCATGCCCCAGATTCATTCTTTTTAGTGCTTCGCCAACTTCGGCTTCCATAAAATCTGTCGTTTCCTCTTCGTGCACGACAGCTGTGGGAATGGTAGTGTGCGGAAATTCTTCATTTAGTAAAGGTTTTCTTTCTATCTATTGCAAATTTCGTTATTCTTTGTTAATAGGAGTACCCATACTTCGTTAACATTTGTACCGCAATCTTAAAAATATAAGTTCGTTTGCCGTACTTTGTAGTTTGACTATTTCCATTGCTGCTTATAGGTTGTGCGGCTACCTCTTATTAGTTCTAATAGTTACCGCCTTCCTTCGCCTCGTTTTTGTAACATAAGTAGTCTAACTCAAGGTTTATCCTAAACTGTTGTGAAACTTAAAGGAAGTATGTAAACGAGACTTCGCTCTCAGAATAAATATTCATCTTGTATATCGGGTATTTATATCAGCAGTTTGGTAAGCTTGCCTATGCTCGACACTGGACTTACTCGTCCTGTATGGGCTCATTTGCATATCAAATATAGGAATTATGAGCAAAAATGAATAATTCCTATTGCTATTGGGTACATGCAGGTACATATTTATATGCCATAGTAGTCAAAATATTGTTCACAATGTTTTGGAGTGTCCGGCACAGTTAGCTGCACTATCCGTCATATCCTTATAAGTAAAGATAGCCCCTAGATTCTACTTAAGGTCGTAGAGCCTCTTAATATTATTCTCAGTTCGGCTGGTTACAATTCACAGCTATGAAGTTGAACACATTATATTTCAATATGAGCTTTACGGTTTTTTCAAACGCCTTGAACGCTATTTTAAAGGAGAATTTGTTCAAACTGGTACAGGAAATACTACGAACCATGTAGCACGTTTTGTGCTCCAATCAAGTGTCTTTAATAAGAAATTTACTGGATTTGCAATTTTTTGTGCCCACTCAAAGAACTTAATGAAAAAAAAAGTCTGACTTTTCAAACCCGATCCATGCTGTGCTATCTCTTCACACACAACAAAAACTCAAAATTCCAATGGAAAATAAATAGTGTTGATTGTGGCTGTATGATTCTTGGACGAGGAATAACAGACTCTGGTAATCGTTTATAACCGTCCGACAGACACCGCCAATCATCGTCTCCATAAAATTGGATTTCCCATTCGCATTCCTTCCCGATGGGGATCACCCTAATCCCCTGGAATCCCGCAAAGCAGTGTTTTCTTTTGCACAGATTTAATTCAACAAAAAAATGAGAAAAAAACCCTGAAGCGATTTTCAATCAACGGATTTCCGCTCACATCAAAACATCGCACGATTTTCCAATTTAGATTTACGAACAAGCGACCAAATCAAAAGAAAACATTCCAAGCGCTGAATTCTTTCTCCCTGGGGACAGCACAGACTAACTGGTTGCACTACTGCCGCCATCGTCGTCGTTGTAGAATCGTCACGCCTCAACTGATTAAGAACTTGGACAAACTTGTGCTTGGCGCGCATTTCTTTCTTTTAATTCCCCCGTTTCGAAATCCAAATTCCCAACCTCCGACTTCCTGTCAACTTTAAATATGCATTACTCGCCGCGGTTTTCGATGTTTTCCAACTATCTACATATCTACTCGTATTACTATTATTTTTTTGAAATGTCCTTTTTCCTTACAGATTGGAACAAACAACTGCACCGCAAGATATCGCACATTAAGCGGTGGAATCGGTGAATCGCCATCACTGTCGCCGAGTCCTTCGTCCGATTATGAGGATATTGCTGCCACACGTGGACTACCACCGAGTTTGGCAGCAAAGAGCAAAAAGAATGGTAACCACAAAGGAACTACCATTAGCCAGAAGGCGACCGTACATCATGTAAGTTCATTATCTTTGCCAGCTGTGATGGCCTTTATTTCCTTTCCTATTCCCCATTTGTCCGTCCGTCAAACTTTTTCTCCTTTTTTGATATATTCTTGTTTTTGTATACTCGTGCCAACCCACACCCGAGTTTGTGAAAGGGGAGCGAAGCTTAAATTATTTTACGATTATTCGTCGTAACACAAACATAGAGGAGAGGAAAACTTTAGTTTGTGCCGTTATGACTTTGAAAGAGTGAAAAAGCAGTTATCCTAGCACGGACGCAACCCTTTCACAAAGGAGAAGATGCCAAGAATAGGGTTACCCAAACTTTTAATGATTTAATAAATTTTCGTTTCTTTTTTTTTTCATTTTTGCCTCTGTTGGACGTTGTTCGCTTTATGTGACCGATTCTGTAATGTCACTGGATCTGTACGGGATACTCTATGACAATGTACTCGTAGTCAAACGAAATGCGAAGCTCACCAAAGGAAATTGGCGTATTTAATGAGAACGGAAGAAACTTTGTTGCCACAAAGGATACCTCAAGGGATTTCAGCAATTCCCAGGATAATACCGACCGAGGAAGTATGAGTGATCAGGCATTTGCCTGTTCGGCTAGTTCTGTAGAGAGTTTACCCAGTGCATCCGGTTCAAGTAAGTTTTTCGCTATCATCCACCGAAGAAGAGAGCAAAGGGAAAGAACAAAAACAGATGAGTATGGCGGAGTTAGTGGATGAAAAGAAAATGTACGTCTTGATGGCTTCTCATTATCTTTTAAGCTACTTTGGCGAGCAATTCTTCTTGTTCATCCCATCCTTTAGCTTGTCTTTTGTGTTCTCTTTTCTCTACACTGTCTTTGGAGGAGTCTTCCTTCGGTTCGGTTAAAAGGAGAACGTTTTTTTTTATTTTTTTTTTCTCATTTACTTATAGGCACTCAGGCCCTGGTACGTCCTGGTAGTCCACATAGTTCAATATCCACTGAAGATCGAACATCATTAGCTCCAATTTGCAAAGCCAAAGCTCTTGTCGATAGTTTGCCAAATCCTTACGATAAGGAAGCACTTAAATTTAAGGTTAGTCCCGTTGATTGTTGTTGTTGGATGTTGGGTAGTGAATTAACTTTGTTGTCCTTTGCAGAAAGGTGACGTTATTGATGTACTGTCAATGAATGCATCAGGGATATGGAAAGGCCGATGTCATGGCCGTGTTGGACACTTTAAGTTCATTAACGTTGAAGTAATCCCCGAACAGAGGGTAAAAAATTTAAACAATAAAAGTTTGAGCCGACTGGCGAACAGTAATGGACCCAACTCTGTGGAGGATTTATTGTTTCGCATTGGCCTGAAGGAGTACACTTCAGTGTTCGTGCTTAATGGGTAAGTTTGTTTTGGATTTTTTTTTTGTATTCTTTCTGTTTTTTGTTGGTTTTGAGTTTCCCCAATTGGATTTTCCTTCTTTTTTCGGGATTTCCCAATTTTCTTTTGACAGGTATGAAGACTTGGAACTTTTTAAGGAGCTTGAGCCAGCCGATTTGGATTATCTGGGAATTGTTATACAGGATCACAGGGCGAAGTTGTTGACTGCAGTGCAATTGTTGCATGACATTGAATGTGAGTTTTTTTGTTCATTTTTCATTAATTTCGTTTTGACAGGTGTTTGGGAGTTAATTCAAGGTGTTGGGCTAATGAAGTTCGAATGAAAACAATAACTAATCTTGGGGAAGTAGGATATAAGGAGATCATTAGTTTTTGAGGGTGGAGGCCCTTTCAGAAACCATCGTACAACATGCAACATGCCGATAGATGACTTCATATTTCATATTCATGTTCTCCGCGTTGTCAGTAGAGTAGTGCTCTCGTACCACAGGATTGGGTAGAGGTCCAACTGGAGCAAAAAATTCACACAAATTTGATCGATTTCAATTCTACAGGGTTACCTGTTACCTATTACCAAACCTGAACACAATGTAATGAGACAATAATTAGTGACATCCTTGCAATGATGCAAAAGGGAAACGTAAACGGTGACCTCGAACAAAAATGTTGCAATTATGCGAGCCCTGTTGCCACTTAATATAACTGCATGATTGTCTGTCATTATTCCGCCGGATATTTCTTGAGAGAATGCCTGCAAAATGCAGAGAGTTTCAAAGTATTTCTCATGACGGCAGGGCAATAAATATTGCCTACCTTATCCTGTCTGAAATATTTCATTTCCAGTCAACCATCTTGTATTCAACGCTTTTACGTAGGCAACATTAACTCAAGGATCTCAGAGATAACCTATACTTAGAAGTCCCGGTTCTTGCCAAGCCTTTATTACAGACACTTCTTATCCCGCTGTTTTGATTCAAAAATTCTGTGGCGGAGGCCACTCCAGCTGATGATTCCATTCTTGTGTTAATTTTAACGTGCATATAGCCCAACAGTCATCTGTTTTTCTAATTTTTCGTAGTCCTATACTCGACGCATCTTTCCATATTCTCGGTGTAGTATGCTGCTTGATCAACATCAAAATTTAAGATTATCTTTCATTCTGGCTGGAATTGCCTTTGTTATTTCTGTTTTTTTTTAGGACAAATATATTGCCAATTTCCGTAGTCCATCGGATCACCATTCCTTGGCAAGTGTTACTGGATATCCCCAAATTTCACTCATCTGGGGTTCACTTATTTCCCAATGCGCTAGTCATAAGGGGTTTAGTAGCTCTGCCAATGATGTTGGTGCATTTTTGACAACTTAACGGTACTCCATTCGTCATAAAGAAAGTTTTGGCAATTAAAAAATTGTATCAGCCGACCAGTGTTACTAGGTCGAGAGAAATGCTTAGACAAGTCTTCCTGTTAAATGTGAAATAATGATATAAACTGGACCAAAGTTTTGTACGTTTTTGACTAGAAAACCCTCAAGAAATGGCCGAAGAACTTACGAAATCTGTTAGTAAGGAGCAACAAGCAACTTTCAGAAAAATGATGGCAACCAATACCCAACAAAAAGACAGCACCAATGAGTGCAACAACAAAATGAAACAAACCCAACAAACAAACAGACATGAAACTAGAATCTTCCGAGAATACCGGAAGCAGACCAAAAAAAACTCAATTCGGTGCTAGGTGCTGGAGCTATCCCTTCCAAAGGATATATTTGTGGGCAACACAGCAATTATCCATCGCAGAGAGCTCAAATCTGGAGTCTTGTATAAATTTGAAGAATATTGAAGTCGGTGAAGCTGTACAAGGATGTCTGTTATAGCTGACATAATGACATAACATTTCCAGATGCACCAATCCCTGAGAATCTCAAAGATGTTAACGTACACAATAGTGGAAATGTCAATATCTCCAAGAAAGATGGCCGTGAAAAGGCAGCTACCTGAAAAGTGGATCCAGTGGCAGGTTGAGTGATTCATAACTTGAGGTCTTCTAGAGCCATCGTTTTTTGTTTCAAACAGCTAGGCATCATAGGATTGGTGGAGAGGTTTTTTCTTAACTGCGGTGCTTCGGGGTTTCTGTTATTTTAACACAGAATGACCGCCAGGACTGTCGCTTTGCCTTCCTCAGTTGTTTCTTATATATTTTGAAGGATTCCTTATATAAGTGCCAGTCAGTCACTTTTCTTTTGCTTTTTGCTTGGTTGAAATGTTTCTTGCAAGCGTTTCTAAGTGGTCCAAGTGCTGATGCGGCTGTAACGGCGGCTTCTTCTTGCCTCTAGGTTGAAGAAGAGGGCAGGAAGCAGCCAAAGCCAGGGTAAAATCTTTGACTTTAATGTCGAGCCCCATGGTGTTGCATAGGGGACTTAAGAGTTCACAGGAGAGTCGTATTAAAAGTGTTGCTCTTTGTTTTGGCCAATCAGTTTTCCGATAATTCCGGAATACTAGATGGCGGGGAGGATCATCATTCAGAGTGAATTGGATGTATTGCTGATCTGAAAAAAAGTGTTCAGCATTTGAGTGATGTTGTCGGAGACAAGAGGCAAGTTCTAGCACTTCTTGTCAGTTTTTGTTATGAAGGTAGGCTTATTGCCAAAATTGCAAACAATGTGATTAGAATTTAAACATATGTAATCCAATACAAAAAAAAAATTATCACCTCGTGTCGGTACTGCCCCATACCGTGTGATGAGTGTTAGCATCGCACTCGATGATGAGGCCAGTGTTTTAGCTTCCAATACCACCCTAGGTTGGCACCAGGGAGTGGACCCATATATTCGTGGCGAAGATATGCAGATGGCAGCCAGCAGGTACCGTTGGTAGTCTCCAATCTAGCAACGGTTATGTCGTGGTCGCGGAGATTGGGAAGTTAGAGTACATTAAGGCTACGTTTCACAAACATAAAAGCTCTGATTTTACCTTTGTCTTTTGTATGGTGTTCTAATGTATTCATTATGTATTCAGGTGTCCTAAGTCCACGAACCAAGCATTTTGCAACTCAGAAAACAACTTTAATAACTGCAATTTCTGCCAGGTTATCAAATAAGTGTATGAACGAGCATTGCCGTAATGGAAGACAACTTCTTTCCAATTACTTGGCTTAATCTCTAGAGTTGTTGGGAATTAACCGTTTGACCATTTAGAAGTGCCTCTTGCCGGACGATTCCCTTCCAATCCCAACTCACACAGAACATCAACTTCTGCGCTGTTAATCCTGGTTTCGCATACGGTTATGAAGGTTATGATTCGTTCAGAAATGGGTAACAATGTATTGCAGATATAGTTTCTGTCCATCATGTTTTTCGCGCTATATTCATGAGGACAAAGATCGAGCTTCTTTTTCTATCCAGTTTTTTGTAAATGGTTCAAGAGAGTTTTGTGATCAATGCTTAGCACCTCACCAATACCAATAGAGCTAGTATGTCTGTCTTGACCAGATCACTGCTTATCTTTGACACAAGAATTGCCAGAATGAAGACGATCGAACTATTTCTGCGCTTCGGATTCTAATAAAGTGCCTTCTCCGTAAACAGTAATGTTCTTACAAATGGTCTTACGAAGCCTGCGAAATTTCTTATTATTTTCCATAAGTATACACCAAAATTCAATCTTAAACTACACCTTTCAAACTAGGGCCCACAGTTGTCAATTCAATCAGCTGTTCTTGATTTACTTTAATTTATCGCCGTCTAATGCCAAAAACGCCATCAACATTTTCCCTGACCCTATATTTCAAGACTTAGAATTGCAGGTTGTTTTAGTAACTCGTATCCTCGTGTGAGACATTTTCAGCCATCATAGTCCCAATAATGTCACTACCAGCCTTGATAGAGCTGCTTCAATTCGTCATCAACTATTGTATACCTTTTCTGAATGACGTATGCTAGAAAAGGACCTGATACATACTTTCAAGCTAATAAACTCCGTGTCAGTAAAAAACAACACTGGCCTTCCTGATTAAGGATAAACCTAAAATGATGTCCGAAATCATGGCAAATGTGCAATTTGTAAATCTTTCAGTTAATAACATATTTTGAAATATATTTCATCATAATTTTATTTAAAAAAAAAAACACTTTTATTTGTTGTCTTTTTTACAGGCTCCGATGGTGACATAGCCGGCTCCAGTTCAGAAAACGATGAAGCTCGTCTCAACAATATTAATAAAAAACATGGGTCATCACCATTTGGTCGTCGACACTTCCCACGTGACTCCGGCTGCTACGAAGGCTCACCCGTACCATCATCTCAAACGCCCACCCAAACGATTACGTCCACCGATGATTCGAACAGCTTAGATGACGTTGTCACCAAATGTTCAACGGAAATCCTTAAGCGTGTCGAAAGTGCACGCCGTCAAAAAGAAGCCAACGCTAGTGGCCCCCTCAAAGGACTCTCTCGTGTTGGTAAAAAAGGCCTCCTAGGCGGCAGTCTTATGGGTGAAGAAACCCTAACACGCGGTGGAGGTTTAAGTGAAAAATCCAGCGACTCGGGTGTGAGTAGTAGCTCTCTATCTTCCAATCCATTGAAGAACAATTCTTAACATTTGCCGCAAGTCCTTGCGCAAGAGTTAGCAGCAGCAGCGGCCACATGCAATACACTGCCACAAATGTCAGTGTCTTCAATGGCAATGGTGATACCCTCTTGCGGTGGCAGCGTTACAAATAACTTAAATCTAAATCGTAACTTGGTCATACTTCGAAATCATTTGCGTAAAAATACGATCTCATCAAATCAATTCAACGGTCTTGATGCAGATGACGACGAAGAGGCTGATCATATTCATCTCCATCCACATAATGCGGATCAATAGCCCTCAAAGTTGAGTCGGCTTCAATTTTTAATGCGTTATGAATTTATGTTAAACTCTTTGCTTTGTCGCCCAATTTATACGTTTCTTAAATGAAAACAAAACAAAGGAAACTTTCTTAAATTTAATTGTTAAATTATTTAGAATATGGTATAATCATAGATAGAGCTCAGATTTCCAAGAGGAAATCTACATATAGAAAGAGGTGGGTTCTTACATATATTAAAAAAAAACAAGAAAACGAAAATATAAAATGACAAATCTTTAAACAGAGGTAGTATTAGATATAAAAATAAATTAAAAAAAAATTGATGCTGTGATTCGTTGAAAGATTAAGTTCAAATGTACAGTGTAAAGATTGAGTCCTTCTCAGGTGATGGGAAAAAAGTAAAATTTAAATGTGAAATATAGCGATGGTGTAAATAGAAGAAATGAATCTTAACAATTTTGGCAGTGTCAACGCTCAACCGAGACGGAGATGCGAATGGTATTAGTTAGGTGCGCAAAGAAGGGACTACATTTTCCTTTTTTCTCAACTCTTTCTTACCCTTAATATTGTTAATATATATATTTTTTATAAGTAATTCATTTATATGTTTTTATGTATATATAACGTTTTTATTAATTTTTAATTTCTTATTTTTTTATCTTAGAACTGGAAACTTAACCACACTATACTATTTACTGGCTGTAAAACTTAAGACACTTTGCATGCAGAGAACGTTTCAGTTCTGTTTCTGAAATACAAAATGTAAGCGCCTCATCAATAGTTAGGACTTGCGTCAGTATAAGACGCCTCGATGACCAATCAATTTTATATTTGATTTAAATCCCTTTAGCCACATATTCATTGATTTTATGGGCCCAACAACTCACCAATGGTGTTGTTCTAGTGTGCTCGTTATGATTAAGCTCTGATGTGATGTTCTGAGGGGGTTACTATGGATTATACCAATTTTTTGTCCAGCGACTGGTTTCCCAAAAAAAAACATCAACCAACAGGCCTTTCCAACATCGTCGGTCACAAGACAGCTGTACCCTAATACATATAGTACATAGTGAAAGCTAATTGATACCTTTTTCCATTTGGTAACGAAAACTGAGATAAGGGCTTTCTAGGACTAAGTCGTTTTAGTCGCCCCTAACTCGCTGGCTGTCTTCAAGATCGTGTCTACTGAATAGTAACTGTCGTTTTCTTTTACATGACTTTGACTTTGTTAGTCTTTGTTGGTTTACATCGCTGAATTGGATTTTATGAGTGGCCAAACATTTAAGCAAGCCGTAGATCAGGACTAATGTGATTAATTTTTTATTTATAGTCTCTTTGACAGTTAATAAAAAAACGATTATTTGTAGAAATGTTTAAGGAAATGTCAGGTTGCTATGTATTGCACACATGTGGATACTGATATTGATTCGTCTGGTTCCCGAAAAGGAGCTTTAGATGTTCAATGGAAAGAATGCAGGCAGTTCAAAAATTGGATAAGTACCGCGATTAAGACAGTCTTACTTCTTGAAGACATATTTTCTTCTAATCAAATATTTGTAAGTCATTTGTGACTGATTTAACTATAAAACTCGCTAGCCTTAATACCTTCATCCACATTCATGAAGACGACAACATTTTTCTCATCTTACAGTTTTACAGAACATACTGGAGTAATTCTTTTGTTACCCTTAGTACCGACTGTGAGTTTACAATGGACTTCCCTTGGATTTATTCCTAAAGTAACACTTCTTTTTGTCCTCAAATGGACGTCTGGAACTGTTTGTCTTAACTTTTTTTTAAGAACCTAGTGTCACCATCTTCTCTGTTGCTTATAGGCTTAACGCACCCTGTTTTTCTATGCAAAGTCGCTCGATATGCTTATCTTCAGTCAGCAGATGCCCCAAACAATGATTTGGTTGCAGCTTATGCCAGCACATCTGCAGTGGAATTCTTGATGGCTTGATCTAGTTCACATGGGACAAACCTTTTGGAGATGCTTAGGAACACTCGGTCGGTGAATACCAATTGGAGCTCATGTATAGGCAGCTATAATTAGGCAGTATTTTATGTATTTTTTGGTTTAAAGTAGGACATCCCCAATCCGTAAGTCGATCACAACAAAGTCAAAGCTGGGGTAATTGCCGAAAGTTTTGGACCAAAGCATACATGCGTCGAACATAAAGCAATCTAGTCGCCATCAGTTGACAGCTGAGAGAACCGCATACTTCAATCTATAAAACATTAATTTCTTGGGTATTGCTCGTGTTTGTAACTATTGTACCATTGTCATGTGTGTTCTCCTTCGGAGGTACATTTATGTTGAAAATTAGCAATTTATGTTGATCAGGTCGTGCTCTGAAGTGGCTGTATATTGAGGTAAAGAAATCATATGCTGAACACATCATCATTTTTACCTGCTATAAAATTGATTAACTTAAATCCGCAGCAGGAGGTAGTGTAGTTAAGTATACTTCCAGATTGTGACACTTCCATTAAACGTTCTGAGGACGACTTAGACCTGTATGCCCTGTCAGCAGCTAGTAGAAGCTATGTTTTATGCTATCGTTTCTGTATAAAATTATTATAACTTCTGTTATAAAATTAACATACAGTTCCTCTGACCCTATTTTCCTAGGCTATATCTTTGGAATAGAATAAGAAAAAATGTATGAATTTGGTTAAATGTTTATTTATTTATTTCTTCCATTATATTTTGAAAATGATATCGCTTAAGTGGCCGCCGCGATTGTTAAGTACCAATTGTGCTCTTTTTATGGCATCTTCCATGGTTTTCTTAACGGATGTTCTGCATAAGGGGTGCCAAAGTTTGTCGCTTGTTCACATAATCCCGTGACTTTAAATACTTGTAATCCCATAGAAAGAAATCTAGGGCGGTCAAATTGGGTGATCTTGCGGGCCAGTGCAAACCGCCAAAACGCGATATCAGACGATCGGGAAACGTCTGCTTTAGAATGTCGGTTGAGGCTCGTGCAGTATGCTCTGTCCTGCTGGAACCACATATCTTCCAGTCCCAATTCACCCAGTTGAAGAATGAAAAATTCATTAGTAATGGCTCTGTAACGCTCACAATCCACAGTGGCCGTTTGGCCTGCGCAGTTCTAAAAGAAAATGGTCCAGTGACTCCGCCAATGCAGACTGCATACCATGCAGTGACTTCGTTGAGTGGACGTAATGGCTCTTCGTGCATTACTCGCAAATTTACAAACCGTAAATTTCGGTTGCTCACATAAGTAGAAATGATCATTTTTGTCGCAAAATCATCCCATTCGTTGTTGAGGTTCAGGAGGGCGTGAGCGTAGGTTAGACGCGATTCCCGGTTAACACCCGTCAGCTGATGGACTGTCTGCACTTTGTAAGGAAAAATCTTTAAGTCTTTCACCAAACTGCGCAGCAGAGACGTAGAATTGCCAATTGGTTGGGACATCGTATGGTCGATGTCTACGGAGCCTCTACGATATCTTCATCCACGGCAGCGATATTCGAATTGACATTCGACGCCATTTATAAAATATATGACACATTATGGCCCAGCTAGTATCGGGTTTTCCAATAAGGACTTGACAACTTTTTTTTTTAAATAAAACGCAAACCATTTGATATATTTCAAAAACTTTATTATCGGCTTGAAGTAAAACCAAAACATTTATGAATGGAACTCGACTTCATTCATATGGCCACCGCGGGCATGTTTCCAGCGGTCGATTCGTTGGACCCAATTTTCAACGACTCGGCCACACATTTCGGCCGAAACGGCTGCTATTTCGCGTTCAATGTTGGCTCTGAGCTCTTCCAACGTCGTCGGCGTGTTGGCATAAACCACTGACTTAACTTAACAGAAAATAGTCAAACGGCGTTAAATCGCACGAACGAGGAGGCCAATCGGCTGGCCCATTTCTTGAGATAACACTCTTACCATACTTACTCTTCAATAAATCGATTGTAGCGTGTGCTGTGTGGCTTGTGGCATCATCCTGTTGAAACCACATGTCGTCCAAATCCATATCTTCCAATTCGGCATGCAAACCGCACCAAACAGTTATTTTTTGTGGATGAAGAGGTGATTAATGTAGCACATGTGGATTTTCACCCGACCAATAACGCATATTTTGCTTATTGACGAACCCATTGAGCCAAAAATGAGCTTCGTACTGAAGATGATTTTGCGATGAAATTCATCATCTTGGCGCATCTTCTCTAGAACCCAATCGGAGAACGTACGTCGCTTCAAATGGTCCATCGGCTTCAATTCTTGAGTCAGCTTGATCTTGTATGGGTGTAAACCAAGATCCTTACGCAAAATACGCCATAATGTGGTCTGAGCGATGCCCAATTCTTGAGAACGCCGTGGAATTGACTGATTTGAATCGTTTGCTACGGACGCCTGAACGGCAGCGATATTTTCGACACTTCGACCAACCCGTTATCTCACTGACACGGCAACATCACACAACGAATATGTAAACTCAAATTTTGGCACTAAACTTGTTATTGCCTGTTAGTAGACATGGCGAGAATTAGAACCGAAAATTGGAGTTAACGCTCTTAAAGTTGCAGTCACCGACTCCGAATTTCGGTAGAAAATTTTTATAATTTTCAGACGTTGCTCGTTAGTGTACTTTACCATGATGAAAATGTTGAGTTTACTGAATAAATTGACAGTGACGGTTTGATGATTAGTGAAAGAAAACCATTTATATAAAACCAAAGCTATTTAGTTTGTTAAAAATGCCTTGTTCTAGCTTTCATCACTACTTACCACAAGGGTTTTAAAAAATAACTTTTGATTCAAAAATATTCTATATGCACATATCGGGTTAAAGTGGTTCATGGAAGGAAATTTGCATGAGCTACTTGAATTAGAAATTCAAGTGATTGATAGGATTGATAGAAATATCGGCGTTTTTGAAAGGTTTCTTTGGTATATTCGCTGAATGTCACTTGTTAACGCAGTTTAACTGCGTTTACAGGCAAACTTAACAAACGTTGTTCCCTTTAATATGGAAGATTGTTCTGATAATCCAAAAATAAGAATATTGTATAAAGTAATTTATACAATATATTTTGCCGGATCAACTTGGATACCTTGATCGGTGAGTATGTGCCCAAAGTATTTAACCTCTGAACAACAAAAGTGTGACTCTTTTAGATTGTGAGATTAATTTTCCCCGATTATGCCCATTTCGAGCATCCTTCTTGACTCTTCTTTCTTCTTCTGACAGGCGAAAGCCTGAACGGTGACGTCGCTATTGCCTCGTGATTTCCAGTGTTCGTGCGTATGAAGTTGCTTCTAGTTGGATCATCAAACAAGGACTTTTCTTGCAACAGTAACTCGTTCAGCTTGTTCTTATCAATTTCATCTAAAACTACTGCTTCATCGCGACGTAGTTGAACATCGATAGCTAGAATTTCAGTAAAATAGGGTCCAAGATATACTGCACGCACTAGTACAGGAAACAAGTTTAGGTTTTGTCGTTTCCGCTCTGGCGTAACTTTATTTCTTAAAAAGTCATTAAAAAAGCTTTGGATGGAATGCGGTGAATACTCATTACTTCCATTCCTGGATGTTGCAACTTTCCGTTTTACTGTGGAATAAGGTTTTCCGTACACTTTTGGTTTGGGTATTGGTGAGCTATTGGTGAGACTACTTTTATTACGTAGAACCAATCGAAGAAAGCGTTAGTCTGTTTGATTGGAGCGCGCTCAAGGGGTTTGTGTACCCTTAAAATGTTTGTACACAGCGCGGTCAAAGGAAATTTAGGGAAGAAGAAAAGGTACCGATGTACATTGTTATAACGACTAGGAAATACAGAGATCGGCAGGGCATTCCATAAGCGAGTTGTACGGCTTAGGAATGAATCACGATATTTTAGAGTACGTCCGAAAATGGGCTTGAGGGTATACTGATGAGCATTCATAGCGAGACGGGTGTTACGGTTGAAAGTTTGAATGCGCGGAATGCCACTGGCGATTTTAGTGGAGCACTGGTGGGCCAAATGATGATTTCCACCTTGATTTGGTGAGGTCTTTTGATTTGCGATATCCGCATTAAAGGTCTTAAAATCCGGGGGTAAGTTGACTGCAATATCGGTTTTCACCACCTTGGTGTGCGTTGTATCGTCAAAATCATACTTCTTATTGGACTGGTCAGCAAAATACCAGAAACATTGTGCTCGGTTAAGAACTAATCCATTTTTATCCAAGAAGTCGATTCCGATGAGCATTCGATTCCTAGTGGCTTTTGGCAAAGCAATGAATTTAATAGGCCTTTAATGGTTGCCGATGATGATATTAGTTTCACCGATATATTATATATCTCGTGTTCGAGATCATCCGCGAGAGTTACGTTGGCTTCCATTTTCGAGAATTTGGTGCCATTTCTGAGAAGGTGAATAAAGAGTCCTGTTTCAGCAATACTCGTACGTGCAACCGTGTCCAAGAAAGCAATGCGTGGCTCACCATATGAAGCTTTTGGTGTTGGTATGGTTGGTAACTCCGTGCCAACTGTCGTTTTTATACAGTTAAAAGACAGTTGAGGGTTCTTTTGGCAATTC
The DNA here is from genome assembly GCA_949129095.1 of Volucella bombylans. Classification (NCBI taxonomy): domain Eukaryota; kingdom Metazoa; phylum Arthropoda; class Insecta; order Diptera; family Syrphidae; genus Volucella; species Volucella bombylans. Next base: position 103,198,253 of record OX422140.1, read on the forward strand.
CTTTCAGTTAGGACACGTGGAACGAACTACTCCTGTCGTTTTGCATTTATAGCAAAGTAAATATATTTACATTTTCCAACAGCAAAGGAAACCCCTTTATAGCATCTATACCGCTGCTTTTCATATGTGAGAGCCATTTCTGTATATTCTTTTCGTTTTGCCTGAATGCACTTACTCCCACGAAGTTCTGTATCCTTCGTGGTCTCTTGGTAGCGGACTGTGTACGAATTGTAGCATGTGACTACTGCTACATTGTGTGGAAGGTCTACGATGCAAAAACCGACGCCAACAATTTCGGGTTGAATCCATTACACCCGCTTTGTTGTATTCTCTACCGCGTATAATACTGTTCGAGAACCGCAGGAAACGCTGTACAGGCAATCCAACAAATGATTCGTTCGATAGAAAAAATTGAGATAGAAGAAAAGATAAAAATCGCATAAAGTTCCGAAGAACAATTGGCATAAACCGTAATAGGTGCCACTTTTTCCATTCTGATGGTGACGACTTATGGTTTCAACTGGGGTTTTGAACCTTACAAACACTCGTAGACAGTTAATTGAAAAGTTCCGCGACTAATTTTTTTACAAAGAATTATCTATTTGGGACCAAACTTTTTGTTCAATTTTCAAGATAGTATCTCGCCCTCTCTACACAAACCTTTTCCCCGTCGTAGAGTCTCCTGACGGCCGTCGAGAAATCATCTATGGGAATGCTTTTCAGTAATTTTGTCACATTTCGTTAAATAGCTTCTTGAAAACGCTTTTTTTCATTGAAGTCTTCAGATTAGGGGGAAAAATTACCCAAAGCCTGGGCTACAAATAACAACGAATGCGCAGGCTCATTATCGTGAAGCAAGAACCAGTCGCCCGTATCCGTTTCAAAAGTCGGTTAAGCACATCTTTATACTACTGTATTGACTGTTTATCCGGTAGGAATCAACTCGTTGTGAACAATGCCGCAGGAATCGCTAAGAAAATATACACATCTTCTTCAATTTTGACTTTCCAGCGAGAACTTTTATTGGACTCCCTGTATTAGGATTGCTCTGTGGAAGGATCTTACTTGGAACAACACGATTCGTCTCCCGTAATAATTGTATTTCGAAAATGTTCGTCTTAATTGGACCATTCAATGAAATCTGAGACGCATTCAAGCCGTTATTTCCGGTCCTCTGTTAGAGTGCTTTGAACAATTGAATAAATCGCAGAAGTCCTTATTTTACCAAGATTATCATATAAAGCGTTGGGAATGCTGTCTTTACTTGCTCAGACAACATTTTCACCGGAGCTCGTGGATTAGAACATTATAGTTCAACATTATCATCCGTAATGGAAGTGGGAGCGCGCCTATCTCTATCATTTTCCAATGCCTGGGGTCCATTTTTAAACAGTGAATACCCTTAAAAAATACACACTTTTCAGCATTTGAAACGTGTCCGCGGTGGTTTTATCCATTTTAAAACAAAATTGAACGGCAGCTACGAGTATATATATATATATATATACATATTACATACGCTATTCAAACGAATGCCGGGGGCTACTACATGAAGTGATCACGTTGAAGTTTTTATAGTGGCTACAGAAAGTACAGAACAACATAATTCCATCAGCAAAACATTGTAGCACCACTTGTACATTTTGAATAAACTGCGTACATGGAGAGTTTAACACTTACGCAAGCAGAACCACTTACCACCATTTTGCAACTTCTATGAGCCTATTTTAAAAAGTCTGAGAAGTCTGCCATGTGTATCCAAGAGTATCTGCTGGCTATTCAAATCATACTTTCATTTTCTACGAGTTTACCGAATTTATCCAATTAAAAGAGGCAGGTTGTAGCAAAAGCACATATGTAGATACGTATTTGCTGTTTACTTGCGTGACGTTTATTTCATGTGAGATAATAATTAATTTACAATTAACCCTTGTGCTCAAGGCTCCGGAAGACAAACTTGCAAAGAATAATATAGATTTTAACTAGATACTCCGAATAACGAAACATCATCCATCAGTCCATTAATTTTTATTGTTTTTTACTCCTTTCGTTAAAGTGTTGCATGAAAGTGTCTATCCGAATAACAGATTCCTATTTTTCTTTTTTATACACGCAACATTGCACTGCCATATACAAGAATTAAGTTTTTTTTTATAATGTTTTATCTACTCTATGTATTGTTTTTAAATGATTTATAATATTGTATAACCTCTAAATTCTTAACCTCTTCTTGCCGAAACTATTAATTTTTAAATCGATAAATTATATATACAAAACAAAACAAAATAAAAAAAAAACGATAAAAACAAACAATTTCAAAGCAATAAAGATTCAAAATAAACTTTACAAAATCATTATTATTTTCTTAAAAATAAGAGAAAGATAATTATATCAATTTATATCTTTAATATTAATGTACATACATAAGATCAAATATTCATCATGCTTAATAAAAGTACCACGAAAGCAATTTGTAAATAATTTAAAACAAAACAAAATAAAATTTACTTTATATAAATATATGGTCAAAAATATAATAAAAATCTATAGAAAGGTTTAAATACATCAATTATTCGTACTATGTTGTAGCTAGCTAAAGATTCAAATAAAAAAAGAAAATCATATTAAATCCGTTCTAAATATAAAAACAAAAAAAAACAGAAAAACATTTATTACATTACACAAGCATGCAAAATTCAATCAATATAAGTATATTCATAAAATATAAAACAAAACACAATTCTAGGGAAAATCAGTAAATAAACATACATTAGCGATTAATAGCGTAAAAAACAATATATATATTTAAAGAAAATTCAAAATTCAATTTTCATTTACATACAAATAAATAAAAAAACCTTTAACGCTTTTCCGAACCGATAAATGAGATCTAAATTTAAGCTTGTAGCAGAAAATATGTCATCTAGTTATAAACAACAAAAGTAAAGAAAAAAATAAATAAAAACAACAAACATCATTCTCGATATATTTCTTAAACATTATTAATTAAAAGAGAAAATAAACAAAGAAATGTGTAACTTAATCAATTTAGAATATCAAATGATTATTATTTATTCAACATTATAATTATTTTCAATTCACTTTCATTCTTTTGTTTACATTAAATATAAAATTTATTTTATTTTACAATTTAAAACATTATCTACGTTATAGAAATTATTGATTCTTTTTTAATTGAATATTACAAGTTTTTTTTACTAATTTTATAGAATTTTTCTTTTCCCTTTCTCTTTTTTGTATATACATTCTCAAATTAATTTTATTTTACTATTTTCCTTTATTTTTTAGTAGAATAAGCAAATATGGTAGAATATAAAATTTAAATGAAATACAAAAAGAAAAATTAAACAAAATGTTATGTGTAAAATTTTGGAACAATAACAAATTTATCTTAAAAACAAAAAGAAGAAAACAAGAAAATATAAACAAACAACGCCTGTAAGTATTTTAGTCGAATATGAATCAATATAATAATAAAGCATTTTTAAATTTAACAATAAATCAAATTATGGAAACAATGAAAGGGAAATAAACTGAAATAATAAAAACAAAATGAACATATCGAAAAATGTGTTTTATTTAAACTCTCATCGGTGGTTTTTTATTTGATAATGTTGAGCTGCATATTAAGGAGCATTGAATTGGAAATGCGATCAAGTTCTTCACGTTCAGACTCTATCCGGGATGACTTCCCGACAGGCGTATGAGATTAAGAAATCATATGGGGCTCCCGAGTATTTACAAGTTATTCAGCTCAAATGAAAAATCAGAACCCACTAAAAACTAACTCACCAGCCACTAAAATTATATATATGATGCTCGTACTGACCACTGTTATTTATTATTCACCAGGAATAATAGAACTCTGTCCCTTCAAGCAGGTTATTTGTTCGGAATTTTCCGTCTTCTCTTGACGAAAGGGTCGCAGAAAGCTCTTAACCCTCCACGTTGGAATGTGATTTTGGGATTAAGTACCTGATGAAACACTACTGCTACGAAGCAACCTCGAACACACTTTTGACTACCGAGCAAACTGCTAGTAAGCCGTTACAACCACCATCCAGAATTTCAGAGGAATTACCCAGAAAACACGGCGATGAAAAACTGTGACATATTTCACTACTACGACTGCTACTAAAGGGTATGTTTTTTTTTTCGAGGTATAGGACTTCCGATAGGGTTATCTTTCATACCAACTGTCAGACTGGGTACGGGTACCTTTGACATTTATGTTCAGTATAACACCCGAACAGTGTTTAGAAATCGTGGAAATTTCTTTACGAAATTCGCGTTCTGTGTGTCAAACTTATAATAGTGCACTACGCCCAATTTACGGTCCATCTGAGTAGTTTATACGCTATACTATGGGTCGCTTTATGTATGGCTACGTATACTATTATGGATAATATTCATGCAACACGAGCTCATACTGTGTGTACGAAAGAAGCCATCGCCTCTGCAGAGGTGAGTGTGACCAAGGACCCAAATTTATCGATTCGATGCCGTTCCTAGGAACTCGGCTTCTGCCCGTCCACTACGTGGATGATTTTGAGAAAATATCTTGGCCTACATCCTTATAAGATCCAACTGATGCAGCAGTTGAAGCCAATGGACCATCGTTTGCGTCGGACGTCGCAATGGGCTGAAAATCAATTGGAAGTTGAACTGAATTTTTACCGTCAAATCATCTTCAGTGGTGAAGCTCATTTCTGCCTTAAAGAGTATGTTAAAAAGCAAAATTGCCATTTTTGTAGTTAGCACAATCCTCACTAGACTCGAGATCCCATTATATCTCGAAAAAGTCATATATCAAAAGTCAAGCCGCACCTTGCATGCCGGAGGCATAATTTACCCATATTTTTTTTAAATCTGAAAATGTAACCAACATTAACGTCAATGGCGAGAGTTATAGACAAATGATTCGCCTTTTATTTGTTCTCTGTGTTAATAACAATCGTCTAAGAGACAAATGGTTAACGCTGGACGGCGCAACATGCCATACAGCCGGTCAAACCATCACTTTATTGGGACATATATTTGGTGAGCGAACCATCTCAAGAAATGGACCTGTCAATTGGCCGCTTAGGTAATGTGATTGGACTCTTTTGGATCACTTTTTGTGTCAAGTCACTCGTGAATGCTGATAAACCAGCAACAGTTGATGACTTAGAAGCCAACATTCGGAGCGTTATTACTGAAATAAGGCCGGCTGTGGTGCAAAATTGGACCGATAAGATGGCATTCATAAGACTTGGTTGCTTGGCCGTTTGCCAGAAATTATTTTCAAATACTAAATGCCATAAAAGCCAAAATATTGGTCATTTCGTTCATTTTTATGTGTTTCATTTTTGATAAAAGTTTTATATCTCTAAAAAAAAGCCTTTTACTATAGGTACGCGGCAAACTAACGCAAGAAGAAATAAATTGCTCCTGCAAAAAGATAACATTTACATTCAACCTGTCCAAATCTCTCTGACGACTAGAAACAGATATATACCGCAGTCGGTTGGAATACGAGTAAAACCAGACCGTGTCGACTCAGGCGACAGTCTTTTTGTAGTCGTATACGCGTTGACCAAAGAAGTTCACTATAACCACGATATTAAGAGCAGAGCTTATCCAAGCCACATCTATCCGAGCGACGAATTTCGAGATGGGAGGTCTGAGAATCCCAGTTTCACCGCGTTCAATGAAGAAAATGCGGCAAACATTATGGCCGCTACATCTTATTTGCTCATATAACGTAATTCTAACAATGCTGGGATATGCGCGTCGTTTGTTCTGGAAACTGATGCCTGTCCTATAATTTGGACTGGACCAGCAGCGCAACCATCAAGTTCGCACGATAGTAATTGCCTTAGCTCGCATTGGTGGTCTCCGGTAAATAAAATGGCAAGCGCACGCTCAGCCAGTAGAATACAACTAGAATACACCATCATAGGGCGGCCAACCCTATACGGAAGAGATTAAAAAGATGTGGCAAACCGACTAATGGCTTCGAGTAGAAATGGATTCTTGGTTGACGACCCATGCAAAGTTTAAAGCACAACGGCCTTAGGATCTGCACGCGGAATGTTCGGACCCTTAACAGGCCACTGGCAGCCCAACAATTAGCAGAGGCCCTTGACTGCAATCAAGCAGATATCAAGGCCATCTGGGAAGTGCGATGGTATAGGCCGGACATAAGGAGGATGAAAAACTGTGATATCAACTATGGTGATTGCTATAGGGAAAAGAAACAGCGCTTATTCGGATACGGATTTGCCATATCTGTGGCTTAGGCTAGAAGTCTTGAGCTTCCGTGAGGGAACATCAAGGCTAAATTAGCTAACATAAGCCTAATATGCGCCCATGCCCACAGAAGACCAGGACGATACCATGGAAGAATGTTTAAAATCGTATCAACCGATTTTAGCGGAAGGATAGGAAAGAATGACATCTATGGTACGACAGTTGGTAAACGTAGTCTGCAAAATACTACGCCTGGCAACAGACATAGTTTTATTGACTTTGCGACGGAACGAAATATCTCATCTCCATATATATAAGGGAAATGGTGGTGTTCGGACCACGAAACGCTAAAAAAAATTTTTCATTTTTCCTTCGACTACTCATAAGGCATGCTTCTGTTAAATACAAACTCAGTCGGTGACAGTCGATAAAGGAATAGATAGTTTATTCATGTAAAATATGGCCTTATTAAAATTGTAGTAGAATTATAGTGTATATACATTAGTTGTTCTTAAGGTTAAGTTAGACTAAGTAGTTTGGGATAAAGGTAGTAATTAATTTCAAATCAAATTCTAAGTTCATAATTCATAATATTGCATTATATTGTTAGATCAGATGGTAAGCACTTGCAATGGGAGCATTCGCAGGTAGACCGTCGAAGAGACCACGTCGGTAGTGAGCAAAATAAAGTAAAAAAAAAGAAACGTTGCGTATTATTTGGTTTTTTTTTCTTTTCGCTCTACACATCAGAAGTGGGATAATAAAACTCAGCGCGCAAACGGGATTATTCATTCGTTTTCCTGCGGTTTTTTTTTTTTGTTTTTGCTTTTGCGCTCAGTGGGAGTACGGGAAGGACGTGTGCGACAAGTGCGAAGATCATCGTTGGTAGCACAGACGGTAAACGGCGACAAAAAAAAAAACGGAGAAAGAAAACCAGCAATCGTGGGTACGGTCATCAAAGTTAAGAATTTTTTTTCTTCGTTTGCTTGATGGGAGAAGAACCGATGTTGTACGACTGAGTAGCTGTTGATTTTTTTTTCGATATTCTTTTGTGCGTTGTTGCTGCTATGCGATTGTACAATTGGATTTGCCATAGAGCCCTGCATGAGTGGAGTCAAAGTACTGTGTACAGTCAACTCATTCACACTGATTCAGATTCATGAATCCTACCACAGTAAAATATGAATTTTTGAGTTAATGAATCATATAGTGTGCCATGAACACAAATCACTCATTGCTTATGAATGAATCCGAATGAATCCTTAGTTTCCTATCACTCGTGTGTATCATGTTTCATGATTTAGAATGAGCGGTATCAATTCACTCACAGTAAATCATGTAACTCTACAATTGATTTTGTAAAAAAAAAATAGTATTCCTATTGAAATGGGTTTTTTGTATTATTTTTTATTTTGATTTTTCTCTATGTGTTGCAGCATTTTATTATTATTATACATATTAATTTATTAAGAACGCACAAGCTTAACGAAAATGTATTTTTTTGCGATATTTCACTATAGTTTATCCAAGAATAAATGTCAGTACAGGGAAGATAGGACATTTGCCTCTTAGTCTGGTTGCAATAACATGCATAAATGTGTCCCTCTTTAAAGGTATCATAGGGTTGCCATGGTGTATATGATGAATCACCACAAAGAGAAAGAGCATTTCGCTTAGGGTTACCATCTCCCCATTTAAAATAAACAAATAAAAATATTGCTGAACGATATAAATTTCATTTATCTTTTTCCTCGCCATCCAGCGTCCCATATAATTTCCATTTTGCTAGAAAATTCGATTCCACTCTCCAGTCATCAATGGTTGAGACTTGCTATTCGAGTATCGAAATCTTTTGCTCTTCGAGTATCGACATCCTCTGCTCTGTAAATCTAGATGTCGCTGCTCATATTTAAGTGGTTATCACAATATGGTCACTAATTGCTCAGTCAATGAATTCTACTTTCGAAACACCGCGAAAATAATCCTTTTTTTCTTAAACACAACATTAACACCGACACAACAGAGTAATTTGAATCACTATTATTTAACACAATATCACTAAAACGCACATAGTCCAACAATAACATGATCACTTATTGCACTGCTTTGTTGTAATGCATTAAAATAGCGCGCGAATAAAATTTAAAATACAAAGTCGAAAAAAATTGTTTGACTACATTTTAACGGTTTCTCAAAAAGAGGAAGAAAAAACGCAAATGACAACACCACCACACATATTGTTACACACAAATTGATTTTTGTGTTCTCAAAAGCTTCAAATCCAATATGCTTTGTAAAATAACACTGAAAAATCAGTAACGATGTGCTAACATTTGAGAATGGTAACACTGCTTTGATGAGATTATTTTCAATGCACAGTCAGCAGTAATGGCGAATGGTGATTTTATGATCATTCTGCCCACGGCTATCGGGCAAGCAAGTCATAGGGTGGCTGCGGTTAAATCTGAAAATAATTACAACAACAATTGTACACAAAGTGCAGTGGCTTCCTTTGTGTTTCAGTGGTAATGTGCCATTGAGTCCACCTACAGGCACCACTGTTAGAAAAAAAGCTTTCCCATAAGCTCTGTAGTGACATGTTTGGTGGATAAGGTATAGAAACGAGAACGGAGTAATTGTGAGTATTTACTATGTATATATAAAAGAAAACCGCTGATATTTTTGGGATTTCCTTTTTCTTAATTGTTGCGTTTTATTACGACAGTTCTTTTTTATTGTTTTTTACTTCCGGAAGCGAAAAATGATTTTTTAGTTTAAGATTTTGGAAGCAAGGAATATTGAATTTAATATTATGTGTTTTATTACATTATAATGAAAGGATAATGATTAGGCGAGTTAATTATATTTTCTTCCACTCATAAAAATACGAAGGAACGAATGAGGATTTGGCAATTACGAGTAGGTCGTAAAATTCAAAATACTTCATTCAGGAATTCTAGGAAACTTTCATGTTTTTAATTGAAGTAGGAAGTAGAAAGAAAGTGTTAAGCAAAAATTAATCCGGAGATTCTGTATTGTTATTTTTTGTTGCAATTCTTAATTAGTGTGTTTTATTTTCATATAAAAGAAAATAACTTGTTATAGAAATTTAATATACGGAAAAAGTTTTTGTGTTAAGCAGTGTTGTGTTAAGTGTGTTGACAATTCTTTGCTATTTTAAAAGGAGAAAAATGGAGGAAATAAGTTTAACTGAGAATGTAAGTAATAAATTGTTTGCTGTATTGTTTATAATTTTTTTTTTTTTAAAGATCAATTTGAGAAACAAAATTGGTCAAGAGAATCTACCGGAAACCTTTATAGATACCGACATTAAAAAAAGCATTGCTTGTTCAGTTGCAGAATGGACAGTGGAAAATTGCCGCCCATTTATTATTGCTGAAGATTCAGGAATAAAAAAAGTGGCCTCCATGTTATTGATAATAGGAACTAGGAAGCAAAATTAACGTCAATCATCTGCTTCCTCATCCGACAACCGTATCCCGAAATGTATGTGAGTTGTATGAAATACATTTTAAAGAAATTCGACAAGAAATGTTAAGAACGAAATTGGGTGGATATAGTATAACATCCGACGTATGGACAGACAATTTTCTACGAAGTAGTTATTTAGCCATAACAATTCACTACATTAAGGAAAATTCAATGAAAAGCCGTCTACTTTCAATGACAAACATGAGAAGTGAATCATGCACAGGTGCAAAAATAAAAGATAAAATTTCAAAGAAACTACGCGAACTTGGATGTGATTTGGATATTGATGACCCAATATGTGTGACTGACCGAGGATTCAATATGATTGCCGCATTAAAAAATAACACACAAATACATTGTATAAATCATCTTTTGAACAATGTTATTGAGAAGGCTTTTCAAGAAAATTACGAATTGGCGAATATAGTACAAAATCTGGTAAGTAAGCTGGTAAAATATTTAAAAAAATCGGGAATGAATTCGGCCCTAGAAAAGTCTTTAAAAAGTGTTTGCCCGACTCGATGGAATACTGCATACTACCTTATAGCATCAATTCCAGCGAACTGGATGGACGTCATCAACATTTTAATGGAAAAAAAGCAAATAGCCCGTATTAATGATTTAAATCTTAATACAATATCTTCAATTGTAAACATTCTCCGCCATTTTGAGAAGTGCTCCAAAACTTTAGAAGCAGAAAATTATCCAAGCTTGCATCTGGTCATCCCTTGCGTACATTATCTAAGAAAAATGTGCAGCACTTACTCCAATGAAGTTGACATTGAATATATATTAAAAAACACATTAAAAAAACTTATAGTTTCGGTGGTTCTAAAGTAATTAGGGAAAATACATAAGGTGGCACTGTTTTTGTTTCCACCTACAAATAAATTGTTGCAATGCAACGAAGAAGAAAAATTGCAGATAATTGAAGATCGCAAGAAAATGATGAGACCATATTGCACCGAAAGTGATGCCACTTACGGTCAACAAAATGCGTTGGTGGATCAAAATGAATTCAATAATCTCCTTTTGGGCTGGTGGTCGAAGATCCAAATGAAAGAGTTGTTACAGTCAATGGAGAGGGCTATAGACAAATCATTGAAGATTTTTTGTGCTGTCAATTGAAGAAAAGATACAGACGATTTTGATTTTCAACAGGATGTAGCTACGAGCCACACAATACGTGCAAACATTGAGCTATTGCGGCCTAAGTTTCCAGGTCGATTAATTTCACATGTGATTTAACACCTTTAGATTACTTTCTATAGGGTTTTTTGAAAAGTAAATTCTATGTGGATAAGCCAACAATAATTGCACAGCTGAAGAACAGCATTCCGACCGACATTGATGAACATAATGCGGCAATATGTGAGCGAGTCCTTGAAAATTTTGATGTTCGCATGGGAGCCTATATTGTATTGCTAAGAGCCATATTTTTTTATAAATAAAAACACCAGAAAAAATCTAAGTATTTACATGTTTATTTGACTCTTTATGTGCTACCAATAATAAGTTACAAGCAACATGGACGAATTGGACAGAAAGTCTCTTTTGTCTACCTTGGCTATGAATTTTGCCAACAACACTTCACCAGAAATAAAACGAACAATCACTCTTGCCAATCGCTGTTTCTTTGGGCTAAGAAGGCAATTGAATAGTAAAACATTCTCTTGGACAACAAAAATGACCCTATATAAGACCTTAATAATCCCAGTCCTGCTCTATGGCGCTGAAGGATAGTCTCTATCTAAGGCGGATGAAGATATCCTCGGTCGTTTCGAGAAAAGTCGTACAGCGACATCGACCTAGCCAGAGCACTGCGTATCATTTGCCTGAGATGGCTAGGATATGTAGAGCGAATAAATACCAATGCTCCGAACCGCAGAGTCTTCAAATCTAACCCGGAGCGACAACGCAGTAAGGGATGTCCTTGAGGGGGACCTCAACTCAATTGAAGTGCGCAAATGGAGGCAGTCAGCTTAGGATCCGGCTAACTGGAAAGGCTTGTTAGTTGAAGCTCAGGTTCACCCGAATTGTAGTTTTTTTTTCAGTTTATATGCATTTTTATTACACACCTTTATGCTAGACAAAAAAACGCTTAAAAATTAGCTTAAATAACTTAAAATTATCTTATACTAACTTACTGGCTCCATGCGGGCACTCTAAGTTAAACCTAACACTTAAACTATGTCTTTCGACGAAACTTACAGTCTAATTTTATTTCTATTTTTACACTTATTACAACTAAGAAAATGAACTTAAATTGAAAAAACTTAGAGTCTGGACTCTTTTTTTTTATCTATAAAAACTTATAGACTACCTAAAAATAAATCTTAATCTACTTAACCTACTTACGTCTAATACATACACATACATACATATATATATATATATCCATAATACTTATATACTTTATATATAAGTATATGTATATATATATATATTTTTTTTGTGTTTTTATATATTTTTCTTCTTAAAACCTAACTAAAACCTAACTAAAACTATGTAAGCCGGCCATGGCTAAAAAAAACTTAGGCTGGCCCACTTTGCTTCACATGAAGCTACATATTACTGGAGGAGTTCGACGACGAAGCATCCTCCTCTTCAACTAGCCACCAAAAGTGTTGGTGCTGCCGAGCAACATCCCTCATGTCGCGACTCCCTACCACCCTACTGAACCGGAGATGCTCCGCACTGCCATGTGCGACGTCTCTGTCGTAGTTGAGTCGCCTGTCCGCAGCTGTTCGAGCGACGTGGAAGATTAGCGGAACCGCCAATCTGTCCTGGATCAGACCTTTGCTATCTAAATAGAGGAACGCTTCTGGAGGAATAAAGCCGTCAAAGCGAACTCTCTCGTGATACATATAATTGGGGTAGTAAGCCCCGGAGATCAGGTTGTTTGATGAGGCCATTGCTCTTGCAACGTGCCTTCGAGTCAACTTAATGACGAAATTGTCCACTCTTATTAGGTTCGCCCTATTGTATAAGACCTCATTAGGATAGAATTTTATGTACTCAGACTCTGGTGCTCTGTATAAGCGAAGACAAGTCCTAAGACAAGCCCTATCAAACACCCGAATCTTTTCCAATAAACTAGCTCTCACGTTGAACTACACGGGACATCCAAATACAAGCATGGGCCTGATAAGGGCCATGTAGCAGATTACCTTCACCCTCGCATCAGGTTGGCTGTTATAAAACAGTCTCCTTGTAAGGGCAAAAGCACCTTTTGCTCTGGCCAGAGCAACCTCTATATGTTTGTTAAAATACAGAAATTGATCTAGCCAGATCCCAAGGTATCTGACTACATTTCGACAAGCAAGTGACTGCCCGTGCTGCCCCACGATCGAGAACTTTCGCCAATTCTTTCTGGTATCCCTAGAGGCCCCAGACAAAGGCGTCCTAAACAGAATGGTTTCCGACTTCTGAAAGATGATTTTCAACTTCCAGTCATCGCAATATCGCTTAATTTTGTCAAAGTCACGCTGCAAAAGTATATTAATGACCTCAATCTTTGGACCTGATCTGTACGCGATTATGTCGTATGCGTACGCTATGGCATGGTGAAGTGAACCTATCAGATCACTCGTGTAAATGTTGAATAGGATCGGCGAATTTACCGCACCTTGTTGCAGACCGTTTTTAATGTCAAATGTTCTAGCAGAAGTCACATCGCCATTCTTCACGATGAACTGTCTACTGGAGAGCATATCAAAAAGAATATAAAGCAGTGGTTTACCAATGCCCAACCTGTCCAGCTTGAAAAAGAGTCCCTCTAACCATACGGTATCGAAGGCCCTTTCCAAGTCAATCAGGCAGGCACCATTGAATATCAGAAACCAGTTTAGACGCAGCATTAATGACATCATGCCCCGCTTTGAAACCGAATTGATTATCCGGAACTATATGTTTGTCCTCAACCCACTTAGTCAGGACTCTATTGATCACCCTCTCGAAAACCTTACTGATGTTTGCTGGACAATGTGCATTATTCATTGCATTATTAAACAGGGTGATATAAATGTTCACCGCTTCTAGAGAGAGATGTCGAAGCACAATGTTCGGTATTTCATCGGTTCCCACTGATTTCTTACTTCTAAGTGATTCGAAGATCGTTTGGAGCTCTTCCTTCGAAATGAACGGGGGTAGTACCCTATCGTTGGTGATGACATTATTTGCCATATTCTCGTCACTGAACTGGGTGAAACCCGAGCTCTCGAATCGCCAATTCACAATTTCATTTCGAAGGTAGAAATTGTGCACAAGGACTCGATTCTCCAGATCGTGGTTCGGGCCAATGATAACATTCGCCTTGTACACCTCCTGGAAAGTCGTTCCTATAGCCTCTACCTGCTCCTGCGGACCCTCGATCACAAAGAAGTTGTTATCATCAACAGCCTCATTTCGATCTATGCCCGCTGCTACCAGTATTTGTTCGTTGTTCGTCGTTCGGGCGATTTTAAGACATGGAAAGTCGTTCTGATTATTTCTCCGAAATATTTTATTTATTTGCGGGAACATATTCGGGTTGCTGGTGTTTACAGCCCGAATTTTATTGTTCCAATACAAACTTACAGATGTTCTGTAATTTTCCTTTATTAATGTTTGGAGGTTTTTAATCGACGACTTCAGTGTCGTGATCTCCGGGTTATGTCTGTCAGTAAACTGTCTGTACAAGGTTTTTAGTCTTGACAGCAGTCCACTTTTCTGTCGGTGCAGTGCGTCAATAGTTGCGTTGCGGAATAAGTCTTCTTCGTCAGTGTGTTGGTACCGAGGTATTCTTCTGTCCATTGTTCGTTTGATTGTCTCGTCCATTAGTCTTAAATACCTCTCAATCTCCTCGTTTGACAGATTTCTGTTGGACGGTGGGTAGAGCGAATTCGAGGAGAGTGCTCTAGTCAGTGTTTTGGTGAAGTTTGTCCAACGCACCCTACTATAATTGTAGGAATGCCTTTGAACAAACTCATCCAATTCCGCAATTTCGTTGGGAACAGTTATTTCGGTGCTGAGACCGCAATGGTCACTGTCATACACGAAAGTGCGTAGACAGTTTGTAGTTTGTTGGTTAGTGCATGTCAGTTGTATTCGTGAGTCGAACAGCAGAAGATCCAAATAGGACCCGTGTCTGGGAAACGACGGACTATCCGTCGCTGACCCCACCAATTGAATAGTAGGTTCCCTCTAGTATTTGGTGTATTATTTCCCCAATCACTATGTTTGGCGTTGAAATCTCCGCCGATAATAAAATAGTTGTCTTTCAATTCCAGAATCAGAAATCGAAAAAGTGTCTCGAGCTCTGAGATAAATAAGGTGGATTGAGTAGCCTTAGGTGCATAGACAGACACCATGTACAACCGCTTTCCACTACGGAGAGGGATATACACGATGCATGCTTCCAGCACCTGGAACCTACGTACTACACGACTGTATACTCTTTTAAAACGTATACCTTTTCGTACGAATATCGCAACGCCACCTCCCTGAATGGTGTTGGGTCGGTTTCTTCGTACTATTTTATATCTTCTGTGCCTCATTTTGTGTCTTTTGGTAAGCTTAGTTTCGCTAACCAAAAGCACATCAGGGGCTTGGTCTTTAAGCAACTTAAATAGTGCGGCTCTTCGTTCGAGCCTAATCAGTGAATTCACATTCACAGCAAGGACCTTCAGGGTGTGCTCCGCCACGTACGTACCCATTACGGCAAAAGGTGCGTTAGGCCAGGCAGCAGTGCGTATACTTGGTCCACCCGCGCGGTCTGTTCAGTTAAATGACGTTGTAGCTGAGCCATCTGCCCCTGGATAGAGAGCAAGATAGCTAGCATGTCAGGTACTGGTTCAGGTGCTCTGGGCGCTGGGGCCTGAGAAGCAACCTTCGCTTGCTGTAACGTATTTCCCCTACCTGCCGCCATTTGGGCGTAGGTAACTTGGGGAGTAACGGCTGGAGTTTGCAAATGCACGGGTGGACGTTTCACTTCTACTTTCTGCTGCCGGGCCAGATTTATTCTTTTAATGTACTGGAATTTGGGACAACCCCGATAATTTGCGGTGTGTCCCGTGTTCCTACATAAAGCACAAGAGAGTTGGCTTTTTTCAGACGTTCCGTCCTTACCCAGAGCGCATTCTTCAGACTTGTTGTTCTTTCCACACTTCACGCATCGAGGCTGCATTTCGCAGTTCGACGCGGCGTGCCCGAACCTTTGGCAGCGAACACATTGTAAAATGTTTTCGCTCCTCTTTAATTTTTCCCAGTGTACAACCTGGTAGTCCAGGACTTTAATACTCCTTAGACCATCCAGATTGCTGGTGGGACTTAGCTGGACCAGGAAAATCGGCAGTTGCCGCTTCTCCCTTTTGGCTCTGGCTGTGGTAAAAGGCTTGACCCCCACGAATTGGAGTCCTTCGCACTTCTTCTCTTTCAGCAGTGCAAGGAGCTCCTCCGGATTAGTCGACGGTTCTAAGCCCCTCAGCAGCATTGTTTGCAGCTTCTCCCCCTTCGGGGTGTAGGAGAAGAACTCCGTCGTCGAATCCTTCAATAGACTTTTAATTTTGTGGTAGCGCTACACTGTTTTGCAGTGGATCGCGTGCCTATCTATACTTAATCTTTTTATAAAAAAATTACAGCCTATGGCCGACTTACACAGTTCGATGGTGTCTTTTAATTCCAATTTGTAAGTATTAATTGGAGGTACTTTCTGTCTGTTGACTTTCTGCTGTTGTTGTTGCTGATTTTGCTGCTGCTCCTGCTGCTGCTGCTGATTTTGGGACTTGTGCTGTTGATGCTGTTGTTGTTGATGTGCTTGTGATTTTTGTTGTTGTATATTTTGCCTTTGTTGTGTCTGTGCTTGTTTTTTCGTTGGCACTTGTGCTGGTTTTTGTTGTTGTAGCGGTTTCTGTTCGCTACAAGTAGGCTGTTGATGAGAGGTCAGGAGTTGTTGTTGCTCCATCTGCCTTCTCGCCACTTTCTTGGCTTTAAGGTCAAGTACTTGTTGTTGCAATTCTTTAATTGTGCTGTTAATTGCATGCACTTCTTCGTCTTCATCGTCAGACTCTGTGGCCGTCAGAAATTGGAAACTATTCTCACCCCCACCATCAGACATATATGGATGTTCTTCTTTGTCTGACTCAGCTGCCGCCTTTGTTGTCGCTGTCAGTGCCACTTCACTACCACTACCAGGCAACTTTTCAGTAGCTGACAGGGTGGGGCGCCTTACAGGATTTGGATTTGGAGGTGTCTTAAGCTTCCTCCTTCTCTTTCTTGCCACATTTTCTGGTGACATCTTACCATCTGCAGGTCCCGCTATTGGAATAGCGGGCCGCTTGTTCTCTCTCATTGTCAGATTCACTTTCGTATTAATTTATGTATGTAATTGTCTGTTTGATTAAATTTAAAAAATAAAAAATAAAAATAAAAAGTCGATGACACTTTCGGGAATCGAACCCACGACCCCTGCTTTATCAGCCGGACACCACTATAATCGCGCCCCCGAAGCACTTAGCGAAATTGTTTCTAATTTATTTTTTGATATTTTGTATATTTTTTTTTTTAATCACTCACTAGAAAAGCCGAATCACGTCTGATCTCTACGGAGGTTTATGAACGACTGCACCCGAACTGTAGCTCCACCTAAGTAAAATCGATGAATCGATTCCGTAGTGTGAATATTTGGTCGATGGTTGACTTTTCTGTCCTGAAGCCGCACTGATATGGACCAATCAGGTTGTTGACAATCAACTTCGCTTTTCATGCTCGTTCTTGTTCCTCCTGAGCAGCCGGTGTTCGTCTCTCCTCTTCTGCTCAAAGAGCTCGTGAGCAGCTCTCGTCCTTCTATGCAGCCCCGCTAGATATGCATCTTTTTTAGCTGCATGTTTGGCGGAACTCGTCGCCAAACCAAGAGTTTCGTTATGGTGGCCGAGTGAAACCTAGAGTCATCTCTGATAGTTTTTTGGCAATGTTGTCACTGATTTTCGATACCTGATGCTGTCGTCATATGACCTCTTAAGAGATTAAGGCAGACTCGATCGGATTTGGCGATCTCTGGGATTCTAGCCGTCTGACATCGAACTCCCTTAGAGTATTGGCTTTCCTTTGCGGTGTTCGGGATATCCGCAACCGTGCCTTGGCTACAACAAGGTACTAGTCCGAGTCGATGTTGGACCCTCGGAACGTTCGGTCATAATACTGAAGGAGTGCCTAGCGTTGTTCGCGATGTAGTCAATCTGGTTGGTTGATGGTTGATTGATTAGCAGTTCTCGAAGTCCTCTTGTGTATATAGAAATGCGGGAATATTGTGACAGCTACGACAATATTTCGCCCCACGGCGAAGTCTAGTAGCCTGAATCCGTTTTTGGAGGTGGTGTCGTGCCGGCAATACCTTCTGACAGTACTACCAAAGATGCTTTCTCTTCCTAGCTTTGCATTAAAATCACCGAGAAGAATTTGACAATTAGTTCACTGCTCGTAAGTCTTGTCCTGCTACTAATGCTAATTCTCGTCCTTTGCTGAAGACAGTACTCTCTGCTTCGCATATTCGTTCCTGGACTTAGCTTCTTTCTGTTCAGCTGTAGAATGAGGACGATAGCGTATGTTAATCTCATTAAATTTCAATATTTACAGCATAACTAATACACCAACAGAGTAGAATATAATGTTTCCAAAAGACAATGCTCTCTGCTGTCGTTTAAGAAAAATTAACACACCCAGCCGTTGTCCATAAATGGAATTTGAATTGTCGAAAACGAGAAACTTGCTATTCTCAATATGAGTGTCAATGAGAATCTGCTTTAAAATGACGGCATATCCGATGCCGTCAAAAATGCTGTGAAAGATATATGCTTTCTGAAGCCATAAAAGCAACACATTACCCCTGATGTGGATGCAGCCTTATAGTAGTTGGTCAGGTGTTGCGAAGACTTCTGTGCAAGTGCTATATAAGATCCAAAACCGTACGATAAAACTCATACTCGTAGGTAATGCTTATATCACACAGACAATTGATATCTTTGATTACCAACGAAATGTCTCCTGTCGTTCCTTGTTCTGTCGCTATTTTGTGCATCAGTGCTCCATAGAAACTGCCAATGGCAATACGGTCCTACGAACCATCAACAGTAACACCCGTCTTGCTATGAGTGCCCATTACTTTACCCTCAAGACCACTTTCGGACGTACTCTGGAATATCATGATTCTTTTCTAAGTTCTGCAACTCCCTTATCGAAAACCCTGTCTCTTTACTTCCTATTCATTATAACTTGCAAACCTTTGAAACCTGCTTACTTCGGTACCTTTAATTTTTTCTTTTCAAATTTTTCTTCGCCCGCGCTGTGTATAAACATTTTATGGGTACACGAAACCAATTGAGTGCACACTTATTATAGTATAAAAGAAAATAAATATACTCTTGGCCTCAATTACGAGGTAATCCAAATAAAGGGCGTGTTGTAGAATGGTTCTAGGGTCAGAAAATTTTGCCAACCCCAGATGAGGGGCAGTAGCAATACAGATGCGTTGGAGATATGTATAGTGTTAAACGTCATTATACTCATTACTTAGTGCTCGCGTCGCTCGATTTTTCTTCTGCTTTGAACATCATTGTCACCCCTATCTACTGCACAAGAACTCTAATTCTCTGTGCTGTTATAAAATCTGAATTATGTTCCTTAATGTGTCTGTTCAAAATTATTTATTTTATTTTCCTAGAATACTTTTTTGGATGTGAAACCTCCAACCATAAAGTTCTCGTTCGAAAAACTAGCCCCCTTGGTAATATGTATGTTAAAATCCCTATGCCATTTACCAATATTTGTAATCTTTTTACTACAACAAAAGTCATTTTTATATGTCCACTTACTTTTTTAATGCATTTCCCATAAAACCAGCCATCCGATAAGCATTTAAAAAACGAGCAAAATAAAAAATTCAAATCAAAACCACAATTGCATGACTGTGCTGTGCAAAGCCACAATAAAAAATGGCAAGCATTATTCATCTTCCGTCACGAAGGACCCAACATGCACTTCCAATTCCAGAGCTGAAATATCCTCTAATCAACGTAAAATCCTCTTTATTACTCTATATAAAAAATGTGCTTTATAAAAGCTCTTTATTTCAGGCATTAGCTGTTACCTAGCCTTAGAACGAATAGCAAAGATTTTAAGATTGTTTTATTAATAACATTATTTTTTCTTTAGTTTTTGTTTTATGATATTTCACTATAGCCTAATCTAAGATAGCGCACAGCACTCTTTAAAAAAAAATACAATCACACACTCACTGCTTCTTATACAAAACGAAAAAAAAATTATCATTACAACTATAGGTATATCCTTTAGCGATCCAATTTGTTTTGTTTTTGTTGAGAAATCTGGAATTTGTCCTATTTGATCCTTGTCATCATCGGTGAGTGTTAAGGAGCAAATTTGTTTTGATTTAGTTTTTCCGTCACACTTGGCGTTTCCTCTGGATGCGCATGGTGAGGCTTCGGTAGGCTGAAGAATTTCTAAAAAATTTAAAAATCGTAGTCAGGATGTGGTTCCTTTCGTTCAGAGTGAGAAAATAAAATGTATTGTAGTACCTGATTCTTGCCGAAAACCTTTGCCTCTTCCAGAGTGTCGGGTAATTTTTGATGGAGCGTCTCAGGGAGGAATAATCCACTGATGCCGCCAAGAAGAAACACAACTCCCAGGATGAAGTATGGATACCTGATGTCGTATTTCGTTCCCAAATGCACAAGATATGGTGCGAAAATACCGATGGCATTACACAAAATTGTCCCCAGAGAGATGCCTGTTTGGCGGAGGCATGTTGGGTATATTTCCATGGCTTGAAGGCTCACAAGAAAAAAGGTTACTGCGTTAAGGAACTTTATAAATGCGGCGATTATCGTTGTCATATATCCAAATTTGGAATCTATTGGTTCAACAAATATATGTTAAAGTTGGGGTGGACTAATTTTATGCATTACTTACCTCGAGCCATCATCACTACTGGAATGCATGAGCAAAAGCAGATCAGGAAAGAGAAACTATTGGTCACTCTGCGACCATACTTATCACCTGCAAAAATTTAAATACAATTATTTGTGTCATTTTATTCGCACGTTGAAAGGAAATTCAGATTTCAAAAAGGTCTCATCAAAAATAGGCCTATTCTGGATAGCCTTCATCCACCTTTTAAAGATAAGCTTTCGTCAGAAATTTGAATCAAAACTGTACAAATAGATTTCATATTTAACTCTTGGTTATTTCCTTTAAACAAATTATAACAAATAATATAAAGGCCTCCTATGTAACTACAGACTTGGTTTAAGATTAAACCAATGTATCCGATGATTCTGTGCATGCGTTCTGACTGACGATGTGCTAAAATTACAATATCTGAATGATTCTCTTTAGTAAGTGTAAGTGAAAATAACCAATTTCCAGGTAATTGAAATGAAACGATGTTTTCTTAGCTGCCGGAGACGATGTAGTAATTTGTGGACACAGGGAGCAGATCTGCAGTAAGTGTATCGGATTTATAAAAGAGCGTCTTATAAAGACTTATGCGAAAATGAGTTAAGGTCCTTAAAAGAGACAAACAAGCCAAAACTCAAAAACTCTTACTCAGGTTTTACCTGCTCCGAATCGAGATTCAGATCTCTTCATCTCATAATCCTCACCCGCTTTAAATATAGACAGAATTAAAACTGGCTTACAACGAGCTTCTATCACTGCATTCGCAAGTGAGCTGCTTAACACAACCCGCCGCAGCTGGCAGCTTTTATCGGTTTAGATGGCACATGAGACCATTGAATTCACTGTCGCTTCCTTTCAAGTCCAAGTTGTCTGGCATTAATGGCATATATCCAGCTGACTAGCTGCTGGTAACTCTGACCTGGTTCTGCCATACTTACTACACCCTTCGTGAACAGCAAGAATAGATTTTATACTGAAAGGTATAGACTTTTCAGACCTATTAGTCTGACTTCCTTTATCCTCTGTGTTCAACTGCGATACCGCACCAGGAAAGCCTAATGTGCTTCCATTCTTTTACCTCGCACACTTGAAAAAACAGCAGTACGAAAGTATGGAAGCGAACGTATATAATTACATCACCCCGCTGGGTATTGCTTCTGATGCAAATAGCATAAAAATTAACTAAGGTACTAAAAAATACCCTAACACTGCAAAGACAAGTTTAAAATAGTGACCAAAAGAGAAATAGATAAATCATTGAAATGTAAAAATGACAAGGAAATCTTGGTCTTAAGTAGAGCGGCCTGTAGGTCAGCAACGGTCCCACATATATGTACGTGGGAGATATAGGTTTAATGGAGCTATACGCGAAACATATTTCGTCGGTTTACAAAAGAAGACGATAATTGGGGAGGAAGCGTATGGGCGAGAAGACGCTACCATGAACTCGGTAAGCTGAACAAAAGTGCTCCACCCAGGAAGGTTTCTGTTTTCTAATGACCTGGTTTATGAAAGAAAGGTAACACCAAGCCTGTGATTCACAATTTAAAAATTCGCATTTGCCAGATTGCTCTGCCTAACAAACTGGAAGCACAAACGGAAGGAATGAAGAAGTCTCGAGGACAGGCTAGCTTCCATCATATATAGTAAGTATAGATATTAGTAAGATCCTTACATATGGTTCAAAAAGTAATTTTCAAAACCTTGGTCGACTCGACGAGTAGCATTATGCTGGCCAGCACCTTACTAGGACGTACAGCGCTATACTGAAGAGCTAATCGCTTCGGCCACGGTGAGAGAGACGCCAACTTCGGATGACGCACTACACTGTACACTCGTAGTGCTGCCCATAAACTTAAATCTGTCCTCAAGCGGTACAAGGAAGATATTACCCCGATCCAGCAGATATGATGGATAGGATCAAGTATGCAAAAACGGAAAAGTTGCGACATTTATTATTATATATTTATTTATTATTATATCTTCGGCAGATTAGTTTAAAACACAGCCTCCACAATACGAAAACATACAACGGCTTCCGGCTGATATGTATTACTAGGTTTCAGGGACTACAAATCCGCATAACAACTTGGTATACCGCCAAGCAAATCGGCAATGTACTAATAGATGCGAGGCACGTCAAACGTCATCTCTGACCACATTCTTGTGAAAGTCAAATTCAGAGCTCGACTATTCAATGACAATGTAGGCCAGAGCCTACAGAGGGAATCTGAGCGAAAGATTCTTCGCTGTGCATTCACCATCTGTCAACCATTATCGCGACATCTTCGCCCACGCTGTGTGCATGCATTATAAGGGTAACCGCGAGCAAATTATAAAAAGAAAAAAAGAAACCTTAGAGAGAGTGATAGGGCAAGAAAAGAACTCACATCCAGTCAATGGAGAAGTTGCTGGAAGACCGAACCTTCGTTTTGAGGACAAGACATCGCCGATGCCAGAGCGCTTGGTCTAGCCAACTGGATTCTGGAAGCACCGCGCCCGGGGTCGAAGATAGTGGAAGGCTTCGTGTATCAGTCAGAGACTTCTACACGGGTCGGGAGTCCGTTAAGTAAGTAATTTCGTGTCAAAAAAGATTTCCGACAACGTAATCCAACGTCATGAGATTTTTTCAATATCATACTGGAGAGCACAAGTATTGTTCGAAACTCGCAGATGTTATTGGCAGAATACAGCTGGCATTTGCAAGTATCAAAATAGATCCAGCGAAGATTTGTCAGGCGGTAAACGAGGAAAAAACAAAGGATTGGTATGGCTGGTATAGCTTTGAGGTAGTCAAGGACTTTGCATATCTAGTCTACGCATCTAAATAATATGAAGATACCGCTTTAGATATTATTCGCGCTAATTACAGTGGAATAAGTCACTTTAACATCCCACATAAAATACTGTCTGCCATATTGTGTGATAGGAAAGGCCAATATATATCAAATTTTCACATAACGGCAGATATATGAAAAAAAACCGTTACCCACCACCTCATCATCTATATACTCGTAAAACCCGTATCTATATACATAGAAGAAATAGACAGAGCCATGTCTACTCGTAGTTTGGGCATCTTTGTCAAGTTTATTCGCTTGTGCAGGATGACGATGGAAAATGCATTCTGCTCCGTCAAGGTCGACACCAGAAAATGACTTAAATAAGGTGATACATTACCATTTGACTTTCTCTACATCGTTCTTGAGGGAATTGTGCAAAACATGCAAGCCAACTTCATAGGCACCATCTTTCAAAAGTCTGTTCACTGATACGCAAAAGCAAACCACATTGACGTCATGAAGCAGAAGCGCAAGGATAAGTTTAGCAGCGAACGAAGGAAAAGCAAAGTATATGCTGTCAACGAAGAGGGACGCTTAAGACAAAACATCACATACGTAACTACAGCTATGAGGTAGGAAGGGATTTTGCCTACCTCGGCTCCCCGATCAACTCCGACAACGAAATCAGCGCGGAAGTAATGCGAAAAATCGCTTTTGCTAATCGCTGCTTCTTTGTTCTTTGAAAGAAATTGTATAGTTAAACCCTCTCTAGTGAAAGTAAAAATATTTTATACAAGACACTGCTCATCCTGCTTTATACTGCAGGAGCGGGAGGAGGAGATCTTCGGGTAATTTTCGGTTCTATTTGCAGGAAACGTGTCAACTGTGAAGTACAGCGATACTGACTTCGTCAAGAAAGTTCGGGTATCCATTATATTAGATGACTAGGTCATCTTGAACTCACAGATACCAGTTCTCCGGCCCGGGCATTTTTCGACTCCAACCCTAAACAATTGAAGGGGACCTCGGTCAACTTCGTGTCTACAATTGGAGGAATCTGGTAAAGGACCGCGCTAGCTGGAGAGGCATGTTAGCTGAGGTCCACTCCAGGCTGTAGCGCCATCTAAGAATTTCGTATCTTCATCATTGATGGGTTGTCAGTTCTTGAGCCGCATTTGGATTATATAGGTACCATAATGCTGATCGATTCTTGATATAATAAAATAGAGAAATGTCATAACCATATGCCTCTCATCATGAGTTTGGTTAGCTCGTGCTTCACTAATGTCCTTCGAAAAAATAAGTGCTTCAATATGTGGACGAATCATATTTAGTATGACCTAACCACATTTGTAAGACACTAACAAAAATTTTCTCTTAGGCAACGGTTATATCTGACATATCCATGTGACCTCTCGACTTTACATCCTTTCATCAAAGAATATCCTTCGGACGTTTTAATTCCGCAAACAATTATATGCAATGATGGTCTTGATAAAGCGATATTTTATTTGGCAAAAAAGAATTTTATTTGCTCGTACAAGCATAAAAAATCACATTTCATGTAAACAAAAAATAAAATATTAAAATCCTATGATGTTACATGTATTTTTTTGAAATATTTTTTTTTAGCAATAACATTTTAACATTTTCTTTATTTTAGGGAGAATAACTTATAGAAAAAAAACAACAGTTTGCTTGAGGCCATCTACTTACCTAAATATTTCCCAACAATGTAGGCAGGAATTTCAACAACGCTCTGCAGTAGAAAATTCAAAAAAGGATTACCACCCATGCTTGAACTAAAGAGGACCAGAGTAAAGTAGGATACTGCCACCACACACCTTCTCTCTCACCATCAAGTGTAACATGTAAAGAAAGGAAATTAAAAAAAAAAACAAGTAAATAAATAAACATTAAATAAATACAAAGCACCAAAGGTCCTTGTACAATAAATGGAAAAAAAAGTCCCCCACCAACCCAAATATTGAATTTCATTGCAAGTAAAGCCCTCTGACATGAAAATTTGTTCCAAGGACAAAGCATATGAAAACGGAAGACAAACGAAAATCCAAGGGAACGAAATCCTGCTCCAAAAAAGAAAAACTACCAACAAACACAGTACACAAGTGCGCTATGAACGTATGTTAAGAATTAAAAAAAAAAAAAGAATTAAACTTTCCAAGTGAAACTTTAGTTTAGCCTTCCATATCGTTGAATAATTTCCCATGTGCAAGTAATATTTCAGTCCAGCAACACTCTCTCTCTATACTCACCAGCTGAAGCCCATGATGATG
Organism: Volucella bombylans; assembly: GCA_949129095.1. Lineage (NCBI taxonomy): Eukaryota > Metazoa > Arthropoda > Insecta > Diptera > Syrphidae > Volucella > Volucella bombylans. The sequence goes on from OX422140.1 coordinate 103,224,030, forward strand.
GTGTTCTTTGATATTCTCCAACCACTGAACAGTGATGCAACACCAAAAACTTTTTCTTCCTGTGCATCACCATACAATTCGCATAATTCCTTTTCAGTCATCGTGAATGTCCTGCCATTGAAGCGTGCGATTGTTTTAAATTGCACTAGGGCATCAGCTAAGCGTTGTTTGCTAATCAACCATCTCGGTGACTCGATGACATATCTGTCAAAACAAAACAAAACAAATAAAGTCTGTCCACTAAGATACCGTTACAGGATGACATCCCCCGTTAATACGTACTTGTAAAAAATGAGTACCAGCGCAGTCGGTAAGGTTGTAAGCCACATAAAGGGTACCCAGTCTCGGACCCACCAGAAGAGCAGCGGCATCAAAGTGGTCCCTATGGACCAACCAAAGCTCTGATACATAGCAATGTTGGTTCTATCATCCCTTTTCGGTTGTTTGTTTGTGGTTTTGTATAGGAAAAAAAAACAACCGGTTCACCGTCAAACAGTGCACCACCGGAAGGATAGGAAAAGAACAAAAATATGGAAGGATTAAGCTGGTTCTTTTGTTGGAGGCTATGAATGGAATGAATGGAATGGTTTCCGGTTTCAGCACGTTTTTGTTTTCCTTTTTTTTTATATGTGATAAATGGAAATGCACATTTATGCCAAGATTCATTCCGTTTTTGTATTTTTGGGGTTGAGTAGTGTTATCTCTTCCCAAAAGCACAAGGAACTGGGAAAAATTTAAGACACTGTATACCGGTGAAGATGATACCATGTATATAGGATGGGGTTTTGTGTTTTGCAGGCTTACTTACTCGCTTGAGATTTCCATTCCAACAATCAGAGGCGATTGGAACAGACTATTGACGGTGAAAGCTGTCAGGCTGGACGTTATCAGAAACATAGTAAATGATGAGGTATATAATATTGACAAAGATCGCCCTATAGTGGCTATTATCACGCTGATGTAGTAGACGAGTCGTCTGCCGAATCTTTAATAATAAAAAATAAAAATAAACAGAATTTGATTAATGTTAAAGAAAGTATACATAAGATTAGGAAATTAAATTATTCTAGGTACACATGTCTTTTCAGAAGAAGGCCCGAGTGAAATGGTTATATACTGCGTCTAGCTCTCTAACCGACAAGTGAGTTTTCCATCTTAATTGACTCTTAAATCCTCTCGGGAACTTTATTAGTTTGGACATTAAAGACTGTTCAATGTTCATATACGAGTAGATCCTTTCGGAGAAGTTAATGCGGTACTTTACGTGGTTTCTGCCCATACATAGTTCGTAGAATCTCTTACGAGTGTGAATAGACTAAAATATTTGCTGCCATTGGTTTGAAAATTGAAACATCCTTTTTTTCGAACACTGCCTGGTGACAGGTTGCATGAGTATGCTACGGATATGAAGCAAACACTTTCCTAACTTTTGGTAATTATTCCATCTCTAAAAAGGTGATACCAAAGGTTTATAAAGCTATTCCCCGCAAAAAATGAAAAAGCGCCAAGGTGTGGATGCCGGTAAAGTAGCTCAAAGAGGAACTTACCATGTTGCTAGAGGGTAGATTGGTTGAAACTATCGCCCGTATGCCTCGCTCAATGCATAAGAATGCCGATTCACAATCAGCACCAGCTATTGATGGATTGACATTTTTACGTCATGGTAAAGCAAATAAGGATTAAGCGCCTGGGCTGGAATGGTTGAGCGGATAGACAATAACACTCCTGCTAAGAATATACTTTCTTCGAAATATAGGAATACATATACAATACTTGTAGAATTTGTAGATAAGAACACATTCACTTTCATTGAAGCAAGCTGATGAGGACATGCTTAAATTTGGAAGTGTTCCCAATGCTTCTGGGCAATATCATCAAAATAAGAGGAAGATATTAACTTTTCCGCATGTCAAATTTGCCAAAACTATAACACAACTCGCAAGCTGTTGTAAAATTTAATAAAATTTAAAAAAAGCAAAATTAACTTATAAGAGAATTACAGCTTTAAAATTGTTCGAAAAGTAGCACTTTATACGTCGAATTAGCTTTAACATACTGATCTTTCATAACACCCTCGTTTCACTCACGAAACAGATTAAGCCAAGAAAACGCGTCGTTCGCAGATCACCACAGAGAATAAACGTGTAAAAAATAGTAATACAGATATCGATTGGTTGCAGTTCTGTTACCTGACTCGATAGCCAAGACGTTAGCAAATCCTGGGGTAAAAGTGATAAGGAGATCACGTGATGGATGGTGGAGAGCGCTCCGCTCTTCCCATAATAGTAGTTGCCAAAGGCAACAATAGTGTGCTGGTGCCGTGGCGAAAGTCATTAAAAGGCGGAGGATGTTAAAAACCACTCCTACGAGTAATTTAACAAAAATGAAAATGGGTGCTGCTTTAGCAGCTGACACAGTAAAAACAAGAAAACAAATTAAAAAACAATCAAATGATGCGTCGATGTACATCTCTGATAAGTGTATTATAAGGGTGGCAACAACAACTTGGCCTCTCTAGCGGCGTGTTGCGCAGGTTCCGGGTGTTGGAGGTAGTCGTCATTTACATACCGCTTCGCAGTGGAAAGCGGCTGTACTTGGCCTCTGTTTATGCACCTGAGGCTTCACAATCCACCCTATTCATTACAGAGCTCGACACGCTTTTTCGACTTCTGAGGCTGGAATCGGGGGAGATTTATTTTATAATCGGCGGGGATTTCAACGCTAAACACAGATATTGGGGAAATAATTTGCCAAATACTAGAGAGAACCTATTACTCGATTGGTGGGGTCAGCACGATGTCATGTACAGACTCGGTCTTAAAGCGACGGATAATCCGTCGTTTCCCAGAGGCGGGTCTTATTTGGATCTACTGCTGTACGACGAACGTATACGACTGACAGGTACAAATTTACAAACATTAAACTGTTTGCGCACATTCGTGTATGACAGTGACCATTGCGGTTTTAGCACCGAAATTACAGTTCCCAACGAAATTACGGAATTGGAGGAGTTTGTCCAAAGATACTCGTATTATTACAACTACAGTCAAACTCGATGGACACGCTTCCCCGCAACCTTGACAAGAGCGCTCTCCTCGAACACGCTCCACCCACCGTCCAATAGGAATTTGTCAAATGACTCCTCGACAATTACATAAAACAAATGGACGAAACAATTAAACAAACTATGGACACTACAATGCCGCGGTATCGACGTACAACTAACGAAGACCTGTTCCGCAATCCTACTATTGACGCACTGCACGCACTGCACCGACAGAAAAGTAGACTTCTGTCAAGACTCAAAAACTTATCCGACAAGACCCGGAGATTAGGACACATAAGTCGTCAATTAAAAATGTGCAAACGTTAATAAAAGAGAATCACAGAATTTCTGTAAGTTCATATTGGAACAACAAGGTTCGAGCATTAAACACCAGCAGCCCGAATATGTTTCCGAAAATAAATAAACTATTTCGGAGAAAAAATAAAAACGACCTTCAGTGTCTTAAAATAGCCAGGACAACAGATAACGAACGGTTACTGACAATGGCAGGTATTGATCCAAATGAAGCCGCTGACAATGACGACTTCTTTGTGATCGAGGATCCGCAGGAAAAGGTGAGACCAAAGGGGCGACTTTCCAGGAAGTATACAAGGCCACTGATATCATTGGCTCTAATTACGACCTGGACAATCGCGTCTTGGTGCACGACTTCTGCATTCGAAATGAAATGGGGAACTGGTGATCCGAGGGCTCTGGTTTCACCGGTGACCTACCCCCGTTCATTTCGAAGGAAGAACTCCATGAGATCTTGGACACAATCAAGGCTAAGAAATCAGTGGGGACCGATGTTATTCCGAACATCGTTCTTCGACATGTTCCTCTAGAAGCGGTGGACATCTACACCACCCTGTTTAATAATGCAATGAATAATGCACATTATCCAGAAAATTAGAAAACGGCTTTGGTTCAACCTATCCCCAAAAAGGGGAAGGATATATCCAATTCGGCGAATCTCCGGTCGATAAGTCTCCTTCCGAATATCAGTAAAGTGTTTGAAAAAGTAATCAATAGAGCTCTGTCTAGGTGGGTTGAAGACAAAGTTCCGAATAATGAATTCGGTTTTAAAGCGGGAGCTGATATCTCACATGCCGCGTCTAAGCTGGTGTCCGATATCCAATGGAATAAAGGAAAAAACCAATGTACTGGTGCCTGCCTTATTGACTTGGAGAAGACCTTCGACACCGTATGGTCAGAGGGTCTTTTCTATAAGCTGACTAGGCTGACTAGATCAGTAAACCACTCTTGTACATTCTTTATAATATGCTAACCAACAGAACGTCTCTTGTGTTTAACGTAAGTACCTGCCATGTGGGCTTAAACCTACGGGATTCCCATACATCCATGGGAGCAAGGATACGCCTTGCCACCGCTCACCGTCAATCCACTGGTATCAATTCGGAACTGTGTTGCCGGCACAAGTTCCACCCTTGGTAAGAGTCGAGGCCGACCTAAAACCTCTTACTGCTCTTAGGGTCGCAGCACCCAGTACTTATTGCAACTCTACATTGGGCCGAAACCCTTCCCGCGATTTTGGGTTTAAACCACAGCCACCATGACGCTCCCACAAGGGGGCCTACTTCAAACAAGTCAGGCGCGGACCGAGATCCGGGGGGCTCCTGACTCCCATGGTACCATGATTTATGTCCTGGTAGGGACTACCGGTGGTCCAGCCACCAACAAGACCTATGACAGGCAACTTGCGACTGATCGGATCGTAGCAACTTTCGGTAGCTAGATTGATTGATGTTTACCATAATACCAGTACTTTGCTCTGCCCCCGTTCATTACTAGACAACGTCATTAAAGGGCGAAGCCTTGATAATTGGGAGGGGGCCCATGCTAACCAACAGACAGTTCATCGTGAAAAATTGTGATGTGACTTCTGTTGGAATATTTCAAATTAAAAGGTTCTTCAGCAAGGCGCGGTCAATTCGCCGATCTTATTTAACATTTATACAAGCGACTTGATAGGCTCACTTCCCCATACTATTGCGTACGCAGACGATTTGGTAGCGTACAGAACAGGTCCAAAAATTGAGGTCATTAACACTCTCTTGCAGCGTGACTTCGATAAGATAAGACGATTTTGCGATGACTGGAAGTTGAAAATAAACTTTCAGAAGTCGGAAACCATTCTCTTTAGGACGCCGTTGTCTGGAGCCTCTAGGGATGCAAGAAAAAGTTGGCGAAAGTTCTCTATCATTGGCCAACACGGACAACCTCTTGCCTGTCGAAATGTAGTCAGATACCTTGGAATCTGGCTAGATCAGTTTCTGTATTTTGGCAAAAATGTAGATGCTGCTCTGGCCAGAGCTAAAGGCACTTTTGCCCTTACAAAGATACTGTTTTATAGCAGCCAACTCGATGCGAGGGTAAAGGTAATCTGCAACATGAATCTTATCAGGCCCATGCTGGTATTTGGGTGTCTCGTATGGTTCAATGTACGAGCGAGCTTAATGGAAAAGATTCGGGTCTTTGAGAGGGCTTGCTGTCGTACGGCAGCACCAGCATTTCTGGTGGTTGAATAATGGAGAAGATGTTTCGTCGTCGTTTCCGTGAATTACGGGCCTGCCTCACTTATGAGGCTAAAAATCTGTACAAATAATTTCCTTAATTGGTACCTTTGTGTAAAATTTACACAACAGTACTTGTGTGAATTTTTTTTGTTAGATCGTTAGTTTTTTATTGCGGTTTTTTATAATTGTCGTTGGCCGTCAATATTGTTAATTGGCTGGATGTCTAGAGTTTTCAACTCTAAGTACATTTGGAAATTCCCGGTAAGTAAAGCAGTAAAAAGTATCGGTACAAGTCATAAAACCTAATAAAGGGAATAAAACGAAGGAAATTGCTGATTGAATTATAAAAACCCTTTTTTGCGAAAAGCAATGGTAATTAGCCTTCTATTGGCGTCCCATTACAAGTCTTTGAAGTAAAGAGAATACTCGTATAAATTGCTTTTGAAATAAAGAAGAGTTATTTTAGAAAAAATCGCGGAGAGATTCAAATCGAAAGTCAGATTATTTATAATAAAATTTTAGTACAAATTCAAAAAATATTAAAAAAAATGGAATTTTCTTATTTTGATCAGTTGGGAAGTTTTAGTGAGCCATATGCATCAGATGATTACAATGACTATATTCCAAGTGAGAGTGAAGCCTACAGTGAAGAAAGTGATAGTTCCGATATTGAGTATATCGAACCTGAGATTAGAGAAGCCGCCGTTGAAGAGCCAAATATATTGCTACTTTCTAAAGATAAACGCATTCAGTATTCTAGGGATGCAATGCCGCTTACTCGTTCAAGTAGATCTTCCAGCATATCATTTTCTAGCAGACAAGGTAGGGCTTGTTGTTGGTTAACGACTTTGAAATTTTTTTGCAATTGATATCTCTTTGTTTACTAGGACCTACTGTTTTTGCTGCTACTCAATGTACGGATGTTCTAACTTCATTCTTGCTCTTCATTCAACCATTCGAGGAGACTGTTCTTCAAATGACGAATTTATATGGCGTTCGTCAAACTGGAAAGCTATTGATCAACATGAGATGCATGCTTCCTATGGTCTTCTTATTTTGGCGGGAGTCTATCGATCAAAGGGAGAGTGTATCACAGAGCTATGGGATGATAAGCATGGCAGACCGATTTTTTCGTCAACGCTGTCCCTAAAACGATTCAAAACAGTTGCCTACGTTTATTGGATTACTGCCTCTGAGTCATTAAACTATAACCAAAAAAGGGCTCGATGTCATATGTGCCTATCGCTAAAAAATTCTAACCATCATGCCACACGATGTGATAAATGTGTTAAATATGTATGTTCAAAGCACTATTTTAAAGTTTGTGAAAAATGTGCTCTTTGATTCACCTTCTTCAAACATATCTAGCATTTTAATGTACATTTTTTTTTGTAGTATTTTAGTTTGAAATTGTATTTTATAATAAGCCAATAAGTGAAATAATGTTGAAATAAACAAAAAGTACTCCTGTTTGGTTTTTATGCACAAAAAAAAAATATATTCAAGGAGTGTGTAAATTTTACACACAAGGAACTCATACGTTGCTCTAAATGAGGTACCGATGAGGGTTAAGTTAGATATTAAGTTTTTATAAAAAAATAAAAAAATTTCCATATGCTAAGTTTATTTTGTTAACAAATATTTTTTCTTAGCCTTAAGTATTTAAAATAAATAGTTCTAAGTAAAATGTAAATAAAGTCGAAAGACATAGATATAAGAATTTAGAGTAGCTTTGAGTGCCTGTGTGGGGCCAGTAAGTTAGTATAAGATTGTTAAGTAATTTTAACCTAGAATTTAAGCATTTTTTGTTAGTATGTAAGAGTTAATGATTAAGAAAATAAAATGCATTTAAAACTAAAACTAACTAAACTAACCAAGAAAACGCAACCTTCCTTGACTTATGACAATCTTTGTCAAGCCGCGGCCCTCTACCTAACGGTGCTAATAGTTTTAAGAACCAAATTTGTTATTTATACGTATAACAACATTCTTCGGACTAGTATCTTTCCTAATGATTGGAAGAAAACTATACTCAAGTCTATTCCCAAGAGCTCTCGGAACTATCACCAAGGAGATGTGTATCGTCCGGTATCACTTCTACCTGCTCTTTCTAAAATTCTTGAAAAAATTTGAGACGAAAAACAGGCTGGCTAATGGAAAAAACAATAAGCAATGAACAACACGCTGTTAGACCGAATAGGGGAGTCCAATCACTAATTTATCTCATGTAACATAAATTACCAGATAATTTCTCATCTAATAGACACAACGTTGTCATGTCATCTGACCTCGAGAAGGCTTTCGATCGTGTCACAACTGTTCCTAATATTGAACAATTACATGAATGGGGAATCCCAGAGCTATCAACTCCTTATTTTCGGGAAGAATTTTTCGTGTAGAAGCTAATGGATTTACGTCAAAAACGTCAGAACTTGAAAATGAAACACCACAAGCATCCCCCTGTCAATATACCTCTTGTCCAACCAAAACACGGTCTGGATTTCGTTGACGTCTATGTATTGCAGGCAACATCTTCCTGGTAGCTTCTGGAGATCCGTAAAAGGTTAACGCCCTTTTAAAATCTGCGAATACTACAATTTATTTTTGAGCCCACACAACTGGTGGGATTGTTCTACCCTCGAAAATAGAGGCACTTCACCTTGGTCGGAAAAATAAGTGTTTAACGAGCCCTCTTGTTTTTCGTAACACACCAGCCGCAATCGAAAAAGGACTCAGAATCCTTGGGGTAAATTTCAGTGGTAATCAAAATTGGGATCTTCAGATAACAAATACTATCAACTATAGTATCAGTTGAATAATCGAAACAACGCACTGAAATTGATATATTCCCTTCGAAAAGGACCACAATTAGAAATTGCTCTCAAAATAGCAAAAACTCTGGTCGAAGGTACCCTCCAGCATGGACTAACTCACTTTATGTGGACAATAGAGAAAAACTTGGAGAGCATTGATGCAGCCATAATTGAATGCTACCGAACATTTACCGGTGCACTAAGAACAACACCAATTGAGGCTTTTAGAATAGAAGCCGGTTACAAATCCATTAACAGATTGGGACAAAGAAGAGCAGTTAATTTAATAACACACAGCTCCGTAAGAAATTCTACGTATGAAATAACACAGCAGAAAAACTTCGATCTCTTCCGTAACCAGAATCTTAACTCTCATTGCATCTCATGGGTACATTCCTTTAGAAATACCAGAAATCCTCAGCTCTCCTCCTCCATGCAAAAGATACTAGTTGCCTATCGACACCAGCCTCTCAATCCACAGGAAAGAAAGCACTCCATATCAATATTTCCGAAAACTCTATTGGAAAATTTACCTATATGCTCTCCCAGCAGTACTTAAATTCACAAGCTATACCTTTCAAGTCATTTTTGAAATCGAGGAAACATCACCCACTTGCTCTCTCCGATTTTAACTGCTGAGAACAATATTTGACAAATATTGGTTTCTCGTTCGAGATTAGTTATTGGTACTGTAATTATTATTTTGGCAGACAGCATTACAATTTAAAAACGTTTGATTCCCAGTTTGATATGAACTGGAGTAGTTTTGTATTGTGGAGCTACCATAAGGTTTCTGGTTCTGACCAGCTGCTTTTGGAGTTTCTGCTGTCATTGTCATGGGTTGCCATCAAAAGCTGTGTTTTTTTTTCAAAACATTCACCAACCGACTGATGAACTGTCATTAAACGTCGTAGATAGTCGTATGTCTTTGCTAACAAGTTTTTATGATGAACACTTAAAAGGATTTAGGTCGAATTTTCTGTGACAATTGCTAATAACGTTCAAGAAAACACAGCTACTGTTTTAGAAATTCAACTCTCTTACATTAACAATTAGGACAGAATCCCCCGTTCGTAGTAGTTCTAGACAAGTTTTTGCGGTTTCGACCGCATCCACACCATTTTGCTTGGGCATATGAACTACTGGGTTTTCCGTTAAGGACTATACATTTTTATTTTGGTAATAAATTATAAACTGAATCATGACTAAACAGTAGCCATTGACAAGCAAAATTGTAACAGCCGGTCTCCACGCGACATAATTTCAGTCATGACTGCAATCGTGGTATCTATTTGTCCAATCTGACTTTATGTCTTGCCTTCTTTGGAGACATGAACTCTGAATGAAAATTGACATTTGGTGTATATTTGAGTTCTTTTCCGTTGAATGTGGTGGTAATCATATTTTTTTGGTAGAATTTCCATTCTCATATGAAAATCTGCTTGTAAAATGAAATGTTTTGACATAATTTGTCCAGTCAGGACAGAAAGAAATATGACAGATTAGACGTCAGATGTTTTGTTTGACATTCACAACTGTTCACAAAAAAATATTAAGGGTGTGTTCACATTTAAAAAAAATATATATAGTTCTGAATGGAAAACCCTGTACAATGTTGTTTTCAGTGGCTTTACATTGGAGAGCTTCCACTCAATTCCCTAACGTTACATCGGTCCTCCATATGTAGCAGCTGTTATGGAAGTGTGTTGTTGTTATGCTATATCTCCACCAAAACTAAATCCGGTATTTATGGAAAAAAGATTTAGATTTCCGTAACGAGGTTCCACCGGGATTTAGGATTTATATTTACGTAATATTTTTTTGAAATTTCAAGAAATGGATGCATACAATATAAAGATACAAAATCAAATGAAAGTGATAACGAATGCATTGGGCAGGAGGATCGTCTACCACCGTAAAAACGGCATCAAATAATTATTAAGCTGCTGCAGTGAAGAAGAAAAATATTGCATATCAAGGCAAAAGCAAATTTCAAAATGCGGGTTTTTACGCAGTTAGAAATACCGACAACTATGGTTTGCGAGGAAATACTAGAAATTTTGTAGCCGTTCCAAAAGTTCATAAAGTTCATTTTGGACGATTTTACTTTGCAGTCACCCCGTCTGTTTAACCTACTTCCAGATAATATGAGATGTGAAAGAGTGAAAAATGTATTTCTTAATGGTATTAAAAAGTGGATACTGTCCTTTAACTACTCAGCTATAAATAGTGTCTGGGGTGTCTGTGTGTTGAGTTCTCTCACTCACTCACTCTCAAACTCTCATGAAAATGACGTTAGCTGACATAAAAAAGGATTGTTTGATTTGTGTCGCATAAGGATTTTAGTGGGATTTATTATAAATCTAGGATTTAGATTGATTGTAATGAGATCTTTAAGATCAGATTCAGTCATGTTCCCAACATTAGTGTTGTTGGTTTAGCTCTGCTGTAGTGACATTTCCACAATGAGCATTTTCGATACCGTTGCAGTTCTTGGTGCGTTGTTGGAGTTCATCGCTTCTAATGAACATTGCATTCATAACACTGCGTATTATGAGAAGACCTGAAAGCATTTTGGATCATATGCATCGACAAATAGCAGCGTGAATTCCATTCCGGTTAGTCGTCTGTAGATCAAATTGCTGCACCAGTACATCCAAAGTTTATACAAAATTATCATCTCTTCGACTTTAATTTCACATCTGAAATGATTCATCAAATATAGCCTTAAAGCATTCTGAATCCTGCAAAAACTGGTTCAATTTGTCTGCTTGTCGTTGGAAAACCTTTGTTTGCGCGGGTAGGTAAACTCCTTCTTGGAACTATTACCAGCGTTATCCGTAAAATCAATACGAGTTTAATCTCCTTTAATTAATTGTTGGAATAGATAGTGCTGGGTCTTTAAAGAAGAAAAAAGGCAGAGAAGATCTTGCGTAAAAAGAAAAGCTCCCATGCAACTTTCCAGCTCAAGGATATCGAAGAGTGCCGCGATAAGAAAAATATCCGGTTGTTTTTCAGGTGAGATAAGCAACTGGCAGCTGGTTTCACATCCGGAAGGATATCTAGTCACTGAAGTGCCGGGAATGTAGATGCGCCTAAGCAGCATTTCCAGGAGTTACTTGATAGTGTTACAACATATTATCGTAAACAGCGCAATCTATATTTGAATAATAAAGACTCATCCAATGTAGGAATAATAATAGAATCTCTTTGACAACTGATATCGAAAGTTCCGGAAATGTGGAGAGCTGGATAGTACAGCAAGTTCTCGAAAAATGTCAGAGGGTATAAATATTGGCGTCGGACAGACGTGAAATCTGTTCTAAAGGTGAATTTGAAAAGTGAATTAAGAGTAGTGATATACGAGTAGTGGTTCAAGCAAAAGACAAAGTAAAGTAAAAGCGATCGATAAAAGTGATTGAATTATAAATTGTTGCTGTATTTTGATTCTGAATGTCTTTTGAAACCGCACCACAAGGGAACCCGCTTCCAGTCAATGAAGGAGCCATGCCCTCTCCCAGTATGGAAGAGGTTAGCATATCTATTAAAAAGCTGAAGAACAAAAAAAGCACATTTCAAACATCAAGGAGAATTTTTGGTAGGTTATTTTACCTGACCTAAATTTTCTAGCAGGAATTAGTAAATGAAAGAATATTCGATGACTGGAATCTCAATTATATTTGCCTTATCTGCAAGCAAACCTATAAAAACAATCGAGGCATATCCCTGCTTAAGATCTTGTTGTGCGAACATCTCGATCGTTTTTAGAACACATTAATCAGCACGTAGCTGTGTGATTTCCGATCCGGCGGATCGATGACCAACCAAGTTTACATAATAAGATGAATCCAGGAGAAAACTAGTGAATTTCAAATCGAGATTTTCCATCTCCTCATCGACTGCAAATCCGCATATAAAAAGCATTCATCGTCTTGAGTTCTACAACGTCATAGCCGAGTTGGAGATCCCGGGAAAACTCATCCAGATGTGACCCGTGACGCTAATAAATACCTGCAATGTGTAACTTGGAAATAATTCCTCCGAACCATTCCAAAGATGTAGATATCGGATTTCGCCAAGTGGCAAATTATGTCTTCAATCGAATATTGGAATAGAGAATGTGCAGGGTTAACTCCTACCCAGAAGGAACTTTGTTCAACAAATCCGTCTACCTGCTGGGATATGCAGACAAAGTTAACAACATCGGTCGTTCGCATCAGTTGGCCTTAAAGTAAAAGTACAAATCCTAGTACCATATGTCAACAAAGGAAGAAACATATGTCGACGAGATAAGAAGTCACTGTTGACAATAGTTACTTCGAAGAGGTTAAGAAGTTTACATACCTTGGAGCAAACATCAACTCCACGAATGACACCATAGTAGAAATTTGGCGAAAACTTACCCTGTTTGGTGAAACAAATGCGTTGAAAACACTTAACTGGAAAGACAAAATGCATTTTCTACAGAGAAAATTTATTTACCGAATATTTGGTCCCGTATGCGAGGAGGGCAAAAGCTGGTACAAAATGTCGATGTAGTCCAGAAGAATGCTTTACTGAAGACAATGTTTTAATTACAGTCCCCCTGTTCGAGAATACGAGGACGGTCGAACCTCCGTTTTAAGGGTAAAGAAATCGTGGATGAGCGTTTGGTCTATGCAACTGGAAACAAAATGCTCGGAACGAAGAGATTGGAAGGCTATTGTGTCCAAGGTCGAGAGCACATTAATCAAGTAAAAAAGTGAAGTTATCGGCCGCAATGAAGAAGCCAGCGCAACATCGTTGATTAGTTTCGGAGCAGTCCGTACAAATTTGAACAACATTCCTTCTTCGGTTTCAATTTCTTGAGTCCATCCAGGCTGGCTATGAAAATTTTCAACACTGACTAGAGAAACCGGTTTTCTTTGTAGAGGGAAAGTCGATGGGGCATGTTTATGAATATATAAAGAAGAGCGGGCGGAACAGGCTAGAATGGTTGAGTAAGACAAAACCGCGACTACAGCCAAAGAGGCGTCAGAAGATATGTCCACAGTCCAATAGAAACAAAAATCACAGACTTAGTGGACTGAATCATCTGGGCAGATAAGGGTAAAAACTAATTTTCTTTCAAAACTAAATTCGCTGTCAACTCTGCTTTCTCTATATCTCGATCTACAATCAATGGGCCTAGCAGGACACATCCATAAAATATGCGGCAATTGTTTGTTACCTAAATTTATTTGGTTGAAAGCAAGCTGCTAATTCCATTCTCCTTCCAAATTTAAAAGTTTGCTTTACTTGTAAAATTACTTCAAAGCGGAGTCCAATTTCCTATACTTTGTAAGAGGAATATAGGTCAGCGGTTTTAAACGTAACGGAGGAATTTCTTTCGAACGGGTGAAATAAAAAACTAAAGCATATATAGTGATAAGTTATCACCTTCAAAACGTCGCCCAAATGATCCTTCTGACTGGATGTCATTCACTAAACGTCGAAGTCAAACAAATTTCCACATCTCTAAATGAACTTAAATTTTCTACTTAAAAACTTAGTTCGGTTAACCGCCTTCCTATTGAATAAGGCTCAAAATCCCTCAAAACAGGCATCAATTGGATTTCTGTTCAAATTGCATACACCAGCAAAGTTCTGCCGAGGCTCGTTGTAAATCTCAACGGAAAGGAGTCGAATTGAATTTATTTGATTGCATGTGAATAAGATATAAAATAAAATACGAAAGAACCAAAGGAATATCCAGATGTGCGAGAAACAGCAAATGTATCTAAAATGCAGAGAAATTCAGAGAAATATCAAAACCACAGCACCACTTACGTGTCACCCATTTGGCCAAGGACAAATGAACCAATCACTTCGGTCACTCGGCTAACCACAAACGTATTGGTAACGTACAGATCCTTGTCACAGACCCAATTCTCCTGGGTGGGTATCGTCTCCTCGTACCATTGCTTATCGTAACTGTACCCGTAAGGACATTCTGCAAGAATACACAAAAGAAATAACAAGAATAAGAATAGGAATAAGGAGAAGAATACGAATAAGAACAAAACCAAGACCAAGACATACCGTAGAAAAGGAAAATCAAAAAATGTGAAATAAACATAAAATAAAATAAGAGAAGCAAACCCTTAAGTGCGGGCATTTGGGGGTAGCAAATCAAGCTGCTACGACTGTCGCAATAGCAGGATATACATAAGTACGGTGTACGACATACGGATATGTCAAATGCTACAGAATTGCTCCCCTTCCGAGTGAACTTTTGCCATCGTCGGGGGCGACACAACGAGTATATGTGAGACTATATGACGATGATGCCAGTGACTCTACATGGTCACACACTTCTACAGTTACCACATTGATATAGCTACCCTCGCACGAAGTCGACCTACAATGACAATCAACTTCAGGGATTTTTCCCCTTTTTTGATTTCTCCTATTTTATTCGGATTTTTAATGATAAGCCTGATAATAACTTTCCTTCAGGATCAAGAGCCGTTCCCTATCCTATTGTTGGAGATTTTTTACTTCCCCTCCTCATCACCTCTTCATGCTAGAGTTAAAGGTAAGATGAAGTTAGTCCTATTTGGTTGAACTGTTGCCAGAGTAATGGAGTTGATTCGATTAAATTATTAAGGTCGTAAGATTTTATAGCATTCGCTCGTAATAATTAGGCGATATGAGATCATAAATAAAGGACACGAATGAGAAAGATAGAATGTACGGTTTACCTAGGATTTTACATGCATCAGTGAGAACTTATTCCAGGGATGATATTTGAAAATTTGCTTCTCAAAGCTAAATAAAAAATTGATTGCCTATAAAATGGTAATGGGGCTGCGGATGATGTTGGTAACTTTTAACTAACAGGCTCTGTGGCATGAATTATAAGACTGTTGCTAACCGTTGCGTTCTCGGTTGTAAAGAAGGAACTTCGATCTTAATCTGAGTCGTTGTTAAGAATCATCCTAGTTGACGTTTACTTTAAGTGTTGAAATCAGACTTGATACAGTGAAAGGATTGTACATATTCCCGATTTTTGCTTTATGCAGAAGACAGTTATCCTTTTTCTGAATAGTCGCTTACTTATTGATAAATTGCCGAATGCCTACTGAAATTAATCGGCCTACTAGAAACTTATCCAGGAGCTTACCACTGTCGGCCGGCTAAAAAGTTGTGTCATTACTGCACAGACGTTAAGCAACGAGGTTAATTGCAAATTCATAACCACAATTGACTATCCAGGGACCGGCCTTCAAAAAGTTGTTTGCAATAGTGAAAAATCGTTGCGATGAAATTCAAACTAGAAGACGAGGAAGGAGTTGGGTTAAGATTAGGCATAACTAAGGACATGGAATGGTGTTCAAAACCGCTTCATCACATAGTGTCTACTGGACCCAACGACTTAGCGTATGCTAAGTCTGCCTGTACATGTGGAACCGAACACTCGGAACACTACAAACTCGGCAGGGTGAACTTCAGCACGCATGTGCGAGAACGGGCATCTTTTGCTGACCTGATAGACCTCAGACATGTAACAAGTGGTTCTCAGATGGAGGACGTGGCCATGGCCCTGGCTCAAGTGGTAGAATATTGGCTTCCAAATCGGACTGTTCGGGGTTCAATATCGGCCATGCCCGAAAGATATTGTTTTTTCAGATTACTAAAATCACGAAGAATGGTTGCAACAACCATTACACTAATAATTTAGTCTCCCCATTAAATGTTGGATGCCACTCATGGAGCGAAATAACCACTGAGCCCAAAAATCTTTCTCTCTCTGTCCCATTTTCCTAAAAACTTAAAACGTGCTCACGCACTTTAAGTGTAGTCATACCCACTTGAGTGTTAAGTTCTTAAAAAAAAGCAGAGACATCGATGGAATAAACGGTAAAATTGACATCAGACTAGCGGAAGCTTTATTCCGACATATTCAGGGCTCAGGTCAATAATGAACATTTAAGATAATGGAAAGGCCTTAAAAAGAGGATGACCCCTTGATTGGAAAACGGTGAGAGGCTCTCATCCCTGAAGTAAGACACTGGCATTAGAAAACCCGACTCCGTGTCATACAGCTCAAACCCAAGGATCTATCCCTTCAAGTTGGATGTTGTACATCGGCGTAATTCCACTACCACAGAAAAGGTAAAAATGTTCCAAAACAAAAACAAGCCTCAGAATTGACGACCTCAGCAAATGAAACAAGGACAAGACCTCTACAGAACTCTTTAGAACTCTACAAACTACGTGCAGCCGAACAATTAGCAGAGGCATTTGATTGCTTTCATACAGCCATCCAGGAAGTGCGATGGGATGGGGCGAGCAAAAGGATGATGAAAAACTTTGATATCTGATGGGGATTGCTGTAAGGGACAGAAATAGCGCTTATTTGAATGCGAATTTGTCATACGCGTGAGACTTAGACAAGAAGTCTTGAGCATCCGGCACATGAGTGAGCGTCTTATGATAATCCGCACCAAGGCTTATTTCGCAAACATAAGCCTCAATGCGCTCATGGAAAAGCATGGCACAAGAAGCATGCGATCCAAGATATTGAGAGTTTGTACTCTAGGAACAACAAACTTCGTTTCCTCTACGAAGCTACGTGTTATTTGGGTACTATATTATTGTAGATAACAAACTTCTATGGACTAAATATGTCAAAAACATGCAAGGCGCTTTTAGAATTCTGGCAGTGTAGAAGAGATATCACCGAGGAGGATCCTTTGTACCTACACGACTTTGATAAGACCAATTATATCCTATGGGTAGCTGGTTTAGTGAAACAGGCTCCTACGAAAATACGTTACTGCTGCTTTTACCAGCCTCCAAAAGATTGTCTGGCTCAGCTGCATATGGAGTGCAATAGCACCAAAATCCCTGTGGCTATGAAATTGAAATGATTACTGATAGAATCCGAGCCAGGACGTGTTTGGTTCTTCACGGATGTCTCCAAACCTAGTCTCTTATGTGGTTCTGTTGATTTCACTCATCGTTAGGAATACGTGTGGTTGGAAATGTGGTTGGCTCTTCACGATGTCTCCAAACTTAACTTAGGATGTGGCGCTGGTGACTTCACTCCTCGTCAGGAAAACTTGCGTCTGTCTTCGAAGCGGCGATATACGCAAACCGGATGGCAATGAACTATATTGTAAATAACTTGTGAAGGGGGAGAAGTATTTGCATCTGTAAATACAGAAAAGACAGCTTTTACTAGGTCAAAGGTTACAATGAAATCGCCGATGAATTAGCTAGGCAAGGCTCGGAGCAAAGTTTTTCAGGACCAGAACCTACGTTAGGTCTGCCTGAGTCCTTGATTAGGACTTCCATTGATAGTTGTGTTGTGCTCATATGAAGCACAACTGCAGATTACATGACTCTCCAGGTTGCCGGCAGACTATACGAATGCTTCCCTACGTCTCTAAGAGGTCAGCCACATTTTTGCTGCCCATCAGTGGAACAGCACGGGGCACTATGCTTCTGGTATGCACTTTAATGTGCTGGGCATAAGTGATGCAACATCCTGCGGTGCCTGTTGTAGGGTACAGAAATGGCGATGTTTCCTTCATTTTCGTTTCGTTCGTTGTTTGAGTATTGTGTTTCGAAAGACAAAGAAAACCTTCAAACCATAAAATCGCCGAAGAAGCTGCGACACCGTCATGGGTCTTCCTAAGCAAACGGGCAAGCAGAGTACGTCAAAACATTTACTTGAAACCAGTCAAGAAAAGAAGTCAACGCATGCATGTGTCATGGTAGCCAAGAAAAAGTTGGCCCCAGGTTCTAAAAAACCACCGCCTTTGTCACATAAGTGTCATGCTTCAGAAACTATAGACGAATCCTTTCCTTAAAAAAGTAGGGATAAATGTATGCCGATTCTAGAAAATTCTAAAAAAAGTCCTTTTACTCTCCTTTAAGATATCTGCAAGTACTCAATCAATCCAATAACAGCATCCTAACGGAAACGTTTGGGCAAAAACGCAGGAGCTCTTGCTTTAATGCTAGATGATCGCCAAGTTGACGTCAAGGGATAAGATCTGCATCCTTTTAAGGCAGAAAAAAAAGAAAAAAAAGAATGCGAATAGACTGAAAGTTGTTGAAAAGTTGTGCAGGCATGCTAATTTAGATGCCTCCAGCTCAGACACTCTAACCTAACGACCGAATGGCTTTGCCCATTAGATACATATGTTGAAAATGGCCAAAAATGTAAAAACTTGAACGTTAGATTATATTGAAAACTTGAACGCCGCTAATGCTATTTCCAAAAGGGAACAGGAATTCAAATTAATTTTTATCCTATTGACCCCTTTGATTACTAGGCACGATTAGAAAAATTATTTTGGTTCATTTACAATCGACGCCTGACAGCAATAGAAACACCATGAGCAGTAATACAGTAATAAGCATGACAGAGTAATAGGTCTGAGATCTTTTAGAGCACATGGGAGATTTTACCTACATCGGGCTAAATATACAACATTCACCTCGGTGCATGCACTGAATTGAAATACTTCAAAATAAGATGTATCTGACCTGGTTAAAATCATTTTGCAACTATGCAGGGAAGATACAATTGAGTCATGGTGCCTTACTTGATTTGAAGGTATAGGTTGCCCCGTTTAACCAAAGTTTGTGTCTGGTTCGATCAGCAGATAGAAGGATTTCCTCAAATATGTGAAGAAGACTGCTGGTAGATACTAGATCTGTGATGGAGTATAAAACTATATGCCGAATGAAAACATAATTTGCCTCTATTCTCGCAGGAAGAGACTTAACCCGAAATGTAGATTGAAATCAACGAATAATTGACTCAATTAGCTAAGCATGGTCAAATTTATATGTGATCTGGACAAAGTCAACAACATGAGCAACTTGGACAGAAAATCTACAAATGGTTGCACGACAGAAGTAGTACTACTTCGTTTGCACTTTAATGACATTAAGATACTTAGTAGCAGAAGCGAAGAATAAGAGAATTCTTTCAATTGATTACGTACTCGTGATTAGTCACGTTGAGAGTTTTGCAAGGAATAGTACTACTCCTGAAGTTATGGGTTCCTTTGAGTAAATTTTGTAAGATACTCAATAGAAGTATCCCCGATGAACGGAACTTCTGAACTGTTTGGTTCATCCACAAGAAAGGAGACCACTATACACTATATGGGCCAACTATACAGGCTACGAGAATCAACCATGGACCAAATTTTCAAACTCACGTATGAGATTGGGATTTGGCGGGAAAAAGTCGATACCATCTACAATGACTCTTTTAACCATCTGTACAGGACCCAATAAGAACAATCTCCGTCTTGTCATTTCTGAGTTTCGTGTTTACCCAAGTAGTTATTAGGATGAAGCCTCCCTGGTGTCTAAATTATTTGTACAACGTACAGAAAGATATTCCTTAAAATATTCGTACTTACCTATTTCTTCAGCATCGATTGGTCGCTGCACTGTTGTTCCGAAAATATCTGTGATATTAATGTCATAAGCTTTACATTTGCTATGTGCTTCCACCCCTCTGTTATCCTTTTGTCTGCAAGAACAAAAAATTATTTTACTAAAATTTCATTTAGAAAATCACGCTTGTCCTACTTTGGCAGTGTGAGATCTATCCACGATTCCAGCGTGAAGTTTGTTTTCTCTCGTCCGGGTACATTACACCAATGATCTGGTACATTTAGCGCCAGGATAATATTCATATAAATCATAGCTCCAAAGCAGGATAGTCCCAAAATGAAAATACCATTGTACATTCTTTGAAAACTCCCACTGAAACCGACTTTCTCCATTATCACGTCAAATGGGTCCTGATGAGCTTCATCATTCTTCCCTCGAGTGCTTTCGCTCGTCATTTTGTACTATTCCCTTTAAACCGGAAAGATTAGGATCCGTCCGCAAAGCCTTCTGGAAATTAAAATTCAAAATAAAGGTTCTACAATATTTCGTCGTAGATTGCAATTCCATCCTAATCTTAACCAATTACACCTGTTATCAGCTACAAGATCAACAATAACAATTTTAATTACAGCCATAGACATAGAACAATTGTTCCCTCTAATTAATTCAAGCTATAGGTATAATACTATAAAGCAATCTGTAAAATGCACTTATAACCATGAGATACGCAAATACTGATAGCAGATATCACAGACGAATTGAAAGGTGAGATTAGGCTTCATGTTCAAAGTGTATAGGGCAGGCGGTTTGGAGGGGATATACCATAATTTGATTTGAAGATAAGAAATTTTAATCTGATGAAATTTTAAGTCTGCACAAAAAGAAATATCTAAATAAATTCTTTCACAAGATTAGCGTTTATTAACTTGAAAATAGATAGATTTCACACTTGCCGATTTTTTTTTACAGGGTATTCACTGCTACTTTTTGATATTCATTTTAGATTAAATTACTTTTACTTAAAAACGACAGTACCTGAAAGATAAATCACAATTTTTTTTTTAAACTAGAGACCACGTAATGTATCACAAGTGTATGATAGATACATGCTATCAGGTATAGATACAGACAAACACGACAACACGCAGATGGTCGAACTAGCCAAATCGACTATTTTTGGTCAGAGCCATTGGACGAATTACGATAGAGCGCCTTACGATTATCATCACACTAGACTACAGGGAGCAGTTAAGTGAGAAACTCTTCACTATGCCGTCGCCATTCGACCCCGTGTTGCACCTCATAAAGGAAGTTGCCGACACCAAGTTTCGGTACCAGCCACCTCCAAGCGAAACCCTGTTGTATGATGTTGAGTGCACAAAACTGAAAAAGGCAACAGAAAAAGGGTACGAACAATAGCAGTGAAGGACGGGTATCGAGTTAAAAAACTGGATGAAAAGAAAATCCTACGTAGAAAGAAAAGGATGCCCACAACCTCCCAGCTCAAGGATATCGAAGAGTCTTGCGACAGAAACAACGTTCGCAAGTTCTAAGGAGTTTTTCAATAGGGACATAACATTTTCTTTGATCTGTCAAGGTCAAAACGTCATTCAAGGTTTACGTTTTTACCACGGTGAAGTTCACGAACCAGTAATGTTTAGAAATTATTAGAAATTGTTACCGAAATTCTGAATCAGTGGTCGCAACTTTAAGAGCGCTTACGCCATATAAGATGTTCGAGTCAACATATTCACTATTGAATGTTCCTGTCCCGTTGAAACAACGCACCGATCGAAGTACCGGAAATATCGCAGCCTGAAGAAGTGCATCAGTCTACGTTGTGGCGTTTTTTTTTTTTAACAAAGATCTTAGCCTACACCCTTACAAGATCAAATTAACTCAATAACTGAAGCCTCTTGATCATTTAAAGCGCCAAAACTTTTTCGATTCGGCTCTGCAAAAGTTTTAAGAAAATCCTGAATTTCATCTTCAGCGATGAAGCTCACTTTTGGCTTAATGACTTTGTGTGGTGAGGATTTAATGCCGGAGATGTGATTGGATCGTCTTTTTTCGTCGATGAAAATGACCGCCATGTTGCGGTCAATGGAGTTCGCTATCGTGGCCTGGTTGAAGACTATATTTGGGTTACTTTAAGTCGTTCGCTTATGTCAAGAACGTTAGATGAGCTCAGGAACAATATCGAACTAGAAATTGCCAACGTTATGGCCGATATGTGTGGAAGAGTGGTGGAAAATTGGCTTCAAAGTATCGACCGCTGCGAATGTGCATTGTAATATAAGGAAGCCGAACAACTTTCAGTGGGCTTCAAACCCGGAATACAAAGCTTTCGAAACACAGAAGGAAACCTAGTCACATACATGAAGGTATTGTAGGTGTACCACCTTGATCAAAAGGTTCCCACCTTGTGGCGCTCCAATTGTTCCGATTTGAGTTCTGTTTTTTTTGTTGGGTTGGTAAAACGATGGAAACGAGACGTGGGTTTATGAATACGACACGCAATCCAGACATCAGGCAAGTGAATGGCATGCACCAAATGAGCCGAAACCAAAAAAACCATGTCGTTTTCAGTCAAAAAAGAAGGCAATGCTCACGGTTTTCATGGATTACAACGATGTAGTGCATCATGAATTTTTGCCAGAAGGCCAGACAGTAAACAAAGAGAGACCAGAAGAGAAGGAAACCAGAATTGGGGGCAGAAAACTCGTGGATTTTGCACCATGAGAACGCACCGTCGCACAGTGACATCATTATTCGTAATTTTTTAACGAAAAATGCAACAAATACCATCCAACAGCCACCGAATTCCCCTTATTTTATCTCCCTGTGACTTCTTTCTGTTTAATCGAGTTAAAAAACCACTACGAGGAACGCGTTTCAGCAGCCGAGAGAAAGTAATGGAAAAATCGCAGGAAGTACTTTAAATTCCGGGAACTTTTCGGTGGTATTCAAGGAATACTTCTATCAGCTCCCAAATGGACCTGAAATAGAGAAAATGATAGGGTACGGAGAAAGCCCATTTCTGTCGATGTAATGATCCCCCATCCCACTATAGAAGAGGACGACTTATTTATTAAAAGCTAACAAACTAACAAAGCCGCCGGCCCATGGGGCTTTTTACCAGAACTATTTAAATGTGGAGGTGATCTTATCGTAAGGAGCATGTACTAAATAATCCATAAAGTGTGGGTGGGTGAAGATATACTCGATGACTGGAGTATCAGCTTTATTTGCCCCATATATAGGTACAAAAACAAGCTATCCCCTGTTTGGCAACAAATAATGAGGCATACTCCTGCTTAATGTTGCTTATAAGATCCTGTCCAGAGTACTGTGTGAATGTGGTAGGCCAATTCGTAGAACTTTAAGCCACCAGTGTGGCTTTTGGCCCGACAAATTGACAATAGACCAAATCTTCACACTAAGGCAAACCCTGGAAAAAAACCAACGAATTCCAAGTCGAGACACACCACTTGTTTATCGACTTTAAGGCCGCGCAGCATTCATCGCCTGGAGTTGGATAACGCGATGGCTGAATTCGGAACACTAAGAAAACTGATCCAGTTATGCCGCGTACCACTTGAAAACACGCGGTGCGCTGTGTAATTGGTAACGCTTCGTCAGAATTATTCCCGACCCGGATTTCGTCAGGGTGATGCACTGTCGTGCGATTTCTTTAAACTTGTGCTTGAACAGGTAGTGTGTAGGGCTGGTACTAACACTATACGCACTATATTCAAAAAATAAAATATATGCTGCCGGCAGACAACAAAAACACCAATCATCTCAGAGTTCACCTACAAATGACACCTTAGTATATATCTGACTACGTTTGACCTTACTTCGGTTTACCAAGACTGCTGGGATCAAATTCTTAACCAGAAAGACAAAGGTTTTCCTTGATTCTGTCAGTTCTGCTATTTTTTCCCTATCTTTCTTCCCCCCCTGTGCCGCACTGTGTGCCAACATTTTAAGGATACCTTAAGGACGATAAGCAGTAACTAATACTGGGTACCTTTGAAAGAAAAAATCCTACATCGAATCAATGTCCCATTTGCGGAAAGGGCGAATGGAGAAGAAACTACTACCGCGAGCTCTACAAGCTGTATGAAGATGTGGATGTAGTCCGAAAAGTCAAGATACATTGGGTTCGCCACATCGAGCCGAAGGATAGTAATGTTCCAGCTAACAGAACCTTCGCATCACAGCCCTCAGGTTCTAGACGAACAGGAAGGCTGAGCCTCCGTTTTAAGGATTAAGAAATCGCGGATGCCAGGACGCTTGGTCTTACGAAATGCAAGCAGCGTGATCGGGTTCAAAGAGAATGGTGGGCTGCGGTGTTTCGCGCAGAGTCTCTTCGCGGGTCAGGAGCCAGTTAAGTAAGTAAGTAAGTAAAGATGAAGATATCCAAAAACAATTCTGGAGGGCCCATAGAACTCTTTATAAGATAGTATCCATTTTGAATTATTATATGCGTATCTTGTTGGTCACACTTCTTTCCTTCTTATTAAATGAAATACACGTTTAAATCGTACAAGTACATTAAATCATACAATAGTATATCTATTATATGTATTCCAATTTCAACTGCCCAGCTTGGGGTTTAGCTGTGTTTGGAACATAACACTTAGACGGAAAAATTTACCTCTGCTTTGTAGAAAGATGAATAAACGCTTCAATGGCAAAGTGCCCACAGTAATCATCACCGAGTACCGACAGCCTAACCCGTGCGTATGACGGACATTCAAAAAAAACTGTCACAGTAAGTATCACAGGATGTATGCCTTGTATGCATAGCACATTTAGCAAAGCAATGCCACTAAGGACTATACTGTCTTTCCTACTAAAGGACTCCAAAAAGCCGCTGACTACTAAGAGATATCAGGAAGCATGTATTTGGTCTGCCGGCATACTTGAAAGTGAAGATACGTGCAGTTTTATTCACACAAACCCAACTTCAAACCCTTATTGAGGATGCCTTGACCAGCAAGTTCCTCGGTGATCTCATTTTCCGCAATACCATTGTGACCTAAATCTCAAACAAAACTGAATGATTTCCGAGTGCGTTCAAAGAAGCCTCCCATTCTCGAAAGAGTTTGGAAGTGATGTGAGGGGTCACCAAACCTTTAGTTGTAGCTTCGCTCTAGCTACTCTGATCCTTTCGAGATGTGAAACTTAGCGTTTTTGTTCTTTAAAGAGACACCACAATAGATCGGTTTTGTAGTCATTCAAGAAAACTCGACAACATTCCTTCCATGGCTCAAATTCTGGCTGAGACCATTGCTGGGCACCATAAGACCAGAATACAAAGACAGTCGGCACGCAGGGTCATCAAAATTCTTAGGAGCATGACTTTCAAAGTTCAGCTCATTCTATGATATTAATATCAAGAAGATTTCAGATTCATCAGAGCGTATAGAGTCAGGAAGTCAGACTGATTAATCTGAAGCTTTTGGTGAGCGCGTAGTTATTTTCTCCGATTTTCGGAATAATTGAGAATCTTGCTGTTATACAGCAAGTCTTTTTTCCTTTACACTTCTCATAGATCGTCCAACATTGCGATGAGTATGTTAAAACTAGATAATCTATATCGTGTATAGAAATCTTTTGAGTTTGTGTGGCATTTTCCTATCTAAGAATGCTTTCGTATTTTCGGACCATTTAAACACTCCCCTCTAGATCACAGTTTCATTGGTGGTTAACGGCTGAGTTTAAGTATTTACATTTTTTGCAGTACGGTGGAAGGACTCTCTCTCGGTGAAGCAGCAATGTAGATATGAGGCCTAAGTACGACTAATCCATTATCTTCTAGCGCCTTTTTCGTTTGCCTTCATGTCGTTGTGCATATCGCGTACCATTCTTATGTACGACCCGGCTGCAATTTGAGATATCACCGCTGTTCATATCAGAACCCAACTCTATCGAACGCTTTGCCTAAATCGACAAAGACGATAAGCAGTTCCTTGGAAGTGTTTTCAATCACGTGCTCCAACGTCGCATTTCACCTAATGCTGCTCATAGTTTGTGAGCTTGTTTGTATCACACGTGGCGTAGCTTTTTTCGCCAATTTTTTTGTAACATCTACCGCATTTGAAGAGTTTGTATTTTGTTCCTTATTGACCTTTTCGCCTCATCGTTCCATTACCACGTTTCGTTATTAATGTTGAGCTGATCTTTTGCAAGACCGTGCAGAGTTTTTGGATTATGTACTCTGACATTCTGCTTCGAAATTATTCCACATACTCGTATATGTTATTGCGCACTTAGTTCTTCTTTTTAGTTTAAGGAATTTTGGAGTTATTGTGGCATAATCTCTCCAATTAAGAGCCAAAGCTGGATTTTGTACTTGTTTAAATTGGTTATCTCAGTCGTCCGCAATATATTTTGGCGAATGAATCTTTGATTGTGCCGCTCGATTCCTCATACTTCGACTGTGAACTTCCTCTATTGTTTGTCGTCTGTTCAAAAGTTGACAGGGTAGCTCTTCCAATCCCCGACACAATGTCTAAACTATTGTACTACCGAACGTTCCCTTATTGACTTGCTTAGATGGCGCTATAGTTCGGGGTGAAAAAGAGCCTCAGCTAACATGCCAGTTCAGTTAGCGCGTTCGTTTGCGGGCTGTCTTCTGTTGCGCACACAAAGCTGGTTGAGATCTGCTTCTGCTTGTGTCTGCCCTCCACTGTGTTGTCCCTCTGTGTTTGTGCCGAAAGCTTTCCTAGCCGAAGTGCTGGCTATCCAAGCGTATGCACCGTAAAGCAGGACTGGTATGATCACTGTCGGTTTTCGGTTGCTCAAGAGATCGATTTGTTGAGTTTTTATTTCCAACCCAGAGCCTGTGGCGGACTGTTGTGCCATTTAAGTAAGTAAGAACACGGCCTTTTGAAACATGAAGCAGAGTTTTTGTACTACTCTTACACTTATCTTGCGCGCTTAGTTCTACCTCTTGGTTTATGGAATTTCGGAGCCATTCTCAACTAATCCCGGTTTTCGTTGGTAATTCCATATTTTGTCAGAAAAAGTAAGTGCTGTCTACCTAATGGTTCACTCAACATCACTTTAGAATCTTTTACGATGTCTTGCGTTATTCCAGCAAATATGTTATCCGGATTTACTGTCCACTACTCTTGCCTAATGAATATCATATTTAGTACGAGTATATATGAAAACAATGAAAAGAATTATTGACTTAAACAACAAAATATCTAAAACAACTAGCGCTTTATTGGCCTGCGAAAACCCGGACCTAAGAACCCTACTCCCCGAAATACCGGCGGAATTTGATATGATCTGCGCAGTAACAGACCACCATAAAAAATCATTATGCTTCGATAGAGGTTTCTCCAGGGAGATTCCCAGCAAAGGTAAGCAATAACCCACCAAACAGATGGTTCTAAAATGGAATCGGGAGAGGGAGCTGCAATACATGGAACTAACCTAAATATAACCATAGCTATGGGCAAAAGTCCCAGTGTATTCCAGGCAGAACTCCACACCATTCAAGTATGTGTCAACCATATTTACAAGTCTGGTATCAAAGGCGCAAACATGCATATGTTCACGGAGAGTCAACTAGCTTTAAATGCCCCTAGCTCTCACACTATTGACTCCAAATCAGTCTTTACTGCTTCAAAACCCTCCAAAGACTAAGCTCCAGGAAGAAAACCAAACTGTTCCTGGTCATGAAGGCTTTGATGGGAATGAAAAGACAAACGAACTGGCCAGGAAAAGCTCAGAATTTCAATGGATTTGAACCCTTCTGCTGCACTCCTAAGTCAGCAGTCAATTTAGCTACGAGTATTAATAGCTGGGAGCATTCGAAATGCATCTCGTATTGGGAGAGTAGCTCAGGTCTAAGACAGGCGAAACGAGCTGTCCTGCTCTTCAACAAAAATGCCAATAGATGTCTAAATCTAAGTCGGCGCGATATCAAAAACTTAGTAGGTTAGCTCACAGGGCATCACGGTTTAAAATATCACAGAACAAAATGAATTAAGTCGATTCTCCGGAGTACCGAATTTGTCTTGAAGGAGACGAAACAACTGAACCATCTTATGTGTATACCGGAAGATAGACAACCTGCTAGCCTAACTATAGTTCAGACCAGAGCTGTATACTTTGAAGCACCAGTACGAGTCCAGTACCCAATACCCTGTACTTGTACTTGTACTTACAAATTTCAAGTACAATGTACTCCGTACTTAAAAATAAATAAGTACCAGTATTTACCTAAGTACTCTGTTCCAAGTACATTTACTAGGTACTTGAATATACGCCGGTACATTTGTAAGTACTTTGCAAGTACTTTTCAAGTACTTTTCAAGTACTTACCTTTTACGGTTCCTAACGATGTTGTGATTTTAGAGTTAGCTTTCAGTAAAACTAATTCCTCGAAATGCTGGTCAGACAGCGCGCTTCGTTTTGGAGTGTTAATCCAGCAAAGGAAAACAGCCTTTCCACAGGGCCCGATGACGTCAAAGGAGTGTTAAGTTTGATTGAAAGGTTTTTAAATATCGGATATTTGTCCAATATTTTCATTCCGCTTCCTAAATGAGTACCAGTTATGTATAGTAAATATCCTTTTCCAATAAAAGCAGAATGAGAGTATTGACGAGGAACATAGGTACTCGTATGAAGGATTTGTATGTACTTGAAAAGTACTTGAAAATGTACTGAAGTATATTCAAGTACCTAGTAAATGTACTTGGAACAGAGTAAATACTGGTACTTATTTATTTTTAAGTACGGAGTACATTGTACTTGAAATTTTTAAGTACAACTACAATTACAGGCTACTCAGTACTTTCACCGTACTGCAGTACAAATGTATTTCATTACTTTACAGGTCTGGTTCAGACTAAATGGTACAAAGTGACTTAGTTCACAACTGGAGAGTCAGAAAACAAAAAAAAAAAAATTGTTATAGTTAAACTGTGTGATTTGCAACGGTTTGGTATTAGTATATGTTCTACGACGGAAATTTGCATTCCGAAACCGTTTGTTTTATGGCCTTTTTGGTATTCGGAATTTGATTCCTCGACATATCCCTATATGTGTCCACGGATGAAGAGCATTGCTTTGAGTTATATAACAAATTAGTTAGTATTCAGATCCTATTCCATATGGGGGGCTGAGAGTATTTCTAAAAAGCGGGAAAATATAAGTAGTGCGCCATTAGACTTATTATGCAATTGACAGTTTTCATCAATGTCATTGGCATAATCTGTAGTGACTTGCTTACGATCATTAAGAATATTTGCAGAACAAATCTTTGTGAAGTCTACATAGTTTTCTTTATCTCTACAATCCCCAAATATTTAACGAAGATTATGGGTAGATTATGAGGTGTGTCTTTTCTATTCGTTGAGGTATCACCATGCCATCGGTACAAGATATTTTTGAAAATAAAATAGAAATTAAAATTTTCAAAATGCTAATTATTGCATGGATCCACGTAGATTGAAATTTATCTATCTGCCATAATGTTCATCTTTATCTAACAGCAAATATGTCTATTGACATAATTATTGTTTAGTACGAGCACATACCAAGAAATGGAGTAAAATTTCATCAACAATGTTCTTAGACTATTGTATCTTCACTTGTCTTATCAGTGACAGATTTAATAATAACGTCAGTAGCAGAAAACATGAGTCTTATTTAAATAAGGCAAATAGCTGTATCTGTGTAATTTATGCACATGTAATCCAATCAGATATACTGCATTTCTACTTGTAAATTTAAATTGTATTTAATCATGAATTTTGGAAGTAATAAATTTTAAGCACTCGTATGTATGGACGAGTATGTATCTGGTTTTATTCAAAATAAAAAAATAAGGGAAAAAATGCATGGTTTGGTTATAAAAATGTGGTTACCTATATACCTATATGTAGCTGTTGTTGACAGAGATTTTTTCGGTTGCTCAATTTTTGGTCAACAGCAATGTTGGCTTCTAATGTGCCCACCTTAGACGGTTTGTTATCTTCAGCCATGGTGTCAAAAGGCATGATCTTGAGAGTCAATTTGCTGGTTCCGTATGGAAAGTAAAGCAATCACACTTGAAATATCTACCATCCTCATCATTCTCATCTACTCGTATATTCTCAGAGAATTTATTTCACATATCTGGTACCGATATACATACGTTGGCCATGTTGAAAAATTTAGGCTTCATTTTTGGAGAAATGAAATCCGACGATATCGCTTAATTGGAGAATTCCGATAGGTTTGATGTAGCTGTACAAACTTTTTTATAATTATTAACGAGGGTCAGAAGGAAGCTCTGACAAATGAAGCTCACCGATAATATCATTATCTTCAGACAATTCGACACTTCGGCAATGTGCAATGAAGTCATGACTTTCAAACTATATACCATAGACTTATCAGAACGTAGATACGTCAAATTTAGAATCAGATGCAAAGTCGACAAGATAGGCCATACAAGAAGAACCAACTGATCACCCTTTAAGGAGGAGATTCCGTTGAAATTGCACATACAATCACAACTGTAAGAACCTATACAATGTCATCACCAAATGAACTACTCGTAAAAGATCTAGTCAATCTTATAAGATTTCAAACATATTGCCTGTCTCAAAATGGAGCTGCAATACTTTGAGGCTAATTTTATAGACTGGAGGAAGCTTTGCTAAATTGCAATAGCAGGTGGTTTGAAAACAACCAGTCCCTAGACTGACATATATGGCGATTCTAATAACATATGCATATGATTCTTTCTTAGTACCAACCTTCAAACGATCCGTATCAAAATTTGACATTTGACATTTCGACCATCAGTCCTAGAGAGATTGAAGTTTTAGTAACGCACCTTTTGATATTTTCAAAACCACGGATAACAACGAGTTTTTGAAAGATGTTATAAGAATCTGCTCCGTCGAATTTGCTGTTTGCTGAATTCAAATGTGGTCATACAGGTACAAATGATGCTGAACGCATTGGGCGCCCGAATGAGGCTGTGACGCCCGAAACACAAGTTGATAATTAGCAGTAAGACTTCATGTACTTCAGTCTTACCGATAAAGAATCACTACAATTCAGCATCGGGATACATGCAACGTGTTGCCGCAGATTTAGTCGACTATAATGCGATTGTAATACTTTCGGGATTGAATTAAGTCTTATAAGTACTTAAAAGCTGTAATCCTCCGCGTGGCAGGCACCTTGACGCGAGCGTTATCTTCAATGACGCCGGTGCGAAGGCTTAAGTGGCAAAGACTCAACTGACTACGGTCGGCTGAGGAGTGGCGTACTAAGAACTGCCAAACCTGATTCCAGTGGTGGTGTGCGCAAATAGCTAACCATACTATCAGGCGTGTTATACTTAGACTTACCCAGGTATGGTGGCGCTGCCATACTCGTGGGAATCGAATTTTTAAAAAAATGGAAAAACAAAAAACGAACAATACACAAAACACAACACAGACAATCCCCGTCCAGGAAGATGGAAATCCTAGTATGGGAAATCGAAGAAGTGGAGCTGCTGGCTAGCGATAGTCAGGTGTGCGAAAGAACACAGGGCAGGACCTCGGACGAAGGAATAGCCAAGGCAGCTGGAAAATCCGCTGCCAAAGTTACCTTCAAGAGGCAAAGAAAGAAGGGCAATGCTACGGTGGTGGAAAAAGTCGAAACAGCTGGCTCAGCCGCTGTGCCTTCCGCCTCCAAGACCGCTGCTAAGGGTGCGAAGAACGCACAAAAAAAAGGGTAAGGGTTTTGCTACATAGCACTAGGCATATGGTAGCAAAATATGAGGGCTGTGATCACACCAGCTTAAGCGAATGAGAAAAATCCGCCTTTGAGAGAGCGAAGGCCATCCTGGCCAAAAAATCGATTACTTAACAGGCGACAAGCAAGGGCGATGTAGCAGCAAAGGCCGGAGGGTAAGTCGATCAGGCGCCCTCTACCTCCTACGCGTCTAAATTAAAAGAGGGGCCTAGCGTCCGCGGAAAGAAGGAAAATTTTCAGCAGCAAGAGAAGCAGATCCGATGACGTCGTGTAGCCGCACCTTGCAAAAAAGGTGAAGGCTGGTACTTCATCCGCATTGGGTCATAAGCAAAACGATTCGAAAGACGAGCTTCTCGTTACTGTGATTAACGAGCAAGAGCCTTGCGGTCGCCCAACAATCGACCAGTGGAAAAACGTCGAGGAGAAGTTTCAAGACGTCCTGTGGAAGGAACTATCCACCACAGGAAACGGGGAGCTTCAATTTGATTTGATGGAGGGTGGACGCAAGGTTGTAGCTTGTGGGAATAAGTTTTCTGTGGACTTCCTCAGACGCTTTATTTTGGAAGTATGCTATGCTTGGGAAAGCGTCAAGCTAAAATGTACGACGGTGGTAGAATTGGCAAAGTACACTCTGCCAACAGCATGGATATGGGTTCCGTGTCCCTACACGTACCCTGAGAAGCTCCTAGGACTACTCCATGTGCAGAATCGGAAACTAAAATCCGATACATTGAGAGTCCTTAAGACGGGGCCTAGAAGGCTGTACAGGCAGCATTTTCTGCTGTCCCTTAATAATGACTGCTTACCATACCTCGAAAAATCGAAAGGTATGGTAAGGTACAGCATGGGTTGGTTGATAGTTAAGCCATCGACCAAGGGAAAGGACGAGAACGAAACCCCCCAAAATGATGGAAGTGCTGCAGATAAACCTGCACCATAATAAAGCAGCAATGGCCTGTCTTGTGGAGTACATCACCAGACAGGACGTCACAGCCGTACTCATACAAGAGCCCTGGATCAATAAGGACAACAAGATTCAGGGTCTTAGGTTAAAAAATTACGAGTTGTTCTACAAGCCAGAAGGTAAGATCAGGACCTGTATCCTTATCAAAAACCAAATACTGGCATTTCTTTTGAATAATTACACCTCATGAGATCTGACAGCGGTAATCTGCGAAACGGAATATGGCAAGCCACTCTGTCTGACCTTGGCCTACCTCCCCTATGACTCCGAGGTAGTGATCTCGGAGAAGTTAAAGGACTTGGCAAAGCAGAAAAGCTGGATGCTGGTACTGGGCTATGACGCAAACGCCCATCATACACAATGGGGAAGTGGTGATATCAACCCAAGAGGTGAGTGTGTGATTTCATTTTATCTTCCAACTTCAATATTTGTAGCAGAGGGAATTCACCCACATTTTTGTTGAAAAATAGACAGAAGGTGATAGATATTACCCTTGCTACAAATACAGAAGTGTTAGAAATAAGGGAATGGAAAGTAGTCCACGAAGCGTCAATGACGGATCAGACAAATCTCCCGGTCCGGTTGGTATTCTACCGATTATGCTATAGAAAGCACCGGAGGTAACAATCGAAAAAATTATGGAAATTTTTAGACACACTCTAAAAATAGGGTACATATCAATAGATTGGAGGGCAGTTAAGGTGGTTAAGGTACCTAGAGCTGGCAAACAGGGGCATATAACAGCAAACGATTTCAGACCAATAAGTCTGTCATCATTTATGCTTAAAACTCTAGAGCGACTATTGGGAATTCACATTAGGAACAAATGCAGTAATGGCTTTTTGACAGAGTCAGTTGACGTGGTCATAATAGTGCAGGGAAAATACTTAAATATTTTAAGCTAAATTATGGAGGTGACCCTGAAGACGATCAGCACTTGGGCAAAAAGCTGTGATCTCAATGCCAACCATCCAAAACGGAACTGGTTTTTTTCACCGGAAAGTACAAGATACCGCAACTCAAACTCAACGGAGTGGAACTGTCTCTTTCGGATTGCGCGAAGTATATGGGTGTGATTCTGGACAAGCAACTGAACTGCAATCTTAACGCAGCGGAAAGAATCAAAAAGGCATATAATTTTATTTTTATCTGCAAAAGAACAGTAGAAAAAATTTGGGGCTTAGAACCTGCTATGGTGTATTGGCTTTATACGGTGGTGGTAAGACCCATACTTACATACGGCGCACTAGTATGGTGGAAAGCAACAAACAAGAAAACGATTTACTGAAAATCAAAGAACGGTTCAAAGAATAGCTTCCATAGCCATTACAGGTGCGCTCCGTGCCACCCCTACGGCAGCATTAGACACCTTTTTACACCTAATACCGCTTGATCAAAAAACTGGCTGGCAACAGTGCTATGCATCTCACTAGTCTGGATCACTTCAAGAGCAGTAGTTTCGGACATGGTACGCTACTAACGGAGCTACTGCCAGGCATTCCAATTGTAACGGACGAAAAGGGAGGACTGGGAAAGGAATGCAATAATCAGGTCAAATCAAATTGCAATTTTCACAGTTCGCTCAGAAACAGAGGAAGGAAAAGGCTCTGGTATCTTCTCAGAAGACCTAGAACTAAGAGCTTTCAAGAAAAGGAGGGCTACTCGACAATAGTGAGGTTGCCAATATCAAACCACCCCTTTGCATAGTGAGAGGCACTATCGAGGAAAAAATCACAAAGACTGCCAACCTAAGGTGGTCAAGCCCTGAAGGGCACAGGGTGTCCAAGGCTCTTTGGCAACCTGACAGGAGACTGTCTCCTGTGGTAGCACGCAAAGAGACTCAAATTGTCTGATACGGATATCTGCAGATTCTGTGGTGACTTGCAAGCTGTCGAGGACATAACACAAATACTGTGTGAATGTGAGGCAATATCGCGGAGTCGAAGAAAATTTTTAGGGAGTTATTTTTTCGAAAACCTAGAGGAAATAGGCGGCACGAACTTCAAAGGCTTTTGCCAGAAAATTAGGTGTTTCACAAGGGCGATGGTTTAGGTTTTTGCCATTTGAAAACAAATTAAATTGGTTTCACAGGGACCGCTATGGGCCCGTTTTGGTGCCTAGTGTCTGTGTGATGGCATATCAATCACACCCCTGTTTCACCTAACCTAACCTAAGAGCTGTAATAGACAAACATATTCATTGGGGCGAACACATTTCTATTTTTAAGCAATATTTGCTATCTACTCTAAGAAATTTTTATTGACTTCGAAAGTACTGCTCCACAAGGATCTTAAAAAAATATTTATTTTAGGATTATCCATTCCAAATTAGAATATGGTTTTATTTGCTGGGGTGGTACTTACTTTAATAAAGTACTGCAAGCAGTTGTATTGCAAAAATCTGTGACAATAATCATATAATATATTAAAATTCTGCCTGTGAGGCACATGTACTATTACAAAGTCCAATAAATTTTCTTCGTTAGAGGTGGTTACCATCACAGTCCCATCAGTGACACCCATAACCTTCGAAGCAGCACAAGTACCATGGTTAGCATTCCACCTTTTCTTTCACTTCGAGCTTAAGATAAAACATTTACTTTGTTTTATCCTGCCAAAGATATACCTGATAAATACATTTTTAATTAATGTAAAATTGTGGCTTTTGAATTATAATCATAATGAGATTGAAAATTTGGTGCCCTTCATCATCTAAATGTATACAACTGCTATTTAATTCAAAAAATTGTGGCTCATTACTTTTTGATCTACATTATTAGTTTTATTTCCTCCTTTATGCTTTACAATCAAAAAGTTTGTACTTATAATAAACTTTTTAAATTTATATGTATATACAGGTGGCACAAAATTAATCATTCAATTTTTTTTTCAATTACTTTTTTACTAAATAAAAAAAATTGAATTTGTTAAATACACATCTTTATTTGGACCTTTACAATTGTTTCTGTTAAGTGGAAAAGATGATATCCGCCAAGTGGCTGCCGCCTGTGTTAATACGCATTTGTGCCCGTTTTATCGCATTTTTCATGACCTTCCACAAGATTTCCGGTGATAACTGAACGCATTCCTATCGAATATTCTCCTTAAGGACGCGATTTTCTGAGGCTTGTTTTTTTTTTTTTTATATAATTTACGCGCTCCTAAGGGGTTAGATACCCTTTTACTGTTGCCAGGGCGCGGGCGGAAAGTTAGAAGGAGGAGGAGAAAGGAAAATGGTTTTTGTAGTGGTTGAAACTCAGGTGTGTTTGGTTTCTATGTTTGCTCTCCAGGGGTGGGAGTCCGAATAGGACGGAGAGTTTTTTCTTCACTCAGAGTGATTCGAGATATAATTCCCAGTATTTTTTTCATTGCTTGAAACTCTTATAACAGCCAAATCTACGTGTCAGTGTTATGCCTTCACACGCAGAATTTTTTTGTCTGAGTTCCAATTACACAATGAAAAACTGATTTGCCATGGGCAGGATATGTTGGCATAAACCCGCGACTATAAGTAGTCCCAAAGAAAAAAGTCTGAGATGGTTAAATCGGGCGATCTTGCTGGACATGCCAAATCGCCAAAACGGGAGATTACGCGACAAGGAAACGCTTCCTTCACAATATCCATTGCGGCTCGTGCTGTGTGTGGGGTTGTACCATGTTGTTGAAACCACATGTTCACAAAGCCCCGCTCATCCAATTCCGGCAGTAAGAAGTCGTTTATCATGGCCCTGCAGCGTTCGCCAGTAACAGTGACCGTATTGCCGATGGGGTCCTCAAAAAAATACGGCCCAATCAGTCCTCCCGCGTGAACGCAGCACCTCACAATGTCTTTGAGTGGATGTAATGGCTCTTCGTGCATCACACGCGGATTTTCAGTGTCCCACAAATGCAGATTTTGCTTATTGACGTAACCGCTTAAGTGGAAATGCGCCTCGTTGCTCATGATGTTTTTCGACACAGAATCGTCCTCTTCCTTATTGAGATTGAGGATGGCTTTACAGTAATTCACACGCGACTGACGGTCAGGAGGCATTAACTGATGTACTGTTTGCACTTTATACGTGAACATGTGTAAGTCTTTTACTAAAATTTGTTTCTGGTGATGCCCAATTGAGTGGCCCGTCGTCTGGTTGATGTTTCTTCGTTCTCAGCGACATCGCCAGCCATCGGCCGAACGACCAGTCCGGTGGCGGCCACGCCCCCATAACAGTCTCCTGTCGTTCCACTCTGTTCGAGTCGAGTAGCTAAGCGGCGGAATGTTTGCCCAGTTGGCGCGACACGATTAGGAAATCGACGTCGAAATCCACGCTGCGCTAACACCACCGACCGATTATTAGTCAAAAACAGATGGTTGAGCGAAATAAACAATTTTTTTTCATGCGGTATGTGACAAAAAAGTGCTCGCCAGAAAGAAACTGGAGCTTAGTTCGAAGAGTTTAATAAATCGTCCTATAAGAAAGGCATAGAAATAATAGCGCCGCGCTCGAATGATTGCATCATGTTAGAAAGAAACTATGTTGATAAATAAAGTCGAGTTTGGCAAGAAAAAATTTTTTTTTGTATATCCCAGGCCTTTTCAAACCACTTTTGGGGTTGAAAAACCGGAACTAAGAAAGGCTTTGGGAAAAAATCTTAAACACTTGATGATACGGGCCGAATTCCACAAGCGTGAGTTTTTCTCCTGTGTACACACCTCAGAAAATTCATATTCACTGCCAGTGTACACTCAGATACACCCACTTCAATTCACGCGCTGATGCAAGGTGCGAGTTTAAGTGTGCTGAATGTATACTATGTATTGTATTTTGTCAGCTGAGTGAGCTGAATTTAGTTTTCATTCTCAGATAATTTAAAAATTCAAATTAAATGTGAAAGTGAGCACTATGTACAATAGCAATGTAAGAAGATATGTATGTATATTGTATGTATGTATGTTAGAAGAACATGTCGGTAAATAAAATGATTTAATAGAGCTTATTATTTGTAAAGGGTTACCAGATGAGAATGATAGGAAAACAAGTTTAAATAAAATAACAATGGTGTGAGATATAAATTATTGATTATGGATTTATTTTGAAGCTACGTTCAGTGTTTCAAACGTTCGGTCCAATTTTGGATGACTCGGTTCAATATGTGCGGCGTTATTCTGGAAATAGCGTGTCGAATGTTGGTCACGAGCTCGTCCAAAATGGTTGGCTTGTTAGCGTAGACTAAGGACTTGACAGCCGCACAGAAAATAATAGAGTGGCGTCAAAACTCATGAACCATAACTTGTATGAACCATAACTTAGATATATCGATATTGTCGAGCTCTGGGCACAGAAAGTCGATTAACATCGCTCTATACCTGAGAACATTGACGATGACGGCGTCTCCTTCTTCATTTAGAAAGAATAAAGTAATACAGCGCACAAAATATTCAATCTTCGTGGATGCATTGATGTTTTGCTGAACACTTTTGGATTATGTTCCCTCCAATAACGAAAATTTTCCTTGTTGATATAGCCGCTAAGCCAAAATTGGACCTCGTCCGAGAAGTACTCCGACCGATACTCCGACCAACATTTCCAGCGCCCAATTAACCAACTCACGGCATTGTCTATGGTCGTTCGACTTCAATTCTTGCGTCAACACAATCTTATACGGATGTAGACGCAAATGCAACCGCTAAATAAGCCGGGTTGACCCTCTAGCTATGTCCAATTCAGCGAATCGATACTTCTGGGTCTTCTTCGATACCTGCCGGTACGGTGGCTATGTTTTCTTAATTTCACATGAATCTTTCGAGCGTGAAATGGTTCATGATGAAATGACAAACCTTACTGATAATTTTGACAGCTGGATGTCATCGGTAGCTTTGGCAGTGGCTGAAACATAACAATTGGAAAAACTATCATTCCTATCTCGTCATCCTATATTATTGTGAGTTTTATTTTCGCAGGAGGAACTTGATAATTCTTATGTTTGTAGAAGGAGAAAGGAGAACATTCGTCTACTTTAGGGACGTGCTGGACAAATTCTTCTTCTCATCTATTCGGAAAGAGTACAAAAGATTAGGATTGATTATAAAGCGTACGCATTATTTATGACAACGCAAAAGAAGATCGGGAGATATACCACCAGTAATAGGCGATTTATGTTTATCTTGTTACTACACTAGTGCAAAAGTGGATTCGTTCCATTAAAAGTGTGGACGGAGTCATGATACAATCTGGAAGCATTAATCTTGCTGAGCGGTATGAAGCAAATGGATTTGCCTCATTCAAAGAGCTGACAGCTGTTATCTCATTATACAAATTTTACTGCTTTCAAACGTATTGTGAGACCGAAAAAACAGTCTTCTAACTCTGACAGCCTCTTTACAGTTCCAGTTTTATCCTAGTATAGTATTGGTGATCATAATAGGAAGCACAATGGCCAGATAGAATTGTTAAGGAGGCTTTAGCTATTTCATATTGCCTAATGGTAGTGTGGTCAGTGTATGAGAAATCAACTGAGATGACACTGATGACAGGCCAAATTTTCATACACTTTTTCAAGAAATTTGGGGGCGTATATCGCGTATTGCTCGCACAATGTTTTACTACAAAGGGTCAGTCGTTGCTGGTTTATCAGCATAAACTAGTGACTCAACGTAGACCTACAGAAAATAATCAAATGGGGTCAAATCAAATCGCCATGCTGTTGGAACCACAGTTCTTCCACATTGATGTCAAGCAAATTTGGGAAGAAATAATCATTAATTGTCGCTTTGTACCGATGTCTATTGACAGTAACTTGTACCCCGGAATCGTTTTTGAATAAATAAGGATCAATGATACCACTGGCGTACAATTCTTGAGGATTATCCCCGCTTCAAATAATGCAATTCTGCTTATTTACGTAGCATTTTAACCAGAATTGAGCCTCATCATCGAACAAAATTTTATTGTAAAAAAATGGGACAGCTTCCAGTTTGCTTAAAACTCTATCACTGAACCCCCAATAAATAGTCACGTGACTATAACACCAATTGGATCTATCATATAAGCCTTGAGATCAAGATCTTTACGCAGAATGTTTTCAGACAGTTAATGTATAAAGGCCAAGGTCTTATCAATTTCAATTTCACCGATTTTAAATCGTTGTTGTGGGGTCAATGTTTCCATGATGACAGACTTACCCCTTGAGCAAATTCCAAATTTTACCCCCATATAGCACATCAAAAATTCCTGCTACTCATCGCTGCCATTTTTAATTTTTTTTGTTCTTACATCTTTTTTTACTTTCACTTTCTCAACTCACGCTCAAAAACAAAATGAATAAATTTCTTCAACTGTG
The DNA here is from genome assembly GCA_949129095.1 of Volucella bombylans. Classification (NCBI taxonomy): domain Eukaryota; kingdom Metazoa; phylum Arthropoda; class Insecta; order Diptera; family Syrphidae; genus Volucella; species Volucella bombylans. The sequence continues at coordinate 103,263,863 of OX422140.1, forward strand.
TACAAAGTATCTTTAAAAAAGAAAAACTCTAATTCATGCTTGTGGAATCGGAAAAAGAGAGTGTACACATTTTTTCGTATAAACAGCAAAGTTCACGCTTGCGCAATTCGTCCCGGGACTAATTAAAGCTCAAGGAGTTAATACGCACGACTGGACCTTAAAAAATCTGATGGTACCTGCAGAGAAGAAGTGTAGAGAAGAGTTCCTCACTCTCAAACAAGGTAACCACATAAGTATTAAATGAATTAGAACTACTTTCTACCACTAGAAGTCCAAGTAAGATACATCCAGTTGTGCGGTAAAAAGATCTGCTGCGAACTGTGAAACCCAGCACTAGGTTACATACTAAACCCCTGACGAACAATAGGATCAGGATTTGTAGAGAAAATCTGTAAAAACGGTTGCCAACTCACTAAGTGCTTAAGACCTATAAGCCTGTCTTCCATTCTGGAGAAAATAGTGGAGATTCATATCTCATTTCTTCTACGTAAGATGCAACATGCCAATCAACACGAAAGACGGCAATGCGGACCGAACTGCTATTTAAGGCAGCAGGTAATGAATAAGTTTGAGGCGATCCTGTTAGGCAGAAAAAATTGAATGGTCGTTCCAGGCAGACCACAACTTTCGATTCGGTTAACCTGAACTCGGTGAAAGTGGGGCCAAGGTTGACTGACATACTCAAGTAGGGTGCGAACAAATGTAAGATCTGGTAAGGTACGGGTTGGACATTTTCTTCGACCACCGTTTAATGAAAGCAAGTGATAAGTTGGCTTCAAAGGTTAACTTATCGACATGCGAACGGAAATGCAGCTCTCTGTCGATTAATATTCAAAGGTCTTGAAAAGATTGAACCAATTGAACCAGGGTAATAGATTGATTGACCATAGAGAAAATAAAGTCAGGAAGTAGGCTGGTTGCATTTATGTGAGAATATTATAGATTAGTATTTGGATATATTAAATTTTAAACTGTTTTTGAGGCACCAGATTAAAAACCAATCGAGGTCTTCTTGAAAAAGTGTGGAGTAGAAACAAAATAGTTTAAAAAAAATTTTAGTCTTCAGCGTAAAGGGGGAGGGAGGAGTGTTTAATGGGTCTCCCACGGTCGTTAATAGTAAGAATGGGGACCAATATAGCTACCTTGTGGAACCCCAGAGAAGGCCAGAAATTGAACTAAAAGGGTGGATCTAAACCGAATACTATAATATCGGTTTATCAGCTACAAAGATATCCATTATTATAAAAGATTTTCAACGCCGAAAACAGACATTTTGAAGAGGATCAATTGATGAGATGTCCTATTAGTGAAATCGCTTGCGATAACAGCGATTTCTTTGCCATTTTGCAAAGCTGCGATAGCAAAAGATACGATTTCAATTAGGTTCGTGGTAGTTGATCTGCCTTTCAGAAAACCATGTTATCTAGGCGAAATAAAAGACTTACATTTGACGCTTAAGGCTGCGTGTAAAATGCTTTCAAAGAGTTTGGGTATATGAGCGTATTTAGAAATGGCACGATAATTGGTAACTTTATTCTTTGATCCCTTTTTTGTGTACCGGAAATTCTCCCTATGGAAAGGATAGAAAGTTTGAGAGAGCTTTTAAAAAAAAAAAAAAAACCGCAGGGATAGCTGAATTTTCTTCGATAACAGAAGGATCAAAATTTTGAGTGAGAAAGGGACCAACGGCGAACTTTGGGAGGTCGTTAAAGTAAGAGGCATCTGGTATGAAGTTGTTTGCAAAATGATTGTTTGGAAAAAGCATAATAGCAAAAAAGTTGGCGGTGGTACGAAGATCGCTTGAAGATTTGTTTTCGGAAGAAAGAGAATAGGGTTAACCATATGTCTTAATTTTGTAATTGATAAATTGAAACATGGTTTTGGGATCGGTTATAAGATTTGTATTTAGTATGCGCAGTATTTAGGTAACGTTGATAAGAGACTTATAGAGTTCGACGAAATGAAGATATACTCGTATATCCAGGTAGTTTGAATACTCGGAAGAAGAGTTGGTGCGAAAGAATACTGTCCTTAACTTTTTCCTTTTGTTTCATAGAGAGCGGAGTTTACGATTGTATAAAGGACAGGACATTCTATCATGCAGCATACTTACAGAAAAATGTGTAGTTTTGGAATGCCAGAAAAGCTTGTTAATTTATGCCAAATGACGCCTTTGCTCCGTAAATTGATCTGATGGATACCTTTGAAGTCGGGAAAGGGTTTATACAATATGATGCTCTGTCATGTAAATTTTGTAACATTGTCGTTGAGGTAATTGTCCGAGATCGCTAGCTAACGCCAGACGATTTGATGAAGTTTTGATGAAGAACACTCATATCTGCTTTAACGATATTGCGAAATTTACGGATATCGTGCAGATTACGCGTAAACAAGGTACTACAAAAAGTTTTTTTCTTTCCACTATGACTGTAACGTGGTACTTATGACTATGGGTTCACTCAAAGAGTTTTCAATGGGATATGCGGGCACGTTGGTAATACGGATTGTCACTAGTCACTCCTATATGTGTATAGCTATGTATCAAGCACACAATTTTATTCTTAAGTGTGGTACTTAAATAAATGTATCTGCGTTGCGTGAAAACAGTGGGAAACAAATTGCCTACCAAAATAGGAGCAGCGTCAGTTATCCACATCTTGATGGAATGCCATTCAAAACCCTTTTTTTCTCTTTTTTACTGCACCCAACTATCACTTGCGTATCACGCAAGTGTGATACTTGCACACTTGTGCGCTAATTCGTTGCGTTTTTCAGTACCATATATGGGACCGATCCAATTTTGACAGAAACCTAACATAGACGCTTTTACTCACGTACTCGTAAAATATACTCGTACTCATACAAACTGGCAGCGATTATAATTGCAACAGTAAATTTCACACTTTTTGATCGTTCTCTTGTCTGGTTCTTTATCCTTGTCATGTTTGTAAGTTTTGTCAACAGTTAAGTGAATTTTTACTCTAGGCTGCTGCTTTTTTTCATCACATCGGTATTCTCTTTCGTATATTCTTGGCTGGCTGTGAATTATTACCGGCATTTGTTGTTTCTAGGAGCAGGACCACAAGATATTCTCATACCTGACTGTATATACACATGCGGATTAGCTCGCCAGGTGATTTAAATAAAGTTATTCAGTAGGTGCCGCAGGAAGGTGACGAATGAGCCTTGGGAACGAGAAAAAAAAAAGAAAAATACCATAAAAAGTATTATATTCAGATCCATCAAATGCCGTGGGTAACACAACTTGAACTCTGACCGAAGTACGTAACCCGAACGTACGAAGTTCATCTCTAAATATTTTCTAATAGCCACATTATGCGGCTTCTGGCAATACTTCTGCGAAGTATATTTTTCACAGTTCTCCAGTGTCATCCACAGTTGTGACCTCAAAACTGCTTTTTGTTTCATCTTCTTAGATAAGATGATCCTTGAAATGTTGATACTCTGTGAGATCCTTAGCACTATGGGCACTGCAATCATGCATAGTCAGCATGTTGGCGCAGTTGTTGCAGGAAAAAATAGTTCAAACTTCATTCCGATGGCGGGCATCGAAAAGTCCACATATATTTGGGTGCCGAATCACAATGCGGTCTATCTGACTTAATGCTCGATTCTGGGGTGTACTATTGTATAGTAGTAGCCCCAGAACTCAAGGGGTACGGGACATATCCGTTAATATTAAAAACCTATTTTTGTCAGCTTAAGAAATGTTTGTTTCAGTACCTCAAAACAACAACTTAGGCCACCATATCATCTCAGAGGACAGTTACAGTCATTAATATTTTTTTGCGAGTTTTTTCAAATTTTACATTTCAATTTGAGTAGATTGACACCAAGTGTCAATATTCGATTGGCGCTAAATTATATCACAATGCGTGAGCTGTAGTCGGCGTTATCTTTGCCTTCTCTGGTCAATAAAAAACAAAAATAAAAACAATTAAATCTTCCAACCCAGTAATGATAAGAATTTTTTATAATATTTCCTTCTTTTTTTACTTCTTCACTTTTTCAATTAAGTTTAGATTTGTCGTTTTTTGTCGTTTTGTGATTCTTGAAGTGTTTACGCACTATCTGAAGGTGATATCGATTTTGTCACGTATTACGTGATTTAGATAATTGAATCTGAATTAAAATTTATATTCATTTAAAAGAAGTCGAATACTATCTGAAATTTTAGCAGTTAGTTCTTCAGATTGCGCTACGTACGACGACTTTATCTTTGCCAATAAATCAAACTCTTCTGATAAGAAATCATTAAAAATACTCCTAGTACGTAATATGTTAACCTTGTCTGATCTGATTCATTGAGTAGAAAAATAAAAATAAAAAATATTTTTCTCAAGCGTAATAGTCCGATAGTTGACCCTGAAAATTTTAGAAATGAACACTAGTCGTGTCTGCGATTTTTTCGATTTAAAAAATTTAATAAGTTGGTGACAGTTTACATATTTAAGATGTATTAAATAATTGAGCCGTACAAATAGTCGTTCTTTTTATATGTAAAAGAACCGAATTATCTTCAACAAGCAGAAGCTCTTCTGTGGTTTACACTGACAGATAACTCTTGAAAGCGCCAACGGTGATATCAAAAGTGGATATATATTGCTAGAAATCTATTAACGAGATTGCTATCTTGTTACAGAAAACATCGATATAGATGAGCTAACAAGAAATGAATAATTATTATTTCGAAAGCACGGAAGATCTATCCATCTCAGGGGAAACTTAATTTGTGAAGCAGCTGTAGTGGTTAAAAAAGTATGGTCCTTCTAGATGCATGTTCAATATCAAAACTGATCTGGCCAGACTTGTAAAAGACCAGGATCAGAGGCATGGACACCAAAGGGGCAAACTGTTAGTAAATTTCTCCCACACGAAAAACAGTTCGAGGTATAAAAGTCGCAAGAAACCGATGATATAAAGGGTGACTTTTTTGTTGTTTGATTTTTCAGTGCTCTATTTTTCACAGCTCACGCGTGGGTCGTGACATGTATCAAACATACTCACTTAGCATTGCCATTTCATTCTGTGAAGTTTTACATCCGAATAAATTTTAAGCTAGCATTTAAGCATTTTTTGTTAGTATGTAAGAGTTAATGATTAAGGAAATGAAATGCTTTAAAACTGAAGAAAAAAACTGAACTGAACAAAGCTCACAAATTATTGAGTTTGATTATCAAAATTCGTGTTCTGTGAAAAATGTTTTTCGCACACTTCCATAATTTTACGGTCGTCATAATCGACCTACTGGTCAAGCAATGCAAGCCATAATGACCACGCTTTTGGACAACAAGCCACCTACCTATCCGGCGTGTACGTACCAGTACACAGCAGATTGGCCTTTTTATCAAAAATTGTCTTGTCCGATGAGGAAAATCAGGCAATACAAGAGCGGCCAATGCACCCGGGTGGCCGTGGTGTAGTTGTACTAGCAATCGCTTCTCCTGCGGAATTGGACGAGTTTGTTCAAAGGCATTCCTACCACTACAATAGGGTGCGTTGGACACACTTCTCCAGAGCAATGACGAGAGCATTCTCCTCGAATTCGCTCTACCCACCGTCCAATAGAAATCTGTCAAACGGGGAGATTGACTGGTATCTAAAACTAATGGACGAGACAATTAAACGAATAATGGACAAAACGATACCTCGGTATCAACACACTGACGATGAAGACTTATTCCGCAATGCAACCATTGACGCATTGCACCGACGTAAAAGTAGACTGCTGTCAAGACTAAAAAACCTAGTACAGACATTTTACTGACGTAAATAAGCCGGAGATCCAAGTATTAATAATAGAAAATTACAAAGCATCTGCAAGTTTGTATTGGAACAACAAAATTCGGGCTGTAAGCACCAGCAACCCGAATATGTTCCCGCAAATAAATAAAATATTTCGGAGGAAAGATCAAAACGACCTTTCGTGTCTTAAAATCGCCCGAACGACGGACAACGAACAAATACTGATAGCAACAGGCATAGATCCAAATGAGGCCGTTGATGATGACAATTTCTTTGCGATCGAATATCCGCGGGAGGAGCTAGAGGCTATAGGAGCGACTTTCCAAGAAGTGTACAAAGCGAATGACATCATTGACCCGAACCATGACCTGGAAAATCGAGTCCTTGTGCACAAATTCTACCTTCGCAATGAAATTGTGAATTGGCGATTCGAGAGCTTGGGTTTCACCCAGTTCAGAGACGAGAATATGGCAGATAATGTCCTCACTAACGATAGGGTACTACCTCCGTTCATTTCGAAGGCAGAGCTCCAAACAATCTTCGAATCACTTAGAAGTAAGAAATCAGTGGGAACCGATGAAATACCGAATATGGTGCTTCGACATCTCCCTCTAGAAGCGGTGAACATTTATACCACCCTGTTTAATAATGCACTGAATAATTCACATTCAGGATAATTCACATTATCCAGTGCATTGGAAAATTGTGGTACACCCCATCACCAAACGGGATAAAGACACATCCGACACAATCCGGCGAATCTCCGGTCGATCAGTCTCCTTCCAAACATCAGTGAGGTTTTCGAGAAGGTGATCAGTAGAGTCATGACTAAGTGGGTTGAGGACAAACACATAGTTCTGGATAATCAATTCGGTTTTATGGCGGGGCATGATATGTTATAATTCTGCTGCGTCCAAATGGTTTCTGATATACAATGGAACAAAGACAAGAACCAGTGAACTGGTGCCTGTCTGATTGACTTGGAAAAGTATGATTAGAGGGACTTTTTTACAAGATGGACAGGTTGGGCATTAGTAAACCATTGCTGTATATTCTTTTTGATATGCTCTCCAGTAGATAGTTCATCGTGAAGAATGGCGATGTGACTTCTGCTGGACCATTTAACATTAAAAACGGTCTGCTACAAGGTGCGGTAAATTCGTCGAGCCTATTCAACATTTACACAAGTGATCTTATAGGTTCACTTCACCACGCCATAGCATACGCAGACGACTTAATCGCGTACAAAACAGGTCCAAAGATTGAGGTCATTAATATACTCTTGCAAAGTGACTTCGATAAAATTATACGATATTGCGCTGACTGGAAGTTGAAAATCAACTTTCAGAAGTCGGAAACCATTCTGCTTAGGACGCCTTTATCTGGGGCCTCTAGGGATACCAGAAAAAATTGGTGAAAGTTCTCGATCGTGGGGCAGGAATATGCAGCCACTTGCTTGTCAATACCTGGGGATCTGGCTAGACCAATATCTGTATTTTAACAAACATATAGATGTTGCTCTGGCCAGAGCCAAAGGTGCTATTGCCCTTACAAAGAGACTGTTTTATAACAGCCAACTCGATGCGGGGGTAAAGGTTATCTGCTACATGGCCCTTATCCGGCCTATGTTTGTATTTGGATGTCCCGTGTGGTTTAACGTGAGAGCAAGTTTATTGGAAAACAACAACAAAAACAACCTGATCTCCGGGGCTTACTGCCCCAATTATATGTATCACGAGAGAGTTCGCTTTGACGGCTTTGTTCCTCCAGAAGCGTTCCTCTACCTAGATATGAAAGGTCTGAACCAAGACACATTCGCGGTGCCGTTAATCTTCCACGTTGCTCGAACAGCTGCGGACAGGCGACTCAACTACAACAGAGACGTTGCACATGGCAATCGCTTCTCACTCGGAGGGTCAAGTTTCGAATCCTACTCATGGCAAGTTTCTCAGCTATGTAATCGGAACTCAGTCAGAAAAATCTGCGTGTGAAGGCATGCCACTGACATGTAGATTTGGCTGTTGTAGAGATTCAAAATTGATAACCTTCGAGCCATTCCGAGTGATGGAAAAACTCTCTGTCCTATTCGGACTCCCACCCCGGAGAGCTAATATCGAATCCAAATATACCTGAATTTCAAACCACTACATCACAACAATGTTTTCCTTTCTCCTCCTTCTATCAGTAAAAAGGTATCATAATCATAATCGGAATGCCATCACAGTTCGTATGCGTTTCAAACACTTTGTCTTAAGCGCCCTGTAGACGCTAAAATATGGTACGAGTAAACATGGTACCACTAACCAAGTTTTAGCTGATGTTGATCGTCTGCGGTCTGGTACGCGTACCAATTTTTTGGTCTCACCAACATCTGAATTTGGTCTGACTAAAATCAAAACTGTTTGAACTAGACCTTTGGTTTGAAGACGGTAGGTTGTCAAACCCATACAACAAAACAAGAGGTGTACAAGGTGGTACTTCTAAGAAGAACTTGAAGCGCTTGCGATTTCTATGTGCAAATATGACGTGAAAAGTTTCATATTGGCATCAATTCCAACCCTTTTTTTGAAGTAAATGAAAAATGTCGGCACACACTTGCAGCTACAAAGCGGCGCTACAATGAATAACTAGAGTTGCTAGTGAGTTCTACGAGCAGAAGAGGCGGGAAGGTTATCGGCTACTTCAGAAGAAGAAAAATAAGCGCGAGAAGCGCTCTATTAGTGTTATTGAGACGTTGTAATCAAGGAATAACGTACAGAAGTTTTACCAATAGGTAAAAAGAACATATCAAAGCAACAAGACCCGTACATACCTCGCAAGTCGGTGCTGAGAATATGGAAAAACTTTTTCTGAAAACTAAAAAAGAAGAACTCGAAGTCGAAGTCGAAGAAGCCCAATATCCCCCAGTCAAGCAGAAGAGACCGTTCAACTTAGACGATGATAGTCAAAACTTTTGGCCACCTCACCAGGACGAAGTAAGGATAACAATCATCGAGACCTGACGGCTTACCGGTCGAGGTATTCAAAGTTGCTGGAAATGACTTTGTGGAGAGCATGTACCAACTCGTTTCTCAGACCTGGTCCTAAGCAGAGTTGCGAGTTTAGGAATTAAAAAAACACTAAGCCATAAGCTAACAATTGACTTATAATTTGAAAAAGAATTAATTCATAAGCTAGCTAGCGAATTATGAATTACACCAATTTTAATTCATAAGCTAGTCGGTGAATTATGAATTACACCAATTTCAATTCATAAGCTAGTCGGTGAATTATGAATTACACCAATTTCAAGTCATAAGCTAGTCGGTGAATTACGAATTACACCAATTTCAATTCATAAGCTAGCTTATGAATTGGAGAATTCATAAGCTGGCTTTGATTCTATAATTTTAAACCAAAGTGATTCAAGAGCGCAGATTGTATATGTATGAGTTGTATATGTATGAGTAGTATGAGCAGGAGGCACGATAAGCCACTGGCTCACGCTCAACATATTATTTTATCAATATTGCTACTAATTCAATTGGCGTATTTAACGCATAAAGCATACACAGCTACTCATACATATACAATCCGCGCTCTTGAATCACTTTGGTTTAAAATTATAGAATCAAAGCCAGCTTATGAATTCTCCAATTCATAAGCTAGCTTATGAATTGAAATTGGTGTAATTCATAATTCACCGACTAGCTTATGACTTGAAATTGGTGTAATTCATAATTCACCGACTAGCTTATGAATTGAAATTGGTGTAATTCATAATTCACCGACTAGCTTATGAATTGAAATTGTTGTAATTCATAATTCACCAGCTAGCTTATGAATTAAAATTCTTTTAATTCAAATTCCACCAATTGGCTTGTGAATTAAAGACAGATTTAAGCCAAAAATGACTTAAGCTTTTGCAACTCTGGTCCAAGAGTGCACTCGTATGCCTGACGATGGAATCTCAGCATTCTATGCCCGATCCACAAAAATGGAGACCCCTTCAACTGCGTCAATTATAGTGTGCGCCAATAGGTCTCCTCAACATCGGATACAAGATGGCAGTTGTGTGAGCGTCTGAAACCCTTCGCCAACAACCTAATTGGTCCCTATCAGTGAGGTTTCAGACAAGGAACATCCAGAGTCGACCAAATCTTCACACTCCACCCGATATTGCAAAAAATTAAAGTCCAAATCGATACCCATCATATTTTAGTCAAGATGACGCGCTGTCATGTGACTTCTTTAACTTTATGGTTGAAAAAGTTGGTGGCACAATTTTTCAAAATTCTATGCAATTACTAGGGAGCATGATATCGACATAATAGGGAGAACTTAGCGGTCGGTCACCTGTGCGTTAGCTACTATTGAAACGAAAGCTGCCAAAATGGGTTTACCGGTAAATGAGGGTAAAATCAAGTATATGCTGTTAACAAGAAACGCCACACAACATCGAAGAATTGGACAGAAGGCCTGTGTCGTCAACTATGATTTCAAGACAGTAAGATACTTTGCTATCAATTCCGCCAAGCGCACTTCAGCAAAAATAAAACGAATAATCTCTTGCCAATCGCTGTTTCTTTGGGATAGGAAGACAATCGAGTAGTAATGTCCTATCCCGAACAACTAAGGAGTCTCTGTGTAAGACCTTGATCACGCCAGGTCTACTTTATGGCACAGAAGCATGGACCTTATCGTTTGCGGATCTTCAATCTTTTCGATAGAGAAATCCTTCGGAAAATATTCGGCATTGTTTGTGTAGACAGGCTTTGCAAGAGAAGATTCAACGATTAATTATGCGAACTGTGCAGCGACATCGACATAGTGAGAAAACTACGCTTCAGTAGCCTGAGATAACTAGGATATGTAGAGTGAATGGATAAAATCTTTCCGGCCGCAGAGTCTTTGAATATAACTCAGTGGGACAGCACAGTAGAGGCGTAGGGGACCTCTACCGATTTGGAGTGCACAACTGGTGGCCGTTAGCTAAAGACCGGACTAACTGAAGCAGCTTGTTAGTTCAGGCCCAAGTCTACCAACTTGACTATTCAGAAAATTAAAAATACAAGTTTATTCGTCTAAATCTACTCGTATATTGTCCCCATCGACTGCAATACACTTATGCCAGCGCTTGATCCAATACTCGAAAAAAAATTTATATTCGGTTTTCGGTATGTCCACAGTGCTTCCTGCTATTTTTCCATTACTTCCTCTCAGCTGCTGAAACGCATTCCCCGTAGTGGTTTTGCAACTCGATTGAACAGAAAGAATTCACAGGGAGCCAAATCAGGTGAATTCGGTGGCTGTTGTATGGTATTTGTTGCATTTTTCGTCAAAAAATTACGAATAATGATGTCCACGAGTTTTCTGCCCACAATTCTGGTTTCTTTCGGCGAATTGCTTCACGCAAACGTTTCATAAAGCCCAAATAATACTCTTTGTTTACTGTCTGGCCTTCTGACAAAAATTCATGATGCACTACACCGTTGTAATCCATGAAAACCGTGAGCATTGTCTTCTTTTTTGACTGAAAACGACGTGGTTTTTTTTTTCTCGGCTCATTTGGTGACGCCATTCACTTTCCTGATGTCTGGACTGCGTGTCGTACTCATAAACCCACGTCTCGTCTCCAGTAATGATCCTTTTGATGAATGTGAGATCGGATTCAGCCTCGCAAATCATCTCTTTTGCGACGTCAACACGGTGTCGTTTTTGCATGAAATTGAGGTCTTTTGGCACCAACTTTGCTGCTACACGACGGAAGCCCAAATTATTAACCAAACTGTCTTGGACGGATGCATAGGCAATGTTCAAGTCCTCCGCTATCTCTCTGATGGTTAATTTGCGGTTATTGACCCACATTTCTTTTACTCCATCAATGTTTTCGTCGGTTTTCGATGTCGATGGTCTGCCACTGCGTTCATCATCTTCGATTGGTTCACGACCACTTTTGGACCGCTCGTGCCACTGGTAAACGACTGTTTTCTTTAGAGAATCATTTGCCGAAACACTTTTCCAACATTTCCAACGTTCGCGCACCATTAAATCCGGTTATTACGCAAAATTTAATATAAGTTCGTTGTTGCAAATTTAAATTCATTTCTAAAATTGTAAAAAATCGTCAATACACACAGATTTAGATGTACTCTTGGCTACGTAACTTTTGCAAATATCAAGCTATCACGCTAAGATTTAGAGGGAATGTCAACAACAGATTTACCAACTTAACAAAAAACACAGAACTCAAATCGGAACAATGGGAGCGTCACACGGTGGTGAAATTTTTATCAAGGTGGTATACCGAACTATAGCGCCACCTAAGTAAGTAAGCAAGATCCAACGGCTCCCCGCTGATATCTGACAATTTTTCCTTTCTTTCAATCTGACCTGCCTAGGGACACACTGTTCTGATAACTAAATAATATCTGCTCTATAACGTACACAAACCTTGGCAAATTCATCAGCAAGTCTTTTTGCCCAATCACGTTCTCCTCGTGGTGTCACAATGGACTTAAGTCTGCTTTTAACGCACTCCAATTAGGACCACGGTAATCAAACGCAAATCTGCTTCAACATTTTTAATACAGAAAAAGCTTTCTTTTATATTCACTTTTGGAGCTCTGCTTTGGCAAGTTTTAATTTAAGTTTTAAATTTAAATATGTAATAAATCCTTATTTTGCGGGCAAATATAGGAGAAGCAAAGTTGTGCGCGGTTGGCACGGGTCATTTACACTTCCTAATGCAATTCTTAAATTAATTAAAGATTTGTTTTAATAACGTAGGGTCCAAACTGACTCATTATAACATGCCTATAGCAATTCTTTTGCGACGATCCATTTCAAGAAAATTCAGCTCTTTTGGAACAACCCGTTCTTGTATAATTCTTGTAAACGCTTTCCCAAATTGTAGCGAAGATTTTCGAGCAGCATTTTCTTCACTAAGTCGATGTTTTCTGCAGTAACTGCCATTGCAGGCCGTCTCGGATCAGTCAAGTTTTGAACAACTTCACTGCCCTATTTGAACGCTCTGCACCACTCGATATTTCAGAGGCCCCGTATACTTTCTCCTACATTTTCAACGCATCCGAACAAGAAATTCCGTTTGCAACTCAAAGTTTCAAACAAACTCTGCTCAATGTTTTTTTCCATAGTAAAAGTCGCCGATGTCACTTGAGGTTAACTAATGTTTTTGGCTACTGACAACAAACTACAATAGTTGGCAGGTGGCGCCCAAACTCAGGATTAAAATAGATGATAGTTGTACCACCATAGGAATTTTTTTTTTAAGAAATAATTAACGCTGGCCCTCTAAATGACTCATTCCCGGCTATATTTTGACAGAATGTATTTTGTAAGTTTGGATACCGTTTTTTGTTGAGATGGAAGAAAATTAAAATTTTGTTCATGTTTTCTGGATCCATCATATGAAGGTGCATTGGATATTTTTGCCGACATGTCGAAAATCATTTCTGATTAACCTATAGCCAAGACCCAAAGCTGAAATCACTGGATCAAATTACGTTATCAGAAATGATAAACCGGATCCAGAAAAAACTATTTTCTTTTAAGGGCATCTCTGATTCTTCCGACTCATGGTATAAAATTGGCAATTCTAAATCAATATCCCTCACTCATATCGTAAATAGACGATTCAGGCGAACTCAGACAAAAAGTTCGACCCCAAATCAAACAAAAACAACTTGTACTAGTATTTTTCGAGCTAAAGACGTTGTTAAGAAATGTAAATTTGAGATTGTAAATTAACCTGAATTTAACGTAATTAATTTGAACTTCATTTGAATTTATTTAACTAAAATATTACAACAATTATTGTATAGCTTACCCTATGTAGCTTTTCTATATTGATTGTTACCAAGAGCAAAGATGTTCCGTAAATTCTTTCTATGAAGATTATGCCTACATTATGTATGTACACTTTTACCCTCGTATGATTTCCCACAGCGCCCCACTGTGCAGTGCAAAGTTAGCGGATCACCCTTACGGTTTTCGTTTGCCGATGCAATGCATATGCTTTGTTTTGTTGTGTGCACTTGTTCTGTGCTGTGGAATCAAAGCGGGGCCTTTTTTTTGAACAAAGCTTTTGATCTTTGGCAGTGCGTTGATTGCAAACCAGCACTTGTCTTTAGTCTCTTCGATAGCAACCACCAACGAGGCAACATCTTTGCTCGCGCCACCTTAACTATTGTCTTGACGGAATTTGATTCGAATTAATAAAACGAAAATTTATAACGTGGTAGTTCGGGTGTTTTCTTTTCAATTTCTTATTATCTCAAACAAAATTGGATCTTCATGAAGTCGGATAATTTGTAACATTTTTTTTCTTTTCGCTGCGAATCGGGTGGTTGCTTTCGCTTTGGATATTTGGATACAGAATCCTCATTGAACTAGAGGATAGGTAACTATTGTATAATAATTGGTAATTGCTGCTGTTGCGGTTTACTACAGATCATTGGCGGTGTTGCTGTTAAATTGTTGCTAGAAGTTGGGGTAGCTCAAGATATTTTAAAATTGCGGTCGAGAATAGGCTCCGTTGTAAACGTGGTTCGTATTTGCGCTGGCTCTTAATACCTAATCATGGAAACGTTATTGCATTCGCGAAAGCATATCAAACCTTCCCTTAAACGCATTTACAGTTTCACGCAGTCAATTCCCGAAGAGACGTTGGTCGAGGTTCTGGAGGTACGTTTAGACCGCTTAGAGGAGGTTTGGAAAGATTTCAGTAGAAATCAGTATGACCTCCACCAATACCATGCCGAGGAAGGATACGTTGATCCGGAAGAAGAGTCTGCGAATTTCGAAACCAAATTCATAACGGCTAAATTATTGCTTATTACGTAAATCCCTTAGAGGGAATTTTCCCGCGCGCGTTTCGTTTGGTGGAAAAGTTCCCGCACGGGCTTTGAATACTGGAATCCAAAGTGCACACTCGGAAGGTAATACTCCAGTTCGGGATGATCCAAACGGTTTTAGTGCTAGCTTCGGATATATTTCATCTACTTCCAACGCTTTAAAGTTGGCTGAAATGGAGTTACCCGCGTTTAAGATTACACCGTTTGCTGGTGTTTACCGGGAGTGGCCGTGTTTCCGCGATCTGTTCCTAGGTAGCATAGACTGCAAGAAACAGTTATCTGGTTCGCAGAAGTTTCGGTATCTCAAATCCTTTTTGCGGGATGAACCTGCCAGTTTATTGAACGGTATTTATATATCCGATGCTAATTATGAGCCGGCTTGGGATAAACTAGAGCGCAGATACAATAGACCGTTAAATATTGTCAACCAATTTATTGAGACTTTTTTTGAATATGCCGTCGGTGACTAGTGCAGATAGTAGTTAGTTGCGCAAATTAGTAGACAATGCGGATGAGGTTGTTGGTGGTTTAAAGGCCATGGAATCTGATATAGGGATCCATGACTGATATACCTCTTAATAAATAAAACTGATAGTGAAACGTGTAAAGCTTGGGCTTTGAAGAACAGACAAGTGAGACTACGTTTCGAGTAAATAAAACCGGTTCGCGTCCGTTAAACCCTTCGAGAAGGGTAAGAAGTTTAGCAGTTGTAAATATAGCGTGTCCCAAATGCAAGGATAGCCATCCTTTATATCAGTGTTCTGAGTTTATCGCTTTGTCTATCGAAGATCGTCGTCGTTTTGCTAAAGACCAAAGACTTTGCTATAACTGTCTAGGAACACAACATTCGTCGTCGCGTTTTCACGTGAAGAGTCGATGCTCTCATTGTCATGCGCGTCACCATTCATTGGTGCATCTGGATGGTTCTGGAACCTTTAACCCATATACCGTAAGCGATTCCGCGAATAAGACTGCTACTGTTTCTTTCCCGTCGCCATTGATTGTGAGCCATCACACTAAACCTGGTAACCAAACATCTGGGATTTTACCCACCGTCGTCGTAGAAGTGTTGGTTGCTGTAGGAAATTCTCAACTTTGTCGTGCTCTTCTGGACATGGGTTCGCTGGTTTCCTTCGTAGCCGATCGGGTGGTTAGGAGGCTAGAGCTTTCTCGTCGCCATTCTCGTTTGCCCATATATGGGATCTCTGCTGTTGACGCTGGTTTAACGCAAGCAGTCGTAAGTTTGCAATTGAAATCTCGCTTTGATACTTCCATATTGAATGTGGAAGCATTTATATTGAAAACCATTACTTCGATTACACCCCCACTCTCCTTTGATTGTAATGGTCCTCTTCCTTTGAACGATCTGCCGTTAGCGGATCCTGAGTTCAACACCCCGGCTTCTATTGATATTTTACTTGGTTCGGACAGGGTGTTTAGAAGTTTGCGGGATGGTCATCGTTCGGATGGTATTGGAAATATCATTGCCAACAACACTATTTTCGGCTGGGTAATTGCGGGCAATATGCCCAAAATCATGTTGTTTCGCTGCACATAGGGGTGGAAATCGACAGGCTTTTAAAATCGTTTTGGGAGATAGAAGAGGTCGGTTCTCATATCCCCTCTGTTGGTAATGAAGTAGAAGTTGATCTGCATTTTGAGAAGACCTTTTCCAGAGCTCCAGACAACAAGTTTATTGTGGAATTGCCATTTCGTCAGGGGGATGTGAGTTTTGGAAACACTCTTTCTGGTGCCTTGTCTAGGCTGTTTAGTTTGGAGCGTCGCTTTTCTCGGGATAAAAATCTTCAAGTTCATGAAGGAAAATGAAGAACTGGGCCACATGGAGTGCATTCCGGATAGAGAAGTGAATCCTACCTCAGGCAAAAGATTTTACTTGCCTCACCATGCCGTCGTGACAACCAAAATGAGGGTAGTTTTTAATGGTTCGCACAAGGATTCGACAGGGCTAAGTTTAAATGAAGCACTCCACATCGGACCTCCCTTGCAAAAAAATTTGGTTAGTGTTTACATGCAGTTCCGACTGTATCGGTTTGTTTTTGTGCTCCGCCATTGTGAAAATGTTTCGGCAGATTTGGGTCAGCCCTAAAGATCACTATTTCCAGCGCATTGTTTGGCGAGAATCTCCAGCCGACCCCATTGCTCATTTTCGTCTCAGTACTGTAACCTATGGTACTGCACCCGCACTCTTCTTGGCCATAAGAGTCCTAAAGCAGTTGGCTAAGGACTACAAGCAGCAGTTTCCAAAGTAGGAAGCCTCAATTCTGCACAACTCGTATGTTGATGATTTTGCGGTTGGCTCGGATTCGTTGTCTGGTGTTTTGGAGTCGAAGGAACAGTTGGTAGGACTTCTTTCTCGTGGTGGATTAGAGCTGAGCAAATGGGTGTCTAACTATTCGTGGATTCTTAGTACTACGGAGGAGGGTCAGAGTTTTTCATTGGATCCAGATAAAAAAAAGGTGCTTGGATTAGTCTGGAGTCCTTATCACGATATATTCACTTTTAAAATAACATTGGAATATTCAGCAGCGCCTACCAAGAGGAATTTGCTTTCCGAAGTGTCGAAAATTGTTGATCCTATCAGATGGGGCACTTTCGTGGCTAACCGTACAGCTGAGATTTTGGATAACCTGCCAAGTTCCGTTTGGAGTCATGTTCGCTCCGAAGAGAATCCAACTGATAGCGCTTCAAGAGGAGTGGAACCAAGTAAGCTGTTGAATTGGGATTTGTGGTGCAAAGTTCCTGCTTGGATCACATCAGAATATGGTCAATGGCCGACCACAGGCATCAAGGAATTGAAAAATGCTCCCGAGGAAAGGAAATGCCCAGCTGCTATACTTATTGTACTTGGCTACCGGAAAATCATATTTTTGATGAGCTGCTCATTAAAATATCTTCTTGGCCTAAGCTAATTCGAATTGATGCCTATGTCCTACGTTTTGCGCGCAATTGCAGGCTTTCCCTTGAGCAGCAATGCTTGAACTTTTTAATTTTCTCGGAGTGTCGTACCTCTAAGGAAACTTGTCTTCGGTTTTGTCAAAAGGAAGTCAAGGAAGAAATTTATTCGTTGAAACAGTAAAAGCAGGTTTCCCCACGGTCGAAATTATTTCCGTTATCTCCATTTGTTGATGAGATAGGGTTGTTGCGAATTGGGGGGCGGATCTCGAATGCTCCATATGTTTCCTTTAGTATTAAACACCCAATAATCCTACCAAAGAATCATCGTATTTGACAGCTAATACTTTCAGATGCCCACGAGAAGTTTTTTCATGCTGGTGTGTCGGAGTTGTTTTCCGTGGTTCGTCAGGGGTTCTGGATACTTGGAGCCAGAAACATAATTCGTAAGGTGGTACACGACTGTCTGGATTGCTTTCAACTCCGCAGCTGATGGGGAATTTGCCTTCATCTCGTCTTTTGCCATCATTTGCATTTGATCAAACCGGATGTGAATAGTAGTGTCATCCATTCCGATAACGGCACCAACTTCCAAGGAGCTGCTCGGAAATTGTAGGAAGTGTATGAGTTGGTTCGGTCCCTGAAGCACAATAAGCTGGTGTCAACGGCTTTGGCAGCGGAGAATATCCGATAGGAATTCATTCCACCTCATGCTCCCTACTTTGGCGGACTATGGGAGCCAGGCGTCAAATGCGTTAAGCAGCATCTTCATCGCATTGTCGGAAGCAACCTACTCACTTTTGAAGAAATGTGCACCTTGCTAGCCCAGATAGAAGCTTTGCTGAACTCTCGACCATTTTGTGCCATTTCCGACACTGATTTGAATCCGTTAACCGATTTTCATTTCGTTTTAGGTCGCCCATATACCACCGCCTTGCCAGAACCTAGTTGTTTGGAGGTTCCAACAAATCGATTGGGAAGTTGGAAACTGGTGCAGAATATGTTGCAAGGCTTTTGGCAAAAGTGGCAATCTGATTACATAAACTCGCTTCAGCAACGGCCTAAATGGAGACATACAAACCGGGACTTCAAAGTGGGTGACCTTGTTGTTGTAAAAGAGCCTAATTTTCTTTCTTCCCAATGGGCTTTGGGTCGTATCAAAGAGCTACACTCAGGCAAGGGTGGACATATTCGTGTGGTTACACTTCGCACCAAGAACGGACTGTTCAAGAGACCTATTACCAAGCTGGCTCTATTACCAGCCCCCTTGAGGGGCGGCGGAGTGTTAAGAAATGTAAATTTGAGATTGTAAATTAACCTGAATTTAACGTAATTAATTTGAACTTCGTTTGAATTTATTTAACTAAAATATTACAACAATTATTGTATAGCTTACCCTATGTAGCTTTTCTATATTGATTGTTACCAAGAGCAAAGATGTTCCGTAAATTCTTTCTATGAAGATTATGCCTACATTATGTATGTACACTTTTACCCTCGTATGATTTCCCACAGCGCCCCACTGTGCATATTTCAGTCTAAAGTTAGTAAAAAGGGTGATCCTTACGGTTTTCGTTTGCCGATGCATTGCATATAATTTGTTTTGTTGTGTGCACTTGTGCTGTGCTGTGGAATCAAAGCGGGACTTTTTTTTAACAAAACTTGTGATCTTTGGCAGTGCGTCGATTGAAAACCGGCACTTGTCTTTAGTCTCTTCGATAGCAACCACCAACGTGGCAACATCTTTGCTCGCGCCACCTTAACTATTGTCTTGACGGAATTTGATTCGAATTAATAAAACAATTTATAACGTGGTAGTACGGGTGTTTTCTTTTCAAGTTCTTATTATCTCAAACAGACTGCTTGCGATATGCATCAATAAAACGGTATGCAGCTTATTATTGGTCATAATAAAATTGAAAGTTCCACCTTCTTGACAATAAAATTTAATCGAAGAAATAGCAACTTACGGTTTTAGCAATCAAAATTGGCGATAGTTAGATTTCGTAGTAACAATCGATTTAAATTAGAATATATAAGGTAGACACGTGGAAAACTAAAGGGTGCTGCAAAATTTACACAAGAAGGAATTTTAATAGAAAACACAGGTTTTTAATTAAAAATTGAAGATTTTTTTTGTATGAAATAGCATATCTGGTAAATGGTTTATACGACTTCACTGGCACACACGCATTCTTTTGGCGAAGTTATCCATGACAGTTTCGAATAAATATGGCTGAGTTACGTTAATACAGAGCTCTATTTAGTCCTTCAAGCTGTGGGCGGTGGTGGGCTTATTGGTATAAACCTTAGACTTCAAAAAACTCCAAAGAAAAATGTTGAACGGCGTTTAATTGCATGATTTGGGCGCCCAATTGTGTTCAGCAAAGCGAGAACTTACATGATCAGGAAATAACCGATGCAGTAATTGAATTGTTTCTTGGGCTATCGTCTGCATCCATATCTTGATATTCAGGCATAAACAACTCTATAGGGAGCACCATTAACTGTTATTGCCTGACCAGGCGCATTTTCAAAGAAAAATGGTTCGATGATGTCCCCAGCCCAAAATACGCACCAAACAATGAAAGGTTGTGGATGCATTTGTTTCTTAATAATCACTCGCGGATTTTCTGAACTCTAAATTCAACAATTTGGACGATTAATAAAGCCATCAAGATGAAAATGAAC
Source organism: Volucella bombylans (assembly GCA_949129095.1). Lineage (NCBI taxonomy): Eukaryota > Metazoa > Arthropoda > Insecta > Diptera > Syrphidae > Volucella > Volucella bombylans. The sequence continues at coordinate 103,284,088 of OX422140.1, forward strand.
ATCATCGCTGAAGATGCTTAATTGATGTTCCTGGACCCACAGTAACACTCTTACGAAGGGTTTTGGATCCGCCGGTGTACCACAACAGTGTATCTCTTTTGAACAGAGTTTTATTCTGTTCCCAGTTCTGTCGATCATTGTAGTTATAGTAGAAGTTTTACTTGTTCAGACAGTTGTCTGCAAGAGTAATACCTGATAGTTCACGTATCCTGGGTTCCAGTAAATGATCCGGTTGAATTATTTTGGAGCTATTCTCTTACACTGAGATAAACATCCAGGTTTTTTTTTTTAAGAACTTAACACTCAAGTGGGTATGAATACACTTAAAGTGCCTGAACACATGTTAAGTTTTTGGAAAATGGGATAGAGAGAGATAGATAGATGTTTGGGCTCAGTGGTTATTTCGCTCCATGGGTGGCATCCAACACTTAATGGGGAGACTAAATTCTTAGTCGAAGTTGGTTTGTTGTTGATTTCTAGTCGACTACTCACTTGATTTTCGTTAACTGAAAAAAATGAATGTTTTTCGGACGAATCGGACCTTTCGATTTGATGTTTGCCAAAGCTTCTTTCTGTATGTGGAGATGAAGGGCTGGGATGTTCAGTAGAACATCTGATTCTTATCAGTTCATTTAGTACATGCCTCTCAAGCAAGCAATTCCATATTGCAGCTTTGACCGAATAATTCCATAATGAATTGTTCTTAAAAGCTGTGTCGAACAAATATTACACAAATAAAAAAAAATGTCTGATCGGAGATATTTTCTTAAAATTTCTGCATGATTCGAGAAGCTCATTTGAGAGTCAATGGTGAGTTTCGGGTATTTGAGTGCCTTAACTATCTCAATTTGCAAGCATTTATCGCTACAGCTTAGGTTATAGGTTGAAAGATTATATCTTTGGCATCAGGTACTTCCAAATCGTGTGAAGACAACAAACTGAAAAACATTAACTTAGTTTTTGAACTTATAATTAAAAAATTATCTGCAATCCAATGCATCAATAAATCCAAGTCCCAATTAATATTTGAAACTAGCTTCCAGCCATATGAAAAACCAACGTCGTCAGCAAAAGCAGTAGATGATCCTTTAAAATTAAGTGAGAATAGTGAGATTATGTTGACAAGAAATAGTATTGGTCCCATTACACTCCAGGTTGACGAACTGAATTACGCTTCTGAACTTATCCAGCTTCACTCTTTATGATTTATTCTCAAGATAAGACTTAAACCAATTTGGCATGAAACCACAAAATACAGCCTTTTACAATTTTCTGAACAGGGTATTGTGGTTTACCATATCAAAAGCCTTGGAAATATCTATAAATAGACCGGCCGTATAGTTCTTTTGATCAAGGTATAGCCTAATCTGAGCACAAAGCTGGAGTAGTGCCTTTTCAGTCGATTTCCCTTTTTGGAAACCAAATTGAAATGGATTAAAAAATGCCCTTTCATTCAAAAAATTTGTTATTCTGCATTTCATCAATTTCTCAAAGATCTTACACAAAACTAGAAGAAGTGAGATGGGCCTATAATTACCGATTTCAGTCTCAGCACAGATACAACTTCTACAAAATGTCTGTCAGCACATTCACTATGAAGCATACAATTTTTTTAAGAGTAAAACTCGACATAACATCAGCGCCACAGGAATTCGATTTTTTTTTATGCATTAATAATTTTTAACACCTCAAGAGAAGTTATGGCCAAATTCCTATGAAATGGTTCAATATATCCACCGGAATGAAAGAAGAAAAAGAGTGAAAAAATTCGTTTGGTTGTACGTTGCAGATTACTGGCTATATTAGTAAATAGGATAGGAATTTCAATTTTGTCGGAAACATCACATCCGCGTATAATAGTTGGTTTTTTTTAATAGAAAATTTGATGCTGAAATTCTTCAAATTTATCCCGACAGATTGGAATCTCGTGTTTTATGTTAGTTCAGCGCGCAATTTCTTATATTTATTTTTTAACCACATACATATGTATTTGTAGGCTACTTAAGATATTACATTTGATTCTGAGTTTGTTTTTGCCTTTAACTTTATTCAATAAGTAACTAGAGATCTAAGGCTAAGGCTTGCTACAACCCTTTTCAAATGCAAAGATGGGAAACAACTATGAATATGTTTCTCAAGACAGTCAGTAAAGATTGCAAGGGAAGTTGAGGTATTTAGCTTGTGTAGTCATCTTCCCAAAACTCATAACATATACTAGATTATGTTTAAGCATAGTGTAGCCAATTTTCAATAATTTACTAGGTAGAGTCGAATTTGTTCTGCTCTTGCTGTTAGAAATGGTAACTAAAAGTCCTGCCATGCAATGGTCGGTAATCATCAGATCTAGAACACATTTTTCGCATTTATTAAAATAAACATTATTAAAGCGACAATAAATGTGACGTAAGCATTTTCTTTGTAAAGGGTCCGCCATCTAACGTTTTATTTTTCAACTAGTGCTTATTTCGTGAATGGTAACACTTAGCTCATATCTGATTTGACAGGTAATTAGTTTTATCCTTCCGCTGAACGAATATGGTTGTGCATACGCTTGAACTACGTTTCGCTTAGTGGGCCTGCGATCAACTTAGAGAAGATGCCGATTGTGCCAAAAAACTCAGCTTTTCAGATGAAGCTAATTTTGATCTTGGCGGGTATGTAAACAAGCAAAATTGTCGCATTTGGGGCACAGAAAACCTCCACGCATACATTTTCTTCGAAAATGAGCAAGGAGTGGCCGTTACAGTCAATGGCGATCGTTATCGGGCCATGTTGAATGAATTTTTGTTCACAAAAATTGAAGAGGAGGATATTGGCAGCATTTATTTTCAACAGGACGGCGCTACGTGCCACACAGCCGAAGCTACACCCGATGTTTTGCGCCCTGTTTTTAAAGATCGCATTATCAGCCGCAGAGCTGATGTCGTTTGGCCACCTCGGAGCTGCGATTTGACACCGTTGGAGTATTATTTGTGGGGTGCCGTAAAAGATAAGTGTTACGCCGACAAGCCAGAGACAATTGACGCTTTAAAGGACAATATTCGTGAAGCCATTGGTGAAATACAGCTGCACACAATCGATAATGTGCTTAAAAATTGGACCGATCATGTAGGCTACTGCATGGCCAGCTGAGGCAGCCATTTGAATGAAATTATTTTCCATTATTAACCGGAAGAATAAAACTAATTACCTGTCAAATCAGACATGAGCTAATTGTTACCATTCACGAAATAAGTACTAGGTGAAAAAAAAAAACGTTAGATGGCGGACCCGTTAGTTCTAGTTGGCTTATCGATAAAAGAAGATAGGCCATAAGATGCAATTAATGCCAAAAAAAAAACTCAAAACAGTTTCACTTTCATCCAAAATGTTCAAATTGAAGTCCCCTAAGATAATTAAACTTTTTGATTTCTCCTTATCTAAGAGACTAGAAAATTCTTCTACGAGTATAAACGTAGAAATATTAAACATATGTACATAGTTTTAAACACATAAAAATACAAATACTTTGTGATTTTGTGGAAACTTTTAGAACATAAGCACATATAAAATCGAGACACAAAACCTCGAGAACCTCATATTCAACTTTTATGAAACAGCCAACACCGCCTGTGGCGTAATTGTCATTAGTGTTCACTTAGAAATTAATCCCGGGAATAATAAAAAAATTTTTTTTTTTTTTTTCAAAGTTCTGAATCTGGGTGTGCTCGGTGTTGCCGAAAGCTCGGAAACAGCCCATCTACATACATAGGTGATCATTTTTAAAAAATATCGAAATGATTTTTAGTTAGTACCAAACCAACCTTCAAACGATACGCGTCAACATTTGATGACATTTCGACCACCAGTCATCGAGATATTGAAATAAGTTTTAGTGACGCACCTTTTGATCTTTTCAAAACCAAGGAAAATCGAGTTTCGTACGTTGATAAAACAGTGCTATGTGATGGGAAAAAATACCGTTCAAATTTAAAAATGCTCCGTCGAAAGCAACCAAACGCTGGTTTGCTGAATTCAAAAGCGGTCGTACACACGTAAATGATGCCGAAATTTTTTGGTGCTAAAATGAGGCAATATCTGTTAAATGGTTACCTCGTGACTGGTGGCACACGTTGGTCCTTTTGACGAATTTTGGCCGATTTTTTTAAGTCGGTCGTACATTGTTCTCGTTTGACAGCTGTCCTGTATGAACATTAAGATTTAGCCATGGATCATTCCATGGGTGGACAATGCATAGAAATTGTTAAAATCTACAATGATGAAATTGAGCCGATATTATGCCAAAATGTCATCGAAAACTTCGTCAAAATGACCGACGTGCGCCATCAGCCGCGAGGAGGCCATTTATCTGGTATTCTATTCGATACATAAACTCCATGTCTACAAAATTTATTAAAATAAAAACATCAGAACTATCCAAATAAACACTGCAGTTTTTTTTTCAAATTTCAAAATAGGTGGTATTAATGGGACAGCCATTATTATTACTACAATTTCTGAGACGCTAAAAGCGACAAATGCATCACCGCAGGTATTTTTCAAGGATGAAAAGTGATCGAACTAACTCGTATTCTGATCGACTGTAACTCTTAAGTATGATATTTTAAGTGCTTTACTATTTAAAATTGAAAACAATTTGAATTGCAATATAAACTTTTATCGAACATAGTTTCACGACCCTCAACGGTACATGTACACAAGTTATGTCGGAAACAATTAAGTCATTGAAAATAAATCTCAGAATCAGGATACTCCTGCGCACTAAGGCTGTAAAACATTATTTTGGTTTTGTCACTAACAACTAGTCGATGTTCCCCAAAACTGATGCTCAGCAATCGAACATCGTGAGTAGGATCAGCAACTAGATCGAGAGGTTCCGTTAACAAAACTAAGGGCATCCGCAATTGCTGTAAACTTTCTAACAGACAGTCACTCAAAAAGAGTGTTAATATAAATTAAAAACAAAATAGAACCAAAAACATACCCTTGTGGTACTCTTAGGAGTTTAATATAAGAATTAGTAATACAATCACCAACTTTCAATCTTTGTGTTCTCTCTTTTAGATAAGATATAAACCAACTATATATGAAGCCCCGAATTTTTGTAAAATGCAATTTATTCAACAGCAGTTATATATGCCAGTATACGATTGCTTACGGCTTGGGGGGGCGAGTGGTTGCTTTGAGTGAAAAGTACCTTACGTAATTTTTGGTCCCGTCTGCAGAAACGGAATTTGGAGGAGATATAATAACGAATAGTATGTGTATAGCAACATTGACGTTTTCAAAAGAGCTGGTGGAAAGAAAACCTCACCTCAGCCAACTTGGTTTGCGTAACTGGAGCTGATTACCCCAAGTCCGCACTAAATAGATAGTGGTATTTGTGAAAGCTAGCGGAGAACAAGTGACTAGTAATGGAGCTTGGAGATCCAGCATTGTCCAAAGAATGTTGGTTCACTAAAAAAAAAATTCCTGGTTCTGCTGATGAACGCGTACAATATTACTATTAAGTTCTAATTCAACGCCTCCACATGGCGTCTCCTCTCAAATTCTTCGGAAACAACAATCACTTTGGTGATGATCATTGACTACAGATCACTGACAGGGAATAGATCCTGAAACGTCAAGACCCTCCTTTACAACGCAGAACCTAGCCCAAAAATTCAATATTAGTGCAATCAGTTCGGGAAGTCATGCTGTATAAATTGGACATCCAGCAATAAGCGAAGTTAGATGATCTAACACTTCGAAACTGCAAAAGCTTTCTTATTGAGTGTGGGATAGAAACCAATAAAATCCTTTGCGGATATGGGGTAGGGCTTACTCACTTACGCTTAAAGTTAGGGATAGCTTAATGTCTTATTTACCCTAGGGTGATAGGATATTGACTGCAAGGTTCAAAGTATTCGGCGCTATGATCCGCCAAACAACGCAGAAAAGGATGACATGGTACACTGAGCGCTACCAGCAACTCAAAGCATAACGAACATTTTTTCGACTTCAGCAACGTCAATCGACTGGCCATTATTATAAGTCGATGGTAACGAAATTGCATGCAAGTCGTCCGTAATAAACGTGAAGCCGATTTCGGAAAGAGGATCTAATCTTAAATGCTTTAAGTCTTCGTACTACTCGTACATCTGTTAACAGCAACCGATCCCATTTGATAAGGCCAATCAGATATACAATACATATACCGACGGGCTCTGTGACCCTGTGATGTTTCCAAACTACATCTGTTAAAATGACTTGATTATTCAATGTTTGACATCGAACATTCAGGGTTTCAAATTGTACCGTTATGGGTATAACTACACCTTGCGTATCTTCATTGAATAATGCAAGTCTTGCGAAGAAGAGGTATACCAGAAAAAGTAGTCTTCATTGTAAGACTACCTATGCTGGCGGCAAATATCATGTGTCACACAATCGAAAGGTGTCAGAGAAATTTGAATTTTGTTTAGTCTTTTATCACTCCTATTCTAATACGAGTATATCTAGATATTGTGTTCTCAGAAAATAATGGTACCAAACTGAAGGTGACTAGCAAATTCTGAAAGCAAAAGCTGAGTTCGAAATGTTATAAAAAATCAGGAAAAACAACACAAAAATCAGGCAGAAACTGTTCCGATTAATCGTATAAACAGTGCTCCTTCTTGGGCGTAGTACCTGAAAGTTCAGCAAAATCGTCACATGGAGACTGCAAACTTTTATAAATAAATAGAGCGGCATACAAACCAATAGACTTCAAAGTGGAGACAGTGACAGTGGATTGGCCACACCGTCAGTGAGCGCAGCTCTAGTGGTAGTATATTGGCTTCCCAATCGGACGGTTCAGGGTTTAACCGTACCAGCTGTGTCCGAAAGACATTTTTTTTTCAAGCAATGGTTGCCTAGAACACAACAATAATTCAATTTACACTAATAATTTAATCCCCCAATTAAATGTTGGAGCGAAATAACCACTGAGCAGAAAAATAAAACTTAACACGTGCTCCGGCATTTTAAGAGTAGTAATACCCCCTTGAGTGTTAAGTTATAACAAAAAAAAAACCTTATGTGCGAGGACAGTTCCATTGCGAAGTATTCCATCTGATTAAATCCACTTACCTAATCAGGTGGACATGGAGATGGATAGTTGTGGTGGAATCCAGATCTTCGGGGATGACTTGGAGGGAACGTAGGCGCTTTGCAGAACTTTGACCATAACTGAGCACAGGCTTTGTTGACGAGCGTGGGTTACGTAAGAAGCTGATTGAAGCACAAAGTCCAATTAGGACTGTAGTGCTACCTTAAGTAAGTAGGAAAGCAAGTTGATAATACATTTAGTTCTTCTTCAGCTATATAAGCAACTGAATCTGTTAATGTTTAAATTGTCGACTCTGCCTGAGAGTCTCATAACTTCATGTTAAGATTGAAACGACGTCGGCACAGATTCGTTCAGCTGTATAATATGCGACTAGATATTATATTATATTAATATATCCGGTTTAGTAAACTACGACCTCGGGTATTTAAGAGGACGAAGAAAAATGAGCAATACTTGGGATTCTTATTAACAGCCTTGGTTTGTTATTTGAAATATTCATATCGAAAATAAAAAAAGGGAACAAGTATGTTAGGAAATAGTAAGGCCATTCCTTAAGGCATTTTCTAAGCGATTTTGGTCAATGGAGGAATTGAGAAATAGTACTTCTCACAAAACACTTACAACTTGGCATTATTTCTTCGTCTTCAAGTATTGAAAAAATCGAAAATCTTCAAGGGGGTTGAGGGGACATCTGTAACCGTTGATGATAGCAGTTTTCGACTTATAACAAAATTCGGTGTGATAACATTGCCCTTTCAACTCTGATGATTACAGCAGGGATACGATCTTGTCGGGAAAATATGAGTTATCAATATCAGAATTTTGAGGACAGTAAAAGGCAGAAAACAAGTTCAATGTACACTCTACTCTTCAATTATAGCAAACAGCCGCCAAAAAGTTACTTCGGTGAAACAAATGCCCTTTCAGTTTGATTGACTTAGAAGCGTCGAGAAGGTTGTTATACAAATTTTTGTAACACCAAATTCAGGAATCACTTATACTAATACTCACCTCACAGATAAGAAACTTCAAAACAAACAAAATCCACCTTTAGATACAGGGTCAAACTTTCTCAACCAAAATACAAACAAAATCGCACACAATTCACATCAATCAATTTGATAATACTATTTCGTTTTCGTATTCGGTCACACAGCCCACAAACATAGAATTTCTTATTGTGTTCCAGAACACCAGTTACACACTTAAAAGCGTTTCAAGGCCTTACTAGATATCCGTCTTTTATTCCACTTAACAATTGTTCATTATCTTTCTGAACGAAGATCTTCATTACACGCGGTTTTGGCAATTGTCCACCACAATCGACACCTTAACGATCAAAAGTATCCAACCGAACTGGCGAACAGACGAATTGATGTGCACCAGAGAACATTTCTTGCAGTTATAGATAAAAGGTTGTTGTATTCATACACTCGCACATAGTCGGACTTAAGACAATACGGCTAAACAAAGTCATTTATAAAATTATTTTATTATTTTTTTCTTAACTCAGATTTGATAACATTTTTAATTACTCGCCAAAATGATTATAATTATATTGCGCCCGATTAAATTACATTTTAGCAGGAATGGTATAGTATGGCGGGGTAACAAACTGCCCGACCGCCCAACCGCCCAACCGCCCAATCACCCGACAACGCGACCACCAGACAGTCCGCTCGGCTGGTGATAAGCCTTTTTTGGAATTAGATTTTTTAAGATTGCTCTTGACATTTGTAGGTGTAAAAGATTTTGGTTTTTAATGAGCTTGAGGAAATGCAGTCATTTGCACTTGAGCTGAGGGGGTAGGAAAGTAGTTAATTGAGAGTCACTTGATATTTACTTTGATAGCGAGAAGTTAAATGAATTAGATATTCGTTCATGTCAACAAGGTAATAAGATTCAGAAATAGGAATGCCATGTAAATAAATTTTTTGTTAGATACAAGCTTAGGTGAGTTTTAAGGCCGGAGATAGCTATCAATGTGATATTGTAGACAATGCAGTCTATTTCTTTATACAACTTATACAAAAGCAAATAATGTGAAGGGCCTTGCATATAATTACAGATTATTTCTACACTGAAGTCAGACTGTGATTTATATATATAGTTACATTTAAGATAGTTAGGTAATGGTTGTTTGAAATTGCCTCTAATTTTATTATCTGCAAAGCCTGCCGAGAATGAATATCAACTTTGACATAACTTAACAAAGTTACAACCATAGTTTCTGATCTTATAGGATCAGGTATTAGTCAAAGGGGACTGGAGTTGTTCTGGGCACTTTGTAATTATCCTTTCAGTGGAGGGTGAAATAATAGTTTAAAAAGTTAGCCCCATAGGGTACAAGCTATAGACTCAAACTGAACTGTTGTAAAACCTAAGTGATTCCATTCAGCGCAAAGTAACCCATTTTAAAACAACAAATATGGGTATGAATTTTCTTGTAGGAATCAATGTCTATAAATTTGAAAAGGAACGTCTGCGACTTAGTTGAAGGCTATAGCCGGATTGAGTACATTTACGAAACAGAGTGTAGTATTTTAGCTTTGCAGCAGACCGAAATATCATCTTGTATAGAACGCATTTTCCTTAGTAGCCGACGGCGACTGTCGTACATAACCTACGGGCACAGTACTCTTTAGGCGTTTTATTATTATTCAGGTTGGTGGCCGCGCCGGGGATAGCCGTATGAAACAATGAAATGACAACAATTGAGAGTAAACCAACTACCTCGGATAGCGTCGGGTAAAAACTGAATGAAAGTACCCGCCATCTACTAGGATGACTGCTGAAAAAAAGGAACGCAACGATTATTTGGATGTGGATTTACTATTCTAGTGAAATCTTTCAGTTTTCGCCATGTAAGGGAATGCTTTATACTAATCCCCAATAAGGATAAACTCGGAAATGCAAGCCTGATGTTCATCAACGTTCATGCCCATACAGAGCATAAAGATGGCAGAACCAAATACGAATTCTAAAGGGTATCTCGAAATTTACACAAGACTTGCGCCATTTGTGCGGTACAGAGTTGCCAACGAAAAAAAAAGACAGTTTGACAGCCGATAATTTCGGGTTATTAAAATGGAACGCTACAGGAAAAAACAACGAGTTTTCATTATTGAGCAATATTTTAGAAAAAATGAAGGTTTGGCAGTAGCAGTTCGCAATTTTTGTACAAAATATGGTCAAAATAGTAATTTAACTTCATCAACTGTGAAGTTAAATTCAATTCAACAAGTCCCTCAATACAAAACATCCAAGCAGTTCGTGAGAGTTTGACTAAGAGTCGAGGAATATCAATTCAGTACTGTGTTCAAGGATTGGACATTTTAAGAAGCTCTCTAAGTGTATTCTCACATAAGATTTGCATCTTCATGCATACAAAGTGTAATTGACTCAATAGGTGAAGCATACTGACCACGCGCATCGAAGAGAGATCATTGAATTCATTTCAAATTAAATCATCTTCAGCGATGAGGCTCTTTTTCATCTTGATGGCTTTCTTAATCGCCTAAACTGTCGAATTTGGGGCCCAGAAAATCTACGTGGAAAATGGATTCGTCCAATTGATGATTCAGCGTTCTCAAGTGTAAACGGGGACAAAGAACAGTCTGAAAATGTTGAGCTGACCGTAAATTGCGCAGCAATTGGATTGGCTTTGTCCAAAAATCTCACAGCTGGAATGCCATTATAAATGAGCAGAATTTCAGATAATTTTATGGAGTGACTAAAACATTTTACTACCTTTTTGCCTCAGCTTTTGATCGAATTGAAACCAATTGAAATGCAATCATTCCTGGCTCGTTTGAATCACCGAAAAGGTATTCCTGTATCGCGTTGGTTTTGAATGACCGAAGAAATATAATATAAAATATTTCTCTAAGCCTGACAGCTGGAGTGGTACCACGCCTTTTCTTTTGATTTGATTTAGTAGTCTTCATTTGATGAGGGATAAAGGATCTCATTCCAAAGAGCGGTTCTATTAGGAATCTTTTCTCTAACTTTGTGGTCGGTGTACGATAAGTTAGCTGATAGTGATTAGTGGTCAGAAGAGCCGAATAGCATATTATTTGTCAGGGTGAGAAGTTAAAACCATGTCCAGGATGTTGTCGAGGTGACTATTAACGTCTGGTATTCGCGTGGGCTCATTTACAAGCTGGCTCAAGTTGCTATCCGCAACAAAGATCTCAACACACCGTTCTTCACGTGTTGTCTGTCCAGAATGTCAAATCCACACAGAATTGTGTGTATTGAAATCGGCCGTAATAACGATTTCAGTATGGGGATACAGGGATACAACTGTTTGCATGGAGTCAGGCAGCGCATTGAACTCGTTAAATGTCGAATTTGAGGCTTCTGTAAATAAAGCAAAAGTGGATGATTTGCTTACGGAGATGGAATTTTAACCACATGAATTTTAATTCCGGATTGGAACTTTGATCACATTGTGGTGAAGATTGGTAAGCTACATCAGAATCAAAAGAGCAGCAGTAGTGCCCGACTGCAGCAACAGTATCCTCAGTGCAGAAGAAAATTTGTTGGTTAAATGGATCTGTTTACAAAGAAAATTGCAACAACGTTCATACTATTGTATATGAAAAATTGACCGTATGGTGTGGTTTTCAGACCGTTGAGGTGTATTTCTTCCGAGATGATTCCGGCAAGTCGTTTAGGTGCAATGAAAGCAAATCAAAATTTGATGATTGTCTTATCGCCAATTATTGCTCTGCACATTTTCCGCCCCACTTGTAAGATATAACACCTTTAATCTTGTTTCTTCAGTGCTACATTAATTATCGGGTTTATGACAATAAGCGAGAATCTTTAGACGACTTGGAGGCGAACGTTCGATAGGAAATTGCTTGAATATCTGTCGAATCATGCAAAGAAATCATGGAAAATTCAATCCAGCAAATTGGTGGAGGATATTTGAATGATCGAATATTTCGTAACTAATGGTATCAATCTGAAATAAAAATGTCATTGATATCTTAAGCATATATCTAAGGAAAATATAATGAGGAACATTTCATTGAGGAGCATCTATCACAACGTGCAGCTTTAATATTCTGGTTGTCCAAAGTCTCTGAGGAGTCATTTTGAACAAACTCTGTAGACAATACTACCTTGTTTCAATACAAGTATAAGTACAAACATTCCAAAGATATATCTAGTTATGCTATAGGGACTTTCACTGTCTTCCAGGGCCTTTACCTTTAAGTTTTCAAAAACCTCTCGAAAAGTCGAATTCTGCCAGAGTCAAATTCAAAGGGCTAGTGTGGCTACGTCGCTAACCAGCATTTAGAAACGTTCCTTCTGCTTGGTTTCACCTGGTTTAATGAAATGTGCTAACAAACGCATACGGTGAATGGAGTATAAGTCGACTATGTAAAGACAACAATGAGAGAGAAAATTCATCTCCAATGCAAACAGAGTAGTCTAGAAAATCCCTCGGTGAATTTGCGGAGGATTTGTGTTTTCTGGGATACAAGGATTGAACACATGTCTTCAGCAGCGCTCCGGAGAAGAAAATCTTCGAATTATGCCCCAGGGGGCAACGCTCAAGAGTAGCGCCTCGTCTGAGATGATGCGCTTGGATGGAATACGATCTTAACCAACACCATAACTGGTAATTGGGGCTTAAATTGAACTGTGAAGTGAAGATGTTATATCCCTCTATCTATATTTTGGAGAGTGTTAAAGATATATTAAGGTAAAGTTAGAAACTGACAATAAACATAGGTTCTAACACTCTAGGTTCATAGATTGTACTCGTATTCAAAGAGTTTTATATGAAACCTGGATACAATTAAAAAAAAAAAAAATTTCCTTTGCAGGTCATATTACTGTAGGTAAGGTATTCCTAAAGCTTCACGTGTGATTTATGTTCATAATTCTGATTGGTAATGAGTTCCAAAACCAAATTGTACCATATAACCAATAAACTACATTTTTGGTACTCTGCATGCGCGGATGTATGAGTAATGTGGAAGGTGACGATCTATTAAAAGATTGACGGTTATATAGATACGAGAGTTTGTTAATTATGATTTTGTGGAGCAATATAAGCGCTCAGCAGCTAATAAAGGTATGCAAATACCATCGCAGAATGCTATATCTTCGTTTAAAGTTATAAACGTATTTAACAATACTGCCTCAGGCAGCAGTTCATCTCCGTCTTATTTCAGCGATTTGGGACGTCAATCGACTTTTATAGCAACAGCTTTGTTCTCATTTGATTGAAATACTTGGATTTGGTGGATTTGGATAGATTTCTATGAATGACTTGTCAGATTTTGTCATCTCAGAAAATCGTTTTCGCGAAAAGTATACCAAAGTTTTTGGAATTTTCAGCGATGTTGATTGGGGAGTTTCTTAAAGTAATTGGTAGGAATAGCAATTCGGTTGAGTTGAATTTACTTTAAATTGGTTTACTTTCGACCATCGGAATATGTTTTGAAGATCTTCGTCCCACTTGGAAACCCCAACCCTAACATGCAGCTTAGATAAAGTTAATAATCATTCGGTTTCGCTGTACATTACTTTGGATAAGAAGCGAAGTATTGAAACTGGTATGTATCCAACCAGAAAACTTTATACTACATAAATAAATCGCTTTATTTCTTATATATAACCGTTTACTTGATTTCGATGTACCCCGTACGTGGAACTCGGAATTCTAAAAGATTTTTATGAAAGATACCAAGTGCAAAGGGTTGATATTTGACATCAGCATCCTAAAGTTTGACGTTCTTACTAGTACTCGTGCTCAGAACCTTTTGCTTTAGGAGTGCTATTTCCGTTTTTTACAGTGACTTGAAAAATTCATCTCAGCCAAAAAATGGAATTAAATCGTGAACATTTTCTGCGATGATTTCTTATGATTTTCGACGTGGATTAACTCAACAACAGTGTGCTTCGACTTTTGCTGATGAAAAACCGTGTTTCGCTTGTTTTCCGAATTCAACCGTGGTCGTCGTTCGCTCCAGAACGAATTTCGTGAAGGTCGCCTAAAATCGGTTGTCGTACCAAAAAACATAGACGTTGTGCGGGGATTGATATTGCAAGATCCTGTGACTTTCAGGCATTGGGCATTGGTCACACTTACATTTAATATTGCATGAACATTTGGCTGTCCAAAGGATTTCTTTGCGTTGCATACCGCATAATTCGACAATAGCTCAAAAAAAGGCTTGCGTCGATTGTTTCAAAGAGTTCGCTTGCGGTGCTTCAAAAGACCTCTATAAGATCCTGACATGCGAGAAAATCACGGGTCTAAGCATGTGAGCCGGAAACTAAACAGCAGTCAAATGTTCTACCAAATTTGAAATATCTCGTACAAGCCGTCGAGTTTTTGTTGTTTTCATTTTATATTAGCTGTGAGAATTCTAGTATTACACATTGTTAGCATATTTTATTAAAAAGACTGAGCAATTTATATTTTTTAAGTTAAAAAACAAAACTTTAGCTTGTAACTATGGCGCAGTTTAATTATTTAAACGAAATTACTAGTGCGCTTACATTGGATGGAGAACTGACTCGTGGTCCAGCTCCTCGATGGCAAAAGAAACTCGAAAATTCGACATCAAATCTAAGTACCAGCATTAATAATGCATCACGGTCGGTGTTGTCTTTGTCGTATAATACTAGTTTCTCGGTAGCCCAAGCACCGACCAAAACTCCTGGCAAAAGTGGTGATGGAAAAGGAAAGAAAACACCAACACCTAGTAAGGGTGTTAAAACTCCATCCGGAGGCGATCGTTTCATTCCTAATAGAAGCACAAGCAACTTTGACCTCGGACACTACTTGTTAAAGCAAGAGCAAGAAAAAACATCTGACGATGAGACGGAAAAGAGCAACAAAATAACTTCAGCGAAGAAGGATCACCAGAAAATGATCGCTGAGACGATGCAAGTCGGTGACACGAAGTCAACTCGGATTCTGTGTTATCAGAACAAAGCACCGGCTGCTCCTGAATCACATCAGAATCCAAACAAAGTTGTATATTCAATTAAAACACCGATATCGACGAAGAGCGGATCAGGATACATCCCCACGACCTCGGATCGTATTTTGGATGCTCCAGACATCATCAACGACTATTATCTGAACCTTATGGACTGGAGCGCGGATAACGTAGTAACTGTAGCACTAGGAAATGCAGTGTACCTTTGGAACGCTTGTACAGGAACAATTGAACAGCTAGTCGAATACGAAGATGGCGACAGTGCGTGTTCACTGTCATGGATTCAAGAAGGTCATATCTTTGCAATCGGTAATAACTCTGTTGCTGTTGAGTTATGGGATTGCTCAAAGGTGAAACGATTACGTGTTATGGATGGACATACCGCACGTGTAGGATCCTTAGCATGGAATTCTTTTATCGTTTCCTCAGGCAGTAGAGATGGCTCCATCATTCACCATGATGTTCGTCAGAGGGAACATAAAGTCGCTACACTTATGGGTCACACACAGGAAGTCTGTGGTCTTAAGTGGTCAACTGATTTCAAGTATTTTGCAAGTGGTGGTAATGACAATTTAGTCAACGTCTGGCAAGAAGGGACAACAGGTTCAACACACAGTGAACCAATTCACATACTGAATCAGCATCAAGCTGCCGTACGTGCTTTATCTTGGTGTCCATGGTTGCCAAATGTGTTGGCAACTGGCGGTGGAACCGCAGATAGATGTATTAAATGCTGGAATGTCAACAATGGATTACTTATAAATTCTGTCGATTCAAAATCCCAAGTGTGTGCGCTTTTGTGGTCGAACAACTACAAAGAACTGATCTCAGCTCATGGATTCGCGAACAATCAATTGACGATTTGGAAGTATCCGTCTATGGTAAAACATGCAGAATTAACTGGACACACATCTAGGGTTTTGCAGATAGCGATGTCGCCCGATGGAAGCACAGCCATAAGTGCTGGAGCTGATGAAACATTTCGACTGTGGAATTGTTTTGCCCTCGATCCACATCAGGCTAAGAAGTCATCAACCATAGGCGCTAAAGTAAAGCAAAGTGTGTTTAGACAGAGCATAGACCACTGCTTGTGCACGTTACTTGGTTAATTATATCTTCTTTTTTTTTAATTCAAAAAATGTTTTCAAAGCATTGATATGCTGTCATGTGCGCTTAGTTTTTTTTATGTTTATTTGTCCAACAGTTGTATTATAGGTCTTTCAAGACGAGCCAAATCCAACAAAAGTTGTTCGCTCACAAAGCACTTCGAAGCAAAGCGGACATGTCGCCACGGTGCTAGTAATGCAGAACTGTCAATTTCCTAGAAGTCTTTTGAGAAATAAGGAAAAGCAACTGCAAAATACGGATCATTTTCCAGCACGATAATGCGAGCTTTTACAGGTCGGCTCAAACAAGTGATTTTTTGAGTGCTCAGAACACCGAATTGATGGGTCATTCGCCGTATAGCCCTGATATGATATATACAGGATGTGCCATCTTTTATCTTGATGTGTGAATATTGAATAACTTTAAAAAAAACGACGATCATATATTTTACAATTTATTTGGACTAGTTTCTGAATACAACATCAATCAAGTGGCCACCTTTATTGACCAAAGCAAAATATGCCCTTTTTGCTGCGTTTTTTATCACTTTTTCGAGCATCATCTCAGGCTTGCTGGAGTACATTTTGCTTTTCAAATACAACCACAAAAAGATGACAGGAGGTCTCAAATCTGGCGATCTGTGTGGCCAGTTCATATCTCAATTTTTTGACAGCACACGTCCAGGGAATTTTCGTTGCAGAAACTGCATTGTTTGGAATGGCGCACTGTCTTGTTGAAACCAGTAACCGTCCAGACCTTTTTCATACATTTGTGGGTAGATATACTGAGCCAACATCCACCGATATCGATTCCCATCGACTGTTTCGCCTTCTCTGAAGAAAAATGGCACAATGATGGTTTTGGCGCAAACGCGGGCCCAAACATTCACCTTTTGGTCATGCAATGGTGTTTCATGGATCCAGTGTGGATTCTCCGTTCCCATCGACCCATCGTGGGTCATCAAAATGTGGTTCCAAAAATCAGGTTCCATGTCAACCATTCGAGCAATTGTTTGGCCGTATTCCAAGCGACGTGGACGGTCTGTCGGCAATATTCTTTGAGTTAATTGCATTTTATACGGAAAAAAATGCAAATCATCCTTCAAAATGCGCCGCACGGTGGTTGCACTGACGCCAAAAATCATACGACACATGGGGGTTCTCGGCCACACTCTCTCTTACCGCATCAACCAGTTCATTGGAATGTGTTAGGCGTTTATGAACGGTATGTCTACGATGTCCCAATGTCCCGTGCTATTGAACAACTATTTTTAATATACAGCCTCACTATTACGGCACATAGTTTCGGTGTGAAGAGATTCATGGTTAAAATTGATTCATGAATTGACGTTTCAAATACATGACTACTCAAGTCAATCGGTTGATAAATGTCGAAGTCATTCAATGTTTCCATACCGACAGAAAAGATGGCGCACCCTGTATGTGTAACGTTTTTCGACGCCTAAAAGCTCTGCGTAAAGGCCAAGGCCCATAGAATCCGTTGCGTCCGTTACGTGAATTGCGTCGACTGACAGCTCGATAGAATATACACGTTGTTATGGAAGCAGGCCCATAAACAAAGGCTATGACGGAACGGACGGATAAAGTAGATTTAATTTCTACTTTTCAATCCGTTGGCAGTTCACACATTCACACATTGAGGACCATACTTTCACATATTGAGGTTCACGCATTCACAAATTGAGAGTAAGCACTTTCATTGGTGGAGACATTGAGAGAATGAAGAGAAATTGTCATAGCTTGAAAGAAAATATTGAGATTAAATGACATTTAAATTTTTTCTGTTTCGTTTCGTTCGTTATTCTGCCAACGTATGCCACGGATTCTATGGGACTGGCATTTCCGTCAAATACATTAACGTCAACCTATCCGATATCGTAACGGACGCAACGGATTCTATGGGCCGGAGCCTTAAGGCAATTTTAGTCATGGAGACGCTTACCACACAACAGTACATTTTTGTTGTTCATAGTTACTAGTATTTTGCAAATATATAGAAATTTTGTGAAAGTTACTTTTCGAAAGAGTCTAAATGTTTCTGCGTCTAAAATTCTGGTAAATGTTTCAGAAAAAGTGGGTCAGTGGGGAGTAAAGCAATATATTAATATGACCGGCCGGATTGTACGCACTTAAATCTCCCCACTGTAATCCAATGTGTTCGAAAAGATTTAACCACCTCGATTCGTCACCGAGGGCATTGCTTACGCCTCTCAACGCGGGATTTTGACCGTCGCTCTGTATTTGTAATCATATAGGATCCATACAAGACAGGAATTAAAACCTTTGGTTCACAAACTCAATGGATGTAAAATAAATTCGTTTTAAAGTCCGAGGAAAATAACAACGCGTAATCTTCAAAGTTTATTGCAATACAAATCGTTAATGACTACAATGAAGTATCAATTGGTACAGTTTATAAAGAGCTAAGTTAACAGTTTTAAGTTGTATATGTCTGGCGTTAAGTATATAATGTAGATTTAAGATTTTACATAAATAAGAAAATAGCTGTATGTTTAGGTAAATTTATAGTGTATTACAAATAAATTTCAAGTTTAGTTTTATTAAAGAAAAAGAAACAAAGGAATAATGATCTAATTTTTAACATCCTTCGGGCCGGCATATGTGGAAACTTCAAGGGGGTAAAGCAACTGAATAGCTCGTCTCCATCGTTTTCCATCAGCAAACTTCAAATCACAGGCTCGAATTCTGTTGTCTCGTCCGGGATAACATGTTTCTACCATCGCTAATCGCCAATGAATTTTGGGTAGAACTGGATCATACGCTCCCAGAAACCGCCCCACCATGGTGCTCGCTCAACACTAAAATGCCAGTCAATGCTGTGATTGGTCAAGAATCCTTCAAATGATTCACACTGTAGAATGTTTCCAATATTCTTTAGTTCACCAACTGCCTTCTTAAAACTTTTAGCATTGTCAGAAAAGAAAACTTTTTGAAATAAAACGTCTAATAGCTAGCAGGCAGCTTTCGGAAGTCAATCTTGAAACCAGTTCTAGATGTACAGCTCTTATAATAGCGCAGGTGAAGATCATTAGGTAAACCTTTCTTCTTCCAGAATTATCCGTCGTATAGAAGGGGCCTGCAAAATCCACACCAACTGTCTCAAATGGCTTAGCAGATATCAAGCGTTGTCTTGGCAGGGGTGCAAACGGAAGTGAGCAAGATTTGCCCCGTAGCCGTTGGCACACACGGCAGGACTTAATGACTTTCTTTATAATTTGCCGACCACAGGGTAACCAAAATTTTTCTCTCAGCCATGCTAATACCGTGTTGACACCACTGTGCATAGCCAGTTCATGTGTATAAGAAATTATTAACTTCGTGATATATGCACCTTTGGGAAGCAAAATCGGATTGACAATATCTTTAGGCTCGTTAAGTTGCTGTAACCGAGTACCAATGCGCAGCAGGCCGTCTTCATCCAAGAAAGGATTTAGCGTTAGCAGAGTCGAGCAACGTGAAATCGGCTTACCCTGCTGTAAAGAAACAATTTCGTTATTAAAATAAATGTTTTGAAAGTACCTAAGCCAATAATGCTCCGCATTTTTTAAATCAGCTGCCTTCAAATATTTCGTCCTTGAAGCCTTCTTGGAAAAAAAAAACTGAAACGGCTTTAATAACATATGCCGTTATATGCAGAAGACATCTCCAACTGCTAACATCACTATATGAAAGTAATGGCTCACGCTCGTCATCTTGATTTATAAAGGCAGAATCTACAAATGCTGATAGCAACGTTGCGGACATATCAGAAGATTCTACGGGTAAATTACATCATTCCTCCTTTAGCCAGTCAGGGCCTTTAAGCCAATTCCTCGAAGAACAAAATCTACTGATCGAGATCCCTCTTGTTAAAAGATCGGCAGGATTCTGTTTGCCCGAACAATAGTCCGATACATCCGTTAATTCTTTTATCTCCTTAACACGATTAAAGATGTAAGGTTTCCATCTTCTTGCCTCACCCTTTATCCAATGGAGAATGATTGTAGAGTACGTCCACAGAAAATGCTTGTTGAACGGCATTTTTATTTTATTAAAATAAGCACAGAGGCGAGATGCTATGAGGGCCGCGGTCAACTCAAGCTTTGTTAAAGTTAGGTCACTACTATTGTCATTTTTCAATGGCGCCACTAGAGATTTAGAGCACAAAAATTGAACGTCTACACCTTGACTTCCCTCAATACGAACATAAGCTACGGCTCCAAAAGCTTTCATGCTAGCATCTGCGAATATATGAACTTCGTTCGAAATGGATTCCTTTGAGAATCCCAACCATCTGGGAACACGAAGCTCATTTAATCTATCCAAGTCTTTAATGCAGGCAGACCATTCCCGTGTTAATTTTGAATCTAAGGGAACGTCCCAATCTAGCTTCATCCTACATAACTCTTGAAACAAAATCTTCATGCGGATGACGATCGGTCCGAGAAAACCTAAGGGATCATATATATGAGCTATTACCTTAAGTACATTGCGCTTCGTGGCTATGCTGATATCGTTCAAGTCACTTTCCTTGAGGTTTAATGACAGCGCGTCAGTGAAGATGTTCCATCTGACTCCCAACACTGTTTGTTCGCTTTCAGAGTTGTCTTTCCCAAGGTATTTTCGCACAGCTTCATCATAATTCATAGAAGCCCTACTGAGAATGTTTTTGGATTCCTGATGAAAACGCTTAGCTTGACACACATCGACAAGACTAGTTACCACGTCATCAACATAAAATGACTGGCGAAGTATAGAACAGGTTTCCGGATATTGATGCCCTTCGAAAGATAAATGTAGCTGAATAGCGGCTGATAAGAGAAACGGACTGCATGTTACGCCAAAAGTGACTCGATTCATTCTAAATTCCTTCAAAGATGGTATAAACGTTACGGACTTTATCGGCTCTGAGTACCAGAAGATTCGATGACTGTCACGATCATGCTCCGCCAATAAAATTTGTAAAAAGGCTTTCTTAATGTCAGCCACCAGTCCTATTTTCCCTATCCGAAACTTGAGAAGTACCTCCAATATATCAGGCAATAAGTTGGAGCCTGTCCATAAGCAATCATTCAACGATGGCTTTCCTTCTTCATGAGAAGAAGCATCAAAAACTATGCGTACCTTCGTCGTTGAGTTGTCAGGACGATACACTGGTCGATGTGGCATATACTCGTAGTGTGTCTTTGTCGGCGAGCAATCTGTAGCGTTGGTTGTCTTGTTAGCCTTCGATGTAAAGATCTAAGTTGTGTAATCGCCACTGCACGGTTGTCATCTAAAGAAAGGTTATTACTTCTCCACGGCAAAGATGCTTCATACCTAGTAGGTGTTTTTCGGATGCACTCACCTTGTAAATTTTTTGTATGAGCAGATTTTTCCAACTCGTCGTCTTTAATCATCCATCCAAATATAGTTTCCACAGCTGTTAAGCCTGATGTTAATCGCTTACACTTTCCCGACGCTACTTGCCAGTAAAAATCAGCTCCTATGAGCATGCTCAATCCTTCCTTCTGCTCGCGATCGCAAAAATTTGTGCCGGCCAAACGCAGTTTCTTTGTCTGTATACCACAACTGTCGTCATCAGGAACTGGTAATACATCCATGCAAATTTCTGGAACCACCAGCGCAACAATTTCGAGGGACTGGTCAGAGAACTGGCTTCTAAGCAATACCTTCACTAGAAGAAAAACTTCGCTGCTTTGTAAATTTCCTTGTCCAAAGGGAATAATATTAAGTTTCGTTACACCAACAACTGGCAAGTTTAGAGTACTTACAATTGATTCTCGAATGTACGATCGTTGGCTACTCGTACCACCATCGAGGACTATACGGACAAATAAGTGATTATTCTTATGCCGTGCAAACAAAAAAACTCTCGCCGTTTGCAAAAATATTATTGACGAAATTGATTGAAATCGATTAGGTAAAAGCAAACTAGTGATTTTTTGATCACTTCTGACAGTAGATATTTTGTTTTCCGTTGAACTGTTCGAACTGACTTCTTTACTGCAAACGACTGTGACGTGCTTTCCTGTATATAGTTTGCACTCCAGCCCGTTAACCTAGCAATTTTTTGACATATGTCCTCTCTTTATGTATCGATAACACCTTCCGTCCCGCTTTAGCAGTTGTTTTTTCTCTCCTATGCTCATTTTTTCACTCATATCGCAGTCTTTGGTGGTATGGTTGCTTGTTTTGCAAAAAAAGGCATTGAGAACCGTAAGATGGAGTAAATAAACCAGCGGCAGTTGACGGTTGTGTGTGTTTGGCAGACTTATATACTTGCATCTTCCCAGCAGGCGCAACTGCAGCTCGTTCGATTGACTCCACTTCTTGACGTAAGAACCGTAATATATTTTTAACTTCTTTGTCACCGTCAAATAAAAAGGTAGATCCAGTTTCAGATGATCTCTCGCTACATTTTTTATCCTCCTCATCCTTACATTCCTCACTTGGTATACCAGTTTCTTTCTTTATTCTGTGGTAATCTATGCGTAACTCACCCGGCATGCATTTTAAAAGGATTGTTTTAAGCATTATAAATAAATTATAATAGTGAGATGAGGGAACTCCAAGGGCGGTAAGGGCGCGGCTCGAAGCAATGACCGTATTGTACAGATGACGTAATCCTGCAGCGTCTGTTTTTTGATGAACTTTTGGTAAGGACATCAATTGTTGCATGTTTTTGTCAATTAGCTTTTCTTTATCTCCAAATTCTTCTTGTAACGCACTGCCTGACAAAACTGACTGGACATAGTTGAATTTATCAGAGCCTATTGTCATGGATGGTCGTACGAAAGTTTTCCCGGAAAGGAATCCACTCCTGATAATCACCAGAAAATCTTTTAAGATTTATTTATTTCAGGTGAATTAACTGGAGCAAGTCGAGACCGAATTTTTGCTAAGCGTGATTGTAGTCGAGCAATAGCTCCGATAGCTATATCATCATATTCTGCGGTTTTTTCTAATCCCTTCGAACGTATATCCGAGTTTATAGCGTAAATTTTCGTTCGCGGTCGACAAACGTTGTAAATAAACCGTAAGATCTTCTTCTACATTTTCCAGAGTGGAAATATCTTCAGTTATGCTGGATTCTGCCGTTTTTAAATATTCGGTCGATTCTTTTACTATTTTCGTAACTTGACTACGGAATCCGGCACGTGCAAGTAGATCCATTTTCGTTAGGTAGAATTTTGTGTACAATATCACAATTATGCGTCCCAGGTTTCGGCACCAAAATGTAAAATAAATTCGTTTTAAAGTCCGAGAAAAATAACAACGCGTAATCTTCAAAGTTTATTGCAATACAAATCGTTAATGACTACAATGAAGTATCAATTTGTACAGTTTATATAGAGCTAAGTTAACAGTTTTAAGTTTTATATGTTAAAGTCTGGCGTTAAGTATATAATGTAGATTTAAGATTTTAAGTAAATAAGGAAATAGCTGTATGTTTAGGTAAATTTATAGGGTATTACAAATGAATTTCAAGTTTGGTTTTATTAAAGAAAAAGAAACAAATAAATAATGATCTAATTTTTAACAATGGATGCTACGGAGAGAGTTTTTCATCAAAACTGATCTGATGAATCACATTCTTAGATGGACGGGTACTTAAACCGATAACCCTAATGTGAGTCTAGAGAAACCAATGCATCAAAAAAAAACATGTGCTGCGTGGTGTGGTTTGTGTGCTGGCGGCATTATTGTTACAGTCATTTTCTTCTCGAATTTGGATGAATTGAGTGTGGGTGAGCTACTGTAGCCACATTTCATAAAACGGTCAACTTTATGCGAATGAAATTTGAAGATCGCATTATTTCGTTTAGAGGAGAAGTTAATCGGCTACCGAGACCATGTAACTCAATAAAACTTTTTTTTTCATAGGTTTAGTGGAAAAGTCAACGCTAATAATTCCAGAACAATTTAAGACGTCATGCTTAAGTTAAATCGCATGTCCAGCGAGACCCTTCCAGTTCTATTCGCGATAGTGGTCTCCAGTGACTGGAAGAAAAATGATCATTGGTGACGCATCCGGCATGAAGATTTACACCAAATAGTAAATCCATTCTGATGCTTTCTGCTGATGTTATGCATCCAGCTGCTCGCCTGCTCGAAGTGCGTCGTGCCCTAAAAATGTTTGCACACGGTGCGGACGAAAGAAAGTTGGAGAAGAATGAAAGAGAGATATTGACGTACTTTGGTTATAAATGTTTGCAGGTTATAATGACTGCGAAATAAAGAGCTTGGTATGGCTTTACATAAGGGAGTTGTGCCGGCTTATAAAAGAATCACGATATTTCAGAGTACGTCCCAAAGTGGTTTCGAATCCTGTCTAGCAGGCGCTGAGATGTCTGATGGATGGATGCTTTATACTGGGTGTTCCGAATAATGTGCCGAACACTTTAACGGGTGATTCATTGACATATTTAAAAGAAGAAAATCGTATGTGGGGAGGTGGATCTGAAATGCATCCCCTTCGAGGTAGAGATGTTTCACGCAAACCTTAGGCTGCCCTGTTTTCAGTCCTCATGGAAATAACATCCTTCAATTTTATGCATGACTGTTAACAATTAATTTAATTGTAAATATTGCCTTAAAATTGAATATCATATTTGAGCTTCTTTTTTTAAAAACGCGACTTTGTCATGTTTTTCGGAAAAATATCTTATTAACCCCCAGTTTTTGCAACGTGTATCCAGTATTTCCAAAAAAACAATGGCAGGCAGTTTTCAAGATACGACTCAACTTATTGAACTAGGTCAAGCATTAAATTAAAAATTGTTAACAATTTGAGGACTTTCGCAGCTGCCTCTTCAATCTTCTAATGTGGAGCCCATGTCTTTCAGTTCTGATAATTTGTTTCACAAAAATTTCAGATAGAGATTCGAATTAGGTCTTGGAGGAAGTCGACAGGATCCTATCAGTTCGTTACTCAATATGTCTGCCCACACATTGACGTTGAACTTATGCTGAAAAGCCCTGTCTATCATGGAGTGGGGGTTGATTTGTAAATTGTGGAAATTGGTGATACCATCCCTGGTGAATCCGTCCATGGAATCTGGACAGTAAAGTTGCCCTCCGCAAAGCGTCGTTCCGGAATGTAATTGCAGAATTTCAAACGCTTCTCTGAATTCCCAAGTTGCAGCGCCTGCACTGGTATGTGATGGAATGCATGTGTGCATTCTGATTGTACAATAACATTCTCCAGATGTAAGCCCTGTTTAAATTGAAATGGCTGTTTAGTTGACTAAGACTGATATTTGGATGGTTTCTGACGTAATGTAAACCGTCTCCGAAGTTGTGAACGCCTCCTGCTAAAGGAGGTTGTGGGTCTTTCGACGATTTTCAAGTTGTTTCTGTCCTGTTTATACTGGAAAATGATCTGATAAATGTCTTGTCATTTGGGGCAGTCCTATCTGTGTATCGTCTAGACATAGACATAAACCATGTCTCCGTATTCTTGTTTTGAAAAGTTCATCATCGAGGATATTATGAATTAAATATCTACAAGCAAACTGATTATTCAAATAATTTTACATCCTTTTTATATTTTATTTTTTAAATTAGCGGGCGCTCAAGGTATTAAGGTACCCTTAAAATGTTTGGACACAGCGCAGGTGAAGGGAATCTAGGAAGGAAAGAAAGAGAGGTATTGTTATACGTTCGTTTTGAATTTTTTCATAAGAGATTTGCTAATTATTTTTTCAGAAAAAGGACCTAAGCTGAAAAATAGGGCGTTACAATCCCGAGATGGTCTATTATTCCCCATTCAGGGGTCATAAACTGAACCTTTTTTAAAAATAATTTGGTTCCACTTTTCGGTGCGATATGCCATAAAATCACCAGTGGACCTGGTGCTACGAAAACCGTACTGCCGGTCATTGGAAGTGTTCGCGTTTCGAGATATTTCATTTTATATTTCATTTCGGTTTATCAATATTTCCATTGCACTGGAAAGAATGGACGTAAGTGCAATCGGTATGTAGGGGGAGTGAGAAGAAGATTTGACCTTTTTAGGGACGAGTTAGGCTAATGCTGTTTTTCATCTGCTCGGGAAGAGTCTTAAAGATTGATGAAAAAGCTTACCTCTTCAGAGGAAGGTACATAGTTATATCATCCGGACTAGCAGACTCTTGCATGTTTAAATCTGTAAGTACTCTTGCTACTACATGCTAGCGCTGATTTATTTTAAATTTAGTATGTTCTCCGATGACGATGAATTTGACATTAATCATAGCGTAGGTCATAACCCAAATGTGCAAATTATTGAGTTGCAAAACATGTCAAAGAGCATCTTTTCAGACCATTTTCAGTATAAAGTATTTCAGCACAAGTCACATCGCTATAACCATCTGTCTACTCATTCGGTATCTGAAGTCATCTTCAAGTCGTTGATATAAATATCATCCCCTGCCTAGAACCGTCAGTTCTCTATTTCATTTCGAGGAATTGCGCGAAAAGACCCGATCTGCCAGGTCATGGTTTGGGCCAATGACATCGTTCCCCTTGCACACTGCCTGGAAAATCGCTTCAATGGTCGTTACCTTGTCCTGCGGATCTTCATTCACAAAAAAGTTAGAATCATCTACAGCTTTACGTATATCTACGAGTATGCCTGTTAATAACAATATGTATTCATTATCTGTCGGGATAAAGTCGTTTTGTTGTTTCATCCAAAATGTTTTCTTTATGTGTGAAGACATGGAAACACTTTATTATGCGACTGCTATGGTACTCGTATCATTTACGAATGAACGCAGGCGCTTTAACTTTTGTTACTTCAAAGTACACATCGTACAGAAGGAAGTCCAGAAAGGAATGTAGGATTTCCCCCTGTACATAACACTGTGCTGATCCCACCGATTGAATATAAGGTTCTTGCTAGTATTTGATGTATAATTCCCTGAATCTCTGTGTTTGGCACTTCAGTCTCCGTCGATGATTTTTCCAATTCCAGCTTAAGGAATCGAAAACGTCACTGAAGGTTTATGTGCAACAGCTTTCCACCATGGAAAGGAATGTATACTATGCCTGCTTCAGCTCTTCTCGATTGTCTGCTCGTTTCAAACACAGTTCTTATTTTACAAGGTTCACAGCAGCACCTTATTGTATGGAGTTGGATCGGTTTCTTCGTTAACCATATGAGGAAATTGACTTTCGGGACTTAGAATTGAGCGGATATTCCCTCAATCCTAATCGATGAGTAAATATTCACTATAAGTGTCTTTAGGGTTAGCTTCTGTATGTGTGACTCTAGGTGTATAAGGATCGACAGCAACGCGTATATCTGAACTACCCTCGTAGACTGTTTGTCGCAGATAACTTAAACACTGCGCCCCGACACCACTACAGCATCCTCATGTAGATAAAGTTCTTCCAGCAGGTACCTATTTCGAAGCACTTTCTTACTAACAACCTACGGCCTATTGCTTTTACTGGATTTAAGTAGTCATTCGACGTCGGGCCAACAACGGGAGGGAGGCGAATATTTTGAGTAGTTCAGATACTTTAACCAATGAACGCTCACACGAGTATATACGAGTATTTTTCAAAATTAAATCAGAGCATCTTATTCTAAAGAAATAAAAATCCATTCGCATAGTCCACTATGTCAAACAATTTAAAATAAATCAAAACTTCGTTGCCTTGCCCTCTCCTATTTGTATCCCTTCAATGTTCACAAAAAATAAACTCATTTAAATTCCTTTTTATATTAAAATTGGTATGCTCTTTTAAACTTAATTTACACGATTGGATGGGGCATCGGCCCTGCAGTCCATCGGTGACCCAATTATTTAAGTAAATGCAATCACATATTTATTTTTTAAAATGTATTTTCCTTTTTCGTGCCGGGAGGGAGGCAAGTATTTGATTTTTTATTACGCTTTGAAAGTAACCGCCTGCCGGATTGTACCAATTATATAAATAGCCATACCGTTCCATTCATTCTTGTATTCTTAATTTAAAAAAAAAGAAAAAAAATAACAAAAACAAAAATAAATAAAATAAAAAATAAATGAATCTGCGTTAAAAGAGTGCTGAATGCTGAGTTAATTATATTTTATTTAATAGGGTAAAGGGACTTCTGTTTGCATTTGGGAGTACTGAGGACTTATTGAATTAACATCTTACTGAATTTGTAGAGAGAGGTCATTCTCTGACGGCGCAATCATTTTATTTTCTTAAAATGAAATTAAGTTTTAATTGAAATTGAATACACAATACGGGGATTGTAGGGGTAGGCTTGTATATAATGGGCGACACATAACATAAGGGAATTTGCTGGTCTGCAGATTATAGAAACTTTAAATGCAATCTCTGGTAAAGATGTCTCGATTGAATAATACGCTATATTGGAATCAAACTTGATAAAGCTGGACATATTTGATGTTAATAGTCATGCCGCCAAACCATGGACCGTATAGACTTTAACCTGATAAGTACACCCTTGACAAGATCTTCCACCTGTTTATTCGATCTTATAAAAACAAGTAGGGCTTGTCTTTTATGGGACGAGTCCACTGTCGCAGTCGTGTAATAGCAAGAGTAATTGGAGATGTTAAGGGGTGGCCGTGGTGTAGTGGTACTAGCAATCGCTTCTCACTCGAAGGGTCAAGGTTCGAATCCTACCCATAAGAAGTTTTTCATTTGTATAATTGGACCTCAGTCAGAAACATTCTGCGTGTGAAGGCATAACACTGACACGTAGATTTGGCTGTTGTAGAGTTTCAAGCACAAAAAACAAGAGTGAATTATAACCTTCGAATCACTCTGAGTGAAGAAATAACTCTCCGTCCTAACACCCCTAGAGAGCTAATATCGACACAAAATACTCCTGAGTTTCAAACCACAACAAAACAACTTTCCTTTCTTCTCCTTCTACCTTTCCGCCGCGCTGCGAAAACAGTGAAAGAATATCTAACCCCTTAGG
This sequence comes from Volucella bombylans, assembly GCA_949129095.1. Classification (NCBI taxonomy): domain Eukaryota; kingdom Metazoa; phylum Arthropoda; class Insecta; order Diptera; family Syrphidae; genus Volucella; species Volucella bombylans. Next base: position 103,313,212 of record OX422140.1, read on the forward strand.
CGCGCGTAAATTATAAAAAAAAGTACACGAATCCGCTGGCCCAAATTGTATACCATATGTTAACGCCCCTTCTTCTGAAGAGTTGTTCTTCTACGATAGCAAAACCACAGTGTAAACTTTCAAATCAGTGCTACTCATTAGGACCCTTTCCGAGTAAATGGAAAACAGCAGTTGTCACGCCTGCCCCACAAAACGGTTCATTTTATTCTCTCCCCTCCTACAGACCCACTGCACTTACGTCCCTTCTTTCCAGGGTCATGGATATATTGATAAACCGTTAGCTCATGAAATAGCTCTTCTTCTCTCTTCTCTTCTCATATTTTTCCATAATTCTCAATCCCAGCCCACTTCTTCAACTACCATCTCTTCTTATAACTTCCATAAAGCTAATTTTCACAAAATCAATACCTATCAAGCAAATGTTCTTTTGATTTTACCAACCTATGCTTATTTGATTCTGTCTCCCTTTTCACGGCATAAAACATCATCTATTTCCCCTCCATGGTACAGCAGAAGACTTCGCTCTTTAGGAAACAGAAGAAACAAATTATGTGCAGGTTTTCTTCGCACCAGTTCTTATTATGACTACTCTACCTATCTTGGAACTTACCTGCAATTCACCCAGCTCTATAACTGCCTCTATTAGCGCTTTCTCGACAAAACGCAGACCAAGCTTATCAACAATCCTAAGAAATTTTATCAATTCGTCAACTACAAAATAAAATCAGACGGTTATCCCTCCTCTCTCTCATTCGATAATATATCATCGACCGACCCAAATACTATTGCAAACTTTTTAAACAGTTATTTGCCGACAATCTCTTCGTACCCGACTCCATCTGTTTGAAGTACCTTCCAAATTTCAACATCGGCCCTTTCTCTCTCTCAACCTTTTGATCCTGCCCTTATCGAAGAAAAGTTACAAAATCTCAATGATGAATTTGTATCCGGTCCAGATGGGCTCCCAGCAATATTTCTCAAAAAGTGTGCCTCCAATCTTTCGCACCCACTTTCCTCTCTCTTTCATTTGTCCCTCACACAAGGGGAATTCCCCGGTTCACAAAAAGGGATCAAAGAATGAAGTAACCAACTACCGTCCCATTGCTAAGCTTTCTCCCATACCTAAAATGTTCTATGCTTTCAGTGCAAGTCACTTATATCACCAAGTCAGCACGGATTTCTAAAAGGTACATCAACTACAACAAACTTAGTTGAATTCGTATCCTTTGCGCTTTCAGCCCTAGAAAATGCAACGAAATTGACGTTATTGCTGCAGATTTCGCTAAGGCCTACGGTAAAATATCACAGCAACTGATCCTTTTCAAATTGACTTCCCTCGGTTTTGACCTAATATTATTAAAATGGATATCTTCTTATCTGAAGAACCGTTACTATAGCGTTCGATTTAGGTCAGCCTTCCCAACCCCGTTTTTTGCCACTTCTGGTGTCCCACAAGGCAGCCATATAAGTCCCCTCTTTTTCATTTTAACTATAAACGATCTTGAGAGGATTATTAAACACTGATGCGTATTCATTTATGCCGATGACACTAAGTTCTCCAAAACTATTTCTTCACCCCAAGACTCTATTCTCTTTCACGAAGACCTCGATAGGTTTTCTACTTGGTGTCTAAAATATTGCTTTAAGCTTAATGTCTCCAAATGCCAATCTATGACTTTGTCTCGTAAGTCCAATCAATCCCCAGGTTCAATCCCTTCGCGACCTTGGAATTTTATACGATAGAGATTTAAACTTCCGTTCGCATATTGATGAGACAATCCTTAAAGCCAAATCATCGCTCGGTTTTATCAAACGTTAGCCTGAAGAATTTTGCAACCCTTATGTTGCAAAGTCACTTTACATTACCCTTGTCCGGCCCCTCCTTGAATATGCCAACCAAATACGAGTATGGTTCCCCTTTCAGCGAATTCATATATATATCCCGAATCGAGAACATTCAACGTCGTTTTCTTCGGTTTGCTCTTCGTGGACTACCCTGGAGTGATCCATTTATCTTACTACCCTATCGCGACCGGATGGTTTTATGGATTAGAAATTACCTTTCCGCACGATCAATCCAAGTTGCCTTGGATGGTTTCAAGTCTGATGTTCACAAAATAAATGCTGGTGTGCACCAGGGCTCCGTTCTGTCTCCGACACTCTTTTTAATTTTCGTTAATGATCGCTTATCTGCTACTTCTAATCCAGTATATTCCTTTGCTGTCAAATGTATATTTCATATTCCCTCCCGAGTACAGGAAATCTAATTGGGAACAATTAACCCTGGAGGAATTAAATGCTTTCAAAACACAATGCTGTCTGTTGTCGACAAACTTCCCCTTTTCGGTATTTGTGTCGAAATGTTTAGGTTGCCTCAAATGGTGTTGGAAATACTTTTCCCCCCACATCTGGTAAAGTGCATTCCGCCTTTCCATACCTTCAATCGTAACATCGGTCTTCACTGCTCATTACTTACACTTAAGCTCATTATTAGACGAACTTTAAAATATAGTGAATATTTCCTTTGGTCCGATGTATGACTACAACTTTGGTAGGACAGTTGGTAAGCATAGCTTACTCGACACCACGTCTGGCAACTGACTTAAGCATATTGACTTTGCGGCGGAACGAAATACCAGTATAGCAAGCACATGGGACATGGCGGTCTCCGGATCATTAAACGCTAAATTAAAGTGATCATTTTGATATAGACGTAAGGCATACCTTTAGTGTTGTGGGCGTTCGAACATTCCGGGCAGTCAACCGGAATGTTTGCCGTACGCGTATCCGAAATCTCTCAACAACTCCTATACTGCCAACATCAAGTACGTTGGCAACGCTGCCAACGTGCCATCAAAGACACCGCAACTGAAGTACTGGGTTTCACCCGACTACCACCAATAAATCGCCGGTTTAATGAAGATTGCCGGCAAGCACATGCAGCTAAACAGAATGCCGACAAAGCGGCATTGCAATGAAGGACGAGAGCCGCTCGTGAACTCTACGAGCCGAAGAGACGGGAAGAATATCCGCTCCTCCAGAAGAAGAAAAGGGAGCATGAGAAGCGAGCGATTTAAGATATTGAGACATTTTTTGCAAGAATAACGTACGGAAGTTTTACCACCAGGTAAAACGAACGTGCCAATGCAAGAAAAGCAGGACGGAAACCAGTAAAGATGAAGAAGGAAACTAGGAGTAGAGTCACAATTGGTGCTGAGAATAAGGAAAAACTATTTCTGCAGACTGCAGGATGGCGAAGGATCCATATATCCGCTGTTAAGAAGAGTAGACCATTCAACTTAGATGACTATAGCCACAACTTGAGAAGTCGAATTTAATGAAATCCTCTGCGCAAGCAGAAAATCATGTCTCGGGTGATTTGGATCTCAGCACATACGACTGACACACCCTCCCCTTACTCACATAAGCACTAAAACAGAAACATAAGTCAAAATCGAAAGCCTTGCTTCGCCACTACGCGAAGAATGGTGACAGAAGAATTGTTTTTACTGACTTCTGAAGAATAGCTCAACAAAGAGAATTATAGAGTGTATGCTCTGTCATCACGACATGTGTCTGAACTTGTTCCGAGACAGGGTCACCTAGCTCCATTTCTGCGAGAAAGGTGTCAAAACCTCGATGAAAGTGTGTCAAATGGACGTTTTTAGAGCCCCGCTATCTATGGGTCGCAGCCCATAGATCAAGAATGAATTTCAAAATGTACAAGGAATGGTTGGAAAATTGTCCTCATATCGATACTGAAAGAACGGAAGAAAAATGTGATTTACCAAGTACAAATAAAGTCATCAAGAGGAAGGCCAAGGGAATCAATAACTGAGTGCACGACGTTCACCAAAAAACAACAACTAATAAATGCTACTGGAAAACCTAACCACTGAAGAACTTTCTAATGCCTTAGCAATGAAATATAATAAGGATATATATAGTATACGAAAACTGATATAACTAAGGCAGCCTCTGCCGCAAGTCCGCTGTGAGTCAATAAAATAAAACAAAGCATTTCTACGCCACAAAAGGATCCTATCAAGTATAATAGTGATTATGCATTGGCTTTAAAACATGATGGATCATACTGCAAGACGGCTTTTAGAAAACAAAGGTAAGAGGAAATTAATTGCACTTCCAATAATTCTTACATTACAAGGTAAGTGGGGCTATGATGGATAATCTGGGCAAGGTGCCTAGAAACAAAAAATAAATAAACCAGATGGTAAAGCAAAAGTAAACATGTTTATGGCCTCAGTTGTTCCATTAAGGCTCAACAGTTCAAATGCTGAACATTGGAGGAAGCCTCGTCCATAATGTTCCAATATGCAAAGGAAACCGAAAAACAGCTAACGATATCAAAAGTCAAATTGCTAATCCTCAACCTACTGAATATAAAGTTAATGACGAAATATGATTAGTTGTCAACCAAGAGTTCTTTTTAACTAAGATTGGCGGAAAAGTTCTGAATGAAATAACAGATATAAAGTCAACATGGGTATGTGCCATATGCAAATGAACACAAAAAGTTCATAAAAATCATCATTCTTCAAGATGAATCAAATGATGACGAACATAACCGCGAACATGAAATCTCACCATTATATTGAAGAATTAGGTGCATGGAATTTATTTTGAAACTTGCATATACATACACTTCGACAAGAGGGAAAGGATATGAATCTGTTGGAATCTATTGGAATCAAGGAGGCAGAAAAATGAAGAAAACAAGAGATTCAAAAGCATTTTCGCGATCAGATCGGGCTTGATTTCAATAGACCAAAACAAACATTTGGAAATACCAATAATGGAAATACTTCGAGGAGATTTTTTCAAGACTCAGAGGCAAAAGCTCGTATAATTGTTGTTAACAGACTGGTAATAACTTAATATTTTGAATTGCAGGAAATATAATAGGTTAACACTGACAAGTTTGGGAGTATGGGAAGAAAAGATATTAAAGCAGAAATATCCAGAAAAGCAACTCACATCTATTTTTCATAAAATATAGGCTCATAGTCAAAATATAATCGAGTATCAATCATTAAAACTTGGAAAAGTGTCAGAACTCAGGAGTCCAAAAATAAAGACTACAAAGAATATATCATAGATGTCAAAATGCGTGCAAGGTTTCAAGGATTCGGCAGACTGAAGACATTTTCAACATGCTTGCAGCGTAATCGGACCCAATCGGACCCAAAGATCGCAAAGCACAATACTCTCCAAAAATCATAAGTTTATTAGACATTACACTGGACGAGAGTTACCAAGAGATCTGATTTTTTTTATTTACATTTTTCATCGGCTTACTTTTTTCTCCATTAGCTTTTAGACACCCTGTTATTACTTCAATCATGGACTTTTGAATATTTTTTAAATGAAATATTATACTATATATACGAGTATATATCCTCAGTGGTGAGAAAGTATTTCAACAGAAGTTTCGGAAATACTCTGTCAATCATTATTCTCAAAATTCACTACTTTCATAGTCTTGGGAATTTTGTTTAAGCCGGAAAAAAAAAACTGTGACGATACCTTTATTCATTTAAGAGTTAGGATTTTTGCAAATTTTGATTTAATTTGGTTTGAGCCCCCAACTCGAATATCATCCAAAAATATTTTGAATTAAACAAAATTAGAATACTTAGTTATGTAGTATATAGCAGATTTAAAAATAAGTCATTATACGTAGAATTTTATAACCTAAGAAATAACTATGAAATTATGATTTTTTTATGAAACCTTTGTTGTAGAAGATGAATATTGAATAAATTTTATAATAGTCGTCCGAATTTGTATGGATTTCTGCAGGTGTTTACTACTTTAGCTACAAAAAAACCCTTGTTGAAGTTACTTGTTCGTTCGAAACTATAGAGGATATTACTCACCTAAATATAGAAGTGGGCGCAACCAAATATACTATATTATCATCATACATAAATTTCAACCATTGCTAAAGGAACTTTAGTGCATTGTACAATTTTTTGGAAAGCAGCTATAATCGTGATATTATGATAATCGGTGACCTAAACGTAGGAATAGGAACAGAAGAAGGGAGAGAAAATGGTTTTGCGGGTAAAATGAGAGCATCTAAAGTTGCGAAATGTAACACAAGAGGAGTGAAATTGGTGGTTTTATGTGACTCTTTGGGATTGTATATTATGAATGTAGTGTCCAATTTTGATGAATATGGCCAGTATACGAGTACATGTGTGGAACAGCAGGGTTCTTCAGTAGTAGAGAATTGCTTAATTGGAGTGAATTGGAAGTATAGAGTTTTCCACATTCGGATCATCTTCCAACCACAGCTGAATTGGTCTTAAAAAACGTTTACAAAAAATGAATCAAGAAATGTGAAATTACAGCCTACTCTGTTTTGAAGACTTAATTAATGAGAATACAGAAGCAACCTCTACCAAAACTTACAAACAGTACGACAACTTATGTACATCTTGTCCAGATCACAGGCCACTCAGCAAGCACATTTAGAAGAATAAAGAGAAATGATTTAATAAGGTGTGTGAAATAGTAAGGAAAAGATCATTTGAATGACTTAAAGTATTTCGAAGTAATAGCAAGAACTAGTTCAAAAAAATTTATATACAAGATATTTACTCGTAAGAACTTATGCGAAAATAATCAGTTTCGATTTTATGAAACTGAGGCCCTGAAGCTGACGTGCTGCAAGAAATCGAAAAAGTTTTGGAGGGCAATAAAACTAATCAACAAATCGGTGCCAATATACTTCTAGATCACTTTTAAATATTCATAAATCCCATCGGCCATCACATATACTCGTATATCGCCGATACACTATGAAATATTTCATAAACGTATAATACATAAGGAAGTATGCTTGACTATAAAGTTAGAAATACACTACTCTGTCGTGTTGTGTCGTGACACATTGTGTCGTGATGCCGGGTGTGTAGACTAATTGTCGTGTCGGGACGCACTCTGACATTACTTTGAACAGTATCAATCGAATCAGTATCGAAAAAATTATTTTTTACTTTTAACTTTGTCTATTGTATCTATATAAGCTGAAGAATAAAAAAAATTACGCAACAATGTTTTTTTACTTACCAGGTTCATTTAGTATTCCAGCTATTTCTTCTCATGCAGCGGTTCTTACCGATTGATCCTTATAATATTTTGACTTTGTGTCGTATAAAACTGTGTGTTGACGAACAAGTTCAACCAATTTTTCATACATTTTATTTTTATTTAAATATTGTCCATCCAGAAGAGTGCACATCCACGACACAACTGAAAATATACTTGTGTGTTGTGTTGTGACGAATTAGAACCCCCACGGGTTCTCTGACGCCATCGGTTTCGATCGATCCAAGACACGACACATAGGGTTGCCACATAACACACTGTAATAATGTGTCTCTAACCATCTTAAATGCATGAAACCGATATGCTTATGATGCGTCACGACAGGACACGACATAATAGTGTGTTTCTACCTTAACTCAAAGATGGAAAGGCACCAGGGTCGGATAGAATTCCAGTCGAGTTTGTTAAATATAATATAATAATGGGTAGATACAGGATGTGATATCACAGCAATTCAAGGAATCTATCATTTTCCCAGCCATAAAAAGGGAAACATTTCCGATCCAGCTAACTATCGTGGAATTTATTTTCTTAATTCGTCATACAAAATGTTTGCAACGCTTTTAAATAATCGATTGTCACAATGGATTTATAGTAACAAGCTACTGAGTGAATTCCAAGCAGGATTTCGCAGTGGCTATTTTACTGCTGATAATATTTTTGTATTTCAAAATGTTGCGGGATTCATAGTACAAAATAGTACAGATTTTGACAGAGATGACCGAAGAGCTATATTCTTTAAACTCCACAACGCGAGAATGTCATTCAAGTTTCACGTTTGAAAGGGTCCTTGAAAATATTTACAAGCGTAACCAATCGTCTGTATGGAACGGTTTGGAAATCCCGAATTGGTTTGAAACTGAAATTGAATTCAAAAAAGGATGCGCCTTAAACTTCTTCCTTGTTGCACTCTGTTAATAATCAAAACGGGATTGTAGCAATTTTTTTTATGAAAACCCCTATTTTTCATGTGGGTTATAAAGCAAAAGTTCTTGAAATGTCAGACGAGAGACTCTCAAAAATAGTATCTCTGTATACAATTAAAATTGAGAGCCTATGGTATGCGAAACTAAAGTAACTAGTAAGTCACTGCGGAAGTGGCAATCCATCTTCCCCACACTCGTATCTAAAGCAAAAGAACAATATAGACAAGACTGATCGATCAATATAAAACCGCCGTAACCTCAATTTACGCGAAAGGAATCACTTCTGGATTTTTTTTACGTTTCAAAACATAAATCTTCCACAAAATCTGGCACTTTGTTGGATTAACAGTAAATAGGCGATCCGAAGGTAAAGAATCCGGCTACTTTATACAGCTTTTCCTTTCATTTTTATCATTTTCATTTTTATACCTCGAAAACTGAACGTTTTTCTATTTTACCAAAAACATCCTTGCCCTCTTACCCTTTAGTAAAAATGTAGTTTCTCAATAAGTTTTTTTCTATATGATATGGCATAATATATCTATTATAGACAGTGGTATGTGTATGAATGTGTTCAAATTATTTGTTTAATATTTTAAACTTAATTAAGCGAAACAAATGCATTCTGTTGTATTCATAAATCTAGTGGAAAAAATTTTATTACAGATATTGGCATGGAAATTGCACTCGAACTGTAAATGAGCGAATATATCCTTCTTTGTATTAATGAAAATGTATGAAAACAATAAATACTTGTAAACTAATATAAAAAAAAAGAATAAATGACGCAATAATTATAATAATATTATATTAAAATTATTAAATATCACAGCAGTAGTCGTCATATTGAGAGAGTGTACATAAATAAAAGAGCGCCAGCACTATAAATATTCCACTGAGTACATTCTCAAGGCGAAAGCTTCAAAGACCATGTATAAAGCGTCACTTACTTAGATGTCAGTACAAACCGGAGTAGGCCTTGGTCTCATGCAATAAATCTCTCCAGTTAGCGCGGTTCTTGGCCGACTGCCTTCAGATACTCTTCTAGGATGATTACGGTTCCATTTGTTGTCATTTTTAAATATAGGAATCGAAGACTTTTTGGGCCAGCAGCAGCGTTTTGAAATTTGCTTAACATGTCCCAGACTGCACGCACTATTCTGACTAGGTATATATCGGTAAACAGCTCATAGATTTCGCTGTTGTATCTAATTCTCAATTCAAGTCCCATCAATCACTCAAAAACTACTCGAAAAATCTTGCGTTTTAAAATATTCGACGATATCTTCATCCGGCTTTATTTAAGCAAAACTGGTATAACAAGTCTCTTACAAAAAGTCTCCTTAGTTTTTCATGACACACCATTAATTCTCAATTGCCTTCCAAGGACAAAAAAAAAACGGGCATTATCAGTGAAGTCTTTGTATTATGTCGTATAAGTAGGAATTATGTCAGAGTGAATTACAAAGCCGAGATGGATAAAATCCACTACTGCCTCTAAGTTATATCTAACTATTGTGACTTTCTTTCCGATTTTTCATCATGCTCATTTTCGTTAACAGCATATACTTTCTTGTAATTTACAGCCTAACCCATTTTTACCGCTTCTTTTTTAAAACCAGTGAACACAGCATCTTATGCATATAGCGGTCTTTGGAAATCTATGCCTCAGGTATTGGCCTGCGAATTTCACACAATTTACTCACAAGTACGAGTATGCTGTGAAAGAGATCAGCACTTTGCGTAAGCCCTCACTCGGTGAGATTGCCTCCCACCTTTATAGACCATAAGTTTGGCAGGGATGTCAAAACAAAACGCGCCTCGTTATAGCTCTCTATGTCCATCATATGCTAAGAATCTTAAAATCAATATAAAGTCATGGGGTTTCTCTAGGATCTGCTGTAGTTTGAATACTCTGTAATTGTGGGCTTAATGTAGCTAAAAACGGATGCCTCTATACGAGTAGTTGTTAAAATTTCAGTCATTTGCAGCACACTTAACACACACTTCTTTGGATAAATGCCAATGATTCTCAGCACTTAATGGAAGTTTAAAAAAACTTGAGGTTCACTGATAAGCGATCGGCAAAGGTTTGGGCGTTTTTCTGCTATTGCAGCTCTCGAAGGATGAAGAGGGGCGAGTCGACGTTAGCTATATGAAGTGCTTGGGCATTTATAATACGGGAGCAAAGCTGTTGATAGCAGCATAATCAATTCGAATGACTATTATTAATTAATCACAATTTCGATTGTCCCGCTAAGTTGAGGAAACCATGTACTAGTTTGTAATATTTCGCCTCGCCGCAAAGTCCGTTACCGTAAGAGGTGTATGCTTTTGACTGTAGTACAAAAGATGCCCTAATTTCGTATGTTGGTATGGTATTAAAATGACATAACACTTTTAATGTCATATTTAGGATAAGGCTTGCAAGTTTCGTTAAAGAGATTGTATAATAGCATTATATATCATGTAACATTCTTTGTGCGAATTGTCTATTTCCCTTATGGAGCGTGATGCATGTAAGTTTGATATTGGTGCGTGGTGTCATCATCAGTTTCACAGCAAGCATAGCAAGATGTTGTATTATTTATGCCCAGCTCATCTAAGTGTAGTAAAAGTATAGTGCCCATTCACAACGCTAGTTAGCAACCTCCACGCTTTCCTACCGAGAGACACCATAAAAACCGCTAACCTCTTAGAGACCTCCGGAAGCATTAGTGTGGTCTGCTGGCAATCTGGAGAGTCATGCATCTGCATTGTGCTCATATGAGACCCAAATGTCAATTTGGGTAGACCCAACGTAGGCTCGAGTCCTGAAAATTTCTCCTCTCAACCTTTCCTAGCAAGTTTTACGGCGATTTCATTTCCCGTGATCGCATTATGACCTAGCACCCATATAAGACTCAGTAAGCTTAGCCTTCCGACTGCGTTCTGGAAGACAGACGCAAGATTTCCTAACGAGGAGTGAAACTTAACGTTGTCGTCCTCCAGAAAGAAGCCATCGCCGCATCTTATATCGGGTTTGGAGCCATTCGAGAAGAATCGACTGCATTCCCTTCCTGGCTCAGATTCTGGCCGAATCCAGTCTTGGGCACAGGGAAAGTCTATTTCGTTTTTTTTGTTACAGCAGGAATTCTGATTTAATTGCTTCAGATGGCATGTCCGTAAGCCCAGAGTCAGAGCCGTTGTCAAATGTCATTAAAGCTCAAGTGCGTGTTATATCAAAGAGCATTCCCTTTTAAACGGAAGATGTCTTTGAGAGTGCAGGTGTTAGGGAAAGCCCTCATGCAGCCAAGTCCAACCGCTCCTTGGAGTCAAATTAAAGCAGCAGTGACGTAATTTTTAACCAACAGGCAACCGACACATAGGAAGTAATTGGCTTTATCATAGCTGTGTTGATCCAAAGACCCTACTCGGTGGAAAGCCCCATGTCTTGCTGACAACTCCTTTGCACAATAAGACGTCGTCTTCAAACAATATAGACATCGACCGGAATTTTTTAAATAATTACTTTGTTACATCTGTACCAGACGCGACTCTGCTTTAACGAATCTGAAAATGGTTGCAGTTCTCCAGCATATTTAGGTCCTACATTTGTTGTGCTGACGTTATTTTCACCACTAAATAAATAAAATCTCTTGCTATAGGATTGGACGGAATATCTTTGAAATTCATCAGACTAATGCTACCACCTATCATTGACACGTTTACTCATATTTATAAGTGCTACCTAGTTAGATCTAAAAATAACACCAACGAAACCCTTCGGAATGTTCCAACTTTGGTCCAATTAACTTTATTTCCGGCTTATCAAACTTTTAGAAATCGTTATTAAGAGTCAGCTGCAAGTTGACGACATCCGTTTGAGCTTTGATGAGACTAAAACAACACTCCTTTGTCTCTTGGACTTTTCAAAAGCTTTTGATTCGGTGAATCTGTCGGAAACTTTTTTCTAGGTAAGCATTAGACGTGAAAGTCTGGGACTTTGTTAGGGCATTATACAATTTCCAATGTATATACGGAAGATGTCCAAATATATTTGCTACGGTCACAAATCAGGAAATGAGTCAATAAATTGAATGAGGACTTAAAAGTAATTAATCTCGAATGATATTCTACTTAATCTCAAAAGTCCGTTTGCTTACCGATAGCCAGGAACATCAGCATTGTTAACGAATACTCTGATGTTTGCTTATCTACAGACAAACTACTGCTTTTTCACAGTTCTCTTGATTTGCCACTTTGTCAATTTCCATTTACGAAAGTATTGATTATATTTCTACGATCTTAGAGTGTTCCTGAACTATCGTAATTGTTTATTTCCCAACTACTATATATTTTAAGTTGCAATTTCCTGGATATTCTAGGACTGACTGGTACTCTAATTCGTCTTTGCCATAAATACTTAAAAAGTAGCTGTGTGTTTGTTGTTCATTCTGTTGGGCTTCGGAACTTGTTGTCATACCATATTAAGAATCCATGAGACAAATAGGGTCTCAAACAATCAACAAAATGGCGATTAGATAAATTATTCGAAAAAATTTAACAAATTTGTATATTTTGCACATATTCTTGTTGTTTCTCTTTTTATATTTAACACTATATTTTATTTTTATGTTCTTAACTTTCAATCTATCATGAAAAATGTGCCGGTGTTGTATTATAAAAGAGCCTAGCTCTTAATTGTAGAATCCGCTAATTCGAAATAATCTTGAAACTTATATCTTTCTTTTGATTTGAAAGGCTGTGTATGCATTTGGTAGCCATACCAAATGGATTGTGTGATTATGCGGGAAGATGCAAAGTACAAACTACTTTAGGTCGATAAAGACCGCACCTTAACATTCGATTTAAAAATAGATCTAAGCAAGACAACTCGTTGTGGTAGAATTTTCTAAGAACCGTTCTGACTTGTGAATGCATCTGCAAACATGCCGACAACATTGACATAATCAGCTGCATAACAGTTACCTGTTTGAGGCTTCCGATTTCGGAGCCATTCACCGAGGATAAAAATAAAAGGTATTCAAGACATAGAAGGACTTGCGCGGCGATTGATCAGGAAACTGCTGAGTGACATATAACTTGTATTGAGCTAGCAGCGTACCAATCAAGTTCGTAGCGAAGTGCTTGCTTTACCTCCCAGTGGTAATCTCCGGTATTTCCATTAGTAAACCCTTACTCATGCAGGCTAAAATGGCAAGGGCATGCCCGACCCGTAGCACTATACTGGTGTACAACCCTATACGGATGATATTAAAAAGGTCTGATGAACCATGATGATAATGGCCTCGGATAAAAATGGACCCTTGCAATCGTTAAAAAGACAACGACCTTCGAAATCGCACGTGGAATTTTTGGAAGTGGAATGGGTCGGAAATAAGGAGGATGAAAAACTGTGATGTAGACTACGATTGCTTAAGAGAAAAGAAGCGGCGCATATTCGGAAAGAGATTTGTGGGATGAAATATTACTATAACAAGCACACGGTTCCCTTATCTAAATATACACAAGGGGACATGGTGGCCTACGGATCATCAAAAGCTAAGTCATTATCATCATCATATTCTGGGCATTCGAACTTTGCCGGCAATCAACATTGACTCGAATCACCACTTTGTTGAAGCGAATGCATTTTCCAAACGCCACAGAAAAGAAAAAACTACTGTGTGAAGATAGGTATAACTTAGAAAAGCTGCAATTGGAAGAGAACACCAGACTCATCTCCAGACTCTTCTCCGACCACGTATCCCGAAATCTCTCAACAACTCAACAACAGTTTTAATGCTGCCGACGTGGCAACGCCACAATGCTACAAAGTGGCGCTGGATCAAAGGAGGAGAGCTGCTCGTAAGCTCTGCGAGCAGAAGAGACGGTAAGAACATCTGCTCCTCCAGAAGAAGAAAAAAGTGTACTACAATAGTCCAATCGAAGATATTGGGTGGTTGCACTCTAGGAATAACTTACTGAAGTTTTACCAGGTAAAAAGAACTTGTTAAAGCAAGAAAACCAGTAGCGAAGCCTGTAGAGATAAACTGGGAAACCTTATAGTAGAGTCACAATCGGTACCGGGAGAAACTTTTTCTGCAGGCTGAGGAAGAAGAAGAAGTCGAAGAAGCCCAATATCCCCCCGTCAGACAGAAGAGACCGTTCATCTTAGACGATGATAGCCGAAACTTCCATCCACCTGACCAAAATGAAGTAAGGATAGCAATATTTAAGCTGAAATCCATCAAAGCAGTGGGATCTGACGGCATACCGGCCAAGGTATTCTAAGTTGCTGGAAATGATTTTGTGGAGAGCATGCACCAAACTCATTTCTCAGTTCTGGTCAGAAGAGTATATGCCTGATGAATTGAATCTCAGCACCGTATGACCGATCCACAAAAAATGAGACCCCCTCAACTGCGGCAACTATAGAGGTATAAGTCTCCTCAACATAGGAAACAAGATTTTATCTGCCATATTGTGTGAACGTCTGGAATCCTTCGCCAATAATCTCATTGGTCCCTATCACTGCGGTTTCATACCAGGAAATTCCACAATCGATCAAATTTTCACACTCCGGCAAATCCTGGAAAAAACTCAAGAATTCCAAATTGATACCCATCATCTTTTCATCGATTTTCAGGCCGAATACTACAGCATTTATAAAGCCATGTCTAGTTTCGGCATCCCTGGCAAACTCGTCCGTCTATTTTAAATGGCGATGGAGAAAGCGTCGGTAACGCCTTCACCGAGACCTTTGACGTCAAGATAGGTTTTACACAAGGGGATGCGCTGTCATGTAATTTCTTAAACATTACACTTGAAAGAATTGTGCGGAAGTCACAACGAACACTGGAGGCACAATCTTTTAAAAGTCTGTGCAACTACTAGCGTACGACGATGATATCTACATAATTGGGAGGACACGGCGGTCTGTCACTAATGCGTTCGCTAATGTTGACACAGGGTCCTCCAAAATGGGTTTAGCGGTAAATGAAAGCTTGTATATGCTGTCAACAAGAAGGGACACGCCGCATCGATGAATTAGATAGAACGTCATACTCGACAGTATAATTTCGAGGTTGTAAAGGACTTTGCCTACCTTTGATCTGCAATTTTGTCAACAACACTGCAGCAGGAATAAAACGAAGAATCACTCTTTCCAATCGCTGTTTCGTTGGGTTAAGTAAGGCACTATCCCGAATAACTAAGGAGGCTCTATATAAGACCTTGACTATCCCGATTGTTCTTTGTGGCTCTGAATCATGGACCCTACCGAAGGCGGATGAAAATATCCTCAGTCGTTTCGAGAGAAAAATCCCTCGAAAAATATTCGGTGCCGTTTGCATTGACGGGCTTTAGAGAAGATTCAATGACGAACTAAACAAGCAGTACATCGACCTAGTCGGAAAACTGCGCATCAGTAGCCTGAGGTGGCTATGATATTTAGAGCGAATGAACCCTATACTCCAGCACGCATAGTCTTAGAATCTAACCCTGAGGAACAACACAATAGAGGAAGACCTCACCTTATGTGGCGCGCCAAAGTAGAAGTGGACCTCAACCGATTTGGAGTTCGCAGTTAACTAAACACTGGACTAACTGCTTGGTAGTTGAGGCTCTGGTTCAGCCCGAACTGTAGCGCAGCCTAAGAAGAAGAAGAAGAAGAATTCAATACATACATATCTCTCGAACTGAAAGTCCTTTCAACCACCCGCGTGGTAGTTGGTGGCTTAGACCCCGCCATAAGTTCTTGCAACGACACCAGTGCTGAGGTTAAACGTAGCGTAATTTTTACTAATACCTGCTTTCTTACCTGCAAACGAGCGGTAAATCTCTCACCGGAACAACCAAAGACTGTTCTGTTCTACAGCGCAGAATCATAGACTTTGCCCGTTTTAAGAGAAATTGCATAAACCATAAATTTAGGAGAAAATGCAACGAAGAAATTAGCGGCTATAAAGGTAAAATTTTAGAAAATTCCTGATACAAGGACTTCGATAATTGGGGTATGTAGAACGGTTGAACATCATATCCACTTAGATAAATCCACTCATTTAAATGGTGCGGTCAAGTTTAAAAATAAACTCAACTGACTTGTCGTGTGAAACTGGGACAGCTGGCATACGATCGAGCTTGATAGAAAAGATCGTTGGTTGCGGCTTATGCAAGTTCACCCCGCGTTACAACAGGTACTAAGGTGAGTAAGAGGAGAGGCCGGGTCAACAATTTGTATGTTAGATAAGCAGTTCTTAGCTTTGTTCTCTACTTTGGTTTTCATATTGCCCTTAATTGGAAAATTATCAGCTAAAAGTCATAAGAAACATCAAATCTATTAAACAATATATGAAGCAATTTTACGAGCATTTACAAAATGTTTACCGATTATCTAGTTACGTCTTTTTGCGAATCCATTATTTAATCGTAGACCAGTAAGTGTAATTATTTAAAAGGAAGGGCAACAAGCCGGATAAAACGCAATTTTAAAATTCAGAAAAAGGCAAAGGCTTCGTAAATGTTTGCTGCGCTATATACTTATTTATTCTGTAATACGTTATATAAGACTTTTTTTTCTAGAATTCTGTAGCAATAATAGAGTGCTTCAGTTGTGCGGAAGAAATTAGAAAAATTGTCAAGAATCACTCTCTCGTAGAATTGATCAATGTTTTGTTTTGATGAAAAACAAAATGTTCCTCATTGCAACAAACTTTCCACAACAAACTTTCCACAACAAACATTCACACGCTCCACCACAAGGCTTCCGGCGTCTTGTTAAGCAAATAAAATTGTTAGCTACTCATCAAATACAATGTAGAGTACGAACCGAGTGCATAATTGGCAATGATTCCCGTCTTCAAGTTACTTAACATATATGAGAACTTTCGAGTGAATGCGACATTTGTTGCCGCAAACTTTGGTTTGTTCTTGATGATGTGATCACTGTACCTGAATTGTCAGCAAATAAAGATTGTAGTCCCACGTTAGTACGTAGTGGCAGACGTCTATCTTCAACCTCCTCAAATATTAAAATTCATCGATCGGTTATTTCTTCCTTGGATTTTCCATATCCATTTTCAAAAAGGACATAGACCCACACTTCACATTAATATCCCGAAAACAGTTCTAAATAATTTAACAAAAAATAATAAATTTGTTTTTGCAACAAGTGACAGCGGACGATATTAAAACACGATCCGCACACACTATCCACTTCCAACTGACATTATTCCGAGCGTCTCCATTCACACGATCTACCCCTAAACAAAGGAAGTCTAATCAAATCGCCAAACACAACCCTATTAGTGGGGCCCACTTGAGTTGTGTTCTATTTGTTTTTTTTTTCTCTAATTTCAGATACATCATGCAGTTGTGTGATTGTACTATAGATACACTTCGGTCTATAGTATACGACAATAGTGGATGATCGCAATTCGCATGCGTCGTCAACCCCTAGAGGCACATAAATCTAACCCAGTTGCGTCTCATCGTTTAGCTTCACTATTATTTGTTATTAGCTCTACCACAGTCGGATCAACTAACACCCCAAGATCTAGAGGAGTGAAACTGGGAAGAAATTCAATCAGACAATTTGTCAGATGACGAAATGGAAAGAAACTTTGATGAGAAGATATTTGACAATTCTCGTACGGTGTACGATGGTAGTGTAATAAATTGTACAACTACGAGTGCGGTGGTGGTATTGTACTGATTTTTTTTGCCAGTTTTATGGTTACTACATATCATTTGACATGGTTAAAGATTTAAAAAAATAAGCTCGTATGGTGAACCGTAGTGGGATGAGGAGGTATAATAGTGCGAACTTGGCACGTGGGGTATTTTTGGGGGTAGTTAACCTACATGTGTTCTTAAGCATCAGCTTGCAACCTTACAAATAAGAGAATGTCTTTTTTTCCTTCAGATTTTGGCAACTATCATAATGAATATGGAGATTTATGGCATATGGCTTTTTCAATTTAACAGATTGTTAGAATCTGATGTAGGGTACTCATACAGAAGATGACAATATATTAAGAAGCAAATTGAGTAATACCCTATGTTTCTTACAAATTTCAAGTTTGTGATGGCATAAACTTGTAAAGAATCAAGAGTAGCATTTAAGAGGCATTTGTTCCAGTTATACTTAGTTTGATAGTAGTGCCACTATGCACTACCATGAAAAATGCACTGCGTGATGGGTTTTATGGGCTGGGGAATCATCGGGTTGTACTTCTTCAAAAATGAAGAAAATCGAAGTACACCCGGCTCCCGGTATGGAGCTTTAATAAAGGATTTTTTGTTTCAGAAAGTGAACATAGTCTGCAGGACATTTGATTTCAATATGATGTGAGTAAGTGAAGAAAATTCTCGATGAGAACCTGTAGCCTGGCCTTTAGATGCACAAACGAGGTCTGTCATATTGTTGGTATATCGGCCCTGCCTGTATACTTCCATACTACTCGTGGGAGCACATATCATACATAAAATGAACAAACAAAATAAAAACAACAAAAATTCAGACACTAACAATAATAACTCACCCACGCAAAAACGACCAGACCGAAGTACCAGGGAGACCGCCTCCTTCTCTCAGACAATCGACAAAATAGATTCAGAGACTGAAGAAGAATTGCTAGACTCAGACTCGGACGTAACTATAGTCAAGATATTAACTCAGAAACCGACCCGAAAAGTCCAAGCACCCTTGGTAGAAATTACAAAGCTACCCAAAGGTTTCTGAGTAAGATGACGAAAAAGCATCTCAGCAATGAACAAGATTCTACATTGCAAAACGGTAAAGGCGTATGAACATCTGGTAGCGCCTAAAGCTGCAGAACTTGATATTTCTGAACTAAAAAATACAGGAAAACGATGGTGAACCAACGGATAAAAACAGACCAAAGCCACATCTAAGACAACCCAAAAGGTCAAAGAACAGGGTGAGTCAGCTACGATGAACCTCTTGTTAACCTCAGTAGTATCAGCAAAATAGCAGAGGTCAGAAGATGATACTAAAGTGACAACTCAAAGCGGAAAAAGCCATCGACTAGTTTCGAGGGCACTACCGCGGAACTGCAGATAGCCATCGTCAACCCCAATGGAAAAATTAAACAGGAGGACTGGATTGGACTCGAGGATCACATACTAAAGAGCATGATGGGCAAGGTTAAAATCAGCTGTCTGGAGGAAATTGTTTTCCACTTAGCGGGCTGGAAAAACGGGGGTAAGGTAGTTGATTACAGGAATGAACTACCTCTGAGTTTCTACAACAAGACCATCTAATAGCTCAGAACTTTCAAAGGGGCTGTTGATAATTATTCCCAAAATCGACCCTCTACTTCGCCACCACATAAAAGTATGGGTGCCTCCTCCTGCAATTCACGAAGTAGCAAACTGCGTCAAACTAATCGCGATGCAAAACCAAGATCTCGATGTAAAAGAGAACTCTAAATAGATCCACAGCAATGAAGAAAAGGATCTGCTATTTGCCGTAGACAGGCTGACTGTGCAGATCCTAAAGGAAAATTCTGGTATGATAAAATGTCCTGTATTTAAAGTTAAAGGTAAAACTAACCGATGATGGCAAAGCGTCAAAGAAGCTGCGAATGGCTCAAATTAACTTGCACAACTGTAAAGCAGCAACTTTTGATCTAATCCTCTTCATCCTCCGACGTGAATATTGACGTAGCTTTAATACAAGAACCCTGGATACTTGAAAACAAGGCAAAAGGATTAAAGTCGAATGAATAGGATCTTTTCTATCTATAGAAAAGATACAGAAAGCTGTAATTCTATCCACAAAATCATGCTCATTTTATCTAGACACAGCGATGGAGATACGGTGGCAGCAAGCTTAGAGAACAAGGTCTCAGATTACATTCCACACGCAGACACCGGTCCTCCGCCAATAGCAATAACTAGAGAGTATCTACTAAGGAATCCTTCTCGCATCATCTTAGAATTCTCTCTATTATAGACAGTGACCCAACCATACAAAATTAATTCCGAAATCCTAGGAAGATTTGACTTTCCATTTTCTCTGCCATAAGCCATGAAACATCAAATATACGGAAAGCCTTCATTAAGAAACTGCCGCACTGCAAGTCATCGCAAGCTCCCCAAACCCACTTCGTGGACTAGGGAACTATTCTGGGCAAGCACTCATCTTACGTGAATTGAATTGCCTGAAAAAAAGAATATCTTTCGAGCGCGGTTATTATTTAACTCCAAATTGTCCGGTATAGAAGGCCATGCACTACCACTTGAGCCACGGCGACCCGTGAGCTTAACTTCCGCTGCCGTTCCCGTTCTACAGCCGAAGAGCAGGGACGTGAGTCCGGGAACGAATATGAAAAGCAGAGTGTGCTGTCGTCAGTAAAGGAATATATTGGATTAGAAGTAGCAGATCGTTGATGAAAATTAAAAAGAGTGTCGTAGACAGTACCGAGCCCTGCGGCGCAGCAGCAATTATTTAGTGAATATCAGACTTGAAACCGGCCAAGAGAACTTGAACTGAATGTCCCGAAAGGCAATTTCCCATCCATTGAAGAGGACAGCCGTCGGTCCCAAAAGCACGCATTCTTGACAACAGAGCCCCATGCCAAACTCTATCAAATGCCTTAGAAATATCAAGTGCAACAATCCTGATGTACACTTTGGTTTCATTTTTCAGTTAGACATATCATCAAATTACCAGCGAACCTGTTGCTACGGAAACCGTACTACCAGTCATTGACAAGTTTTCATGTTACAAGGTATTTCATGATGATGGTTTATCGGCGTCTATATCACCTTGGAAAAAATGGATCTAAGTTCAGTCTGTCGATAGGAGAAGAGCATTTGTCTCTTCTAGGAGCAAATGCTGATTTCCAAGGTGCAACTGCAAGTTGAGCGCAGCCCTATGCGAAATTGGGTTTACTCCGTGCCAGAACGAGTCATGTCTTTACCCGCAGAACGTAGAAGGTAATCTTTGTCTGATACTAATTTATGTAGATGATTTACTTATAGAGTGCCAGAACGAGGCAAACCTTATGCAAATCAAGTCAAAGATTGCAATGAAGTTGGAATGTGTCGACAAGGGTCAATTGCAGATGTAGATTAAGCGTGATGTCGACATTGGTGATATTTTGTTGAACCAGATGCTGTACATAAAAGATCTGTTACAGAGTCACAGCATGCAACAGTGCAGATTTGCAGCAACGTCTTTGGATGCAGGTTTCCAAGTGGCGTGGGATAGCGAAAGATGCGTGGCTGAAGATCCAGCAGCCTACCAATCAATTATCGGCGAGTTGATATGTTTAGCATTGACATCAAGGCCAAACATATGTATGTATACCATTCAGATGTAAAGTTGACATAATCCGTACAGTGAATATGTCACAGGTGTGAAGTATGTATTGCGTTACCTAGCAGCTACTATGGACATGAAGCTAAACTATCGCCCTTGTGGTCAGGCATTTCAAGGTTACGTGGACGCATACTGGGGTGCCGATGTGAGCAATCGCAGATCATACACGGGGTACGTATACTTCCTAGGAGGTGGCCCCATTTTATGGAAATCGGAAAACAGGATTGTGTGGCTTTGAGCAGCACAAAGGCGGAGTACATGGCTCTGTATTCAGCTACAAACGATGCGCTGCATTTAAGGCGTTTGATCATTGAGATCATCTGTGATGACACCGGTATACCGACAATCTAATATAGTGATAATCTAAGCGAGCAAAATTTGGCTAAGAACACTGTCTACCATACCAGGTCAAAGCACATTGACATCAGGTATCATTTCGTTCGATATGCTATTCAAAGTGTCGACTTCGAGCTGAGATACGTTTCAACGAATGATATGATAGTAGATATACTCACAAAAAAATTATCTAAACAGAAACATTGTCATTTTGTAAATTTAATGAATTTAAAGTAATTAATATAAAATTAACTTTGTAAACCAGGTTCACATTGAGGAAGTGTGTTGAAAATAAGAGATAAGAATCCAATGTGAACGCGTTCATGATGTATGTGTAAGGCGCATGAGGGTTTGTGTTTGCATGCTGCTCATTTTTTTTTTATTGGGGGTTCTCTTGTGGTTCACTTCTTTCCGTTTATCCTCCAAGTTTGCACACGAAGAGCATAATATAATACATTTAATTTGATTTTGAAATAAAAATAAAAACATCTTTGAACCCACGTTTATTTTATATTTTGGTTATTTATTTAAAACATTGTTTCAACAAAAATACTAACACAAATTAAGCATCGAAGCCTTAACCACATGAAATTGAATTCAGGATTGGAACAGGGATTAATTATGCTGGAATATCGTGCTTTCAATAGCTCGGTGGCCAATTAAGTTCATTAGGAGAATGGAAGATAAGAAAGAAATGATCTCTTCAATTTTGTACGTACAACGAAAGGTTTAGGAAAAAATGGCGCATGCGTAAAATATTTGAGTGCAATCAAATATTAGGACCAGGAGCGGGACAGGTGGAATACCAGCGCTGTGGAATATTTTTTCTTGTTTTTTTCTTCAGCACTACGCTATTATTTTTTAATTATTTTTTATTTGTAGTTATTATTATTTTTATACGCGAGTTACGTCCGCCACCTGATCCCCTTATCACCCCCCAAACGAGTCAACAAGCCACCCAACCACCCACCGCATACATAACTTCAAGATCAACGACATCAATTCACACGCCGATCATGAGTTCTACGTCAGCCACCTGATCCCCTTATCACCACCCCAACGAGTCAACAAACCACCCAACTACCCACCGCATACATAACTTCAAGAACGACGACATCCGGTCACACGCCGATCATGTGTTGTATGTATTGTACATTGTGAAATCCACAAATTTGTAATATCAAATGCAAATGACACTTCAGTTTTATTCACCAGACTAAAATAGACATTATAACGTTTCGTTATAATGAAACTTCGACTGAAACTTCGCTTATCAGAGATCTCCATAATGTAATACAACGTGACAATACAGTAGAGTCTCTTTATGGAGAAATCATAGAGCTTCAATCAGCTCTATGCAATATCATCCTAATACATGAACCCGATAAGAATGTAATCAAAGCGAAGAAGGATCTGTATGCCGAGATGTGTCTCAATTCTTTTCTGTGTGCCCTTAATGAACCACTCGGATCTAGAGTAAGGGCTATCCAGCCTAGCTCATTAGCCACAGCTCTCACGTGCTGCATTAAAGAGCAAAATATTTCTTACCAGAAAAGGATTCAAAATCCGAGATACACACCTTATAATTCTAATAACCCTCTCCAAAATCAATCCAAACCAAATTATCCGATACATCATAACAACTCGCAACAGAATAGAACAAGTCCCATACCACCTCAAAACAGAGAAGAACAACCAAGACCTCATGATTCCAGACAACCAAGGCACTCTCACAGAAACGGTACTAATAGCCAACAAAACAGACACCAAAAGCCTGGATCTATGTCACGCCATCAACCAAGTGCCAACACCAGTGAACAGCATAAGTTCAAGACAAGTCCGAGCCAACAAACACGAAACCCTAATTTTAACCTTCAAGAAGTTAACAACTCAAGTTCAAATTCTTTTCAGCAGTTAGATAATTTCTTTAACAATGATCCAACCAACATTGTTGAGACTCAACATTTTCCAATGTATCCTCGAAGACCCCACAGGATACTTGGACCCAACCAAATACCCAGTAACGTCACCCTATATCTATATTTTCTCACCCTTTGGCAGACCCTTACGATTTCTTCTTGATACAGGGGCATCAACATCCTTTATCAACCCCGAGTACATTCCTCCAAACAATCAAGTCAGTTGCGAACCCGTGAACATCACTACAGTTTTCAAAAAATACCAATTGGATAAGCAAGTCAGTCTTCCAACCTTTGTCGAATTCAACCAAACAGGTTTTCTTAAATTCCTTATCTTTAGGTTTCACAATTTTTTCCACGGTCTTTTAGGTTTGGATGCAATTTTATCGCTCACGAAAATCGACCTGGAAAATAAAATTTTAATCACAAAAAATTCTTCTGTTAAGATAAATCTCAAACCAAATTACTCATCCGGCAAGTTAACAATCCCCGCAAATAGAAAGATCCTCGCGAAATTACCCATCACACAATGTAACGGCAGTATATTTATAGATTCTACGGAACTAAAACCTGACCTTTTCTTAACACAGGGACTATACAGCTCCGAAAACGGCTATAGTACTGTGGAGCTCATCAACTACTCCCCATCCGATCAAGCCATTATCTTAGAAGAACCATTGTATGCAGAGCAATATAAGTCCGCAAACTTCTTTGAAATATTTAATTTCGACATAGAACCAGAACAACAAATATCCGCAAAGGACATAACAAAATTAATTCGAGCCGATCACTTAAATCCTGAAGAACGAAAGAAAATTCTCAAAATCTGCAAATACTACAGTGACATCATATACATAGAAGGGGAGCCATTGACATTCACAAATCGAATCAAACATCAAATCAACACAACCGACGATGTCCCCCTTCACACGAAATCCTACAGGTACCCATTTGTGCACAAACAGGAAGTAAAAGACCAGATTTCCAAAATGTTAGAACAGGGTATAATAAGACATAGCTATTCCTCATGGAGCTCCCCTGTGTGGATTGTTCCAAAGAAACAGGACGCCAGCGGGAGGCAAAAGTGGAGACTGGTTATCGATTACAGGAAGGTCAACGAAAAGACCATATCGGACCGCTACCCCCTACCTAACATAAACGAAATCTTAGACAAATTGGGAAAATGCTTATATTTCACCACCCTCGATCTAGCAAGTGGGTTTCATCAGATCGAGATGAACCCCAAATATATACAGAAAACCGCGTTCAGCATTGAAGGAGGGCACTATGAGTACCTGAGAATGCCTTTCGGACTGAAAAACGCCCCACCGACGTTCCAACGCGTGATGGATAACGTTCTCAAAGAACTCGTGGGAAAAATTCGGCTTGTCTATTTAGACGACATAATCAGTAATTCCACTTCGCTTCAGGAGCATATCGAGAGTATAAAACAAGTTTTCGACAAATTAAGGCAATCTAACTTCAAGATCCAAATGGACAAGTGCGAGTTTTTGCAAAATGAAATAGCTTTTCTGGGACATATCATTACCCCTGAGGGAATCAAGCCAAATTCTGCAAAAATTTATGCTATAAAAAACTTCCCTGTCCCCAAATCCCGCACCGAAATTAAAGCCTTCCTAGGGTTGATCGGATATTATAGAAAGTTCATAAAAGATTTGGCAAAACTTACAAAATCATTAACAAGCTGTTTAAAAAAGGGAGCGGAAATTAAAATCGACCAAAATTATATGAACGCCTTCGAAACCTGCAAAGATTTATTGATTAATGACCCAATCCTACAATAACCAGATTTCAGCAAACCTTTTATACTCACAGCCGATGCAAGCAACATTGCGTTGGGAGCTGTCATATCTCAAGGCAGAATACGAAGCGATAAACCTATTTGCTTTGCTAGTCGCACCCTTTCAAGTAGTGAGTGTAATTACTCCACAATCGAAAAAGAACTTTTGGCTATTGTCTGGGCCACACACTATTTTCGACCATACCTATTTGGAAGGAAATTTCAAATAGTCACGGACCATACACCCCTGACTTGGCTTATGAGTTTAAAAGAGCCAAACTCAAAACTTGTAAGATGGGTCCTAAAGTTGGAGGAATTTGATTATGAAATCATATATAAGAAAGGTAAAGCAAACACTAATGCGGACGCCCTTAGCCGCATTAAGATCACTAGCCCTGACGAAAAAGAAGAAGAACTTTTTAACAATAACGAGGACGAGGGCACCATACATAGCGCTCAAGAGAACCTCAACGACGGGATACCAATTTCAGAAAAACCTCTGAATGACTTTATTATTCAAATCATACTGGAAGTCAGCAATAGAGGGTGTCCAATGACAGTCGAAAACATTTTTAAAAATAAACAAAGAAGGGTAATACGCAGACCAACTTTTGATGAAAGCACAATGATCGACATCTTCAAAAAATTCTTCCCAGGCAATAAACTTACCGCCGTATATGCAAGTGATGAGATTTTCCCTCTTGTTCAGTCCACTTTTTCAAAATATTTTTCCCAGAACAAGACATTTCGTATCGTGCGATGCTCAGAAATACTTACTGACATTAGACAGGAAGACGAACAGGAAAAATTAATTCGCGACTATCATGAAAATTCGAACCATAGAGGAATAAATGAAACCCACCTCCATTTAAAGCGCGAATTTTTCTTTCCAAAAATGAAGGACATATTTACAAAAACTCTCAATAATTGCGAAAAATGCAAACTACTTAAATACGATAGGAATCCTCCCAAACCGCAGTATGCTAAACCGGAAATCCCATTAAAGCCTCTTGAAATTCTCCATATCGATCTTTATAGTATAAATCATCAACAGATACTGACAATAATAGACAAATTTTCTCGCTTTGCCTGTGGTTACACTTTAATATGCAGAAGTAGTGTTACAGTTTTAAAATGTTTAAAAAACTATATTAGCCTGTACGGGATACCAAAATCAATTGTGTGCGATCAAGGCACCGAATTCACTGGAAACATCTTTCAAGATTTTTGCAGACAACACAATATAAGACTTCATTTCACATCATTTCAGCAGACTAGTAGTAATTCCCCAGTGGAAACACTCCACTCTACCTTAACAGAAATTTACAGGCTTGTCTTGTCCAAAAGAAAGGAACAAAAGCTCACTACAGATCATGAAGAACTTTTATCCGAAACTTTGATTACTTACAATAATGCCATCCATTCAATTACAAAACACACTCCATATGAACTTTTCTTCGGAAGACCTTACCAATTTACCAAATCACTTAGCTTCTCCAATGAGCATGAATACCTTTCGAAACTGAATGAATTCCTTAACAAGCTTTACACTCAAATCCAACAAAAAGTTGACGACATTACCATCACCAGAATTCAAAATCTGAATTCATCTAGAGAAGAACCGGAAGAAATCAAAGAGAATGAAGTCGTCTTCAGGAAGGAAGCTAGAAGAAACAAATTAACACCCAGGTTTTCTAAACATGTAGCAAATAAAAACAACAAATTCACTATAATGACAAAAGAAAGAAAGAAAATTCACAAGAGCAAATTAAGAAGAAAAAAAAAGGTAAATGAAAATAATTAAAAAAAAAAGAATATTATACACCAACATAATTTTATAAATAAATACATTCACGGCATATGAATGTAACAAGATATTAAATCATGGCATATGATTAGAGGGTATCCATTATCTTTATTTTGTTTAGTAAAAATTATGTTAATGATTTGGTATGTATTCATGGCATATGAATGTAAACCAGATGGTATAATCAAGGCATATGATTATGAAACCATCAAAAAGAGAATTAAACAAAATTATAGTTATATCGTAGTTAATAAGAATAATAAACATTTATATTATGGTTAATAAGGAATTAATGCAATGCTATTTTCTTATGTTTTGTAACTTTAAACTTATCTAAATTAAAAAGAATACTGCATCCATCGTCCTATATCTCCAATCCCTTTTCAGCCTCCCACTGACATCTACAAAAACATTAGAAATATTTAACCTTCCAAAGGATCATGGCATCCTCCCTCTACGATTAGGACCTTTTAGAACAATTAATAGCTATACCAATTTGATACATATCATTAACTTAGAGGATTATAACAGCAACATCCAAGGCATAAGTAACACTCTCGATCTCTTTGAAAAACGAGCAACGGTTACCAACTCGGTCCAAATAACCAAACTTAAACTCAAAGAGCTCGAGAAGAAACTTCTAACACTCTATCCCAATAAAAGAAGAAAACGAGGACTTTTTAATGGACTTGGATCAGCCATAAAATTAATCACGGGAAATATGGATGCGCAAGACGCACATGACATTAACATCCAAATAGAGAACATGCATTCGAAACTAAATAACTACACTAGCACAATACTAACCCAACACTCTATAAATTTTCAAACAATAGAAAGATTTAAAAATATCACATCTCATATTAATAAAGAACAGACCAAAATAGAAGAAATTTTAGAGAAAACAAATAACTATGTCAAAAGAAAACACCACATACTAATAGAAACACAGTACCTTAATCAGATAAATTTTAATATTGATTTACTAACTAACCATATTTCCAACATAGCAGAGGCAGTTATTCTAAGTAAATTGAACATTATACCAACATTTTTACTTAATACAAATGAGTTAAAAAGCATAGAAAATAAGCTAAATATGCAAAATATTAAAATAGAACCAATAGAAAAAATTTATGAACTATTAGGATTACAAGCATATTATAATGCTTCAAATATAATATTTAATGTCCGCATACCTAACCTATCACCCCAAAAATATTTTCATTATCACATCATTCCCCTCCCACTAAACAACACGAAACTTATAATAACAAAGCCCTATATAAACATAAACGATAACAACATACAATACTTCAATATGCCTTGCCCCAAGATAGAAGGAATCCACTACTGTACAAATCCCTACCATCAAGAATACGTCAAATGCTCTAAATGTGTCGGAAAGCTTATGAACAACGAAGCAGCTAATTGTCCCCTTAGCGATGCTGGAAGAGTAGAAGAAATTTCCCAACCCGAACCAAATTTTATTTTATTCATAAATGTTCCCAAAATATTAATTAAACCTACTTGCAGTACCAACAATTCAACAATAGAGGGTACAGCAATCCTCCACTTCAAGAATTGCAACGTCGAGGTAAATGAAGTGTTGTACCAAAACGATCCCGACACCTTCTGGGATGATGTACACGTCCCACCACCATCAAGCAGCATCATAGAAGCAAACTCAACGAAAGAAATCCTAAGTCTAGAAAAACTGAGTCGGTTCAACTTTCAAACAGACGCAAAGCTAACCAGCCTAAGCGTTAAAACCGAAGTTCTGCACGTTTTGACAACATCTTCAGCAGCTACGAGTATGTTTACAATTATTGCGATCATCATAATCATCATCATCACTATTGCAAGGAAGAAAGTCCAAACAAGTCAACCCCCGACGCTACAGTCTTTCACTCCAGCCCCATTAACGTCATTGTGGCCGTCGCTCTATTCTAAGGGGGGAGGAGTTATGTCCGCCACCTGATCCCCTTATCACCCCCCAAACGAGTCAACAAGCCACCCAACCACCCACCGCATACATAACTTCAAGATCAACGACATTAATTCACACGCCGATCATGAGTTCTACGTCAGCCACCTGATCCTCTTATCACCACCCCAACGAGTCAACAAACCACCCAACTACCCACCGCATACATAACTTCAATAACGTCGACATCCGGTCACACGCCGATCATGTGTTGTATGTATTGTACATTGTAAAATCCACAAATCTGTAATATCAAATGCAAATGACACCACGAACCTGTCGAATCAGCGTCTGCTGCATTTCCAACCTAATTTTGAACCCAAAGTTCGTGGTATCAACTTGCATACGATAGGTTCGATGTTTAATAAAATATTGTAAGTACTTCAGTTGTTCCTGAGCACCAGAATAAAATAGACATTATAACGTTTAAACCAAAATAGTGTTCTTTTTTTTTAAATAAACCCCCAACAGAGAACATAAGTCGCGCGACTTACGAGATAGAAGCCCCGTTCAAGTAAAAAAAATACAAGTTTTCCTTAAGACTGACTTTATTCAACTGAACTCAATATTTAGCTTAACACCTAACTTAACTATTGCAGTGTGATCCCATGAATTTTAAATTAGGCCAAAAGCCCGGTAGACGTTTATTCAGCAAGTTTTTGTTCTCACCTGTCTTAATTGAATATTATTGATTCTGAATTACAAGTTGCTGCAATAATGTATCCGGCGTATATAGAACTGCTGTTGCGGTTGTTGTTGTTGTTTTTATTTGTGTTTAGAATCGGCGTGTGTTTTACCGCTGCTTTTGTTTTTATTGTATTTTGAAATGACATGTTGGCTTTGGTTGTGTTTTTTTCCTTAGCTGGTTAAGGTTACGTTGCGCGTTTTTGTTTTCTAGTGCACTCGTCGGTGCTCTGATCTCATCCGACTGGATGTGACCTGTTAAACTTATAAACGCGAATGTTGAGCAAGAGACAACAAAGACAATATAATCTATTATCAGAAATGACTGAACCTCATAAGGACGACGCGACGTACGGCGAATGAATTCAATAACTGGTCAACTTTTTCAACAGTCGGTATGGCTTTCTTATATGTACTACTTGAACATATTTGGAGCTGAGGTCAGTAAGGTTTTTGCAGCACTAGTCGGGGTGCTGAAATAAAGATGAACCTTAATGGGTCACTGTCAGCTCTCATACCCCCGGAGTTGGTTATTAATTCTGGAATACTCGGCCTCTTTCTCTCAAGACTTTATAAAACGGCCTGGTCCTCCAAGTTAGGCGTGCGCTTCTTGGCCACATAAAAAGTTTAAGGCTACGAACTACGAGTAACTAAAAGCCTTAGATAAAGGTTGGCCTACTGTTGACGACAAAATGAAAAAAGGAAAACGACTCTCGAATCTGCAAATGGAATATTCGGACCTTTAACAGACCGCGAGGCCACGCTACAAAGCAGATATACCCGTAGTTCAGGAAGTGCTGTGGAATGGGTCGAGCAAAAGGAGGATGAAAAGCTTTGATATATCCTATGGCGATTCCTACAGAGAAAACAGACACCGTCTGTTTGGGTTGGATTTGTTGTAAGTGGCAGACTTAGGCAAGAAGTCTTGAGTTTTCGACGCGTAAACGAATTCCTTACAACAGTGCGCACCAAGGCTCTGTTCCAAAATATAAGCTTGATATGCATTCATGCCCTCTCAGATGAAAAAGGCGACTCTACCAAAGAATTTTTCGACTAGCTCCTCGGCAATACTTACGAGCAATGTCCAAAGTATGACATTAAAATCCTCTTAGGTAATTTGGATGCCAAAATAGG
This sequence comes from Volucella bombylans, assembly GCA_949129095.1. Classification (NCBI taxonomy): domain Eukaryota; kingdom Metazoa; phylum Arthropoda; class Insecta; order Diptera; family Syrphidae; genus Volucella; species Volucella bombylans. The sequence goes on from OX422140.1 coordinate 103,344,273, forward strand.
TAGGATGGATATCTTTGGCAACGTAGTTGGGAAGAATAGCTTTCACAACACCGTTTCTTGCAACGAGGTAAGGCTGATTAACTCCAAGGCGGAGCTTCACCAAAGTTAGAATACAGTTTTCCCCCCTTAATATCAACGAAAATTCATGGCTGTCATCTGATCATCAAACCGTCAGCCAAGTTTATTAGAGATGTCTGATCTTTCCGAACGGGGAACATAGATTCAGATCACTACCTCGTTGCATCCAGGATACGTCTACAGATATCTCACACACTACAAAAACGAAAAAATACTATGAGGAGATCTAACGTTAAACGGCTGACACAAACCGCAACATCGCGTATCACTCCACCTCTCAACATGTCCTACGCAACCAAGATCAAGTGCTGAAGAACAGTGGTAATGATGCCAAGAAGCATTTCACCCGACAACCTCTACGCAATCCATGGTTTGACGAAACAATTCGCATAGAAGAACGAGAGCGATCCGTGAGCTCTACAAACAAAAGAGGAGGGAAGAACATCGACTTCTTGGGAGAAAAAACGAAGGGAAACGCTCGATCGAGGAAATAGCGAGTTGGTACTCCAGGAATAATGTTCGGAACTTTTACCAAAAGCAAAAAAAACATATCAACGCACCAAGACCGGAAGAGAGGCCGGTCGGTGCTGAGAATATAGAAAAACTACTTCTGCCGACTGTTAAACGGCGGGGACAACCCAAACCTCGTTGCCATGCTGAAGGTGCCATTCAACCTGGACGGTGAACGTCCACCCGATCAAAAGAAGTAAGAATAGCAATATACCTACAAGCTTAGGAACAACAAGGCTGCTGGACTACATGACCTACCTGTCAAGCTATTTAAGGCAGAGGAAGATGACTTCGTAGAAAGCATGCATCATCTTATTTCCAAGATTTGGTCGGCAGAAAGTATGCCTGAAAAATAGAACCTCAGTACCGCTTGCTCGATCTATAAGAAAGTAGAGGCATCAGTCTCCCTAACATCCCATATAAGATCTTATCAGCCGCCTGGAACGCCTGAAACGATCTATCAAAGATCTGATTGACCCCTATTAGTGCGGTTTTAGCCTCGATGAAATATTCACACTGCGGTAGATTCTGGAAAAACTCCAACAAGTGCAAATTGATACTCACCATCTTTTCATCAATTTTAAGTTCGCATAAAACAGCGTCTATAGAGACGAGCTATACAGAGTCATGTCAAGCCTTAGTGTCGTTCCCAAACTCTTCAGAGTTTATTTGTGAGTTTGGCGATATCTCTTCGCCTGGGGTCGATCAGTTTTCTTGGATGCTCATTTATTTGGGATAGATCATTCGTCGTTTGACGTTGTTCAGCTGCCTACAACTTGTTTCTAGGGATCTGAGTCTGACTAGTTCACAAGAGATGGAGGTCCATGGGACATCTGAGTGTCCTGGAAGCTAACAAGTTTTGTTTCGATATGCTTAACCATAGGTGAAAGGTGCGTGTCAGTTTCTAGCCACCCTCTATTTTATGGTGTACGAAGTTAGATGTCTGTCGATGCACATTGCAATATCCGACTAGGATATTGGACTTATTCTCAGCCAAGCAACGGCCCACTAGCTGCGACTTTAGCTTGGAAGACGGTATCCTAGCAGAGTAGACTTAGGAGTTGGTATATGCAGAGGTAAGAGGACTCCTGCGGTAACGCCTGCGGCTATGAGTCGAATATGCTCAAAAACGTTCTTGTGCACCTCGAATAAAAATTCATTTGAAGCTTATTAAAAGCTGCAGTCATGTATGTTTACTAAAGTTTATTGCCTTACTTATTCCAAGAGTGCTTCTTTAATGGTAAGGCTTTGCTCTGCATAATCAAATCCCATCGCATGTGAAGTTTTGATATATTTTTTGTGAAAAGTCTGCTACACAGAGTTTTTCTCATCTGGTTACTCTTTTAAACATCTTTCTTAAGTCATTTCAAGTAATTCGCAGCCTAAGCGATATACATACATATGTCTTGAGAGAGATGATGAATTTTTTCTCCAGAAATTCCAATTCCACCCATTATACCCACGTATATAATATAATATAACTAAATTTTTTTTAGTTATATTAAAATTTATATTTAACACTATAAAATGTGTTCTCCTTAAATAAAAGATAGCTCACCCTATGAATACAAATTATTATTATTGAGTACGGAGGCACATCTTCCCGACAGCCAGCAGTGTATTTTAGTGATTTATCTAGAGGTCAGTACTTTATTTTGGAACTTTGAGCATTTTTATTTGGGTTGCTTTTGATTAATTTTTATGCAGCAGAACTTGTCGTACTCTTTTTTTACTTTGAATTTAAAAAGCCGGCAAAGGAAATAAATTACTTACTTAACTCTAGGGTCAGCTGGTGACATTGATAAAATTTGAACATTTTGTTCTAGCTTCAAGGAATAGGTAGTTATAAAATTTATCATTTTAACCATGATTTCTTATTCTGGCAATAACCTGATAATTTATTTTTGTTTTTGGGTAGAGAGAGAAAATCCTACTTACGGACACCGTAGAGACTTACGGAAGTGTGAGGCTCATGCAATGGTTGGGTTAGAACCAACCTGATACTCAAGATGTGTATGATATTAATTCACTTCACCATGACATCGCTCTAGCCACTGGAATGATTCGGTTTGTCCACCTACCCATGACCTCGTCATCCCACTCCATGGCAGTGTTCTATTTCTCCTGTCACTATCTTGTTCGGATCTTTACGCTCCAGAGCCAGTAACACAGCGGGCATGGTTCTCACGATCACCATATCAGCTGCTGCGCAGATCATTTTATAAGCGCACACGATCTTATACCCGTCTATACACCGTACATAGTGTCTGATTTTTAACATAAAAAACCTGTCACGTAGACTTATGTTTCCAGGACGCCCATACATCCATGGGGGCAAGGATACGCCTTGCCATCGCTCTGCCGCCTTCCTGAGATACCAAATCGGAACTGTGTTCCACCCTTGGTATAAGTCGAGGCCGACCTAAAACCTCTAACTGCTCTTAGGGACGCAGCACCCAGTACTTATTACAACTCTACATTGGGTCAGCCAAAGGAAGCCGCGACTTTAGGTTTAAACCACAGATACCATGACGCTCCCACAAGGGGCCTACCTCTTCAAGACAGGCCCGGACCGAGATCTGGAGGGCTCCTGACTCCCATGGTACCGTGATTTAAGTAATGGTAGGGACTGCCGGTGGTCCAGTCGCCAACAAGACCTATGACCGGCAACTTGTGACTGATCAAATCGTAGCAACCTTCGGTAGCGTCATCTGAAGATATTTACGATAAGACCAGTACTTTGCTCTGACCCCGTTCATTATTAGACAACGTCATTGATGGGCGAAGCCTTGATAATTGGGCGGGGGCCCCCCACACCGTACAGTAATATAGAATTGGAGACCGACTCTAGTAACCTTCTTTTGGACTTTCTTAGTCCGCCAACATTGGACATCAGACTAGACAATGCGGCTGCTATCTTGGTGGCTTTATCGACCGCCCTACCTATGTACCCCCAAAGGTAAGTCCTGAGTATTGCGCTCTCGAGGTTCACACGGAAGTCCTCCCGAACCATTGTTCCAAAATAAGGACAAACATCTTCGTTTCTTTGTGCCGCCAGTTCAAACCCGTGACCCCGCAGTCAGTCCGCCATACCAGCAACCGCCCGCCATATCTGCGTTTGGCCTCTTCATGGAACCTCGCTATTACGACCAGTGCGTCGTTATCCGCATAGCCAATCAGCCTGGCCTCCGGAAGCATCGCTAGGTGCAGGAGCCCGTCATACACAAGGTTCCAGAGATTGGAACCCAGTGCCTAACCGTCGGCCACTCCCGACGTCAATTGCTTCTCCGTCCCTCCGTCGTACCGTTCGGATTATTCGAACCAGGAGATAGCTAACTAGTATCCTCCTAAGGTAGTCCTGCACGTAAACACGTATTGAACATGGCCAAGAGCACATGTGGTTTCTCCGCCTTCACGATCTTACGGACTTCCCTCGGTAATCCGTCTGGATCTCGAGCCATACAGTCCGGCAGACCCGTTATTTCCCTTCTTAGTTATTCGGGTGTGAAAGGAGGGACCTCGTCCGTTATGATGACCCCCATTCACTCTTCAGGGTGATCCGGGAACAAAGTGGAGAACACTTCTACCAGAAGGGTGGTTCCACCGGTCCGACCGACATATCTATCAATCCAATGAAAGAAGAAACTGAGAATGTTTCTGTAAGGGTTTAATGAAGTCTATTCGTGTTCATTAGATAGTCAGACTAGGATGATGAGGCACTGGGTTTCACAATAAAATTCTGGTTCCTGCGTAATACTTGTATGTGACTCACCACGGTCCCGTTCTTTTAATAATTATTAGTCATTATTCAGCATACGAAAGGTGTCCTAACAATACAGACTAAGTCAATTTAGTAAACCTGAGGCAATTACATATGTATCTACACATCTAATGAACGCCCTCCACGGCTTGTTTCGACGAAATTTTCAACCATACTCGTATCTCTCCATAAATGTGGCTGGCTTTTAGTGAAACAGTGTCTTGCCCCTTTTTTCAAGGTTTGGGTGGTCGTGGGTTTCAAAAGTTCCCAGAAAAAGGAGCCGAGAGGCGTTAAATCGCACGATCCAGATAACAATAGCAATTTTAGGTTAAGAGAAAGTAAGACATTATTGCTCTTTGAATTGGTTTTGGTTGAAAATACTCGTAGCTTTAATGTGAGGTGGTAACGAGTTCCAAAGTTGAATGGGATAGACAAAGAATAGACGGGATGAGTTTAGGTAACGAAAGTGGGGTGTGCACATATAGCTCTACAAAAAGGAAAAACACTATGTTAAGTTAAATGCAATCATGCCGATTATGGAAACCGGCCAATTGACTGCAGAGGGATTTCATCCAATCCGGATCAACTCCCTTCCGCAGTTTAATGCCATTATAGAAAACGGAGGATGCACAACATTATTGGTCGGTTGAACCTTATTACCGGTCTTCTTTAATATTAGCTGTATTCTGTCAATGTAAAATTTTGAAATGTAACTTTTTTCAAAGTAAAATTGTTTAAAGTATTAAATAAGTTTTATTATGGATACAATTGCGTTTTTTATGGATTTTAACGAAGAAGAAAGTGGTTCCCGACATATTCGTTGAAAAATATTGTATGGTCGGAAAAGTATTTTGACAAAACTGTGTGCAATGTTATCTCGCTTGTTTTGATAAACTGAGAGAACTAACAGGTCTCTATTGATGCGCAAAACGAAATAAATGATTATAACTGTAAGAGCGCAAAATATTTTCTTTATTACATTACGCATTCATTTCACTATCAGCTGCAATGTAAGAACTGAACTAAAACTAACTGGAAAAAAGTATTACAAAGTGCCTCGTCAAACTGTGTATTATCAAAACAACCAAAAGAGAGAACCGTTTAATTGTGCGAAAATTTAAAGACATTGTGCTAAAAACTCCAAAATCTGCAGTAATTGAATTAAGTAATCAGCATAATATTGTAATTTGTGAAAGAACGGTAAGAAACCGTTTAAAAGGGGCAGCTTTTGCCACTTATGTATCATTTTGGCAGCAAGTATTTTGGACTGATGAAAGTTCTTTTCAGTACCATGCATCAAAAAAGAAAATTTTCTGCAGAATTCCTAAGAAATTGCAAAAAAAAGTGGCACCTGTATGTAAACAAATACCCCATGGAGGTGGCAGCCTAATGTTTTGGGGATGTGTTTGCTTTAATGACATCGGAGATTTGGTACCAATCGAGAGAATGATGAACAAGGATCAATATTTTCACATTATAAATAATAACGAGTATACTTTAGGTGACAAATAGATTGGATAGTCATTTATTTATTATGTAAAGAGAAACAGAAGTCCATGTTTGACAAGAACGCGCGAGGAGAAAATTGCTGAGGTCGAAGGTATTTGGAATGAAATTTCTCTGCAAACCCTCCAAAATTTGGTGAACTCTATACCAAGCCGATTACAGAAAGTCTTCAGTGTCATCGGAGGGTTCACTTTCCATTAAGTTATGCCTTTATTTTTATAAATTTTTGTTATCAGTTCTTTTTTTCGGATAAATAATATTTTGTCAAAATACTTTTTTCCCCATTCATTTTTGAAATTTAATTTTTAACTTTAATACTATTATATTGAATTAACTTTAAGTATATTTTCGTTAATTCTCATTATTATATTATTATCATGAATTTCAGATTTTCCATGATAATAAAGAAAGATGTAAAGAAATATGTGCGAATTGCCAACATATATTTTCCGACAATAGTATGTTCGTTGATTCGCCTCTCCAGAAGTTGAATTGGTCTTTGTACTGTTTTTCTAGGTGTTTCTTTTGCTTTAGTAGGCGTTGGGATATTAGACATGTCAGGGTCATTTTTTTTCCTCATAAGACATTGCCTGCATTTCGGTCTAAAAATTTGTTGACATCTTTAAATCCTCTAACGCCGCCGTGGAGGTAGAAGCCACGCTCGATATTGGTACACCATAACTTCTAGTTTGAGGCAAACCATCAACACAGTCTTTAAGGCATATCAGCTCAATGACCTGTTCTTCCAAAGGAGTGAAAAAACCTCTTTGTTCTCCCCTTCACCTGTTGCTCTTTGTTACCGTTTATTGTGATCAAGTTTTGTGGTGTGACCACACCTAAAGTAAAGTTTTGATAATAATTTCAAGTATATTAATGCATCATCATCCAAATAATTTTATTATTGTAATTCGAATCTGAAGAACAATTTTAATCACACCAATAAAACATGCATTAAACAAAGTACTCATTAACATCTATAGACAACACTAAATCGTATATATCCTTAGTTATGTTAACGTTAAATAAATTAAATTAAAAAAGGATTTGTCAATGATTTAGTTCAAATATATGAACTTATACTGCACGCACCAATACTTCAATATGTTGACATTAAGACTTTAAGGAAAGATCATCCTTCCAAGAGTTTAATTATTCTAAAACCTTCTTCCACTCCGATAGTTCCTTGCACCAACTCTTGCTGCAAATTGCACCAAAACTTTTGCACAAACTCCGGATCATTTTTGGGAGGTTTTTTGCGATGTCGGTGCAATGAAATAAAGTCTTATGCAAAAAGGTTCAAGCCAAATTTTATTGCACTTTCAAAAGTGAAAGAAAGTCCAAAACCCGTTCTTGGACATTATTGCACTCAGCTATTTAAAAGAAAAATACGAATAGAATAAAACAAAAAATATTTTCCACTGATAATGGTCCTATTTACTTGTATTTTTTTTCATATAATTTTAGTCCATATCTTTATAAGGAAATCAGATATTTTTCGAGTTTTTCTTAAAAAAAAAAAAAAAAAGTCCTGCAAACAAATATATAATTACAAAACAAAATTATTTTTTCATCATAATAACTGTTTTGTAGAAAAAAGAGGTAGATAAACAAATGCCGTGAATTAAGGTAGATGTTAATCAGTGGCGTAGCTTCACCTTGCGGGGCCCAAGGGGAAAAGTTTTTTCGGGGCCCCCTTACACAACTCAAAAGAGATTTGCATATACATATGCTGTATAATTATTATCAATATGCGTTATATGTCAGGGAGAAGTGATAAGAAGTTAGAAAATGCTGTAGAGTGCTCTTTTGAATGTACTTTAAGTAAATTAATTTTAAGACATTTTCGGAAATAAAATATAAAAGTAAATGAAAATAAATACATAAGTACATAGCGCTTCAGTCCGGTTTGGCCCAGGGCCTAGATTCTCGCACTCATTTGTGTTGCTCACGTTTCAATTTTTACACTTCTGAGCGGGGCCTACTGCTTTTTGCCGAATAGTAAGAGTAACTCACGAATATCCTCAGCAAACAAACAGTATCCAGGTTGGCAGAAGCCATATATCAGAGCAACTCTATGGCCTGTTGCAGGGAAAATATCCTTTGTAGCGACTAGAACAAAGAAAAACCGCTTCACACGGCGAAAAGAAAGAATGCACAAATAGAAGGAGCCGATATCATTTGATTAACCTTCCGTGGTTCATAATGCTCATTGGACTCTGATAACGGGGCCTGCGATCGAGATCCTTGAAACGAAGTGTCACATTGTGCGCAAACATGCTGTGACAGGAATCAACCCTTCACTTAAATTTTGAATTAATTTGTATAAGTTTACCCTCGAGTTTGGGGCCCCCTAAGTTTGGGGGCCTCGGTGATTGCCACCTGTAACACCTCTAGTAGCTACGCCACTGATGTTAATAATTTTCTTTAAAATAAAGATGTATCAGTTTTATTACCATCTTCCTTAATTCACGACATATACATATGTATATAACAGAAACAAAATGAGTTCTATGTCTTTACAAACATAATGACAACATAAATAGTTCATACTTTAAAATAATAAACATAACATTATTCTCTACATTACATAAGAGGACACTACGAACTAAAGGAAAATTTCCATATGATTTTCAATGATTTTTCTACAATAAGGACACACCAATGTATTTTTCTCAGATGGTTTTGGTTTTTCATAGCAAGAAAACAATCTTTGCAAATTTTGTAATGTCTGCGTGGGAGTAGTAAAATACTTTTTGGTTTGACACAATATAACACAAGTTAAATCATTAACTATGCCGGTATATTCAGAGTTGTTCAGTTCGTCATTATCGATTACTTCTTCTTCATCTTCATCTTCTATGGAATCGTCTTTAACAAATTCTATAAAATCAGATGACTTACAATTTCTATAGCTTAGTTTGGATATACATTGCTGCAGCGATATTTTGCCTTCTAAGTTCTGCCACAGGCATGTTTCGATGAATCGCTCTTTGTTGCACTTTGGTCTTTTTGATGGTTCATACATCTGAGTAGCTCCTTCCACAGATCTAGCAAAATCTTGAGATTTTGAACACTCTTGATATAAGCGTGAAGAATTTGAAAATATTTCCCTTTTCTGAAATTTTGAAGTCAGATAACTATGATACCCTTCAATGGAGCGTTTGTAATTTTTCCTTGTATAAGGAGAATGATTCGGCTCCTTCCTATAAGATATTAAATGAAACAGAAATTAAGCAGTTATGAGGGCTCGTCCAAAGGGCCTACCTTTCGGATGAACTGGTAAATTTTCTTGTCTTAAGAGAGGAATCGTCATAAATTTATTAAAAATTCTTTTTGCCTCTAAATCTTTATTTAAGAAAGTTAAGAAGCCTTGTATACGACTCAAAGCAAATTTCTTTGCTTAATTATGGTGAAACCAACAAACTTTTATCTTACAGATGTGTAAATTATTTTAATAGCGCTTCTTAAGCTTATTTCATAATCGCTTATAATTTTCTTCGGTTTGAAATCCAATATATTAGATTGTATGAATATATATATATATTATAATACATATATATATATTTTATATATTATATCCATATATACAGGGTGTCCCAAAAATCAACGTCAAGCCGGAAACGGGTGATAGGTTAAGTTTTGTCGGTTATGAAAAAATTTAAAAAAAAAAATCTAGGTCGTGTAGTTTTAAAATTATTGGCACTCAAAAAAATCGAGAAATCTAACATCCTGTGACCATCTTTCAAGTACTGTGATCGCAAATCTTTACTTTTCTTCAACTTTTTTTTGTCACCCTGGGTAACTCTTTTTTAAATAAAATATTGCTTTTTTCTCCATCCATGTGTCTGAAAATCATTAATCACCCAATTTGAACTGACTGTACTGACAAAAAAATGTACTATGCCATTTTGGCAAGTAACTCTAAAAGATGGCGTATTCAGTCTGGATTCCAAAATGGTATGACACTTGCTAGACTAACGCTTAATTGGGGACAAAAAAATATATTTTGTTAAAGAAACCCGATTCATATTTAATTCTTTTTAAAAAGTTAAAATGAGTACCAAGTGTAAGCGAGACAGACAGTGACGCCGTGTTGAGATGGATAAACATCCCATTTCGACTAGTGTGAGCCACACTTGTCAAGCAGTGACTCATAGGCACATGCCACCTCGATACTCTGCTCTGGAATATGCTAACATGCATCATTTATGGGGAATGCAGATGTAATGCTAGTGCTGCAGACAGACTTTATCATGAGAGATACCTAAATGCTCAGCGTCATCCAGTGTTTGTAAATGTGCACCGGTCACTCTCAGAGGGTCGCTTTCCAAATCTAATGGTTAGTGAGCGAAAACCCGTCATGCCCTACGAAGACGAAGTCTTATAAGCAGTCGCACAAGACCCTAGTACCTCAGTACGGGCAATTTTAGAAAGCATACCCAAAAGTACAGCACACCGAATTCTAAGGACAAACCAGCTCCATCGTACAACGAGTCCAAAGTCAGAAGAGTTACTCACGGTTACGTGACAAAAACAAAATCGAAGAAAAGTAAAGATTTGCGTTCACAGCACTAGAAAGATCGTCACAGGGTGTTAGATTTTTCGATTTTTTTTGAGTGCCAATAATTTTAAAACTACATGACTTAGATTTTTTTTTATAATTTTGTGATAACCGACACCATTTGACCTATCACCCGTTTCGGGCTTGACGTTGATTTTTGGGACACCCTGTATATATTATATCTACAATTCATAAACAGTAGAATATGTATGCATGCTGCCCCCCTACAGAGTTACTGTAGGATTTGGAATGGGTGCGAAAGTTTTTGTATATAAAATTCGGAACTGCACGCTTTTTTTCACAAATTTACAATACAAAAAAAATAATAAATTTGAAAACTAATTTATTTCTAACTAACAGCATACATGTGCACGTACGTTCAACCCAGTCATGCACTTTATACAATTTATTACTGACATGTTGACCATAAACAAAATGAATAATTAGTAGTTGTTTAAATTTAACAGAACATGGAATTATGCTAAATGTCCCATCAATCATGTGATGACCTTCAGCATTCGGTAAACTATTTATTTTACTGCATATGAATGTATATGCAAATACAGCGTAAGCAAATGTTTTTTGTTTGATAACTGTTCCCGTGTAGAGTTTCTCGTTGCGATTTACACGAGATATACCAACATTGTTCATGATTTCCTCTTCATAAAACAATTTTGATATATCTTCGAAATTATGTACCTGGCAACACATTTTGTCTCATATTATAATGTTCTTCTAATTTGACCGAATTGAAGTAGATTACTACGTTCATTCTGTTCTTGAAAGTTTCGACCAAAATTGTCTTTCAGACAAACTATTTTTAAATTGGGCTTGTGGCAATCATCTTTTATAGAATTTAAAAGTTTTAATTTATTTAAAAACTCATTTTGTAATGGATGGTTATGAAGGTCATTGTTTTTGATTATTTTTGGATACCGACATTAAGTGAGATTGTTAAAGTCTAAAGAAACTGTGCACTTGCAACTTTTAATGTAACACTTATAATATCTAAGACTTCCACTTTCATATTTATATTTGTAATTTTGTTCATTGGAAGGCGTTAGTAGAAGCGCACTATCCGCAAGCCACTAATTAGTTGGTATTCAAAATATTCTTTATCTTCACTACTTTCACTCATTTTGAAGCAATTCTTTCAATTCTCCCCATATATTTGTTGTTTGGATTTTATTTCCATTTCGAATGAGTTTTGGACTTTATTTCATTTTTGAAAGTTCAATGAAGTCCAAAATTATGTTTTGGACCTTTTTGCATAAGACTTTATTTCAAGGCACAGCGATGTCTGGGTTCTTCTTTATTACATTCACCAAAGCTTGAAATTGCTGACGAGTTGTTTGTCTATTTTTGTATAAATATATACGAGTACATATATATTTTGAAATATTTACATTTTTTATGATCAGTATAACTTACTTCTTCAATTTCATCATTTTCGTTATCAGAATCCGCATCAAATGTGTTGCGGTTAAGAAACGTCAGAATTTGTATAGAGTGCGGATCGAATGCATTTGCAATAATAGCAAAACACAAAAAGTGACAGATTCTCCAGCCGCAGTCAATCCGCCGCCGGTTTCCATAATTTTGTGGACTGTAAATAGGTGTAGACATTTAGAAACTAGTAGCAATCTTTATTCGGGACAAACCACAACCTGAAATCAATTGATACTAATTTTATTCAAATGATCCGCTTAATGGGTCCTTAAAATACCCTCAAGGCAAGATTTAAGTACTGGAATAGAGATCTTTGTGTGCCTCTTATCAGGGATAAAATGTCTCGTGACAGATTTTTTGAGCTACGGAATCATCTTCACTTCGCTAATACTTAATGCAGACCACCGGTATGAAGAGGACAAGCTGTGGAAAATAGGGCCAATAATAGATTCTGTAGTGAAAAAATGACAAGCAAATGCTTCCATTTTCAGGATGATGTGAGTACTGCCAATATGTGCCAGTCAAACCTAGTTCACTTGGACTTAAAAATTCTGTGTTGACTTATTGAGATTGTCTAGTACTTGATTTTAGAATTTATGTTGCCAAAAATAATAATGCCAAAAAATTCATGAAAAATCTTGGTCTAGGGGCTGGCCTCGTACAAACTCTCTACAGTAAAATAAACAACAGCTGTATTATATACACAGATTGATTTTTTACAAGCATTCAATTTAAAATATAAATATAAGAGAGATTTTTTCTGACTGGAACAGTAATGTCAAATAGAATTGGATCCGTATCAAACATATTAAAAGCAGACAAGCAGTAGCAAAGAAGTCAGTGGGATGAGAAAATAAGGAGTGATGAAAATGTTTGTGTTTTGAAATGGAAGGACACAAAAGCTGTGTCAATGGTTTCTACCTGCCAGATACCTGCAAGAAGTGGAGCAAATAACTTGACCGGAAAATTGACGTAAATCAGCCAACTATTATCAGAAACTATAATATTTGCATGGATGAGATAAATTTGTGCGAGAGATTAATCGCATATTGTCGAAGCGTGATGCGTCCAAAGAACTGGAAATTAAGAAGTTTCTGTCACTTCCTTGATGAAGAGATGTCCAATTCAAGGATAAGTTAGGTTTAATGCAATATAGGCTTAATTTGTCCAAATCAATGATGGAATATGATGGCATTAATATCAACCCACATTTCAAGAAACCTACTTCTAGTTTTAGACCTGGCACCAGCCCCAAAACTAGCGAACAGGACCGTGCAAATGAGCCTTCTGGTTGGTAAGCCACCCAGTACCTGAAATTAGGTTTGATGAAGTTAGTCACTTGCCACGTTTTGTGGATGCCAAGTTTGCATCAAATGCCAAGTCTGCATCAAATGCCGCACCATATGTGGGTCGCCGTGACTCAAGTAGTAGTGGACTGGCTTTCAAATCGGAAGGTTCGGTGTTCGAACCCCAGCCTCGCCCGAAAGACATATTCTTGTAGTTGACTAGAATTCAACAACAAGACAACTTCCAATAAGAATTCAATCTCCCCATTATATGTTGGTTGCCACCCATGCCCAAAAATCTTTCTTTCTCTCTCTATCCAATTTTCCAAAAAAATTAACACGTGCTCAGGCTCTTAAAGTGACACACGTACTTTAAGTGAAGTGCGGTATTTTTTCTTTAAATCACCCATTGAGTGGCAGTGTAATTTTGTTAAAAAAAGTATTGTTCCACCTGTTTCCTAGTAAGCAAAACTTACCAACCTAGTTGCTAGTGTTGTTCAATAAACGTAAACAGTTCCACTTATAAGTAATTCTTACACAATATAAATATTCCCAAAAACTTTACAGAAAAAAACTACACATCAAAGTTTTATCAATTGCTCCCGCCGATATGGCGGCAAAAACAACAAACCGGTTTAATGGGCTGAACCCGGACTACTCAATGCAAACCAACAAAACGGCGAAAAGAAAAAAAGCAGACAGATGAGCACATGCACAGGGTGAACAATGGCCAATTCTAATCTCTAAATCGCAAATACCCGTTGATTTTACGCGATTCCTTGCCGATAGATTTGTCAAGCGCAAGTCTCTTGGTCATGTTTCAGTCGAAATGAAGTACCATCTACACTTAATTCTTGCCAAGGCCGTATTTATTCCTATAACTCCATTCGTCTCGAAGGAAATGCTATCCTGGAAGAGCTAAGAAAGTTCAAAGATACTGCAGTAAAAAAACCCTTTAGAAACGAAGGAGGAACCCTTAAGGCAACTGGAGCTCCTATATTGACGTTCGACGCCCCTGAACCACCTACAGAAATAAAACTAGGGTGGCAGATATTAGAAGTGAACCCCTACTACCCTAACCCCATTTCTTGTAGAATATATCACATATATCAAAAGAACGGTAGGGCCTAGTGCAGAATCCTGTAGGAGACCAACACTTAAAGAATTTTGAGAATGCTTACAGTTTCTTAAAAGGGTGCGTCCTGTGGCTTGCGTAGCCACTCGTGTCTACAATAAAACCTCTAAAACCGGCATAATAAAGTTTCTTTACCAATATTGTATGAACAACCATCAACCATTGGTAATATCAATAAAAAGTGCAGCTGGAATACAAGACTCGTTTACGCTTTTACTTAGCTAAGAATTACGCCTTTTTCGATAACTTCAGAGAACGTGTACAGAAGAGAAATTGAACGATAGTTATTTACCTTCGTCGAGTCACCCTGTTTGTACAGTGGAATTACTATTGCAATTCCACGTTGAATGCAATTGTTAAAAATATGACAAAGAATATCAGAAACATGAAAAGATATATTTTTTAAGACATTGCTAGAGACGTTATCGTTGGACGAGGAATGTCAACTTTTTAGTGAAGCTATGCAGATTCAGACACATGTGTAATATTGCTATTTAAATTGGTATCTACATTTGGCTTATTTCCATTTAACAACTCTTTAACGTATTACCTACGATTTGAGCTATTATGTTGTAGTTTCAAACGATAATAATTATCTTTGCAAAGCGAGATGTCTTTATTCGATGACACAGCTTTTCCTAATATCTTTTTGTCTTAAATTGTTGGGGTGAATAAGAAGTCTTGAGGAAACTCTTCTTTTGTTTCAAATTCTTGTTAAAAGTTGTATTGTCTCCATAGTTTCAAAAATTTTAATTTTTTGTTTGTCATAATTAAATTCTGACTACAGTTCCAAATGTGAAATTGTAATCTGTTGCGTTAAAATAAATTTTTACATATGCATTATGTGCGATCTTCATCATTCTAGACACTTTGGAGTCGAACTGGATACTTGTCAGATTTGACATAACAGATATTCAAAACCATACGAAGTCATATCAGACTTATTTTTAAAGAACTTAACAATCAAGTGGTTATGAATACACTTATAATGCCTCTGCGTGTATTAAGTTTTTTGGAAAATGGGACAGAAAGAGAAAGAAAAAAGTTTGGGCCCAGTGGTAATTTCGCTCCATGGGTGGCATCCAACATTTAATGGAGAGACTTAATAATTAGTATAATTGGACTTGATGTTGTATTTAGGCAACCATTCATCACGCGAGATTTTAGTATTGTGCCCCGAACCGTCCGATTCGGAAGTCAATACACTACCACTTGAGCCACGGCCACCCACAGGAATAATCAACATCAGATGAGTTGGACAATAAATTAATATTAAAATCTGCCATGATAATCGTATAGAAACGATTGACCTTCCAAGAAGCATGCAAGCTCATCCACAAATCCTCTTATCTTTCGAGTACACATGTGAAGTCTATAGATACAAATTGAACAATATCGACCACCAGAGATTTCACATCGAACACATATTAAATCAGCACTCTTTAAATTACAGTAGTTTTGACAATTTCGCAACTAAGATCCGCTCTGAAAAAAACACCCATACCACCAGCGGAATATGTCCGCTGTTGCACATGTTGCACCAAACATAAAAGTTGGCATTACATTTTGGTGATCAGGAAACTCGTCTTCATAAATCCATACCTCGGAAAGAAAAATGAGGTCTGATAAATGGTTCAATGATACTACAATACATGAGAGAAAAGAGTATCAAAATTTCTATATTTTTTGGTGATTGGATATTTTATTGAAACTCGGCGAGAGAAAATTATTACTAATATTAATATGTAGACATATGTATACGAGGATCCAATTATGAATTATCTATTGTATATTAACATTAGACATTCGTATTTTAAACAGTAATAAATTAAATTGTACAAATATTCTCAAAACTATTACGAAGCAGGCGGCTGGCAAGCCTGGCGTTTACCTGTCAAGTTGTGAAAATTTTAAGTTCTATTTAAAAAAGAAATACATGTACAAAAAAATCGAAAAAATATTAATATTTGTGAAAAACAATCAGGAAAACATATATGTATAAACAAATCGTCTGTCAAATGGTAAGTCTTAGTTCTAAGATCTACTGCAAAAGCACTGTGCTTACTATAACCCTACTTTTGTAACCCTTTGGTAAATGAGTAAAAGAAACGATACGAGTGAGTTCCCCTATAAGATACCTTCAGTCAAAAATGCGCAGAGATGCTGATGCAGTAACCCTTTCATCCCTATCTGATGTTTTGGAATTAAAACTGAAAGATCTGTCATTTTATCCTTAGAAAATAAAAATGACGAGTTAGCGGCTAGACTTAGGTGGCCGAGGAACGCTGCAGTGATCCGGAAGCAAAGGAAGAGACTCTTCTTATAGTAGCCAACGAGAAAAATCTTTTATTTCACATGCCATTTGCCATTGTCGACATTCGAAAGTCGACATTGATGAAGTCTGTCCATTGTCAATCAAAATCAAGAAAAACTTCCTGCTTAGGGTAAAGTTTAGATCCACACAATGTTCTGCGTATTCTGCGAGCTTCAAATAAATCAAAAGGGAAAAGATTTGACGCTAGGCATCAGAAGAAGCCGAGGGATTATGCCTAAAGACAGTTAGTGGTTACATAAAAGGATGCCAGAATCAAAGATGCGGATGACTGTTTATGATGATAAACTGCGGCTTGGAGAAAAAGTTTTTTCAAGTACACGGAGTAAAAACAGTGGTTTCAAGTGCGGATCGTTAGATGGTATTACAGAAATAAACCAGCTGACGGCTTACACATGACAGCTATTGAACTGTAATCGATCGTTTCTTCGTCAAGTGAAAGCACACACTGCAGGCTCAACTGTTAGCGAATCAGGACAACATTGAATTCAGCCTAGTTATTCGCAATGAAACGTAGGAGCCGCACCTCGGGCTTCCGCCTTGCCAAGGGACTATTTTAATTTAAATGTTTTGAGTTTCAATATTCATGGTTTCTATAAAGAATTGTTATTTCAAGAATTTGTTAAGTATATACAGAAATCTGATGTAAGTTTTTTTTTGGAAAAAATTATTACTCTTAAAATAGAAAGCCAAGGGAGAAACGATTATTTAGTTTCAGCTTACCTCAACTGTACACAGTCGTCAAATGACTACGAAAATATAAACAACGCTCTTAACTACTTTGGAAAACAGAATATAATGCTTATTGGTGATTTGAACACGCGAAGTGGTGTAGATTAAGCATGCACTGCTCAATTGTCATCTACTTCATCAAAGTTATTGTTCGAAAGAAACTCTAAAGACAACGTTTTGGAGGTGAGACTGGTAAAGTTATTAGAGTTCTGTAAATCGTTTGATCTCACGTTTGTAAACGACAGATCTTGAATTATTGCTAAGGCAGCGCCGAAAAATAAACAAAGGAGAAGTATCGTACCCAGAAACAAATGGCCCAATCATGAATGTGAATAAACAAGAATTAAGGCGTTCAAGCAACTTATTTTATTTCGTATTCAATTCAAATATTTTTAAGAAATCTATCTATTAAGTATCCGGATGCTCATCTGTTCTGTATGCAAGACTCTCATCGTGGGCCAACAATTCAAACCTACTTACTGATTTTCAAGCAAGATTTACACGAAAGCACTCAACGATAGACCAGATTTTCATGCTGCTGAATATTGCGCAATCGTTTCAAGATCAAAATAAAAATCAGCTTTCGATTCAATCGGTAGAAGGTCACAACTGTCGCTGATTGGAATGCTGAATATTCTTAAACTTCTGTACAAGGACACTAAATCAACTGTATGGAATGGCAAAGTTTTGTCAGAATTGTTCCCCACAACAATGGGAGTTAGGCAAGGCTGTGTTCTAAGTACACTTTTTCTCATTATGGTTCTTCATGACCTGAACGAAGCACTGTGTGGTGGAATCTCATGGGCTGAAAGGAGGATTAGGGTGCTCGTGTATGCGGATGACATTGTTTTGTTATCGGATTCACCACAAGGATTAAGCCGAATGATTTCTGACCTTGAAATTATTGTTCGAAGTGGAACATGATATTTACAAAAGCTGGTGGATGTTACGCCAGAAACGAAAGGTGGAGATATTGAAATTGTCCTTTTTGTATTTTGCTTCACAAACCGTTGCAATGTCGTGCAATGTGGGGATATGCCTCCAGTTCATGTGCCACGGTCTTTAATTTACGGCTCTCTTGAATAACCACATTAGTAGCATTTGTAAAAGCTCCCTCGACGTGGTTCGCCTCTCTATCTTCCGTTTGTAGGTCCTCATCCTACCAAACAGAAGTAGTCAAAAGTAACTTGGAAATTAAAAGCGCATTTAGTCGCTGCGTCACAAACAGCCCCCAACCAAAGGCACTTCTAACCCCTTTACACACACATACACGTTTTATCAAATAAAGAAAATTGTATTCAACAGAATTGAAATTTCAATACGAAAAGCGATCAGAAATTAATCTCCCAGGATTTCAGTGAAATATTTACATTAATAGCTTAAAAAGCGAAGATTCTTGACCACAAAGTTTAAATGCAAAAATATTTACTGACGTATCGATAGTGCGCCCAACTACACACAGCCACCTACTTCGTTTCTCAGCTGCATCTGCCACATAGTATGGAGGTACTGCTATCTCTTTTATTTTTAAGATATTACCATCGGCACTACTTACCCCCGGCACTTTCAACCCCGTGCTCCCTTACCCAACAAATTATAAAACAAAGCCAACGGCTATCTACGTATATGTCTTCCTTTTCGTTGTGTACTGGCTAAACATTTTGTTCATTTTGTCCACTCCACATTTAGTACGATTATATTAGTGGGCTATATCCGGTTTCTGTTTTGGTCCGTATACGGATTTACCACGATAAAATGCTGAGAGTAAGACTACTGACTTGTCTTTCTTTGGGACGTAGGAGCACAAAACAGCATTTTACCTGAATCCAAACTCGGAGGAGAAAACCATTCGGCTTTTCGAGGGCTTGAATTTATCAGGCAAATAGCGTTTATTCTTCTTTAGGGTTCCCACAACTGACATTTTCTAACAAACTAGTTCATTAGCCAAGGAAAGAGTTGTAAAAAAATTGTCCATGGTCACATTTCGACCCGTATTTTTGTATGGAGCAACCAGCTGTTTTACAATTCTCTCGCCTTGATTTACATGTCTATACACCTTCCCAGTGTATATTTGTCCATTCAGGGGGTATGATATTGCGGAATCACAAGCCCACCAAAGTTTGATCCAATACTTGGCTGGTTTGGACGGTATATATTGGGTAAACTTTGTGTGTCCTCTATATCGGAATAATTGCTCGTCTACTGTAATTGACTCAATTGTGCCTTAGTTTGGCGTTGATCAAGTCAAAGATATCTGCAATAGGGCCCGCTTTGTCAGTGGTGATCCGAGCTGCCTTTGTAACATCCGAATCAAACCAAATGAACCTGGGAATGGCTTCGAAGCGCCTAACCGACATTGTTGCTTTATAAAGCGGAAAAGCGTTCTTTTTCCACAATTCATTCACTTTTTCATAATTAGATCTATGGCAGCCCATGACTAGCAAAATAACTAAATAACCCGCAAATTCATCCAAATTTAGTAGTTCCTATTTCAGTGGGGTTTTTTTCGGGATTTTGAGCATTCCACTTGCCATATTCACTTCTAGCTTTTCTGTTCGTGTGCAAATGATGTCTTGAAGTGATAGAAAAAAGGTATCTACATCTCTACATGTTTTTGGTAGCTGGATTTGGTCCCACATAAAATGTTTCGAAAACTGTTATGTGCCGCTTCAAGCTGCAGATTTGATAGAGACTTGGCTCCATCCTTCCCAACCCAGAAATTACCTGAAACTTCACTAGCATCTTCTTCTTCAGGATCATGTGCTTCGATGTTTTCGTCTTCACTTCACCTCCCAATCGCTGTTCTTTATCCGCTCAAAACCCGTGTCAACATTCAGCTCTACATCCAGATTATTTCGTTCAGCATCACTATTAGCGGCTGCCACTGTAGGCAAAAAGTTTTCATCGTACTCCCCATCTGCAACAACTTCATCAAAATCTGACTCCGAGGCGGAGTTGATTTCTTGCAAAGGTCTTGCAAAATATCGTTGCCGTTCATCAAATAACAAGCTATCAGCAAAATTATTATAAGTCATTAATTAATTAATATTGATCAAACCTAGAAACAGCTGACGATTCAAGTTATTCGAAACCATTTCCTATATTCTGCATTTTTGAATAAAATTTTACAAAACACTAACTCAATGCCAAAATTTCTCAACATTGCGCGGTTTCAACTTTCAACTGCCTACTCAGATTCGAGTACAACTCTACAGTTATCCACCGTATTTTTTAGGTGAATAACTATAGAGTCCCATGAGTTATTGTTATGGTATTCGTGTATTTTTCTTTTCAAATTCACTCAACACCTCAAAGTAAACAAATTTGCAAGCTTTAAATGAAAACAAAGAATATATAAAAAAAAAAGAAAACGCAACCCATATCCTAAGATGCAACTCATACAAAATATATCAGTTGTTTTTATCTACCCCAGCTGATACTGTTCGCGTAAGTAAATTAAAATTGCTGTTCATGTGAAGGTTAATACATTCCTGTCTTGAAAAATTGATGTGATAAGGGATACGAGAGTTTTGGGGCTGATGTGTTCTGAGAAAAGTTTGAGAATTTAGCCATGTCTCTGCCAGTTCTTCTTTGTGCATTGCCATAGGTGTAAGCCGGGTAGACTGGAAAAAATTAGGTGTTTCCAACACCAATGGGGCGGCTATGTCTGCCAACTCATTACCCAGGACAAGCAGATGTTGCTGAAATTATGAACAAGGAGTCTAATGGACTCTAATGAAGGGCATTTGTTGACCCTGCTTCTAAGCCCCGTTAGGATACTCAGATTATCTGTTGTTATAAGGGTAGGCTTGTTTCAATTTTGAGATATTGCTTTGTGGATTGCGGTGAGTTCTGCAATATAGCTACCAGCAAATTCCGGGACTAGGCCTTGGTGGATAATAGACATTTGCGCATTTTTTTAGCTCTATAAGAGCATAGGAGGAGTTGCTGTCTTTGTGTGACTCGTCTGTGTATAAAATGTGATCCACCTCTGATTATGATTTCAATTCTGTATGCAGTATTTGGGAAATTATATCAGGTGTTTCAGTTTATCTGTATTTTGTAAGTGTAGTGTCGAGGTTTAACAAAATTCTTTTCCAACTCGGTGGCAATTATTGAGGCAATCATTCAGGCAATTATTGGAATCCTGCAAGGAGATTTGATGGGTGGATATGAGTGCTACCATATTGCCAAGTGCGGAGATCGATCTTATGTAATTATTCTTCTTTCCCAGGTCGCTCTTATTCTTCTAAGGTGTCTGAAGAATGTGTAACCAGCTGTAACTATTGGCATAGTTCTCAGGACACCAGTTACTGTCCGATAACATTCATTGATTGAATCATCAATATTTTCACAGGTTTTTTAGTGGTCTACATGAAGACCGTCAACCCATGTTGAAGAGTAACATCAACCAAAGTTTTAGCTATTTCAGAGCTGGTTGTAATTGTAGTCCTTTACTTCGTGAGCAGATCATTTTAAGGATATTGTTGCGTAATTTTAACTGTTTTATTACGTGTTTTGTTGGAAGGTTCCATTTCAGATCTCCGCTGAAAGAAATCCCCAGTATTTTAAGTTCTCTTCGCAGGGGGATTATTTCTCCACGGAGTACAAGAGTTGGACTGGTGCATTTTCTTTTTCTGCAAAGGTGTAGAGCTTCTGTTTTTGCTGTTGGCACAGTTGCACCTCTTTTTTGTGCCCAATTATGAATAGCTCCGTTTGCTAGTATGAAAATGTTCTCAGCATATATCCCAATAAAATCAAGGTTGTATCTTTGTAAAGTCGAGTGTGCATCCTCAGCCTATAAGCGTGTCAGTTTTTTTTCTCTTGTATTAAAAGAAATAATAATAATTAAAATGTCTATTAAACATTGCCCTAATTGTAATCAGGAGCTCGCCGATAGTGTTTTGTTATTTTCTAAAATCGATCAATTGCATCGCGAAATAATAGAAATAAAAAAATTAATTTCGTCATCTGGAAGTGAAACTGGTGTAAAATCGCAAATTGTTACTCGCTCTCAATTATTAACTGCTTCCGATTCTACTCGTGCATCTCCTTCTCTTAAGCCCTCAGTATCGCTTAAGAAGTCCAATGCTAATAAAAAAATAATTTCAAACACTCCCCTCACTCCAAGGGTTATTGCTCATAATGCTAAACCTACCAAAGAAAAGCAATCTTCTGAGCAAACAAATTCAACTGAGCAAGCTGCTGCTGTTGTTGTTGATGAAGAGAAAGTTATTGCTGCTAATGAGGAAAATCCATCAATTGCTCCCGCTTCTATTTCTAGTGTGACCAGAGTTTCTTGTGCTGCGCCACCTATAAACGTTTTAAACATACCTAGACGTTCTAATAATCGCGCCAAAACTATAGTTGGAAAGAATACCAATTCTAATTTGGGAATGGAAGTTGATGTCATTAAACACTTTAAGTGGCTCCATTTATCATCGTTTAAACCAACTACAACATGCCAGTCAATTATTGATTATGTGTCGTTGGCATTCAAAGTGGATTCATCGATTTTATCCTGTCATAAGCTGATTAAACTCGACACAGATGAAAATACACTTAAGTTCGTAAACTTTAAACTTGGTGTGCCGGAAGATATGCTTTCTACGTTTCTTAACTCCGATATTTGGAAAAATGGGATTCGCATTCGGATTTTTAATCCTAATCCAAAAAACGAGGTGGTCACTCCAATCGAGCTCCCTCAAACTTAACAATTGCTATTTCTGTTCCCGTTGCTGTTGATGAAGTCTCGCTGTCGCTCTCTAGTTCAATTGATTCGCGCTCATTTTTCTCAACTCATGATTCAGCCTTGGATGGTGTGGGTGTCGCTGGTGAAGTGTCGTCTGTTGCTGCTTCTGCCGATCAATTGATCGATAATTGTGCTGTTGATATTGCTGTAGAGGCTGCTGGCGTCATCACTGATGCAGATTGTGTGCTTAACACTAATACCCCGTCTTCCACTTTTTCTTCATCGTCATCGCCATGTGAAATTAGTGTGTACTACCAAAATATGAGCGGTTTTTCTTCGAAATTAAGAGAACTGTCTATAGCGATTGATGCTTGCGATTATGACGTCATTGCTTTAACTGAGACGTGGCTATATAATGATATTCATACAAATGAAATATTTGATGATAATGTTTTTGCTGTTTTTCGTTGTGATCGGTTTGATTTGAACAAAAGCCGTGGAGGTGGCGTTTTGATTGCTGTTCGTCGCAAGTTGACTGCTTATGAGATTCCCATTGATATTGTTTTGGTGGATGGAATATTAAATATCGAGCAAGTTTGTGTTCAAGTGACAGCTGCCAATGCTGGAGATCCCGATCTACTAGTATTTCTTAGTTATTTTCCTACAAATAGTGCCGCATCTGTTTATGATAAGCATTTACAAAATATAGATATAGTCAATTCAACTTTCGTAGACCAACGCTCCATAAACATTTGTGTTCTTGGTGATTTTAATTTTAGTAAACTCGATTGGTTTTCTGATGGCAATAAAGTGCTACCGTATCGTTTCTCTACGGAAGTTGAAAAGACTACACTGGATTTTCTCCAGTCATTAGATCTATGCCAATTTAGTAATGTTCGTAATTCTTTTAATAATTTGTTAGATCTTGTTTTTGCATCTGATGATATGAATGTTTCTGTTAATTCTAGCTTACCTTTGATAAGAAATTCTGTGTCTCATAATGCTATTATCATTTTAATCAAAACTTACGTCTATAATAATCAAATGTTGTTTAGTGATTCGATTGAATTCATTTTTAAATTTAATAGTTCCAATCTGAAATTAATGAGTGATCAGTTTGCGTCAGTGAACTGGGGTGATGAACTTCGGTATATCTCAGTGGCTGAAAACTTTAACGCTTTTTCGAAGATTTTTTTCAATGTTTTAAATAATACTGTGCCTAGAGTGCGAAAACGAGTAAACTCTCATCCTCCATGGTATAACCAACGGTTACTCAATCTTAAATATGCCAAAAACAGAGTTCATAAGAAGTTTAAAAGGAGTAAATCTCTATCAGATTATGAATTATTTGCTCGATTGAGAAAGGAATTTATTTTTCTTTCTAGGTTCCTCTCGAACAATTACATCCAACGCTTGGAAAGGAATCTGAAGTCCAACCCAAGGTGCTTTTGGGCATACATAAATTCCAAACGGGCTAGTATTGGTTTTCCCTCAACTATGAATTTTCTTGGCAAATCATCCAGTAATCCCAAAGATATTCTGAACATGTTCGCGTCGTTTTTTCAAGGTATTTATGATTCCTCCAGCCTTTCTTCTTTTAATGAGGATTATTTTGATTCCTTGCAAGCTTTTACTGCCTCAAGCTCTTTGGTACTCATTAGATCCGAATTATTGTTGGCATTACAGGATTTGAAGGACAGTAAAAATCCGGATTTCCTAGGTTTTTACCCGGTTGTTTTAAAGTCTTGTGCTGATTCTCTTAGCTACCCTCTGCTCTATATTTTCAATCAGTCATTAGCAAGTGGGTCTTTTATTGTTGATTGGAAATACTCGCTTATAACACCAATTTTTAAGAGTGGTAAAAAAGATCAAATTTCGAATTATAGACCAGTTTCTAAACTGTCTATTATACCTAAACTTTTGGATCGTCTAGTGAAGGAACGGATGGTATTTATCTTAAGCAGCTTTATTAGTGATTCTCAGCATGGTTTTTGGAAAGGTCGTTCGACTTGCTCTAACCTAGTTCAGTTCACCAATCATTGCTTAAGTTCCATCGAGAAGCACAAGCAAGTGCACGTAGTCTATACTGATTTCGTGAAAGCCTTTAGTAGAATTAATTTGCGTATCCTTCTAAAAAAGCTTGAGTGTTACGGATTTTTTGGCCCATTACTTTCATGGTTTAAGTCCTATCTGTTTGGTAGAAAACAATTCGTTTCAATCGGACATTTATATTCGGTTGAAATTAATGTTGTGTCTGGTGTCCCGGAAGGAAGCCATCTTGGGCCAATCCTTTTCCTCATTTTTATAAATGATTTGCCGAGTATTCTAAAATTTTGTCATTGTCTTTTGTATGCGGATGATATAAAATTTTTCGTGACTATTTCTAATGTGAGTGACTGTCTTCTACTCCAGAGAGATTTAGATTATTTTTTTGAATGGTGTAAAATGAACGATCTGCATCTCAATATCGACAAATGTGCTACCATGTCATATTATAGAACACAATATAATCTAACCCCTGATTATCGTCTTGGAAACCAATCAATCAATGTTGTAGTTGAGTTTAAAGACCTTGGTGTTGTTTTTGATAGTAAACTTACCTTTGATCTCCATGTTAACAAATTAATGTCAAAAGCTAACTCTGCTTTAGGATTTCTGAAAAGAAATTCATCGGACTTCAAGGATCCCTATACTCTTAAGGCCATTTATGTAAGCATTGTTCGTCCATGTCTGGAATATTGTAGTGTTGTTTGGAACCCGTTTTCATTGAAAAACATTAATAGAATAGAAAAAGTTCAAAAAAACTTTTTGCGATTTGCTTTACGCCGTTTCTTTCTGAATGACAATGTCCACTATTCTTACCGCTCTAAATGTTTGCTGTTGGGTCTTGATTCCCTCGAAGTTCGTCGTAAAATGCTTTGTGTTATGTTCGTTAGAGATTTACTTTGTTTTTCCATTGACTGTGAGAACTTACTCTCATTAATTGGTATTTATGCGCCACTAAGGGTTCTTAGGTCAAGACCATTGTTATTTGAAGTTCATCACTCCACTTCATACGGAGCCAATGAGCCTGTTACGTTTTGCTGTAGATTATTTAATGTTGTATATGATCATCTCGATATTGTAATACCTAGAACTAGATTTAAGGAACTCACATTGTTAGCTTTAAGATAATTTTTAATTATTGTACTTTTCATATACCATATATATATATATTTTTTTGATCTGTTGATGTATCTGTATCGTAGATCTAAATAAATAAATACTAAATACTAAATACTAAAGTCAGTTCAGCTTCTTGGTTGGTATTGCCAGACGTGAGCGTTATGAAGGACATAATTTTGGTAGTGGATTCAATAAGTTCCAGTCTGTTAGATTTTCTTTGAAGCGTGTCGTAAACCTTTTAGCTGGCCTTGTCTCCGGAGTCTGTATTATTATGGGTATATGGTCCCTATTACCTAAATACGAATGCATTTTCCAGTGAAGGAGAGGCGCGAGGTCTTCCGACGCAAATATTACATCGATAGCTGCAAAAGTATTCCTAGTAATGAAATAAGTTGGTGAACCATCATTTAGTACTATAAGTTTTCGATCATTGGCGAACTCTTCAAATCTTAAGCCCGTAGTAATTGTTGCGTTCGATCCACAGAGTGTATTAGTGGCATTGAGATCTCCAAGTATTAGATGGTGGGAGTTGTAACTTACTTGAATACCATCAAGAGCGTCTGGAGTAACAAAAACATCATGTTCTCTATACAGATTTGTAATTTTGATAGGTCTTCTTCCTGGAATTTCAATTGTTTTGTGGAGTAAATTGGTAGTGGAGGTGATGTGCGAAGTTATGGGAATATTGTTTTTAACTAAAATACCTATGTCTGATTTGGTATAGTTATAATCTTTATTAAAGGGAAACGGTTTGTAGTTTTTCATCCGAGATGTTTGTGATGTATTTAGAGAAGATTCGACCTTGTACGGAAAGTCTACATGTAGTCCGTTCGTTTCCTCTGAGTGAATCCGTGAATCCTCGCGGACTTTGTACCCGTTAATCTTTCCATCCTTTGACAGCCTCGTCTTAAGCATCCACTTCCTCTCAAGTCGTTATTTAGCCGTCGATGAGAGAAGACATAAAATGAGCTGTAAAGTTTGTAGTGCGAAAATTGCCCGCGAAACGTGTAAAATTACTTGCAATGATTGCAACTGTCTCTTGCATGCAACTTGCGCTAACTTGCAACCTGCAGATGTGGATTACATAATCAAATCCAAAAAGTCGTGGTGCTGTGCTATATGTTCACAACAAAAAAGAAACAATACAAGGAGATTATCTATGTCGTCATCATCGTGCAGTGTCAGTGCAAGCAGCGGGATCGATCCAAAACAAATAACACTTGAGGGCATTCACCTTCAAATAGTGGAGATCAAAGCGACTCTTCAATCTACCGTGCAGTCCATACAGCACATGCAATCGCAATTCGCTTTGCTAGAGCAGACCACCCAAATGCTAGCTGAAATAAGGAAAGAGAACGAAAGACTGAAAGTTCAACTATACGAAACAAAAGAAAGGCTAAATAAGACAGAATACCAAATACACACTAATCATATTGAACTGCGTGACGTACCGCTAATGGAGGAGGAAAATTTGGGAAACTCGGTGATTCAAATCGTAGAACAGGGCGTTGGTGTGCAGATAGCTGAAGATGATTTCGATGTATGCTATAGAAAAAAAATTAAAAGGAAAATTTCTGGTGTTGTGGTTGTACAACTTCGAAGCAGGAGAGTGAAGGAGCGCATTTTGTCTGCTGCATACGCTAAGAAGTCGCCGATTAATGCTGGCAAAATTTTTCCTGGAAGCAAGGCAAACATTTACGTCAACGACTGGCTGTCAAGCGAAACTAAGGCTCTACTAAAGGAGGCGAAAAAGGCGAAAAAGAACCATGGCTATGAGTTTCTATGGGTACGATACGGAAAAATCATGATGAGAAAAGCGAATGGTATGAAGATCAAATTTATTAAGTGCTCTGATGATCTTAATCATTTATAATTAAGTCATAATTTTTTCTAAACAAAAATAATACATTCATTTTATCACATAAGGATTTAATTGATCTTGATAGTACTAGTGCAAGTAATGATACGTATATCGGCTTAGATTTTTGCCCTTCTATTTATGATCTTACATTATGCCATCTGAATATAAGAAGTATGAGAATGAACTTTGATAGATTTTATTCGTATTTGTATAGTTCTTTCTCAATATTACCACAATTAATTATATTATCTGAAGTGTGGATTTTTAACCATGAATTAGGTAATTATTCTATTCCAGGCTATACTCCTTACCCCACGTGCAATGAAAATTACCCTGCTGGGGGAATAATTATTTTTGTTAATAACAATATTGAAGTCGCAGAAGTCTCTGTACCCGATCTGGATAGTGCAGATTGTGTACTTTTAAAATTAAAGTTTGAAAAAACAACCATTGATATTGTCTGCATATATCGGCTGCAGTTTGTTGACAGCGATATATTCTTAACCGAACTCGAAGGCCTTCTCAACTCAATCAAAGGTCAAAATGTCTGCCTTGTTGGTGACATAAACATTGACATATTGGATTTTCCTCTGAGCTGTTATAACTATTTACTTCTTCTGTCTTCCCTGGGTTATGAATCACTCATAAACGTTCCAACTAGGGTAACTGATGCAACGAAAACATGTATTGACCATTTATTTGTTCGAGCGAAAAATCTGTCCAATGTCTGTCCGTTTGTACTGGAATGGGATATAACTGACCATTTTGCTACTGGTATATCGGTTTCAAATCTACTCAGAAAAAATAATACTAACCTAAATCTAACCGACTCGAAAAATAAAAAATCGCTACCAGAAGTAAACTACGCTTCGTTGATAGAGAGTCTTTCTAAGGAAACTTGGAATGATATATATAACTCTACCAGTATTTCAAATGCATTTGAACAATTTTTGAAAAAGCTGTCTAACCTTATAAATGTAAATAAAACAAAAAAACTGGGACGTAAGTTCCAAAAGTTCCATGGATGACTGCTAATCTCTGCCAAAGAATTCGGGGAAAAAATAACTTTTATGTGGTGAATAAAAACAACTTGCATCTACCCTCCATAAAAAAATACTTACTGTAAGATGCGAAAGGACATTTTCGAAAAAATAAGAAGGCAAAAAGAGATATATTATCAAAACAAATTTGAGCAAAATAGGTCCAATCCAAAACGACAATGGGATATTTTAAATGATTTGCTAGGTAAAAACAGTAAAATAAATACTATAAGATGTTTAAAATTCGAAGGAGAGGAAATCACTTCGGATATTGAAATGGGAAACAATTTCAATTTGTTCTTTAAAAATGCTGCTGAAAATGCAAAACCCACTCATTCAATCCCTACAAGTACAGCCTCTAATAATTCCCTCCTTGATGATATAGTAATCTCGTCATTTTTCTTTGGAACGGTGTCCGAAACTGAAGTGTCCGATATCATATCGAAATTAAAAGTTAAAAACTCTTGTGGGATGGACGGTATTAGTAGTTCACTCTTGAAAAAAATTAGTAGCCTAATTATTAAGCCGTTAACGTACCTTTTCAACCAAAGCTTCGAAAGGGGAATATTTCCAGAGTGCCTAAAAACATCCATTATAGTACCAATTTATAAAAAAGATGACAAAAGTGATCCTAACAATTATAGACCAATCTGCTTATTGTCAATTTTTTCAAAAATAATGGAAAAATTGATTGCGAAAAGAATGTACAAATTTTTAGATAAATACAAGCTCTTAAATGCATCCCAATTTGGCTTTATGAAAGGTAAATCCACCGAAGATGCTCTTGTTTCATTCTTGGAGGATATTCATGGATAAAAACAACAAATGTGCTGGTCTCTTTTTAGATCTGACTAAGGCATTTGACTTAGTTAATCATAAGTTATTACTCAAGATCTTTGAAAGACTTGGATTTAGGGGTAATACCCATAACTGGTTCATGTCATATCTAAAACATCGAAAGCAACACGTTCGTATAAATGAAACTTTGAGTGAACCTTTACTAAGTCCAAATGCTGGCGTCCCCCAAGGACGAGTCCTTGGACCTTTGCTGTTCCTTATTTATATAAATTCAATTTTTAAATTGCCTTTAAAGGGTAAAATTCGTGCTTTTGCTGATGATCTGGCGATCTCATATAAAGCGTCTTGTGTTGACACTATACGACGTCAAATGAATGATGACCTAGCTATACTTAATAATTGGTTTATTTTTCATCAAATGGTGCTAAGTAACAAATCGAAAGTCATGCCTTTCTCCCTCGCAAATAAATACTGCATTGATGGAGTAGGTCTTCATGTCTTAAATTGTACACATGCTAACTGCAGTGATGCTTGCATAAAATTAGAATCTATCTTTGAATTTAAATATCTAGGTGTAACCTTAGACAGCAAGTTAAACTGGAAAGCACATATAACAAACATTAGAAAATGTGTATATATAGCTTTAAATAAAATATTTCATCTAAAAAATTTGGTACCTCTTAGCTTAATGTCTACTATATATTACGCACTGGTTAATTCTCGGCTAGAATATGGGATTTGCTGTTGGGGTGGTGCTTTCAAGAGTAACCTCCAGCCCCTTATAACAGCTCACAAAAAGATAATCAGGGCTACTCTTTTTAAGCCAAGATTGGAACATTCATTCCCCTTATTCCAATATCTCAATGCCTTACCACTCAGACATCTATACGTTTTTAAAGTATTAAGGCTATTCTACTTGCGAAGCGGTTACACTACTCAAAGTAGAAATACAGCCTATGCACTGAGACCAACGTCCACGGTAGTAGTTCCGCGAGTATGTAAGGAACACTGCAGACGCTTTGCTACGAATATAGCTCCCTTTATTTATAACAAACTGCCACCTGATGTATTAAGCCATGTTCAATCCAAATCCAGTTTCATAAAGAACTTGAGAATCTTCTTACTATCCAGATCGAGTGTAGAGGATTTATTGCAGGTCTTAAGCTCTTTGCCTATTCTTGCTTGTCATCATTAAATGTAATTTCCCATCTATGTATTCCATATTTATCCACTTACTTCCTCCTCTTTACCCGTTTACTATTTTAAATATTAAATATAATGCTTTTCTCGTTTGCATCACAAATCATGACTTCTTTTCTCAGCGCGGCTTTCAAAACCTTTAAACAATTATATAATCAACGCACTTGTTACTGGTATTTCTTTTACTACAAAGTGTGTAAGAACAACCATTCCAACTTAGTATAATTACTTAATTCATGGGTCTAGAATTCTTGCGTCTTAAAGTTTCTCAAATGACAAATCATATGTATAACTGTAATAAATAAAGTTTATAAAAACCATGTAAACTAGTAGAACTGAAACTTTTCCAACTACTGAATTGTATATCATTAATACCCACCAATTAATATTGTAAAAAACATGTATTTGTATTGAAATGGAATAAATCTAATCTAATCTAATCTAAAAACTTATTGCCAATCGCTTTTCTGTTGTCGTCCTTCGTCGCTTTCCACTTTCTATCACTTAACAATATCCCCTGGGCTCGAAGCATTCGTTTATAAATGCGTACCCTGCTAACATACTTGTTAGGACGCTGGTCGTTGCAGAAGGTTGTTTGTGACTAAATCACTATCGATGGTGCACTATTTTATCCAACTCTCCATCATCCTTGCGATCTGTAAAATGTAATAGAGCAAGTATGTAGTTATGTATGCAGTTGGTACAGTCTGTAATTACTATGTGTATACAAGTATTACAATTTTAACATCCGAAACCATATAAGGGTTAATTCCTGTTTGGATATAGTGTTAGAGTTTGTATTATATTTAACACGGAAAACCTTCTATATGGGCGTTCAGTAGTAGTCTGGGAGTGTTGGAGGCTAATCTGAGTAAACATAATGATATGGAAACATCATCATTTGGAAATGGAGTGGAAATTATTTGTTCCAGGAAGCAGATAGACTCATACCTAGATTTAAGCTTTGTCTAAACCCACAACGAGCAAAGACCTTTCCTACGTTGCTAGAATCTACACATTTTAATGTCGAATTCAGGGTATAAAGATGCATAAAACCATCCTTCGTTCCCATGAGTTGCATCGGGCTCCAGAAGATGGCACTTGCCAGTTTCGGTGGCCTGAATATTTCAAAACTCTTAGTTCCTTATTTTCGGTGCAAACTTAAACATTCAAGAGTTTTTTGCATGAAATAAGTGGTCGAATTTTACAAAATTATTACATTCTTCACTTCTTCGTATTTAAAAACTCATTTAGAAAAACAAATGCAGCCTGCACGATTATACCTATTGGTATAGTTCAACACCAAACAAAGCACGTCTTCCGAATTCTTTTGTATGGAAATATCTCGGTCAAAGTCCTCTTCAAAAGAGCAACCCAAATGAATGTTTCCAGAAAAATGCCCTCTATGTGTAGATCTACATGCATAAAAGAACCACAATGCCATGTATCCATTCGAGTTAAACGATACACGTATCGGAGTAAAACCCCATGGCAGCACACAACCTATT
Source organism: Volucella bombylans (assembly GCA_949129095.1). NCBI lineage: Eukaryota > Metazoa > Arthropoda > Insecta > Diptera > Syrphidae > Volucella > Volucella bombylans. The sequence continues at coordinate 103,376,886 of OX422140.1, forward strand.
ACCCGTCAAAAGATGCAGCAATAGCATCAGTTCTAATTCCAGCTCCAGCTCCAGTTCCCTCAGAAACTATCAAAATTTACGGACATGAAAACTTGTATGCTGCCGCTGCCATTGCCATTACCGTTGCTGTTGCCTTTAACCCGCCAGCCAAAGGCAACCACTTCCTAGTCCCGCATCGTTGAAGAACTCGTCAATCGGCGACACGACACGTACTTCTCGAGGCATTAGATACCGCTCGCGTTTGAGTTTATTAATGGTTTGAAACTGACGCCGGCAACTGGAACTGGGACTTCAGCAAAGGCTGATGTTGAGACCGAGATCAGGGCTGGGACTAGAGCATATTCGTCGGCCAAAGTGATGGTCAATCCCAGGCGATTGCATTTTATTTTCGACTCTGCCAAGGTGTTTATATGCGTTCCTGGTTCCATTGCATGGTTTGCCACTGCCAGTTGTTTCGGGATGCTCTGAAGGAATATCCGTATATGCCAACCCTCCGGATAAGAGTTCCAATATGAAGTTGAAGTGTGGCATATTTAATAGACCGGCTATGGTGGGAATTTGCACACTCGATGAACAAACAGTGCACACGGTAAGATTAGTTTTCAAGTGAGTGTGGTTGAAGAGTGTTTTGAAATTTGGAAATGTTAGATTTTGAAATTTTCGAGAGCAAGAGTTGTAGACTAGGACGAAGGACTGAAAAAGTTGATCGTTAGGTTTTGCGGTTTATGAGGTGTTTGAATTAGGGTTGAAGTTACTTTGTCGGCTTAGTGTAAAATAATTGGGAACAGACCTTTTATACGAGTACGAGTATAGTATGTTGATTGTGTCATCATAACTAATTAGTTCAGTTTTAATCAGAACAACTAACGGTGACTTTTAGAGTATTGAGACAACTACAATTTGGAGTTTGGAAGGAGATTCTCATTATACTCGTATGTCGGTGTGGAAGGTTTACCAGTTGGCAATGGTTCTTAAAAAGTTTTTGTCTAAACTGACACCTAATGCTGGCACATATTTCTATATCGGATTTATCTCAATTGTACTCGTATACAACTAAAAGGTGATAGAGATAATGGTCGACTAACTGCTGAACGCTCTCAAATGTTCCAAAGTCTATGCTCAGGCATATACAGATGATGTATTGTAAATGGTAACCAGATAAGAACGATAGGAAAAAAATTTAATTAAAACAACAAAGGTGTGAGATATAAAACAGATTTTGAAGCTACGTTCATGCCACTATATGTGGAATAGCACATCATTCAAATAACCGCCTCGATTTCACTGGCAGTACTTCAAGCGGTTATCAGACAATTTTGATGAATCGATCCAATATATGAGACGTTATTCCGGCAATAGCGTGCCAAAAGTTAGCCTCGAGCTCGTCCGAAGTGATTGGCTTGTTAGCGTAAAGTAAAGACTTGACATACCCCAGAGAAAATAATCGACCGGTGTCAAATCGCATGATCGCGGCTGCTAATTGATGAACGCTCGCCGTGAGATGACCTAGTCGCCAAATTTCTCCTTCACAACTTTGAGCGTTACGTCGCTTGTATGGCATGTAGCGCCGTCTTGTTCTGGAACCACAGCTTGAATATATCAATGTTGTCGAGCTCTGACTACACGGTTAACATACAGATCTATATCTGAGACCATTGACGGTGACGGTGTCTCCTGCCTCATTTCGAAAGAAATAAGGTCTGATGATGACACCGTACCAAATAGTCAATTTTTGTGGATGCATTGATGCTTATCTGAACACTTGTGGATTGTGTTTGCTCCAATAACGGCAATTTTGGTTGTTGATATAGCCGCTGAGCCATAAATGTGCCTCGTCCGAGAAGATGATTTTTTTGGCAAAAACCCAGATCTCCGGCCAATAGCAAAATAAGCCGCGTTGACTATCTGGCGATGTCCAATTCATCTGATCGGCGCCGAATCGACATTTATGGGCCTTCTTGTTTGGGACCGCGGTCACAAAGAGATCACGGGGAATGAAATCGCCTGCGAACTTGCTATGCAAGGTTTATATCTCTATATTTAACCGGAAAACCAAGTCTAATTTGATTCTGGTGCTATCAGAAAATACTTATATTGGTCTTGTCCACTTGCCTTTTCTTAGGTTTTGACACGCAAGGTAGAAAAATGTGGTGTTGCTTACATTTCGTGCATGGCATCTGCAAAGTTCAAAGGTGTAGGTCTCTATGTAAAGAAAAGAACTTGAATAACTTCGACCCATTGTGGTGTATCTAGTAAAATTTAAGTGCGGTCTTAAGTGTATGCATCGCTCTGTTTAAACACGCTGACATTATATGCTCGTAACGGCAAAACCGTTGAAACTCGTTTGAAGTAAACTGAGTGCAATTTTCAGAGGGTTTTGGGTTATCTCTTTATTAAGAAGAATGATCGTAAAGCTTAAATAATTGCGTCTGCAGTGGTAGATGACCTACAGATGATAGTAGTATCTACTTTATTTTTTTATAATTAGCGTGCGCTCAGTCGTACTTAGGGAGGAAGAAAATAAAGGTACTGATGTACGTTGGTTTTAAATGTTAAATGTTGCAGGTTATAATGACCAGGAAATAGAGAGCTCGGCAGGGCATTCCGTAACCGAGTTGTAGGGCTTAGGAAATAATCACAATATTTTAGAGTACGTCCGAAAGTGGGCTTGATGAGCATTCATAGCGAGACGGGTGTTATCGGTTAAAAGTTTGAATAGGCACTTGCAATTTCGGTAGAGCGCTGCTGCTGAAAATTGCGATAGAGTGAAATAGGGCAAGAGACGTTACGTCGTTGTTCAGGCTTGTCAATTGACTCTGCAATGTTGGCATTACTTATCAGCTTTTTTAATCTTATCCAGCTTTTATTCAGTGCCTCCACTAGTTATTGGGGAGCACCAAGTCTGTTAAGAGTAATCATATTTCAGACACATGCCCGAACGTCATGTTTCTTATTACGATTACCAACAGTTTCATCACAAATTGGTTACTCTTTAACATAGCCCTTAGAAGCGGCATGCGTTGCTGCACTTCCTAATCGGCGAAAGAACTTAGGTTGGTGTAGATCTACCAGGACGAGTCAATTCATGTTCTCTTGCTTTGGGCGAACAGAATTTCAGAAAATAAGATCTTCGACTTTCTAGAAGAATACTTTTCAGAAAATCCCAAGCAAAGAAAAGCATTCTTGTGAATAAAACAAGAATTAGAATGGGATTTTAATACCACAATTATCGACAGCAGATCTGAATGCGCTATATAACTAAGACCAATTCAGTGATTTAACTTATTTTACAAGTGTTCTGAAAGATCACTATGTTTGCGGCAACCACATTGCATGCTAGCTGTAGGTGATACATGTATAAAAGCAGATACATGTATCTTTGGAAAATCTTTGGAAAATAAGACAACAAAATCGTCCTGTTTTTCTGTCTGTTAAGATGATTAAGCTCCAGTGCAAAACAGCAACAGATCAGCAATACATTTTCAATCCAAAATATCACGTCATTTCCCTATTACAGATTTTTGTTTTGATTTTCCTATTTTGGTTCCTTTAAAAATACCTTCTGCCTTTTGCAGCGTTTTACCTCAGTGCTAGTTTTCTTAAAATCATTTCCTCCATTCATGTCAGTAAACATGAACGAATTCACCTTACTTTAACAGACTCTTGAGGAATCCTTTGAGATACAGTCAGGTCGCATGCACCTCTCTTCACAATTGCAACATTATACCGCATGTCCAACTCCATTGCTATTTTATTACTTTCCACGTCATTACAACCACCTGAGTCTCCACAAGCACTCTGGGTAAACGATGCTCACCATGAATACACAATATTTTCGAATTTCTACTGACCACTCTGTGGAATTCTTCTCGTCCATACTTACCCATACACAAACTCACTCCCTGCAAAACAATTCGAGCGACATTATGATTACATCCCATGAATAGGGCACTTCCAGCTACAAAATAGGAACATATGACCCATATCATCGACATTTTATTTTCTACTTCTACCGAAATTGCATCGTCGCACATCCCAGTTCAATCTAAAGCTAACGCCATACTTTCTCAACTTAAGCTCGATTGCATTTCCACCTTCATCGAAGGCCCTTGTCCCAACAACCTACCGATGGATGGTCCCTTTGGACCACCTTGAACGGAATTGCCACCGGCCGCCGTCCTGCGTCACACATAAAAATTTATGAGATCGCATTGAAGTGAAAGAAAAACTTTTTTCCATCCGGTTCCTTTGGAAGAAAAGAAATTGGAAAGGGATACTTAAGTCCTGGACAGGACAAGCACATATACACCCACTGTTCACTTGCCTTGAAGAAACGTGTGCGGCAATGTCAAAGAATTAAGTTGTAACAATTCTTAAGCCAAATGTAGTGTACACTTTCGCACACTTCAACCTAAACTAACTCCAACTACGAACTTTTCTAGTGGATGGCGAAAAAGTTCACTTTTGCTTCATTGCGGCATCACCAATCCAACTTTCGAGGCAACAGTTTCTGCAGGTCCTGGTGTCGGGGACTGAAGGACTACCCGATTGGTCCTAAATTCAGGCTCAATCTTACCCTGCTGGTGGTGGCGCGGCATTATTATGAAAGTTAATCGAAACCTATGGAATGTAATTTGGGAAATATTTTATAGATACTTTTATTTATTTTGTTCGATGTTTTCGTAGTTTGGAGGGAGGTTTGCTGCTTGTACAGGGTGACACTGGGATTTATGGCCATAGACTGTTCAGATCTGCAGGGAAATGGAACACATCCAAATGGTTCAAGTCTGGATGGGGTGATGTGGTTCGGAGAAGCAATTATTTCATTGGACTACCGTGATATATGGTTATGGACTTATCGACTAGAAGATGGAAAGTTAGTGGCTAACTCTGTGCAAAGTGGTAACATTCTGTAAGGTGAGACCGTGTTTGATTTTCCTTCGAGCACGTGTAAATATATTGACCTAGGGCAACTTGGAATGGAGTATTTATTATTTATTATTTAAACTCGTAGTTTATGATGGCACCTGTGAACTGACCCGAGTTGTGTGAACTTTTTTTGGTGCATTAAATAATCCACTCTTACAGAATGAAACAATGGAATGTTTTTCTAGCCGGTCAAGAATCTGAGTTTCTTATTCCACACATGAAGCAGTTGCTACTTTTCTTTTGAAAATTGGATGCAAAAGCCCTTGTTTATGCTGTTGTCTACAGTGTAAGTATATAACTTGCATGGTATTCTGCATTATCGAAAGTAAATTGCTATCTAAAACAACGGAATGATTTAACGATCATGAGTGCGTCGCTGCTAGCTACGATTACTGTGAGAAAAACCAATACTTTGTCAAAGTTTACAAGTTCTAAATATTCATTTTATTTCCGGAGCAAATGCGATTCGGGTGTCCACGATATCGTGCTCAGGTATCTACAACAGAAAACCACTCATACAGGAGTCAGGGGTGTTAAACAAATGCATTTGCGGTTTCGGCTTGTAAAGGGAAAGAGCAAGAACTTGTCTTTTTGTACCGAATCCATTGTCACCATCTAAACTTGGACAATTTTGAAACCAAGACTTGTTGTTGCAAGAAAAAGATACAAAGCGAAAGGAGGAAGGGAGCGAGTTCACCTTTGTTTCTGGTAGAAGCAGAAGTCATTGAATACTGTAATTCCTATCATAAGCTGTGCAGTATTTGGAGCTGTAGCAAATGAACGAAAACCATAGATAAAGGATGCTGAATGGTGCCATCAGGAGACTTGGAAACTTATTAACACATCATTTTAGATTAATTTGGAGGAAGGCTATAATCGTTGCTTTCTAATCTTTGATAAGCCTCACTTACTTACTAATGGTGGCACCACAGTCCGGGGTGCATCTGGGCATCAACCAACAAAGCTGCCTCGACTTTCCCGCTCTAAGTTAGCTGAGGTCCAATTCCACTTGCGTGTGTCATATGAGTCGCTTTTTTTTCTTCGATTTACTCTTCGAGATCTAAATTGGATACGATCCTCTAATCTTGCCTCCCTATTGAGATCGTCTCAAGCTCATTAACCTGAATACCCTTGAGGAACGAAGGGTCGCAGCTGACATTCTTTTCGCTCTTTCAGGCTCCGTCTATTGCACGTCTCTTTACAACTCCATTTTCTTTTACACTAACCCTCGTAATCTACGTTGTCAGCGTCTCTTTTATCTACGAATCCACCGCTCTAACGAACCAATCACCCGTATGCTACGTTTGGTAAATTCCAACTTTTCCGTTTTTGATTTTAAACGCAGCACTCTCTCCCTCAAATCCGATCTCCTTCGCCATTATTAGCTTTAAGCCCCAGTGATAAGTCCTAGATATCGCTAAACCTTAATTTTTCTTTTAATTTTCAAGTCCTAGTTTTTAAGCTTGTATTAAGCCAAATAAATGGGGGTGTTGGCTCCCAGAAAAATTGATTTGATTTGAAGACTTTTAGGACCAGAGCATTGGTGTCCGTCGGCTCTACATGACCCAGCCACCTCAGTCGTTGGACCTTCGCTCTTCCAGCCAAGTCGATGTCGTTGTACAGTAGGTACAGTTCGTCGCAGTATCTCCTCCTACACTCACCATCTATGCAGACGGTGAATTTCAGGCCCGAAGGATTTCTCTCTCATAACAGACAAGAGCATTTTTGAAAAATCCGTGCCCCTGTGCCATAGGACAGGACTGGGAATATTACGGACTTATGGATATAGGATCACTTTTGTTGTCGGAAAGAGGGCTTAGATGGTCAACTGCTTGCTTAACCAACAGAAACAACGATTGTCAGGAATTATTCTTCGTTTGATCTCATCGCTGGTGTGGTTATCTGAATTAATAGCGGAGTCTAAGTAGTCCTTGACTACCTCAAAGTTATGCCTGTCGAGGGTGATGTTCGGTCCGAGACGTCGGTATTGGGTGTCCTTTCTGGTTGACAGCATATACTTGTTCTGGCCCTCGTTTCAATATTCGCGAAAGCGAGATTCTCATAACACTGCTTTCTGTCGATTAAGTCAATATCATCGTCGTGGACGGAATTGTTGATCTACCTCATTCAAGTTTAAAGGTTCATTCTGCCTGACAGCGGCATTTGGTTTGTCGTCGCCATTATAAAGTCTACAGAAATGCTCTTTCCAATTCCTCAGCATCGACGGCGACTCTACTACTATGTTCTCTTGTTCGTCTCTACCGGCTTGAAATCTCATTCCTGGAGTAGTATCTCTCAATTTCGTCGACCGCAAGCTTCTTATGCCCCTTCTTTTTTATCCTGAGAAAACGGTGTTCGTCTCTCCTCTTCCGCTCCTAGAGCTCGTGAGCAGCTCTCGTCCTTCTATACAGCGGCTCTTTGTATGCATCTTGCTTAGCTGCATGTGCTTGCGGGCACTCGTCGTCAAATCAGGGGAATCGATATCGTGCACATGTGAAATCCAGCACATCAAATGCGGCATCTTTTATGGGTTTTTGGCCATGTTGTTACTGGTCTTCGATACTTGATTCTGGCGGAATATGAATTTTTAAGAGATTAAGGCAGACTCGATCGGATTTGCTATCTCTTGGGATTGTAACCCTCTGACATCTTACTTCCGCACAGTATTAACTTGCCTTTGCCATCTTCGAGATACCCGAAACCGTACCTTGACTACAATAATGATCCGAGCCGATATTGACCCTCTAAATGTTCGGACATCCATAATACTGGAGGAGTACCTTGCGTCGATCGCAATGTGGTCAATCTGCTTGACGGGAGTGCTTGATCAGGAGTTCTCCAAATCCCCTTGTGAGTATGGAGATGTGGCAATGGCGTGCTAGCTACGATAGTGTTTCGCCCCTCTGCAGATTTGATTAGCACGGAGGTGGTATCGTGCAAGCTATACCTTCTGACAATACTAACAAAGATACTCTATCTTCCTAGCTTTTCATTACAATCGCCGAGAACAATTTGAGGCCTTGTAGGTCTTGTCCAAGAGCTCGTGTAAGCTATCCTTGGTGTCGTCATCTTTCTCCTCTGTGGGGGCGTGGGCGAATATAATGCCGGGAATTCGAAACTTTTTGCCAAAATCTGCCTCTAATCACAAATCCGCATCTAAATAGGTGCTGCTTTTGCCGTCGATAACAATCGCTGTAGTAGATGTCGCATTATTTCATCTCCTTTTTGTTTGGCCGATCTCATCGCATTTCTTGGGTGGCGGTAATATCTGCTTTGCAGCAGTCCAGGGCCACCGCCAGTAGTTCGGATGCACAAGGCCTAATAAGGGCATTCCACGTGCACGTGCACGTGAGAGCTGCCGTTGGTCCATTAAGTGCTCATCTGACACCAGGTATTTCCCAAGGCCCTGAATTAGCCTCGGAAATCCTTATAGGCTTGAGCTCCAAATATGTCGGGGTAGATTACTTCTCCGTTGATTCTATCTGGAGAATTCATCCTCTGTTCCGTTTATAGTGCTGCTACTTTGGTCTTATAGTCAGTGCTTACGTTTTGTCGTTTGTCAAGTCGAAGGTTACCACTTGGAGGTGAAATAGGCACAATTGATGTATAGAAACTGTTACAACAATGGATATCGGCAGGTTGACACCCAACCATCAAAAAGTCGAAGATGTTATGCAAAAATTTAACAGATGTGGAGGGTAGTTTATAATATAAGGAAGTAACATTTTCACAAAGCGCAATTGTAAACCATCCTCACTAAATACGTTTGATTCAAGACCTGGACAAAAAATAATAATAAAATAAAAACATCGGCTTCAGAAACTACTTCGATCTCCAAATGATATGAGGATCCAAGTGTTTTCGGGACAAAATGAGGTATTGCTACTACTGTTTTTGATGAAAATATTTTGTTTAAGTATGCACTCAGCTTGGAAATTAAATATATTTTCTTTGCTCTAATGGTGACGAATGAAGAGTAATTCCTGGCTCTAAAAAAAACTTGTTTCAATAGGCGGGCTCTAATTTCTATTTAGCCTACAGTTTTCTCCTATTTTTTATTGCTATGAGTACCTCAGCAATAAAGCATGGATTAATTAATATTTATATTAATAATGTATGGACGAAGTCGAAATTTTCATTATTATCCGCTTAGAAGTAATATTCCGAGATCGAAAAGAATCCTGTAAGGGATTACAGGAAAAATTAATGTATAATGCGCAAAAAAGGATATCATGGTCAGAAATTCCCTCATGGGACAATTGGCCTTGCAGTAACACATTAGAATAGTTGGATACAAAAAATAGATCAAGAAGACTCGGAGGGGATTCAAACCCAAAACGGGTAGCATAAGAGTTAATAACCACAAACCTAGCAGAAATAATACAATCTAAGAATCGACAAGATCTGCTATTATTTTTAAACAAATCAGCTTTAAAATCGCCAGAAAATATAATGTTTTCATAACGTACTGTAAACTGTTGAGGAGAGAAAAAATAAGTCATAAGAATAATTACGTTTTGGACTACAAACTAAAGCAACTTAGACATTTTTCATTATCATTTGAAATTTCAGCAAATTTTATTTTTGTATCATTTCCCATCGACTTTCCCAAAACTTTAGAACTCATGGCAAGTTTATGGTAAATTGCAGTACCTCCACCAGTAGTGACAATAATTATTTTTTTATTGTCCCCAGTAGTGACAACAATTCTATATTTTCGTTGTCCTCTTTTCATCCAGTATATCACTCAAGCATGTTAAATCAACTTCAGAATCAGTGAATATATTTGTGGGGTTATCTAATTTCGACACACTAAGACAACGAGCATTAAAGTGAACAATTTTAAATCCTTCAAGCGCATTAGATAAAATCTTAGCTAACGTCCGAGCATCAGCCTCATCCCCCACACCAGATGCAGAAGCATCACCCACCATAATTAGCTTGCTAGTTTAAACAAACAATACGAGTAGAAGCATTCTGGGAAAATTTTGTAATAGTACCTAATCTAAGCATAAGGAGAACAAAGAAAAAGAAGAAAAAAAAACTAGAAAACAAAAAGTGAGAAGAGAAGGTGGGGTATGTAAATATAAATATAAAATTCGCTCTTGAAAGGGAGTTCTTTCAAAGGGGGCGGAATGTTGGGGCTGAAGAGATTATCCATCATCATTATCATCACCATAATCACTAGTTCACACATACACATACGCATATAAAACAAATGAATTATACCAAAAATATTTTTACTAATATCCTGTTCAGATTCAAATCTGGTGCTCCTTGTATACCAGTCGCCGTATTTTGATAAACGCTAACAAATAACGATTATATGCAAAACTGTAGTAAAATTCTGTATAAATACCATCGCAACAATAAAATAGAAAGGTCCTTTGTATTCATAACCCTTAGAGGAAACTCAGCTCGTCTATTTGTTTTTATTTATTATTTTTCGCTCGCAAAAGTTCGCTCCTTTTTCGTTGTCGGTTCCAAAAAGTACATTTCGTCGTGCAATATAACTACGCATCAACCAAGATCGTTATGTCCTGATAACAATGAGTTAATAGAGGTCCTCCGGTTGACAATAAGGGCTTATCGAGAAACACTAAGAAAACTCTATACAAAACGCTTATCATCGCAGTCCTGCTCAATGGTTCAGAAAAATGACAACGAATTGTATCCATATATAAGTTGTACATCGACTGCACCAGTCCCCTGAAATGGTCAGGGCGAAGGGGTATAAACGTTTCAGCACTTCAACTTAGTAGAGAAACACATGAATATAGTTGACGCACGTGAGTGAAAAAGTACCTCAACCATCTTGATGTGCACACCTGGAAGCATTTGGTAAAAACCACTCTAATAGGAGAGGTTCAGTTCTTGAGACCCGGGCCCAACCTGGACTTTTTCATCATCTCAGTAGGTAAGATGAGGAAGATATTATTATCAAGCTGAAATTAGTATTTAATAAAACTAGTCGAAATGTCAAATGCCAATTTATGGGTCACGCCAAGAACTTCCTGATAAATTGTTTCGTTTGTCTTCATCACTGCACTATCCAAAAAGCTCCTAGATCGGTCAACCAAATTTCTCACTGAGGGAAATGAGTAGATGCTCATAGATATCTTTTCGCGCCAGCAAATCTCCCAAGCCCAGATTTTGGCGCTGAACTTTATTAGCCATATTGAAATTGATTTTCCCCATAATGGCTTCTTCTTGTTGCCGATGATAATAGAGATGTGGGAGATGAGGGCAATTCGATGTGACGTGCCTGTCGAGTGGTGTGCACGTAAGTCCTCCCCCGTAAGTATAAAGATGCAGTGGAATGTCTTTTTGGTGTTTTGTTGGTGTTTCAGAAGGATTGTCTCAAAATTTAGCATTTCAATTGGTGGGAAGGGATGGGTAGGTGCGAAGAACATACTCGTAAAGTGCGATTTCTCATAAGTAAAAGGCGAAAAAAAAACAAATTATTTCTGTTGCCAAAAACCCTCAACATACCATCATTACCGACTTAGATATCCAATAATGTTTGAATATTTGAATGTTTGAATGTTTGAATATTTGAATATTCGTACATATGTGTATTTTTTTTTATACTACGGAAGCCACCGTCATAGTGTTTAATCAATTTATTTTACGCTTGGGCTTAATTTTTTGTTTATGTACTTTACGATTAACTGTATCAATTGTAATTTTGTTATTCTTTTGTACATCGTGATCTGTGTACCTGGGAGATAACGTATTCCTCCTATCCTTCTGCTTATATACAAGCTCACCTACCTGGTAATATGGAGGAACGGATCGGTTATAATTTATTTTATCGTGTTTATTCTTAAGCTGCGTTTATGAACTAATTTGCTTAAGCCTTCATAGCTTCTTACGTGCTCATTTAAATAATCCTGTTCTGTGTTTGGTAACGATTGAGATGGAAAAGGTGTGTTTTTATTTATATGACCAGAAACTAACTCAAATGGAGACAGTTTAGTAGTTGAATGTATGGAATTGTAGTATGTTAGAACTGCTTCATCGATAACTTCAGATATTGGTTATGTGCTTTTATTAACCTAACTAATTTTGTCAGAGTTGAATGGAACCGTTCGATGGGGGAATTTCCATTTAAACTTTTTTGGCAAATGGTATGGTGTTCAATAATATAAAAGCAAAAAAAGTCTTTAAGTAAAGTCGATATGAATTCACTGCCATTATCGGTTACGAGCTTCTTATGGATACCATGAAGGGCAAAAAAATGTGTTAATGATCTGATTACGTTTATACTATTCCTAGCAGGAAGTAAATAGGCGCTAGAGAACTTTGAAAATTTGTCTATAATGTTAAAAAGGATTCTTTTTGGACGAAATATATGTCGAGCGGTTTATGGTCGGTTACGTTTTTAAATTGCCTGCCATAGAGATAAGGTCTAAAATACTTGGTCGCCCAAACAATTGCCAATAACTCTTTTTCTATTGTGCTATAATTTTGCTCTGATTTCGATAGTGTGCGACTTGCATAGCGAACCTGTCTATCGGATCCGATTGAGCCTTCAGACAACACAGCACCTAAAGCAACTTTACTGGCATCCGTGGTAAGATTGATAGGCTTAGTAAAATCTGGATAGGACAAAATAGGCTCATTGCACAACAAAGCTTTACAGGTTTTGAAACACTCTTTAAATTTGGAATTTAGATCTATAGATTGTCCTTTTCATAAGCACTCTGTCATAGGATTAGTTAGTTTCGCAAAATCCTTAAAAAAATTGCGATAATAACCCAACAATCCTAAAAAGGATTTTATTTGTTTTGCTGTTTTTGGAAATGGAAAATTCTTCACAGCATGAATTTCTGGTTTTATTCCATCAGATGTGATGATATGACCTAGGAATGATACTTCTTTCAAGAAAAACATTGAATTTGATAAGTGAACTTTCAGATTAGAGTTTCTTAACCTTTGAAATACTTCTTTAAGGCTTTGAGTATTGTTCTTTAATGTGGTGTGGACTGTATATTGTTTTAATTAAATTAGTTTATTAAATGTGGTTTCGTTTCATGTGTATTTTAATAATGAATAATTGTCTTTTTATAAAATTTGGTTTGGTATCTTAATATTCTTAAAATTTGTAAATTTATACTTAGATTCTCCTGTGATCTGCTGCTGCTGCGACTATCTTGGCTGGTGGTTCGACATCAAAGAGAAAGAGATTAGTTAAAAATGCAAGCAGCAGCGGATTACGAAGATGACAACAAAAAGAAATGCAAGATTGACTGAGAGAAGATAAGTTAAGTTAAAGTTAAGATTACAGTAATTGAAATTGTTCTAAAGAGATTTAGTACAAAAATAGAGTACATTAACAATTGTTTGGCAAAATCAAAAAGTAGCAAAATATTTAAAATAGACAATTAGTGTAAATATGAATAGACGGTTTCTTAACATTCAGCCCCCCCCCCCCCCCCCCCCAGGAAGACTCCGGTCTTTCAGAAAACGGTAAGGGTACAAGTTTTACTACTGGTCGAACATAGCTTCCATTGGTTGTTTTGACGGTGACGACTCTGCATTTGTTATCTGGTCCAAGATGTAATTCAGTCACACGCCCAAGTACCCATTTAGATGGAGGTAAATTGGGCTCCTTAAGTAGCAAGACATCATTGAGTTGAAGGTTGCGCTGCACCTTTTGCCACTTTGGTCGGCACTGCAAAGACGTTAGGTACTCTTGATTCCAGCGCTTCCAAAAAACTTGCATAAGTGCCTGTAAAAGAGACTAGTTATTTTCGATTGAAACAGTAGGATAAGAAACAGGTAAAGGGACTGCAGAATAGGATTCTCCTATCATAAAATGTTATTGAGTTAGAGCAGTCGGTTCATAGTCAGATGTTTGCCACATAGGGCGCGAGTTGAGTAAGCTTTCTATTTTGGCTAAGAGGGTATACATCTCTTCGTAGGTTAGCATATGGTCACCAATAACACGTTTTAGATGATTTTACACCAGCCTCCCACAATCCTCCAAAGTGAGGTGCAGAGGGTGGTATAAATTTCCAAGTGATTTGGTCTTTGGAAAGATGATCACTGATGATGGTGTTCCGTTGGTGACTCAGAAGAAGATCGTATAGTTCTCCAAGTTTTCTCATAGCCCCATGAAAATTAGTTGAATTGTCGCTCCATATTTCCGATGGCTTACCGCGCCGAGCCACGAATCGATCCAAGGCTAAGAGAAATGCGCTTGTGGATAAGTCACCGACTAACTCGACGTGAACTCCTTTAGTAACGAAACATATGAAGAGTGCGATGTACGCTTTCACGAACTTCGGATTTCGTCCACGAGCTAGGCGAAGGGTAATAGGGCCTGCGTAATCGCAACCGACCTTACAAACGGGATGTGAAAACCGAACACGCTCTACTGGGAGGTCACCCATCAGCTGATAAAATGACGTTTGACGCTGTCGGAAGCAATCGTTACAACCAAAAACAATTTTACGAAAAAGATTTCTGCAGCCGAGAATATAGTAATTTTGTTTAGCTAAAGCGATCATAAGTGTCACACCGGCGTGCAGATACTGTATATGTAAGCAACGCGCTAAGAGTTCAGCAATAGGATGTGATTTGCACAAGATTATTGGATGTTTCGCATTGTAAGATAAATTAGAGTTCTGTATACGTCCACCGACACGAAGGACATTCAATTGATCGAGAAACGGAGCAAGGGGCAAAAGCTTATTTTTAGAAGGCAATTCTTTACCTCTTTTTAGTAGTTTAATCTCGGAATTGAATAAAGAAAATTGAGCACTTTTTATAAGAAGAGTTTTAGCTTCAGTAATTTCTTGAGAACACAAGTAAGAGTAAGATTTTCGATTGTTTTTAAAACGAGCATTTCGAATAAAACGATAGATATACGCAATTCGAAGATTTAAAAATCAAACTTTCAAGAACGTTTTCAGGGCTTACATTTGAAACGAGTACCCGAACCTTTGTGCACTTTCGTTCCTCCAATTCTTCGATAGGAACGTTGTCCACACTATACCGCGATATCGGCCACTCAGTGGGTTGCCTTTTTAACCACGAGGGTCCGTTCCACCAGATATCTGTTAAGGCTAAAAGCGATGGTGAAATACCTCGCGATGCTACGTCAGCTGGATTTTCCAGCGAGCGAGCATGGTTCCAACATCCAAATGGAATGGAAAATTGGATCTCCGACGTCCGATTAGCAATGAAGTCGGACCATTTTTTAGGAGGAGCAGATAACCAATGCAGTACTATCGAGGAATCTGTCCATGCAAAAATTTGAAGATCCTTTTCCTGTAAAGATACCTAGTTTAATTTTATTTACGAGTCGAGTAAGCGACAAAACTTTAATAGGAGCAACCCTGCTTTTAGTTGCTACAATAGTTATAGCGACGTTTCCATTTGCATGTATACTCCGGCAGTAAACAACGGCTGCATAGGCGTCTAACGACGCATCGCAAAATGCATGTACGAGTAATTCCCAGTTTTGTTTGTTCTTCCATCACACTCTCGGTATCGATATCGATTCGACCATGTGCAGTTCATCACGAATGGTAGACCAGCGATGTGTGAGTTCTTCAGGAACATGATCATCCCAACCTAGTTTTTCTGGCCATAAATCCTGGAAAAATATTTTGATCGCGACGACTATTGGAGCTAGAAATCCTAAAGGGTCAAACACACGAGAGGCATCCGAAAGAATACTACGTTTTGTGAATATTGTTGGTTGGGGAAGTACTACTTTATATGAGAAACAATTCTTGGACGGGCACCATTGAAGACCAAGTACCTTAACCAAGCTTGACTCTTCAAATTCTACTGGCGACAACTCACGATCCTCCTCTGACAAAGAAAGTAAAAGAGGCCAGCAATTTGTAGTCCATTTTCGTAGGTCCTAATCGGAGTAGGTCTACCAGTTCATTCCGAAGACATGTGACTTCTTCTACAGAATCTGCTCCAGTAAAAACGTCATCGACGTAGAAGTCGTTGAGAATAACGTTGGAGCCTCGGGGGTGAGTTCTTGCATAATCTAGTGCTAGTTGTTTTAAGGTACTCGTACGTACCGATAAGAAGGGTGCCGCCGATGTTCCGTAGGTAACCGTAAGCAACTTGAAATGCTTTAAGGGTTCCTCTGGAGAAGAACGCCAAAGTATTCTTTGGAAGTTTGTGTGTTTTGAAGCAACCAAAATTTGACGAAACATCTTTTCAATATCCCCCGAAATAACAAAGTTATCCCTGTTCTCCAGGGGTGGGAGTCCGAATAGGACGGAGAGTTTTTTTCTTCACTCAGAGTGGAAGGTTATAATTCGCAGTAATTATTTGTGCTTGAAACTCTACAACAGCCAAATCTTCGTGTCAGTGTTATGCCTTCACACGCAGAATTTTTCTGTCTGAGTTCCAATTACACAACTGAAAAACTTGAAAGACTTGTTCATGGGCAGGATTTGAACCTAGACCCCTCCGAGTGAGAAGCGATTGTTAGTACCACTACACCACGGCCACACCTGTTTAACGAAAGAACGCTGCTGATCAATAGTGCCTGCTATCACCCAGCCAAAAATAGTTGATACACAATTGGGAACATCTATAGATTTCGGTTTCGAAAATCCGGTTATAATGCTGAAAACCTATAAGAACGTCAATAGGACCTGGCTTATTGAAACTAGGATCAGCTAATTCAAGCGTCAGGTAAGCGTTAGGGTTCACCTGGGAGAGAGACAGGTGGAAGTAGTGATGTCAATTTAGAGATGACGTAGCAATCAATTCCAATGTTGTTCGTATCAAAGCGAGAAGATAAATTGAAGGTAACCACACCATTGGTAACGCCTGCAGATGTTGATTCAACGCCCATTATTGAAATCCGCGATGGTTTTCGTATTAATCCCAAGCGTTGGACTACCGGCTCTGTAATAAAAGAAACTTGCGATCCCGTGTCTAGCAGGACGCGTATGTTATGATGAGCTCCTTGTTTGTCTCGAATCCTGACAACAGCAGTAGGAAGAAGTGTAGTAAAACGACGAGATGATTCCAGCGAATGACAATTAACGATTGGTGGAGTGGAAGGGCTATGCGACGGTGTTACACTGCAACTGATGTTCTCCTGCGGAAGTTGTTGGTGCTACGACTTCTGTAGGGTGAACCAACGTGTTCTGCCGCTTGTGGCACTTCTTACAGCGCAAATAAGAGCGACATCTATACTCAGCGTATTCTGGTTCTGGTTCACGAAACCCTCGTCCTCAACGAATTTATATAGCTGATCTGACAACGAATTAAAATCAGACCATGCTTCCTTTAGCCTATCTAAATGAATTTCTAAAGTAGCAAACGTAGTAGAATCGTCAATTGTTTCCGAAAATGCTAATTGATTCGTAAGCGAAGCTTTTCCGCGACCACGTTTTCTTTTAACAAACTGCATTTCCAAAAACAGTTATGGAAAAATGTCCAAAAGGAATGAATAAATGTTTTCTAACATGCACATTGCACAAAATTATAAAAAAGTTCCAATAGGCAATAAACTATGATACGTAAGTAACATACGAGTATGTTAATTCAAAGAAAATCGTCACTACACAATTTGAAATAGTTTTCACCTAATTTTGGCTTATAATTTCAATACGAGGACCACCATTTGCAATTTTTAATTCAAATTCATCGAGTTGCACTTCACTGTTCATTCGGCTATCAAAAGGACCAAAATGTTCTTTAATGTGGTGTGGACTGTATATTGTTTTAATTAAATTAGTTTATTAAATGTGGTTTCGTTTCATGTGTATTTTAATAATGAATAATTGTCTTTTTATAAAATTTGGTTTGGTATGGTAATATTGTTAAAATTTGTAAATTTATACTTAGATTCTCCTGTGATCTGCTGCTGCTGCGACTATCTTGGCTGGTGGTTCGACATCAAAGAGAAAGAGATTAGCTAAAAATGCAAGCAGCAGCGGATTACGAAGATGACAATAAAAAGAAATGCAAGATTGACTGAGAGAAGATAAGTTAAGTTAAAGTTAAGATTACAGTAATTTAAATTGTTCTAAAGAGATTTAGTACAAAAATAGAGTACGTTAAAAATTGTTTGGCAAAATCAAAAAGTAGCAAAATATTTAAAATAGACAATTAGTGTAAATATGAATAGACGGTTTCTTAACAAGTATGTTCCTGCAATAAAGTCGAAAAGACGATGATATCATCCATATATTCTAAACAAGATTTCTCTTGAAGACCTCTAAGCACATTATCCATCACACGCTGGAACGTGGATGGAACATTTTTTAGGCCAAATGGGATACTAACGAACCCATAATGCCGGAAAAAGCAGTCTTAGAAATGTCCTCTGCTCTTACCTCAATTTGCTGAAGTCCAGATGCGAGGTCAAGAGTATCTGCTTCTGAATCTCTTCACGTAAAATATACGGGTAATGGTATGACTTGGAATAAATGGGTACATCGTCCTTTGTTATTATTATATTACAGTATTTAACTTGATTCGAAAATGACAGCTTTTGTCTCTCTTGAAAAAATATATCATAATATTTCCTACACAATCCACTCAAAACTCGTTTTCCCTAAAAATTTAAATGCTCAGTGCTAATAAGATCATAAATATTTGTGCTTTTAGAAGTTTGTATGTCAGATAGTGAAAACGTATTACCCTCAATTAGTTCATGGTTGTCTAACAAAAACGCCTTTATAAATGTTTGTTCGCATTCTCAGGTATTACCTCTACAACAGAAAACCATTCCTTTGCAAGGTATATCCCTCCTGGTATTAGTAAATGTTTTCTCATGCATGTAGGTTTAATGTAAATATTATTTGACTATATATCTACTGACAAGGAACAAATCTGCTGTTGATGATTCCTATAATAAATACGATTTTGTTCTTCTGAACAAAATTTGAAAGCTTCAGGAAGTTTCGTAGGTCTCATTGACCTTATGGTATATCCCAATGGTTCCTTTAACCCGGACAGAAAGCTATTTAAACAAATCTCATTATACAGAGACTTTTTCGATTAAATTACACGTGAATTAGATTCATGGACTTGTATATAATTCATCAAGGTCGACAGAATTTTCATTATTTTGGTTTAGAATTGCCAATTACTTTGTTACGTACAACCCGTAAAATAATGCGATTGTACGACACAACTGTCTGTGGCAGAAGGCAAAGAATCTCTTCAACATTGTTAATGAAATCATAGAGCATACGTGGGTTACCATCAAATTCCTGGATATCCTTAGCCGCATCAGGTATCCTAAGCGAATTAAAGGTAGCCATTACAATTTCCTTTGGAGTCATGTTAATTGATAATGCTCTTGCGATGAAAGTATTACCACGCGTACTCTCAATGATCTTATCACACCTGTGGCCTATTTAATCAACTTACAAATTTGTATTTACAAGCATTTTTTAACAAAATTTGTGATTTTGTTGATTTATGTCGTTTCACCAAACTTTGGGTAGTACAAATTTGTAGTTGCATTCTACAAAGAGAAATTTGTGGGAATATTTCCCTTTTCGTTTCACCAAAAGCTATTTATAGTTGTAATTTACAAGTTACAAATTTGTGAAAAGTTGACTTATTTGTGAGCTTACGTTTCACCAAAGAAAATTAATTAACAAATTTTGTTTAGTATGTGAGAATATTTTACAACTGAAAGTTGACGTGTAATTCCTCCTACAAATTTTGTTTCATATTGAAAATAATAGAAAAAATTTCTTTCCGACGAAGGCATAGCAGTAGCGATAGTAGCAAAAGTGACGGTCATGTTTTAATTTTAAGAAAAAAAATTTATGGGCGCGTATAAACTATGTAATTTCGGAGTTATTTATTTTATTATTTAATTTTAATTAAAAATTTCGCCTGACTCGATGGAAAGCAGAGGAAATAATTGCAATTATTGGGCCACAAATAGTCCACACGATTGGAAAAAACTTTGCATTAACACCAAGGCAGCAGTTTCTCACAGCTTTACACTGGCTTGGAAATGGAAGCAATACCATTTTGTAGCAGATATGCATGGGATATCTAAATCGACCGTTTGCAGATGTGTTTCCTGCGTTTTTGCAGCAATTGTTAATTTATTGTTTGAAAGTGTTGTATGTTGGCCAAATGAACACGGAAGTATTTGTGAAAAGTTTTACAATATTATGTGTCATGTGTTTACGGATGTATAGACGGAACCTTAATAAAAATAAATACCCCAAGCGAGTTTGAATATGCGTATGTCGATAGACATGGACAGCACTCCATAAATTGTATGTTAGTATGTGGGCCGGACTATAACTTTTATAACGCATATGTGAATTGGCCGGGAAGTGTGCACTTTTCAAGGGTGTTACGAAGAAGTCCCCTTTTTTCAAAATTTGAAAGTGGACTTCGACCTTTTTCTCATTCTGTTTTGCTTGGATCCTTTAAGGATTTGTTAATTATCCCCATTTTGAGAATTCCAACCCCTGAAGTTGATCGAGTTATAATCGAGCACATAAAACAACTCGGAGAATAATAGAAAACGCGATTGGAATTTTGAATTAGAAATTTCCGTGTCTGAAGCACTTACGATTGCAACCTATAAAATAAAGTACTGTTATAAAATGTTGCACCATCTTAACCAACATTTCCCCACAAGCCACAGATAATATTTACGAAATGTTCACCACCACTGAGGAAGAAAACATGGATTTAAACGACGAAGATATTCAAAATGCTGAAAATTTTGATGGCCGGGTTACCTGAGAATATTTTTTAAATCACTTTTCATAAGCTAATATCATATTAAATAGCGAGACTTTTGAACTTTAAATGAAATATATGTTTATTTATTTTATTTTTACTTTTAGTATTAGTGACTACAAAAGTGTAGTCAAAACACAAAAGTGTTTTCTTCCAACACTTTTCTCTTCTCTTCCCGCTCTGCAGTTAGATTGTTTCTTGGCAACACCAAGTCCCGTTCCTTTTTCAAGGCATCCAACTGCAAATTATAAATTTCGAGTTGAAGCCTCCTTTTCTTCAATCGAAGAATATCCACTTGGTCAGTTAGCATTTTGTTGTTGCGTTTGCGCGTTTTTCATAATACTTGAGGCCTTAAATTAATTAAAAAATATGTACATATATTAATAAAAAAAATTGTGAGAAACAAGCATTTGTATTTACCTTATTTCCCCTTCAATATCCCCCACGTTTGCGCACTGGGGTTACAGTACCTCTTCAGTAGGTACTGAAGAGGACTCATCAACTATGCCTTGAACTGTCGGCGGTTCTTTACCGATAATAGCAATAATGATATTATCGACAGCGGTTAACATGCAACTAGTGTCACCTTCAGAACTAGTCTTCTTTGCATTATCAAGTTTAAGCTCAAATATAAAAAAAAAAATTAAAAAATTAAATTTACTGTTGGAATTTATGCTCTTTTAGTAGGATGGTTGAAATAAAAGAAGATCAGTTTTTGAGTACTTAACTTTATTTGGTGAAATCCAAAAAGGGAATGGGATGTTAAAAAATGTATAAATATGTTTCGTAAATTTTTTGACATTTAAGTTCGTATTGTTAAGAATTCATTATAATTTAAGAAAGTACAGAAGATGGCGCAGTCATCTAATAAGGGAAAACTTGGGTATGTTCAACATTTATATTAATTAATTACTAACCACAGTTGCCTATTTTAAATTTTGCCACGCAATATCTCGAACATATTTCCAATCCTTTCCATTCAAAACACCTTAAAAGGATAATGAAATTAAAATATCCTTCCACGCGTTTACTTTCACCTCGTGCGTTAACGCATTACAAAATTTGCCAAATAAAACCTCCTTGTTTTCTCTAATCAAAGAGACAAAAAAAATCTTATTTTGTTTATTCATTTTAATTCCGGGATTGTAGGACGATATTCCACAAATTTGTGACAAAACACTTGTGGATTACACATTGCACAAAGACCCGGTGAAACAGAAGTTTTTACAATTGTAATCAACGTTTTTATTCTTACAATTTTTTTTTGTCTAATCACAAATTTGTGGGTTCATATATTTGTATTTGGTGAAACAGATTACAAATTTGTAATTGTCATTCACAAGTACAAATTTGTGGTTGTAATTTGTAGTTTGGTGAAATAGGCTACTGGTCTTAAATTGTGTTTTTTCTATATTTTTTCTATAAGACCTAGACGGTGGTCTTTTAAAACTTCAGCGATTTCTCCAACTGGGAGTATAGAAGAGCGATTTTAATTTTTGCACTTTACAGTCTTTCGAAATTGGGGGCATAGGAACCAATTAAAATGTAAAACATTAATTGAGACACACCTGTGGCCTATTTAACCAAACTACATATAAGTTACAACCACAAATTTGTACTTGTGATTCACAACTACAAATTTGTAATCTATTTTTTTGTTTCATAAATTACAAATGTATAATTCAAAAATTTGTGATAAGAATGCAAAAAGATTGTAGAAGAAAAGTTGTTGATTACAAGTGTTCAAAATCTCCGTTGCACCGGCACTTATAATCTGCAAGTGTTTTTTCACAAGTTTGCTAAACGCGGTGAAAAATTTGTAATAATGACTAAACAAAGCAAAATCTGTTTTGCTTCGTTCATTAGAGAAAAAAAGACATTTTGAAATTTTCAAATAATTTAATCCACGAAAGGAAAATGAATGAGTGGAAACATATTTTAAACTCTGTAACGTCTCATGGTATTTTAAGTAACAAAGACTGGAAATACCTTCGAGATATTGCGTGGCAAAATTTGAAGCGGGGAACCGTGGTAAGTACCCTACATATGTATTATATACTAAATTATGTATTATATACTAAGTTACTATTACACATTTAAAGGTAAAAATTGTTAATTCGAGGAAAACTGGTTCCGCAGGTGGTACGAAATGCATATTAACCGATCTGGATAATATCATTATTGATATTATCGGTAAGGAATCGCCAATTTTGGGTGTGATTATTGATGATTCCCCTTCAATGCCACTAGAAGATGGCCCGTCACCTAAATCCACAAATAAAGAGTATAATGCAAACGAAATAAGGCAAGAAAAACCGTTTATTCTTTACAAAATTCTATTTGCTCTAATATGTTTGTTGTTATTCTTACGCCTATCCATACCAAAAAAGAAGGCGTGCTCCAAACGGAAGGCGGCAACGACGAAAAAGTTACTATTTACCTGAAGAAAAGTAGACTTCAGTTGGAAATATATAACTTGCAATTGGATGCACGAAAAAAAGAAATTGATTTTGGGCTACCAGTAAGTCGCATAACTGCAGAACTGGAGGAGACATCGTTCATTCAGACTCAGAATCCACAAAATTCAGGGTCTGAAAAAAGACCAATAAACTTTAAAATTAAAAAAAAAACAATAAAAAGATAATAAAGATATTTTGTTGATTATCAAAAGATCTTGTTGTTTTATTATTTTCATGAAAAATGACCTAGAAAATATTGTAAGCTAGAAAAAAGGGGACTTCTTCGCAACACTCTTGAATCGTGTACACTTCCGGGCCAATTCACGTATGACTTGTAAAAGGTATTGTTAGGCCCGCATACCAGCATACAATTAATAGAGTGCTTTCCATGCCTATCAACATATGCAGATTTAAACTCGCTTGGAGCATCTATGTTTACTAAAATCCCGTGTATACATTCATAAACACATGGCATGTCTACAAAAATTGTAAAACCATTTACATATGTTTTCGTTTTCACTAGGGCAACATACAACACTTTCAAACAGCAAATCAACAATCGTTCTATGAACTCTGTAAACACATCTGCATACGGTCGACGTTGATATTCCGTGTATGTCAGCAACACCATGCTACTGTCCTCCATTTCGAAGCCAGTGTAAAGCTATAGGAAACTGCTGCCTAGGTGTTAATACAAAGTTTTTTTCAGTCGTGCAGTTATTATCTCCGCCTTGCATCGACTTAAACGAAATTTTAAAACATAATCGTCATTTTCGCTATCGCTACTACTATGACTTCGTCGCAAAGACATTTTTTCGATTAATTTCAATATAAAACAAAACTTGTAGGAGAAATTACACGTCAACTATCATTTATAAAATATTGACAAATACTGAACAAAATTTGTAAATTTCATTTTTTTGGTGAAACGTAAACTCACAAATGTGTGAAATTTTCACAAATTTGCAATTGTAAATTGCAACTATAAATAACTTTTGGTGAAACGAAAAGCGAAGCATTTATACAAATTTTCCTTTGAGATATGAAATCGGCAAAGGAAAAAAGTATTATAGAGTTCCCCAAGGATCGGTACTGGGCCCCTACTCTGGAATATTATGTACGACGGAGTTCTGTAATAAATATTGCCACTAGGAGTAAAAGGAATTGGCTGACAAGATCGCCGTTGTAACCGTTGCAAAGAATATTTGCGATATAGAGTCAGCTATAAACGATGCAATCAATCTCATCAAAGACTGGCTAATATCCGCCAACCTATGATTAGCAGATCACAAAACTGAATTTGTCCTAATAACCAGCCGTAACGGTTGGAACTCAAACGATTCGATCACAAGACTATATAAAATACTCGTACCTAGGTGTAATACATGACAATAGACTCAGCTTTATGCTTCACATCGACTAATCGGGTAAAAAGGCGTCAAAGATCCAGGCAGCACTTTCTGAAATACTGCCAATCATCGGAGGAACCGGATGTGCTAGAAGAATATTAATATCCAAGGCAGTAAACTCAGTAATGTTATATTCTGCTTCAATTAGTGTAGGGGCCCTAGCTACAAAGAAAGCAAGGAGAAAGTTGTCGTCAACGTATCGACTTGGTAGCTTTAAAACGATTTCGGGCAAAGCAGCTTTTGTTATGATTTCTATCGATATCCTTGCGCTCGAAATTCAAAGAATCAATAATAGGAGAACGTCTATTAATCATGAGGCGGTAATCATAAAAAGTATCAAGGAAGAAGAAAGATCGACTTCAATGACCAAGTGGCAAGTTCGGTGGAATACCACTACGAAGGGCGGATGAACCTACAGATTGAGCATGGAAACTGTAACTACCATCTTACCCATTCGTACCTGGTTACGGTGGCTATCGAAAATATCTACACAGGAAAACCATCAAAGACCGATGGCTTGTTTGATGTTCGAGATAGTTAGGGATTTGAAGGTCAATTCGATGAACGGCATTCAATGCAGTCCAGCAACGAATTTTTGCACAATGCTGCTATTATGGTTACAGAAGACATTCGAATTCAAACCACAGCATGATGAAATATATAAGTTCTAACTCAACTCAACTTGCGGTACCCAGCTGGCGAGGATTCGCCTGTAATCACGTCAATTGTGAAAGTTTGTTAACTATATCCGTATCCACTCCAAACTTAGTCTTAAACCGGTGCTCTAAAGTTCTTCAATTTCTTGTTAAGGTTTACCCAATATATAAAATTACTAATTCTTTAAAGAGTCTCCTCAACTAGACGAAAGTCGCTAAAAGAAAAATTCAAAAACCATCCTTACGTCGACTTTCATCAGCTTGTCAGTGGCTCCTTATACGCGTTAAAAAGTTGCAAAACACATTGAAATGATCGATTATTATGTGAAATCATCAATTGAATCCAGAACTACCAGCAAAAGACGGCATCACATCGTTGGCGTGTTATCATCGCTTTAGCGCTTCCCCGAAAACTTTCATAAACAATTTGTGATACGGCGAGTTGAAAGAATAAAAAATCACTAGCTATCCGTACCCGTACCCTAGTACGGGACAACAAGCTTCCTAAATATATTTCTGAAGGGATGGATATGTGTGATTTATTTTATGCATTTTGAATGGGGTTGAGGTTGAGGATTGGAGGGTTGAAACATCGTTCTTCATATTTGCAGGTCGGCCATCTACGAATACTTTGGCAACTGGGATACGTTACGTGTGTATCTCTGCTGTCTGGGAGCTGATATATTACACATATCACAGTGAACGGAGACGGAGTGCGGAGTAAACTTGTGAAAATCCTGCATCGAATAAATCATAATAAATAACTGAAAAATTAAATTGATAACTTTACAGGTTGGGAAAGTTGTTCCATTACTATTTTTATTTTATTTTTTTGTGTTGCTTTTTTCTATTGCCGGTTACGTACCTCGGTAATCGACTGACGCGTGAAGTTGTTGTTAAACTAGGATATGAGAGAGGAGGAGGATGGAGGCTCTTATGTTCGGATGAGTGTGATAGGAGTATCAAACAAAATTGATTTACTTGTGAACATAAATCACAAAGTAAACAGATTATGCTATCATGGATCGCTTTGAAAAGTTAATCTGTTAAAGAGACTTTTATGTCGAGGATCTGGTTTTTTTTTTCCGTCTTTTGTACGAGTATACTGAGGTCGGTAGAAGAAGTGCCGTTTTGAAAAATTACACTTCACACATCAACAGCCAAAGTGTAAGGGATTTAACCAGAGAAAAATAACCAGCATTTATGTGTTAAAAAGTTCTTGGCCTGTATGCTATATCAGCTTAAAATGTGCTTCTTTTTCACAAATTTAATGTAAGAAGGTAGTGAGACAAAGATGTGCCAGTTTTTTTCTTTTTTTTGATAAAAAAGATTTAATTGGGGGACTAACTTTCGATTTGCTAAAGCTGTGATTGCCAATTCTGAAATGAAGAAATTTTAACATAAAATGTCATGAGATCCTTGTAACACCTTAATTAGGTGTTCCCTACTCTCAAGTCCTAGGTAAATTTAGACCGTTATTCGTCTCCCGCTGATGCATGATTCCGACAAACATTTCCCGTGCAGTGGGAAAAGTCTTTATTTGAACGATATTAGGAGGTCTGCCTCCTATAGTCTCTGCCGCAGGCTTTTATACTCTTTCGTTTATAGCGTTATAACTCAGCCATCCTATCTTCGATATTGCTCTCGAGATCAGAGTACTATTCGTTGCTGACTTCGTTGACAAAGCAATTCTTTGGAAGCTCAAACCTGCGTGTCATTTTGTCCGACACCATGACGGTGTCAAGCTTCCGCTGGTTTCGCTGAATGTGATGGATATCCTCAACCACATACCAGTCATTTGGCAGAACCTTGGAGACGTTGTATGTGCCTCGGTATCTTTTTTTCAGCTTCCGAGACTCACCTGTGGCTGTAGACTCGTTCTCCACTAACACAAGTTCTACCGGCTGATACCATGTTTTCAACCTGTGCTTCGAGTCGAATCATTTTGAAGGGCCTGATTGTGCTCAATGTTGACTAATGCTTCGTCTTGCCGTCGTTCCATTTCACCGGCTTCTACCTTGGTATGCTCTCCAAGCTCCAGTATCAGCTTGTCACCCGTAATACTCCTCGATGTGAAAGCAAATAGGTGTTCGTGCTCGCTATTTGTGCAGTTTCGGACGGAATTTAGTCCCCACTGGACCGATCGCAGATGACTTGCCCACTCTCTCTCTCTCCCCCCCCCCCTTTTCTGAAGTATACATACACCTGAGTGACCCGACCATTACAATTGAAACACCTCAACAGCCTTTTCGGCTGAGGGTCCGTATTCAAGATCGACCAGCTAATGTTCTGCCGTCCTTAGTTCCTCAACTGCAACGTATGCCAAATCCAATTTAAGGAGATGACGTGAACGGGTAGGAGGTGGCACAAATATCTCCACGTTTGCTCGTACCATCTCTTGTTTTCGTCCTACTCCGCCTAAATCTGGGATAGACTTGCGGTCTGATGAACCCAGTTGAGTTTAGTAGAACGGTGATAAATTTATTTGCACCATTCCCTGTTTCTGTAGCTCATTAAGTGACTCTGACAACCTATCGAACTGGTTTTCAATGATAGCGACATAGCATACCATATTCTGCTCCTTCGACTATTTCGTTTTTTTTTTTTTTTTTTGACTCTCGGAACACAGCACTCGGACAAAGAAATGGTCCATTCTATTCCTTGGGATATATAGATTGTCAATTATTTCTAGCACACGTATGTAGGCGATTAGTAAAAGCGTAGCACCCAGCCACGACGCAAGTAAGCAATCTACAATCTTTTCTACTGAAAGACAGCAGGAAAGTCGATGACCTCTTCGAGGCGTTGGAAACTATTCGCTCGATCTGCTATATCATGTAGACCTATGCCATCTGTTATGCTCATATATAATAAAACTAAGCTATCGCTGGAAGCCCTAAATGAGGAGGTTAGTACCTCCTCGGTTCGGCCCATGAAATATCTAACTTCCCCCATGATCTCATACTCATGAATTCATCTCATGAATTCGTACTTCTGACTGCGTTTAGAGAAGTCCTGCATTCTCCAGCTAGCTTGGAAGTCGCAAGAGCTATTAACAAAAATTTAGGAACGAGATGGCTGACACTCCTGATGCAGTAAATCCGCCTCCTACCTCGATTGTTCACAATGTATTTCCTTCCCAATTTGTGTATATCTCCGCCTGTAAGACCAACCTAAGTTTTCTGAAAGAGGAGTAAAATTGTACATTGTCGTCCTCTGAAAAATATAATCGTCGCTTCCTAGATTGGTTTTGGAGCCATCGGTGAAGACTCGACTTAAATTCTTTCCTGGGTTAAACACTTGCCAAAACCAATTCTGGGCACAGTGAAAGTCGATTTCGTATTTTCGCAGCAACAATAATATTTGTTTCATGACATCTGTCGATACATACATATGTCCTTTATACCAGAGTCAAAAAACGCCCGGAAACTAGGGATATCTATACCCCAGTACATGTTCTATCAAAGATCACTTGGTATGAATCTCACCGGGACGGACATTCATCAATGTATCTAATGCAGAGACAGGGAGGCAGGCATACTTGAGAAAGCCCCGATGCAGCAGAGGTGGACCGTTCTTTCAAGTCTGTTTGAAACAAAAATGATGTATTTTAGTTATAGCTTTTTACAAAAGACAACTAAAGTATAGCCGTGTACATCCAAAGGACTCTCCTCCTGCCCCATATCTTCTCGAAAGCTCCTTTTTACTGCCCGAATATCGACAAATCCTTGGAGACTTTCAACGTAAGACTTTTAGCCCACAGAAATTTGTTATCCAGGATGAAACCCTGGATGCTCTGACGCTCGTTCGACGAATGAGAGAGTCCCATGACAATCTATTTCAACTCTAAATTCACTTACATAAGCGTAACGTGCGCTCATGCCTTCACGAAAGACAAGAATGACGTAACCAAAGAATGTTTTTACGAGCTCCTCGTACATTTGATTTTAACGCCAGGATAGAAAATTTGAACATTCTTGATAGGACAGGTGGTAAACCTTGTCTATACGACACCACATCTGGCAATGGATTTAAGTTTACTAACTTTGCGATGGGACTAAATAATCTCTATCAAGCACATGGTTTTTCGGGCTCCAGATCATTAAACGTTAAATAAAATTCATCGGTATGCGATCGACATAAGGCATGTCTCTAGTATTGTGGACCTCCTAACATTACGGGCAGCCAACATTGGCTCGGATCACCACATTCTTGCAGCCAATTTGCGAAAGAGGATTTCCCAAGAACAACAACAATGAAAATCTACTGTGAGAAGATATAACGGAAAAAAAATTACAATGGTAAGAGACCGCCTAATCAATGGCGATCGGGTTTACTCAAGCTCAATTAAAGCGCCGTCACAAAGAATCCTTAGGTTTGACGGTGAATGTGGGGTGGTATATGCTGTTTGTGAACTCTACGATTAGAAAAGAAGGAGGAGCACAAGCTTCTGGAAGGAAAAAAAGAGCACGAGAAGCACTCGACCGAAATTGCGAATTTGTACTCAAGTAGCAATGAACAGAACTTTTACAAAAAGGTACAAATATATTGTATGAACGTCTAAAACGCTTCGTCATCAACCTAATTGGCCCACAAACGACCGAATTTTCACACTCCGGCAAATCCTGGAAAAAACTCAATAAGCCCAAACCGATACCCACCATCTTTTCATCGACTTTAAGGCCGCTTAAGACATCATTTTTAGAGACGAGCTATGTAGAGCCGTGTCTAGTTTTGCCATCTCTGGTGAATTCGTCCGTCTGTGCAGAATGACGATGGAGAATGCTCGCTGCTCCTTCAAAAAAGGCCTCTTTCGGGTTGAAACAATATGCTACTTTGCGCACTGTCATGTTGCGTTTGCCAATATTGAACAAAAGCGGCAAAACTACGTATGAATTAGGGAAAAACCAAGTTTATGAGACGCACAACATTAACGAATCGAACAAAATATCACAATATACAGCTAAAACTCTAATAATGGAACCTCAACAGAAATCAAGGCCAATTAAATAATAAAGCTTTGCTAAGGATACGCTATTTACCCTAGTAGTTGACTTGATGAGGAAAGTGCGCATCATTTTCCTCTGGGGATTGGAATATGTAGAGCGGATGAGTATTAATGCATCGGCCCGAAAGGTCTTCGATTTCTAGCTGGAACTACGACGTAGTAGAGGAAGACATAAGTGGCGTGCTCAAGTGGAAGGGGACTTCACCCATTTTGGAGTACGTTGTAAGTGACCAAAAAAATGGAAATTTAAAAATTGTTGATACCA
Organism: Volucella bombylans; assembly: GCA_949129095.1. Taxonomy (NCBI): domain Eukaryota; kingdom Metazoa; phylum Arthropoda; class Insecta; order Diptera; family Syrphidae; genus Volucella; species Volucella bombylans. The sequence continues at coordinate 103,407,329 of OX422140.1, forward strand.
TCAACATGTTAAATCGATAATAGCAACAATTTAGAAAGAACGAAACCAGAGTCAAACACTGGCTTCCTATTTTCACGCCTAAGCCGAAAATCTTAAAAAAAATTGCGACATAAAAACCGTTCTCAATATCATTATCGAAATTAATCCCTCAGTGCAAACGCTGCGAAGGTTTCAATCACAGGCAAAGTGATTACTAAAAAGACTGAGGAGTAAGAATGCAAACACCTGCAACGTGTATTAATTGCAAATGTAAACACCAGGCTAATTACCGAATTTTTCCGTACATTTTTATTCAATCAAAATAGGATTAGTTGGTATCTATGACATTCTTCCAACGTGATATAAGGTCCAATATTCCTTTTTGAGGCAATGAAACCTTCAAAGGTATTTGTAACCTCTGCTCGGTTCCGGAAGACCTTCTGTCGGCAAAATGAATCCAGATTGCGGAAAAGATGGTAATCCGTTGGGGAAATATCAGGAGAGTACGGTGGATGCGGACGAATTTCAAATCCCAACTGCAACAGTTTTTGTACAGTTACTTGTGAGAGGTTTAGCGTCTAGCATTGTCATGCAATCGGACCGTGCCTATTGACCAACGCCGGCTGCTTTTTAGCCAATTTGGCATGCGATATGCCAATTTCCTCACAGTATTTGATAGCGTTTATCGTTTCTCCTGGTTGAAGAAATGAAAAGTGAATTAGTCCTTTCAATGTCCAAATTGTCACCATAACATTTTTTGGGTGAAGATCGGGCTTGGGGGGTGTTTTGGTTTCTCATCTGCATCCAACCACTGCCTAGATATTTTACGATTATCACACAGTATCCACTTTTCATCACAGGTGACTATCCGTTGCAAAAACGGTTCAGTTTAGTTTATTAATGTTAGCGATGCGCAAATTTCCATTCGCCGTAGTTTTTGGCCACTTATTGAGTTTCTTTACCTTTTCAGTCAGTAAACTCATCTCGGACGATGCACACACATCGCGGTACCAGTTTCTGTTCTTATAAAAGTGTATATATATAATTATAATTTTGTAATAGTTGATTAATTATAAAATAAAAGTGAACTTAACTTAAATAATCGTGCATGTTGCTATTAAATAATCCCACATATACATATGTTACAAGAAAAGGGTATCGACACTTGCTTGGTCTCCAAAACCCATTTAAAGAAGGTAACTTACGAGGGGTGTTCAACATATTCTCGGTATCGGGGTGAAGCTGTGGTTGTATATATAAATTGACTTATTTGTCAAGTAATACTATTATTTTAGTGCATTCATGTAAAATTTCATATAAATGTGATTATTAATTCGCGTTTTATCTCTAGTTAAACAGAATCATAATGGCAACTGAGACGATGATGGTGAAAATTGAGCATCGCGCTGTAATTAAATTTCTCACTAAGCAAGGAAAAAGTCCAAAAACTATTCATGAAGAGATGGTGGCTGTTTACCAGGGTTCCGCACCTTCATTATCAACTGTGCAAAAGTGGTCAAGTGAGTTCAAGAGAGGCAGAGAGAGCATTGAAGACGACCCCCGCTCCGTCGCCCCGGCTACTGCTTGAACGGGAGAAAGCATCAAAGAAGTCGAAAAACTTGTTCTTGAGGATGCCCAAATAAAGGTGAAAATGATGGCAGAGATCACCAAGCTTTCAATTGGTACCATTCACACCATTCTTCATGACCATCTTAACCTTTCAAATGTCAGTGCAAGGTGGGTGCCACGAATGCTCACAGCGCCTCAGAAAAAAGTGAGAATCGCATGCTGTAGAGAGCTTTTGGAGATGTGTAGTGAGAACGCGGACGGTGTTATGGATCGAATTGTTACTGGGGACGAAACATGGGTCCACCACTATGACCCTGAAAGCAAACAAGAGTCCATGCAGTGGCATAAAAAAGGAACAGACCCCCCGAAGAAGTTCAAAGTCACTCCGTCCGCCGGGAAGCTGATGGCCACAGTTTTTTGGGACTCAAAGGGAATCTTGCTCATTGAGTACAAAAAAAAAGGTGAAACCATCAACGCCACATCCTACGCTTCCACTTTGCATAATTTGCGGGAGGAAATTAAAAAGAAAAGACGGGGTAAACTCGCAGCGGGTGTGTTGCTTCTTCATGACAACGCTCCTGTTCACACGGCGCGAGTTTCCAAGGCTGCTGCGCGAGATTGTGGTTTCGAAGAAATCCAACAGTAACACCCACCCTATAGTCCAGACCTTGCCCCTAGTGATTATTTCCTGTTTCCGGATTTGAAAATATGTCTTCGTGGAAAAAGATTTTCGGATGATGAAGAACTCAAGTCGGCAATAAATGGGTATTTTGCAGAGAAAGAGGAAATTTATTTTTTTGAGGGTTTAAAAAAGCTTATCTCAAGATGTAACAAATGCATTGATGTTAGGGGAGATTATATTGAAAAATAAAAACAATTTAAATTGAATTCGCATTTTCCTTCATATCGATACCGAGAATATATTGAACGCCCCTCGTATCTCAAAATAAGAGACTTTGGGTATTATCAAATGGCAAGTAAGCCGTACTCCACAACATAGAACATACCAAAATCACCTATTTAATCTGCTCAAACAGACTATTAGAACTTTTAAAAACTGTACACCAGGTACCTACTTACCTTGGAAACTTGGCAGCAGAAAAACATTCAAATTATTCGCTTTGGAAAGTAGGGCATGGAACCAATTGACATCATCTTTGGTGCCCATCTGTAAGAAACCTTCAGTCCGTTCAATGGTCCAGCGCTCATTCATTATGCATCGGACACAGAAACTGACAATTAACCATAACAAATGCCATGTCCTCAAAATTGAAATAAATAAATTAAAACCAAAGTAAACTCCCGGTTACGACCGGAGAAGTCGTTTTAATATTATCCTATTAATATAGTATTAACCAAGTTTCTGTATATCCTAAACGCGGCTTTTAAACTGGAATACGTTTCGAGTCAGTGGAAAGTTGCTGAGGTCATAATTATACCCAAACCAGGGAAACCACCGACAACAAGTCTTACAGACCAATTTAACTTCTCCCATTTATATCAAAGATTTTTGAGAGGAAACTAAATATTTATTCGGTTATTGACGGAAAAGTCCTATTCCTGAGCACCAGTTTGGGTTCAAAAACAAATATTCAACAATTGATCAGGTGCGTAGAATCGCCGACGTAATTTGAGAGAAATATCTGCTCAGGCGTATTTCTTGATGTCTGGCAGGTCTTTGACAAGGTGTGACATGGAAGCTTTAAACTCAAATTGCAACAGTCCTTGTTTTTAAGCCTATGTCATAATGTGAATGTGTCATAGTTTCTGCAAATGTTGTCAAATGTCATTCCGCTTTGACATCTGTGTTGTAAAGACATAGAGAATTAGTTGACAGCAATCAATGGAGCAATACACACCTGAAGAACGATCAATTATTGTTACTGCTAATTTGTCCAATTTCCGGTTTGTTGTTTTAACGCAGAGTGAATTTTGTCGTCCTACATCATGTGCGCGAACAATTAAGCATTTTGCTGTGCACCTCGTGGAAACTGCCTCGTATTGCTCGTTCGATCGAGAATATCACTACTGTGGTCGAGGACGTCCGACAGAGTCCATAAACATCGACGAGACAACGATGCACACAATTTGGCACCAGCAGACGTTCGTTGCGTAGTGATCTAGAAGAAAACCTGATTTTAAGAAAACCTTAACTGTTTTAGATGGGCAAGACGCCACTTAAAAACTGCGATCAAAGAAAGTAAAGCGACATGCTTCAGGCTCCTGTGCAATGAAGCTGATTTAAATCCTTGGGGTACTGCATATAAGATGGTAATGGCCAACATAAAGGGTTATAGGGCCCCACTCTGCTAACATTTGTTGTACAGAACCTTTTCCCACAAAGACCACATCTTACGCATTATATCGAGGAAGCGAACAGGGAAGTAGAAATCCCACAGATATCAACGGACGAGCTGATCAAGGCATGCATAAAAATAGACAACAATAAGGTGCCTGGACCCGATGGAATTCCAAATAAGGGCGTAAAAGCAGCTGTTCAGAAAAGACCAGACTACAACATACGAAAGATGTCTAAAGGAAAGTATTTTCGGGACCCATGGAAAAACGGCATTTGGTACTCCTGTCAAAGAGAAATAAATCACCAGGTGAACCACCTTCATATCGGCCACACTGGGCAAGATTGTGGAGCGTATCATTTACGAAAGACTATTATCAGTAAATGAGGAAAAAGGAACTGGCGATCCGAGGACTCTGGTTTCACCCGGTTCAGCGACGAAAATATGGCAAATAATGTCATTTCCAGAGAGGGTGACCTACCCCCGTTCATTTCGAAGGAAGTACTCCATGAGATCTTCTACACAATCAGAGTTAAGAAATCAGTGGGGACCGATGGTATTCCGAATATCGTGCTTTGACATCTTCCCCTGGAAGCGGTGGACATCTACACCACGCTGTTTAATAATGCAATGAATAATGCACATTATCCCGCGCATTGGAAAACGGCGGTGGTTCAACCTATCCCCAAAAAGGGGAAGGATATATCCAATCCGTCGTATCTCCGGTCGATAAGTCTCCTTCCGAATATCAGTAAGGTTTTTGAAAAAGTAATCAATAGAGCTCTGTCTAGGTCGGTTGAAGACAAACATATAGTTCCGGATAATCAATTCGGTTTTAAGGCGGGACATGATATCTCACATGCCGCCTCTAAACTGGTGTCCGATATCCAATGGAATAAAGGCAAAAAACAATGCACTGGCGCCTGCCTTGTTGACTTGGAGAAGGCTTTCGACACCGTATGGTTAGAGGGTCTTTTATATAAGCTGACTGGGTTGGGGATCAGTAAACCACTCTTGTACATTCTTTATAATATGCTACACAACAGACAGTTCATCGTGAAGAATGGTGATGTGACTTCTGTTGGAATATTTCAAATTAAAAATGGTCTTCAGCAAGGCGCGGTCAATTCGCCAATCCTATTCAACATTTATACAAGTGACTTGATAAGTTCACTTCCCCATACTATTGCGTACGCAGACGATTTGATAGCGTACAGAACAGGTCAAAAAATCCAGGTCATTAATACTCTCAACTTCGATAAGATAAGACGATTTTGCGATGACTGGAAGTTAAAAATCAACTTTCAGAAGTCGGAAACCATTCTCTTTAGGACGCCGTTGTCTGGAGCCTCTAGGGATGCAAGAAAAAGTTGGCGAAAGTTCTCTATCATTGGCCAACACGGACAACCTCTTGCCTGTCGAAATGTAGTCATATACCTTGGAATCTGGCTAGATCAGTTTCTGTATTTTGGCAAGAATATAGATGCTGCTCTGGCCAGAGCTAAAGGTGTTTTTGCCCTTAGAAAGAGTCTGTTTTATAGCAGCCAACTCGATGCGAGGGTAAAGGTAATCTGCTACATGGCCCTTATCAGGCCCATGCTGGTATTTGGGTGTCCCGTGTGGTTCAATGTACGAGCAAGATTAATGGAAAAGATCCGGGTGTTTGAGAGGGCTTGCCTTAGGGCTTGCCTTAAGTACTCTAGAGTACTCCAGAGTCGGAGTACAAAAAATTTTATCCTAATGAGGTCCTTTACAGTAGGGCGAACCTAATACGAGTGGACAACTTCGTAATTAAGCTGACTCGAAGGCACATTGCAAGAGCAATGACCTCGACGAATAACCTGATATCTGGGACTTACTACCCCAATTACCTTTACCACGAGAGTGTGCGCTCTGACGGCTTCGTTCCACCGGAAATATTCCTCTACCTAGATCAGATAGGTTTGATCCAGGATAGATCAGCGTTGCCGTTAATCTTCCATGTCGCTCGGACAGCTGGGGACAGGCGACTCAACTACAACAGAGACGTCGCACACGGCAGTGTGGATCGTCTCAGGTTCAGTAGGGCGGTGGGGAATCGCGATAAGAGGGATGTCGTTCGGCAGCACCAGCATTTCTGGTGGTTGAATGATGGAGAAGATGTTTCGTCGTCGTTTCCGTCAATTACGGACCAGCCTCACTAATGAGGCAGAGCTGACCAATTTATTTGCTCAGTAAATAGCGATGGCCAGCTTACATAGGTTTAGGTTAGCATTTAAGAAACATATACATATATTAGTATATACGAGGGGCGTTCAATATATTCTCGGTATCGATATGAAGGAAAATGCGACTTCAATTTAAATTGTTTTTATTTTTCAATATAATCTCCCCTAGCATCAATGCATTTGTTACATCTTGAGATAAACTTTTTTAAACCCTCAAAAAAATAAATTTCCTCTTTCTCTGCAAAATACCCATTTATTGCCGACTTGAGTTCTTCATCATCCGAAAATCTTTTTCCACGAAGACATTTTTTTCAAATCCGGAAACAGGAAATAATCACTAGGGGCAAGGTCTGGACTATAGGGTGGGTGTTGGATTTCTTCGAACCCACAATCTCGCGCAGCAACCTTTGAAACTCGCGCCGTGTGAACAGGAGCGTTGTCATGAAGAAGCAACACACCCGCTGCGAGTTTACCCCGTTTTTTCTTTTCAATTTCCTCCCGCAAATTATGCAAAGTGGAAGCGTAGGATGTGGCGTTGATGGTTTCACCTTTTTTTTTGTACTCAATTAGCAAGATTCCCTTTGAGTCCCAAAAAACTGTGGCCATCAGCTTCCCGGCGGACGGAGTGACTTTGAACTTCTTCGGGGGGTCTGTTCCTTTTTTATGCCACTGCATGGACTCTTGTTTGCTTTCAGGGTCATAGTGGTGGACCCATGTTTCGTCCCCAGTAACAATTCGATCCATAACACCGTCCGCGTTCTCACTACACATCTCCAAAAGCTCTCTACAGCATGCGATTCTCACTTTTTTCTGAGGCGCTGTGAGCATTCGTGGCACCCACCTTGCACTGACCTTTGAAAGGTTAAGATGGTCATGAAGAATGGTGTGAATGGTACCAATTGAAAGCTTGGTGATCTCTGCCATCATTTTCACCTTTATTCGGGCATCCTCAAGAGCAAGTTTTTCGACTTCTTTGATGCTTTCTCCCGTACAAGCAGTAGCCGGGGCGCCGGAGCGGGGGTCGTCTTCAATGCTCTCTCTGCCTCTCTTGAACTCACTTGACCACTTTTGCGCAGTTGATAATGAAGGTGCGGAACCCTGGTAAACAGCCACCATCTCTTCATGAATAGTTTTTTTACTTTTTCCTTGCTTAGTGAGAAATTTAATTACAGCGCGATGCTCAATTTTCACCATCATCGTCTCAGTTGCCATTATGATTCTGTTTAACTAAAGATAAAACGCGATTTAATAATCACATTTATATGAAATTTTACAAGAATGCACTAAAATAATAGTATTACTTGATAAATAATTTATAAAGTAATCATCAATTTATATATATATCAATTTATATATACAACCACAGCTTCACCCCGATACCGAGAATATGTTGAACGACCCTCGTACAAAGGTATATACTAAAAAATGTATATAATTGTGTATAATGTCTATGTGTGTGTATGTGTGGATTGTGTATATAGGTTAAGTAGACTAAGGTTTATTTTAGGTTAGATATTAAGTTTTTATAAAAAATAAAAAAATGTCCATATGCTAAGTTTTTGTAAACAAATTTTTTTCTTAGCCTTAAGTATAGAAAATAAGTATTCATAAATAAAATGTAAATAAAGTCGAAAGACATAGACGTAAGAATTTAGAGTAGCTTAGAGTGCCTGTGTGGGGCCAGTAAGTTAGTAAAAGATTGTTAAGTAATTGTAAGCTAGCATTTAAGCATTTTTTGTTAGAATGTAAGAGTTAGTGTTAAGAAAATAAAATGCATTTAAAACTGAAAAAAAATGAGCTATTAACACACCCTATGGCGCAGCCATAAAAAAAAATCGTTCGTTGCATCGAATTTTGGTGAAAGATCTGAAGTTTTTCTCTTATAAAGTGCAATTCGTTCAGCAAATGCTACCTGCTGACTGTCAAGTGAGGTTAACTTGCTCCCATGCTCTGTGGGATGATGATTTCGTATCCAAAATCATATTGAGCTGCGAAGTCCATAGACCGAGCATACTACTTATATGGTCGTGCATTCAAAAGTTTAGATCAGAAGATACAACAGTTAGACAAAATTCTCCATTACCATCAGCGACGCCAGAGATCATGTAGCTCAAGCTTAACTCGAAATTTTACCGAAAATCCGCTTAAATCGATAAACAAGATTGTGGCCTGTACTAGAATAAAAATCAACAATGCATGTTATTTTAAAAAGGAAACAAATCAACATTTTCATACTACATTTTCACTCGAAAAACCTAGGGATCGCCATAAAAAACATAAATGCCAAAACATTTTAAAATATGAGAATAAAGCTTTCGTCTTTTATTTTTTGATTTAATATTGAACTTGAAAATTTTCTATTGAACACCCTTTAACTCGAGAATAGAGTGGCAGATATGGAAAGAAGTTATCGTATTTCAAAGAAACACTAGCCGGCGTACCGCAAGGAAGTACTCTCGGTCCACTTCTATATCTCTTTTATACACGTGATACACTACAAGAGAAAGAGACTGTTTTAGCTGATATACTAGCAATATGTAAAACGATTGAAAAAACAATATCTAAACTACAAAGGGCTTTTAATAGTAAATGAATGGGCAAATACCTGAGGGATTGCGAGCAACGAAACCAAATCTGTTCAAGTAACTCAACAACAACGAACAACTTCATAAACTCGGTCTGCATTCCGTTTGGAATTGACTACTGTTAAAATATTCCAAGCTTAGCATCGAAACAAGCTACTCTTATACAAGCAAGTGTTGAAGCCTTTGGACTATGGTATACGACTCTGGGGTTGTACCAAGAAAACGAATGTTTTACAAAATTTTGAAAATAAACATAAGTATATATAATAATCATTATTTGCAACAAGACCTCAAAGTCCTTAACTACCTCATAGTTATGTCTGTTGAGGGTGACGTTCTGTCCGAGACGTAGGTGGTGGGTCTCCTTTCTGATTAACAGCATATACTCGGTCTTGCCCTCGTTGACCGTTAAACTCATCTAAGGCGCCACTAACATCACATTGCTTTCTTCCGATTATGTCAATATCATCGGTGTATGCGAGTAATTGGACGGACTTTGAAAAGATTGTGCCACTTGTGTTGACGCGCGACAGCACATCGCCTTGTCGAAATTATTTTTTGACAGGTCTGTGATTTGTTTACCGACCTTGATGTAAATATTTGGTCGATGATGAACTTTCCTGGCCCGAAACTACACTGATATGGACCAATCAAGTGGTTGACGTACGGTTTCAGGCTTTCATACAATTCGGCAGATGCCTCTGATGGTTTCTTTTCTTTAGAATCGGACAAACAATGCTGAGATTCCATTTAATGGGCATACTTTCATCCGACCATATTTTACAGATAAGTTGATGTATGCTCCTTACCAAATCATATCTTGACGCTTTGCAAACTCGGCAATCAAAGTACAACAGTCTTTTAATAAATTAAGGGAGAATCATTCGAAAAAGGATTTGGCGATTCCTTGCGAATGTAGATGTCCGGCGTCGAACTTCCTCACAGTATTAGATTGCCTTTGCTACCACAATGTTTAGCCCCGCTGGAAGGTCGATTAACCTGAATCGGTTTTCGGAGCCGGTGTCGTGCAGGTTATGCCTTCCGACAGTACAACCAAATATGCCTTCTCTTCCGAGCTTTGCATTAAAGTTGCCGAGGACAATCTTAATGTCGTAGCTAAGGCAATGCTCGTAAGTCTTGTCCAAAAGCTCGTAGAAGCCACTTTTGCCTTTATACGAATTGTTACGAGACGATCGTTCACAAGACTTCTTGGCTAAGTCTACCGCTAACAACGAATCCGCATCCAAATAAGCGCTACTTTTAATAAGCGCTAATCAATTTTTTTGATGTTTGGATGCTATGTTTTTTTCTATGTTCCACGAACAATGCATCCGTAATAGAACGAGGAAAGCAAAGTATAGAAGGTCCTTACGATGCTCATAACAAGGACTTTTTTCATCAAACCATTTCGGATCTCTAGTATTTGTTATCCTTATGCATTCCAAGGCCATTGTCTCTCTTATATTTCTTTCTTGTAGACGTTCTCTGAAAATTATATTAAATACTTTGAAGTGAACTTTACAAACGTTAAAAAATTCATGAGTTGGTGCCTTCAGACTTCCAAAGTCTCTTCTTTGAGAATAATTTTTTGCAAAGTTGAAAAATTCCGAAGGACATGTTACTTTTTCATCAGGTTTTAAAAATAGTTTGGAACAATTTAAACATTTGTTCCTTAAAAGCATTTTAAAAGCAAGATATCAAGTAAAATATCGCATTAGTTTTGATTTCCATATCATAAATGACTTTTTCGTACAGAGTTTCATCGCATACGATTTTCTTACGATCCTTAAGCAATGAAGAAGTTTTTGGAATATTAGTTTGAGTTGAGGATTAGTCGTTTAAACATTCTACATCATCATCATCACAGTTACTGAAAGGAGAAAAATTAATAAGATTGGACGAAAGAATTTTCGACATCAAAACATTAAATTCGTCAACAGACGGATTTTTTTTGTAACCACCTTTGATGCGAATAATAGAAAATAAATTTTCTAATACGTCTTGATGATTTCTCTTTGTTAGTAAATAATCCACGTTCTCATATAGGCCATTGCTTATATCTTGACAAAGTAGTAAGACTCCGTTTATAGTTTGTTCCATTCCTTTTAAACAAAAGTTTTTTGGAAGGTTAACTGATATTTGTATATCTTTTAAGTAAGACAAAAATTGTTTCAACTCATTATAAGCTGGATTCTCTAGCTGAACTCCCCGACTTAAAACATCCTTGTCATAATGTGAACCACTACCCATGCAGTCAAATACATTGTTCACTTTTAGTACGAACTCTTCCGTTGCTACAGCTTTATTAGAGCTTTAAAGCAATTAAGTTCAAAAGCAGTTTGAATCGGTGCCGCAGTTGTCCGGCTAAATATTTGCGTTTCAAGGTGAACATGCATTTTTTCGAAGGCATTTGGTGCTATATGACAACTTCTGAATTTTAAACATGTATTAGCTACTTTGTCAACTTCCAAATTGTACATTTCTCTGATAACGTCAAAAAATCTGGAGTTTGTAGATCTGATTTCAATAAAACATTACGAAGTGATTTTAACAAATGAGGAAAATCATAAGAACAAAATATTTTTTCATCATTAAAAATTATAAATGGGTTTTCTTCAGAAACACCTAATATTTTATAAGCTTTTCTATTATTGGCCCCTTGATCGCAAACAATAGCACATACCTTTAGATCAAGTTATTGACAGATTTTCAAATTGTTTTTTATACTTTCGTTTAGTTTATCCCCATTTACACCGTTTGCTGACACAAAATAGTTTAAAACACTTTTCCAACTATCAAACAAACTATTTAGCATGAACACACATATTTCATTAGCAAACAATCTACTTCTTTCTACACCAAGGTCCTCGAAACCATCTATTAAATCATTTTTTATATTATATGTGACGTTTTTACGAATCCTAATTTCATCAAATATCAGGACAACACAACGTTCCCGCGAATTTTGACTTTAGATACGAATGAGCATTTTTTTCATATCCTGTTTGTAATCCTTTTACAGAAAGAGGAAATGTGAGGAAGTTTAAAGCCAAGTCTATCTCTCAAAAATTTACAGGCGCTTTGTGATATATAATAAATATTTTGGGAAAGTACTTTTTCGTGGCTGTTGTATTTTGTAGTCTTTGATTCTTTCAGAAGCATTTTACAAAATGTTTTTGAATGGTCTGAAATATTAAGCCTTCCGATTTGAGACATCGTAGATATTTTATTTTTATTAAAAATATTTATGGCAGTATGCGCTCTGTTTTTTTATAATGTTTTATTTTTAAATTTCTTAATTTAAGTTTGTAACTTAACAATATTTTTTTAAAGTTGCATTTTTTTTCTCCTCTTTTGCACATCTGTCCAATAACTGATCGCACCTTGCGCACGAAATGCTGCAACTCAACGTTCTTCTTCGTTTGGTTAAAGGAGACTTCAGGTCTTCTAAATTCAAGTTTGATTCCAAATCAGAATTTAAATTTAAGGAAGGGACAGCATCCACCTTAAGATATTTTTTTCCTACAAAATTGGGACAAAAATTTTCTCCACAAACAAAGTATAGGGTTTTACAGTAGGGACTTGACCACTTTGAATTTAATTTGTGAACGCACTCTTTCACTAATCATCAAACTGTCACTGTCAATTTGTTCAGTAAACTCAACATTTTCATCATGGTAAAGTACACGAACGAGCAACGTCTGCAAATTATAAAAATTTTCTACCGAAATTCGGAGTCGGTGCCTACAACTTTGAGAGCGTTAACTCCAATTTTCGGTCATAATTCTCGCCCTAGTAGACAGGCAATAACAAGTTTAGTGCAAAAATGTGAGTCTACATATTCGTTGTGTGATGTTGCCATGTCAGTGAGATAACGACCAACCGATCGAAGTGTCGAAAATATCGCTGCCGTTCAGGCGTACATAGCAAACGATCAAAATCAGTCAATTCCACGGCGTTCTCAAGAATTGGGCATCGCTCAAACCACATTATGGCGTATTTTGCGTAAGGATCTTGGTTTACACCCATACAAGATCAAGCTGACTCAAGAATTGAAGCCGATGGACTATTTGAAGCGACGTACGTTCTCCGATTGGGTTCTGGAGAAGATGTGCCAAGATGATGAATTTCATCGCAAAATCATCTTCAGTGACGAAGCTCATTTTTGGCTCAATGGGTTAGTCAATAAGCAAAATATGCGTTATTGGTCGGGTTAAAATCCACATGTGCTTCACCACTTCACCACTTCATCCACAAAAAATAACTGTTTGGTGCGGTTTGCATGCCGGCGGCGTTATTGGGCCATATTTTTTCATCGACGATAACGATCGTCACGTTACTGTGAATGGTTAGCGTTATCGCGCCATGATCACCGATTATTTTTGACCCGAATTGGAAGATATGGACTTGGACGACATGTGTTTTCAACAGGATGGTGCCACAAGCCACACAGCACACTCTACAATCGATTTATTGAAGAGTAAGTATGGTGAGGGTGTTATCTCAAGAAATGGGCCAGTCGGTTGGCCGCCTCGTTCGTGCGATTTAACGCCGCTTGACTATTTTCTGTGGGGCTACGTTAAGTCATTGGTTTATGCCAACACGCCGACGACGTTAGAAGAGCTCAGAGCCAACATTGAATGCGAAATGTGTGGCCGAGTCGTTGAAAATTGGGTCCAACGAATCTACCGCTGCAAACATGCTCGCGGTGGCCATATGAACGAAGTCGAGTTCCATTCATAATTGTTTTGATTGTACTTCAAGCCGATAATAAAGTTTTTGAAATATCTCAAATGGTTTGCGTTTTATTTAAAAACAAAGTTGTCAAGTCCTTATTCGAACACCCTTTATTTGCCTTCATTTTTAAAACCACATGCCTTCGTCCACAAATTAGTTAAAATTTCATTTTTTACCCTAGAAGGACATTTAAAAATTTTCAAGTCAGGGTAATTCCTTTTAGTTTTCCTACAAACAGAACAAGAAACTCCAGATAATCTCTTGTCACCCATTGCTATCGAAAAATAAACTGCAAAATATTATATCGCTGAAGAAGTACCGCTGACAAAATTTACTAAGAAAAATTGTTCAGTCACATAAATAAACATCCAAATCTGTCGAGAGTCGACGGCGAATGAGGTAAGGCAACTACACAGCTAGCTAGCGCGCCGTGCAGCTCCGTGAACTTTGGCTGTTTTATGTATAAAGATAAGGGTTGGAAACAGAAACCACAGAAATCAGAAACGTCGGCTGTACACACAATACAACCCATACGATCCCAAGAATTGACTTCGATTTCATAATGCATTTTGTTCATACAAATTGTTCAGAACTTGAATTTCGAAGTAAAAACAGGCAATTAAAAACTGGTTAGATTTTTTCTTTCGGCGTGCAATATCTATGTAAACTATATCTGTGATATTAGGTTATTCTTTCCTAAGTCATACAACTCGCTTATGGAATGCCCTGCCGAGCTCTTTATTTCCTAGTCATTATATGTATCTTGCAAACATTTGGTACCTCTTACTCTTTCCTTCCTAACTTTCTCTCGCCCGTGTAGTGTGTCACCATTTTAAGGGTACTAAAAACCTTGAGCGGGTTGTAATTACGAAAAGAAAAAGTTTAAGAAAGCACAAAGTTCGACTAAGTGGACATATTATACATATTGATATATATGTAGTAGTTCTACAAATCTTAGATGGAAGAAATCCGTTGCAAATGTAATTGATTAAGAGGAGAATTGTACATTGTTTTTAGTGCGTAAGAATCACACACTATTCGTGTTGTGACTCTCTTAGTTTCTGTTAAAGTTTTTCACCTTCCCTCGGCGGGAAACAAAAGAATTAAACGGCTGGCCTTATTAAGAGTATAAGTATTTTCGGCGCAATTGGTGTTGGTAACTTCTCTTATTTCCGTTCGACTTGGTCAGATGTATTTTTGTGAAATTGAAAATAATGCTTTAACGATGTTGACAGCACTTCGTTTCCTTGTCTTATTCTCTTAACTTCTCAATTGATACTATATATGTATGTTACTTACCACAACTAGCGACAACTTTTCAAATCAAAAGCGCCATCTGCTAGAGTTCCATAAAAACTGTAACTTTTAAGAACTCATTCATATTGAACAGTTTCATCTTGATTAAACCGAACCAAGTACAGTTGTAGTCGTAAAAATGCTACAATAAGTAGTAAATGTGGTCGTAAAGACGACGGAAGAAAAAGTTAATACCACTTGCAAAAACCCCCATCTCCCTCGGCACGAGGATAACAATGTCCTTTTCATTAAGAAAATTAAAGTAATTACGGAAAAACGAATCCTCACAGTTCATATAAAAACTGACTTTGTAGACACTAACTAACTTTTCAGGACTTTTCGTGAAAGAAACAAGGAAGCTGTAGGGGGCATTTGAATTTACTCACCATGACGGAATTAAAAAAAATAGAGAAGAAGAAAAGGTCGCCTTAGGACAAACAGTATCCACTCGAAGATGTCCTCTAATTATCCTTTCGATTATTCATCAATCAGGAGTTCAGTGATTTCCATTGGCGTATTGATAAATGGTGGAACGTAGAACGATAAGATAATAAATGCAGGACACTATTTACTTTCCGCTGGGTGTGCGTCCTTTTATTTTACACAGAATAAAAATTATCTTTGATAGAGAAAAGGAACTTCGTTTCGTTTGTTTTTTCTGTCTCTTTTGTGCCCTTAAGGAGAGGGTACGCGAATGAGGGTGTAACGGCGTAAGGTCATACAGGACAAAAGGACAAAAGGACGAATAGAAAACGAACATAAACGACAAGGTCTAATATGGCAAATAAATAAAAGAGGAAGTATTCGTATTTCATATTACGCGAATGGAAACGCTTCGGGGGATTTACAATTACGTTCCTGGCTTTGTGTGTGAGATCAAAGGGCTCCTCTATTCCCAAAGCATGTCTAAAGTACAACTCAGCGAGTCTGTATTTTGTGGTGGAGTAGTGCGGTGCGTTACTAACGCGTGGCTCGTAAGGCTGATGCGGAAAAAGCAGCAGCTTCAATGTCGCTGTAATTTAATTTAAACAAGGAACAGGAAATGACTTTTTGTGAAGAATTCATTAACAGTGTCTAGACGAGATGGGAAACTTTAACTATGAGTTTCGATGCCACCGGCGGTCTAAGAAATTTCCATTACCAAGACATTACGATGGTTTAAATGTAAACAGTTGTAGCGGTTGTGGAAAGTTGATAATGTCAAAGTTTGGTCAAAGTTCGCCGTAATGAATGGTAGAAAGTTTGATTATTTATTTTCACTAGAAAGGAAGAGCGGTTGGAGCCTTGATTCCTTTTGCCCTAATTCCATTGTAAATTAAAATAAGTGCAATTGTGAAAATTCGAAGTAATTGGAATATCTCTGTGTTAAAAAATTACTCGACGCTTCCAGATACTGATTGTGATTATCTGTGACCATTTCGGGTGTCAAATGACCAGTCACCATTGCTTTTTCTAAGTGTAAGCTGCATATGTAAGTTCTAACAAAATAGTTTGCGAATGCAAATAAAAAAAAAATTACTCAACAAATTTAACTTTTTAGTTACCGCGGTCTCTGGTCACCTATTTCAAGTTGCGCAATTGGTTGAGGTTTTTTTCCACTTGAGTGCACCACTTTATGTGACGTGCTCCTCTAATCTATTGCCCCTACTCAACGTGTGCTAATCGTTTCCGGCGCTCAAGTTTTTTTCAATTTTCAATGCATTTTATTTACTTAATCACTAACTCTTACATACTAACAAAAAATGCTTAAATGCTAGCTTACAATTACTTAACAATCTTATACTAACTTACTGGCCCCACACAGGCACTCTAAGCTACTCTAAATTCTTATATCTATGTCTTTCGACTTCATTTACATTTTATTTATAAATGTTTATTTTGTGTACTTAGGGCTAAGAAAAAAATGATAACAAAAAACTTAGCCTATGGATGTAATTTTTTATTTTTTATAAAAACTTAATATCTAACTTAAAATAAACCTTAGCCTACCTAACCTAAATGCACAATACACACATAGACATTATACATGATCATATACATATATCAGTATACACCTTTGTATACACTGATATATGTATATGTTTCTTAAATGCTAACCTAAACCTATGTAAGCTGGCCATCGCTATTTACTGAGCAAATAAATTGGTCAGCTCTGCCTCATTAGTGAGGCTGGTCCGTAATTGACGGAAACGACGACGAAACATCTTCTCCATCATTCAACCACCAGAAATGCTGGTGCTGCCGAACGACATCCCTCTTATCGCGATTCCCCACCGCCCTACTGAACCTGAGACGATCCACACTGCCGTGTGCGACGTCTCTGTTGTAGTTGAGTCGCCTGTCCCCAGCTGTCCGAGCGACATGGAAGATTAACGGCAACGCTGATCTATCCTGGATCAAACCTATCTGATCTAGGTAGAGGAATATTTCCGGTGGAACGAAGCCGTCAGAGCGCACACTCTCGTGGTAAAGGTAATTGGGGTAGTAAGTCCCAGATATCAGGTTATTCGTCGAGGTCATTGCTCTTGCAATGTGCCTTCGAGTCAGCGAAAATTACGAAGTTGTCCACTCGTATTAAGTTCGCTCTGTTGTAAAGGACCTCATTAGGATAAAATTTCTTGTACTCCGATTCTGGTGTTCTGTACAAGCGAAGACAAACCCTAAGGCAAGACCTCTCAAAGACCCGAATCTTTTCCATTAAGCTTGCTCGTACATTGAACCACACGGGACACCCAAATACCAGAATGGGACTGATAAGGGCCATGTATCAGATTACCTTTACCCTCGCATCGAGTTGGCTGCTATAAAACAGTCTCTTTGTAAGGGCAAAAGTGCCTTTAGCTCTGGCCAGAGCAGCATCTACATTTTTGCCAAAATACAGAAACTGATCTAGCCAGATTCCAAGGTATCTGACTACATTTCGACAGGCAAGAGGCTGCCCGTGTTGTCCAATGATCGAGAACTTACGCCAGTTTTTTCTGATATCCCTAGAGGCTCCAGACAACGGCGTCCTAAAGAGAATGGTTTCCGACTTCTGAAAGTTTATTTTCAACTTCCAGTCATCGCAAAATCGTCTTATCTTATCGAAGTCACGCTGCAAGAGAGTGTTAATGACCTCAATTTTTGGACCTGTTCTGTACGCTACCAAATCGTCTGCGTACGCAATAGTATGGGGAAGTGAACCTATCAAGTCGCTTGTATAAATGTTGAATAGGATCGGCGAATTGACCTCGCATTGCTGAAGACAATTTTTAATTTGAAATATTCCAACAGAAGTCACATCACCATTCTTCACGATGAACTGTCTGTTGTGTAGCATATTATAAAGAATGTACAAGAGTGGTTTACTGATCCCCAACCTAGTCAGCTTATATAAAAGACCCTCTAACCATACGGTGTCGAAAGCCTTCTCCAAGTCAACAAGGCAGGCACCAGTGGACTGTTTCTTGCCTTTGTTCCATTGGATATCGGACACCAGTTTAGACGCGGCATGTGAGATATCATGTCCCGCCTTAAAACCGAATTGATTATCCGGAACTATATGTTTGTCTTCAACCCACCTAGACAGAGCTCTATTGATTACTTTTTCAAAAACCTTACTGATATTCGGAAGGAGACTTATCGACCGGAGATACGACGGATTGGATATATCCTTCCCCTTTTTGGGGATAGGTTGAACCACCGCCGTTTTCCAATGCGCTGGATAATGTGCATTATTCATTGCATTATTAAACAGGGTGGTGTAAATGTCCACCGCTTCTAGAGGAAGATGTCGAAGCACGATGTTCGGAATACCATCGGTCCCCACCGGTTTTTTTCGCCCTGATTGTGTCGAAGATCTCATGGAGTCCTTCCTTCGAAATGAACGGGGGTAGGCCACCCTCTCTGGAAATGACGTTATTTGCCATATTTTCGTCGCTAAACCGGGTGAAACCAGAGCCCTCGGATCGCCAGTTCCCTATTTCATTTCGAATGCAGAAGTCGTGCACCAAGACGCGGTTGTCCAGGTCGTAATTAGGGCCAATGGTATCAGTGGCCTTGTATACTTCCTGGAAAGTCGCCCCTATGGTCTCAACCTTCTCCTGTGGATCCTCGATCACAAAGAAGTCGTCATCATCAGCGGCCTCATTTGGATCAATACCTGCTATTGTCAGTAACCGTTCGTTGTCTGTCGTAAGGGCTATTTTAAGACACTGAAGGTCGTTTTGATTTCTTCTCCGAAATAGTTTATTTATTTGCGGAAACATATTCGGGTTGCTGGTGTTTATAGCCCGAACCTTGTTGTTCCAATACAAACTTACAGAAATTCTGTAATTCTCTTTTATTAGCGTTTGAATATTTTTAATCGACGACTTCAATGTCCTAATCTCCGGGTCTTGTCGGTCAGCTAACTGTCTGTACAAGTTTTTAAGTCTTGTCAGAAGTCTACTTTTCTGTCGGTGCAGTGCGTCAATAGTAGGATTGCGGAACAGGTCTTCGTTAGTTGTACGTCGATACCGCGGTATTGTAGTGTCCATAGTTTGTTTAATGGTCTCGTCCATTTGTCTTAGGTAATTGTCGATCTCCTCGTTTGACAAATTCCTATTGGACGGTGGGTGGAGCGTGTTCGAGGATAGCGCTCTAGTTAAGGTTGCGGAGAAGCGTGTCCATCGAGTCTTACTGTAGTTGTAAGAATATCTTTGGACAAACTGCTCCAATTCCGCAATTTCGTTGGGAACTGTAATTTCGGTGCTAAAACCGCAATGGTCGCTGTCATACACGAATGTGCGCAGACAGTTTAATGTTTGTAAATTCGTACCTGTCAGTCGTATGAGTTCGTTGTACAGCAGTAGATCCAAATAAGACCCGCCTCTGGGAAACGACGGGTTATCCATCGCTTTAAGACCGAATCTGTACATGACATCGTGCTGACCCCACCAATCGAGTAGTAGGTTCCCTCTAGTATTTGGCAAATTATTTCCCCAATCTCTGTGTCTAGCGTTGAAATCCCCGCCGATTATAAAATAATTCTCCCCCGATTCCAGCCTCAGAAGTCCAAAAAGCGTGTTGAGCTCTGTAATGAATAGGGTGGATTGTGAAGCCTCCGGTGCATAAACAGAGGCCAAGTACAGCCGCTTTCCACTGTGGAGCGGGATGTAAACGACGACTGCCTCCAACACCCGGAATCTGCGCAACACGCCCTTGTACACTCTGTGAAATTTTATACCTACTTTAATGAAGATCGCGACACCGCCACCACGTTTGGATCTGGGTCGGTTTCTTCTTCTAACTATATAATTATTGTACTCCAGTTTGTGCTTATCGGTTAGCTTGGTTTCGCTAGCGAAAAGCACATCAGGAGTTTGGTTTTGTAGCAATGTTCTTGAACCTGCTTTTGCAGCTGAGCCATCTGCCCTTGGATTGCGAGCAAGATGGCTAGCATGTTGGGTGCAGCTTCCGTTGTTCTCGGCATCGGCGCCGGAAAACCGGCGCTCAATTTTCCCAGCTGATGGACGTCGTTGCTTTTGTATTATATATACATATATACTCGTATATGTATCTTTTCATTCAAATCCCATCAACACAATAGGGACAAAAAGCGACTGGAAGAATTTTGCGTTCAGAAACAGCTAAAGATATTTTCATTCGCCTTTGCTTACGTACATACTTCTGCACCATAGAGCAGGACTAGAATACTTAGGATCTTATATAGAGCTACTTTACTGTTTCTTGATAAGCAATTTAATTGCGATCGGCAAGCTAACTCTTCATTTGAATTCTGCTGATGTGTCTCTATCAGACTTAATAGCCATCCAAACTACTTTAAGGATGGCGGTCTGTATGTGATGTTCACTCCGATTTATCTATGTTCCTTTTGGTTGACACAATATAGTTGATTTTGCCCTCTTTCTCATCCACACCATTTTTTTCCACATCGGTTTCAATACTTGCAAACCCAAGAGTAAGAGCTCGCTTCGTTCAAGCAATGTCACCAGCATATGCAAATAGTTAAACCATAAGAAAGTTTATGTGGCTTTCAATTATGCCTCTACTGGTTGTTTGCGATTTTGCACAATTTTGTCAGGCATAAAAGGACTGTGCATCAGCTTTTTTGGGGATTAAATCTATCGGTAAGATTTCTTACGATTCTTTAAAAGCGGCAAGTATTCTCAATAGTAATTCTCAACTTTCTAGTCGAAACTAGGTATGGATTTGTATAGCTCGTTTCTTTGTTATCATCTTCTACCGCGAGCATCGAACTTGTCGAGTTGTAGAGGCTGAGTAGGGTCAATGAATCTCGAGAAGAAATTCTCCAGACGAGTCCTGAAACCAAAGGATGCTCCCCCCCCCTCCCCAACTCCCAAATTACTCCATCATTCCCCTGGGCTGGATCAAGGTGTCATACGACCCGTGCCGAAGATCAACCTGGCTGAGGGCCCAGTATCTCCAAAAATAGCTCAGTCGCAAACGGAGTATCCGGATACCTGGCGACCTCCGGATTAGCTAGCCTTATCTGTATATGGCGGATCTCTGTACAGATGGACAACCCTTTCTCCGCTACTCGTGGGACTATCAATGGATAATAACCATAAAACAAAAACCGAGGCCGGTACTCCTTTATTACCGGGCGGTGGAACGGTGACTACACCGACTACCGGCAAGGCTCCTGCATTGCCGAGAGGAGGCAAAACTGTGGCAGGCCATGGTGCGCCATCCTCTAAAGGCAAAAGGAATAAGCCTAATAATAAGAATTCAGGAAGTGTTAAGACTGTGGCAGGCCATGGTCCTATCACCTCCTCCACCCCTAGCAGCAGCAAGTTTGTGGCAGGCCACGGACTTGTCGCAGCTACCAAAACTCCTTCAGGGAGTGTTAAGACTGTGGCAAGCCATGGTCCTATCACTTCCTCCGCCCCTAGCAGCAGCAAGTTTGTGGCAGGCCACGGACTTGTCGCTGCTACCAAAACTCCTTCGGGGAGTGTAAAGACTGTGGCAAGCCATGGTCCTATCACTTCCCCCGCCCCCAGCAGCAGCAAGTTTGTGGCAGGCCACGGACTTGTTGCTGCTACCAAAACTCCTCCCCACAAAGAGGAATCTGGAGCTCAGCCGCATCGGCAAGCTCCATCTAAGGCGCTCTACATAAGACGCCGAAATGCTTCACGCATCATCAAAACCTTCGGATCCATTCCGGAGGTGGAGAGAAGTGCGGAAATAAAGAGCAAGGTTGAGTGGGCTAAAAACGTCCTAAAAGACGGATTTCCCACTGCTTCCACTGCTCACAAAACGTCAAAAGACTCCTCTAAGCGTCAGAGATCGTTGGAGGAAACCGTACCGGTTTCCAAGAGGCCCAAAACACACAGTTCCACAACCCCTGGGCCATCCAACAGCAGATCTCTGAGGTCTTATAATGAAGTCCTAAAGGACGCATTGGTGATCGCGGTGATCGACAGAAGCGATACCGACGGTTCCATTACACCGGAACGGTGGCAATTGGTCAAGTTGAAGCTCTCGAGCAACTTCTTGGCCATCATGCGGGAGAACCCAGGACCACCTCCTATCACAAGCGACGCTGGCTGGCACCAAGGCCATGTCAAGCTCATCGCTTGCTCCAACCAGAGATCTCTCGATCTCTTCACCAAGGCCATCGATGGTTTAGGAGAGGTTTGGCCAGGTGCAAAACTCGAGGTCGTATCTAAGGAAGACATTCCTAGTAGACCTCGAACTCGTACCTGGATTCCAGCCGAACCCTCCTCTCCAGGAAGTATCCTGGAAATCATCCGGCTCAGCAACCCGACTCTTCCGACTCATGACTGGAAAGTCGCGAAACTGGAGGAACTAAGGGGTTCTTATAGATGCGCGTTAATTGTGATCAATAAGGAATCCCTTAATCCTCTGGCGCAGACGAAAGGCATGATTCGGTTCGGATTCGAGTCAATTCACTTAACGGTGTACAAAAAGGATGAGCTGGATGCTGATAAGCAACCTCCTCCTCCTTTAACACCCGATATCACAACCTTGGATCTTGGAGCGTCGATATCCTTTCCAGAATTGGATAGCGACGACTCCAATCTGTCCGAGGTGACTACCAAGCCGTCGGTCTCCTCTTCTGACACATTGTCGGAAATGGAAACCGATGACGAAACAATTAGAGGTTCTACACGATCAGAGATAGAAGATGAGCTCTTGGGCACATCTTCAGAATCGGAGGACCTCAACAACACCGTGGTGGAGGCGACTCTGGAAGACTGTAGCAATGATACGGTTTCTCCAGATTAATCTCCACCACTCAAAAAAGGCTTCGGCCGCACTCATTCTGCGTCTTTCCAAAAGCGCAGAAGACATAATTCTAATCCAGGAACCATGGATTGCAGAAGGCGTGGTTCGTGGACTTAGGACACCCTCATACGTTCCGCTCTATACAAGAGACAAAGGTAAGATTGGAACTTGTATATTAGTGAAACGTAGCCTTAATGTATTTCTACTTCCCAACCTCAGTGACCCCGACCTAACCGTTGCCAGATTAGAGACTGCCAAAGGCTCTTACTGGCTGGCATCGGCTTACCTTGGCCACGACCAAGTGGGCCCTCTCCCTGGTGATAACCTAGAAAGGGTGGTACTGGAAGCGGGAAGGCAAAAAACTGGCCTCATAATCGGATGTGACGCTAACGCACATCATATGGTATGGGGCAGTACCGACATCAATGATAGAGGTGAGTCACTTTTAGACTATATTTTAAGTACTAACCTCTTAATTTGAAATATTGGCAATGAGCCCACTTTCATAACAAAAAACCGACAAGAAGTATTAGATATTACTCTTGTCTCCGACAGCATCACCCAAAGGCTAACAAACTGGATGGTATCGTCTGAACACTCCTTTTCAGACCATAGATACATCCAATTCAGTCTGAGTGATGCTCCCCCCAGCCAACCAGCTTTCCGGAACTATCGGAAAACTGATTGGACAAAATATAGAGGAATACTGTCGGAAACGATATCCTCTAAACTATCAAGTCCCCCGCGTGACACCAATGAGCTCGACATGAAAGTCAGGGAATTTACTCTGACTCTCAATAAGGCTATGGCCGCTTCCTGCCCTCTTATTCAACCAAGAGGCAAGAAAAAGCCACATTGGTGGTCATCGGCACTAGGACTGCTCAGAAACACCTGCAGAAAACTTTTCAACGCAGCAAAAAGCACAAGAAAAGTGACCGACTGGGACTCATATAAAGAATCCCTCAAATTATACAAAAAAGAACTGAGGAAGGCAAAGCGACAATCCTGGAGGTCATTCTGCGACAAAATCACAGAAACCTCTGAGGCTTCGCGGCTAAGAAAAATCCTCTCCACAAATCCTATGATGCCCAGCTGTTTGAAAAAAACCGATGGCTCTTGGACAACCTCAAGTGATGAATCACTCAACCTGCTTCTGGACACCCACTTTCCAGGTAGCTCCCATCTCGCGGCCAGTAGCAGCCCAAACAAGCCTACTGCAACCGTGACCAAAATTCATAGTCTGATTACGAGAGACAAACTGCTCTGGGCGCTGCATAGCTTCAAACCATACAAGTCTGCTGGTCCGGACGGTATTATACCTGCCGAGCTACAGAGATCCTCAGATATTATTCTACCAGTGTTGGAAAATATTATGAGGAGCTGTGTAGAACTTATCCACATTCCACTGTTATGGAGAGAAGTCAATGTAGTATTCATTCCCAAAGCTGGAAAATGTTCTCATGTGGTCCCAAAGGACCTCAGACCTATAAGTCTATCATCATTCCTTCTGAAAACTTTAGAACGACTGATTGATATCCATATTCGAGCTAAAGTTGATCCAAGACTTCTGTCTGCGGCTCAACATGCCTACTGTAAAGGGAAGTCGGTGGAAACGGCTTTGCACTCTCTGACTAGCCACATCGAACGATCCCTACGATATAAGGAGTACACAATGGTTGCTTTCCTAGACATAGAGGGCGCCTTTAACAACGTCAACACATCCGCAATCACGACTGCGCTGTCAACTCTGCAGGTAGACGGCTCACTTGGGGAGCTGATTAATCTAATGCTGACAAGCAGGATAATCAACTCCAAACTGGGTGAGACTTCTGCTAAAAGATATGTCAGTAGGGGTACGCCGCAAGGCGGTGTCCTCTCCCCCCTTCTCTGGAACTTAGTGGTTAACGAACTACTGATATACCTGGAAGCGGGTGGTAGCAGAGTGATTGCCTATGCGGATGACGTTGCCATAGCCGTCTCAGGAAAACATTTAAATACCATTAAAGAACTCCTCCAAGTAAATCTTAACAGATTAACCTGCTGGGCAGATCGCTGTGGATTGGGAATAAACCCCCATAAAACTGATCTTGTCCTCTTTTCTAGGAAATATAAAATTCCAATCATAGACCCTCCTTCAATAAACGGTACCAGTTTAGCTTTCTCCGATACAGCAAAATATCTGGGTCTCATTTTTGACAGGAAACTAAACTGGAAACCTAACATTCAAGAAAGAGTCAATAAAGCTACAATAGCTCTATTCTCTTGCAAGAAAGCCATTGGGAACAAATGGGGCCTTCAACCTCGCATAACCCACTGGCTATACATCTCGGTCATAAGACCGATACTTACTTACGGGGTGGTTGTCTGGTGGACGGCCTTGGAAAATGCAGTCAACCGCATTAAATTAAGTAGAGTCCAAAGAACAGCATGTCTATGCACAAGCGGAGCTTTGCGGTCTACCCCCTCCGCGGCATTAGATATTCTGCTTCACTTGACACCCCTCGACATTTTTAGCAAGCAAGTAGCTGCGACTGCAGCTATTCGCCTTAAAGCGACTAAACAGTGGACAAATAATTCATTTGGCCACGCCAACATTCTTAATACATTAGGAATCCTCACAGAGAACACCGATTACACCATACCTGAACTTTGGTTTGACAAAAACTTCCATGTAAGCTTCCCCTCTAGATCATTCTGGGAGGAGGATGCTTTCATGGAGGACAAGTCAATCCATCTCTACACAGATGGATCTAAAACAGACAGCGGAGTTGGTGGCGGTGTTTTCTCAGATAAGCTAAATCTAAGCCTCTCTTTCCGCCTTCCAAATCACTGTAGCGTGTTCCAGGCGGAAATTTTGGCGATTAAAGAAGCTCTGTCCTGGCTGAAGAAAAACGTGATATCTGCAAAGGATATCCGCATATTTTCGGATAGTCAGGCCGCCATCAAGTCCCTGGACTCGGTCTCATTGTGTTCTAAAACTGCCCTTGAATGCCGATCATCTCTCATGGAGATGGCAGAGCAGTTCAACATTCACCTCTGTTGGGTGCCGGGCCACAGAGACATTCCAGGGAACTGCAGAGCCGATGAACTCGCCAAAATTGGAACCACTCTACCTATCCTACCGGACAAAGGTAGTATAGGTATACCAATCGCTACGTGCAAACTAACATTAAAGCTAGATGCCAATAAAAGAACGGACCTTAGATGGACTGCTGGACAAACATGTCTAGCAACCAAACAGATCTGGCCAAGGCTGGATCTGAGTCGATCTAAGTGTCTGATCCTTTTAGATAGGAAACATCTCAGCGCCATAATAGGTGTCATTACCGGACACTGCCTCATAGGCAAGCACGCAAGAAGGCTTGGCGCTTTTACTAACGATTTCTGTAGAAGCTGCATGGACGAGGAAGAGGAGGAGACAATCCCCCACTTACTCTGCACATGCCCAGCTCTCTCTCAGAGAAGGAAGCTTCACCTAGGAGCTTTCTTCTACAACGACCTAAACGATCTAGAAAAAATAGACGTTAACAGTCTCCTACGCTTTATTAAAAGCTCAAACTGGTTCCAGTAGTAAGAAGATCACAGATCCACGTGGCATCACAATGGGCCAATAGGCCTAAGTGGGTTGGTATTTCCAACAGCCACTCTTACCTAACCTAACCTAACCTTCTTTGTTATCATAAGCTCCCATAAAAACAATAAAGAGGTGGAGTGTATCAATCTAGGATCCGATGTAGTGTGGGTATTTGCTTAAATGTGGGAAAATCCAGAGTAAACCCAAACTGGCAGGAGCCAATGGTATCATTGATAAATGGTGTCAGGTACTCAACCAGTACAGCAGTTTTGAACGCAATGCTAATAAGTTTGATGTCTCCATAGCTGCCAGTATAGACTCCTGTTTTGTGAATCGGACAAACTATACCTTCCTCTGACAAAATCATGGAGTGTCCGTAGTCCGTATGTAAGCCGTCCGGTTCGGCAGACTTGTTTTGGTTAAGTGAGGGTTTTATTACCTCATTTAAGTCGGATGCCCTGCATCGGCTCAAGCCGATGTTCTTCTTCTACACAGAACGGCTTCATAGCCGAACTGCGTTGTTGTATATGCATCTCTGTACTTTTACTCAAACGACGAGTTTCGTAGTGATGGTCTAGTGAAGTCCTCCACATCAGTTGGTATAGTTTGTTGACATCGATAACCCTGATCTTCATCACGTAACGCAGTTGCATATGAATTGTCGGGATGTTAAAGGTTATGAGATCGGCGAAATTCTGGCACTCTCCCAGTATTTTGCAACTTGGCGGTGCTTCAATCTGAAGAATGGAATGTTATGACACCTATAAAACTCGAGGAATGCCTTTCAGCAATTGGAGCGTGATATATTTGGTACACAGTGTTAAAGTCAGGTAACGTCCATGTTCGTTTCTGAATATTAAGGTGAGTAAATTGCTTAGTTTAGTTTAGTTTTAAATGCATTTTATTTTCTTAACCATTAACTCTTACATACTAACAAAAAATGCTTAAATGCTAGCTTAAAGTTACTTAACAATCTTATACTAACTTACTGGCCCCACACAGGCACTCTAAGCTACTCTAAATTCTTATTTGTACACTTAAGGCTAAGAAAAACAATTGTTAAGAAAAACTTAGCATGTGGACATAATTTTTTATTTCTCATAAAAACTTAATATCTAACTTCAAAAAAAAGCTTAGTCTACCTAACCTACATACACAATACACACATACACACACATAAATTTTATATACAATAATATACATATATTAGTATATACATTTGTATATATATATATATATTCTTAGATGCTAACCTAAACCTATGTAAGCTGGCTATTTACAGAGCAAATAGATTGGTCAGCTCTGACTTATTAGTGAGGCTGGTCCGTAATTGACGGAAACGACGACGAAACATCTTCTCCATCATTCAACCACCAGAAATGCTGGTGCTGCCAAACGACATCCCTCTTATCGCAATTCGACACCGCCCTACTGAACCTGAGACAATCCACACTGCCGTATGCAGTTGAGTCATCTGTCCCCAGCTGTCCGAGCGACATGGAACATTAACGGGCCGCTGATCTATCCTGGATCAACCCTATTTGATCAAGGTAGAGGAATGATTCCGGTGGAACGAAGCCGTCAGAGTGCACACTCTCGTGGTAAAGGTAATTGGGGTAGTAAGCCCCAGATATCAGGTTATTCGTCGAGGTCATTGCTCTTGCAATGTGCCTTCGAGTCAGCTTAATTACGAAGTTGTCCAATCGTATTAAGTTCGTCCTGTTGTAAAGGACCTCATTAGGATAAAATTATTTGTACTCCGACGCTGGTGTTCTGGACAATAGAAAGCAAGCCCACTCAAAAACTCGAATCTTTTGCATTAAGCTTGATCGTACATTGAACCACACGGGACACCCAAATACCAGCATGGGCCTGATAAGGGCCATGTAGCAGATTACCTTTACCCTCGCATCGAGTTGGCTGCTATAAAACAGTATCTTTGTAAGGGCAAAAGTGCCTTTAGCTCTGGCCAGAGCAGCATCTACATTTTTGTCAAAATACTGATCTACTGATCTAGCCAGATCCCAAGGTATCTGACTACATTTCAACAGGCAATGTCCATGTTGTCCAATGATCGAGAACTTTCGCCAATTTTTTCTGGTATCCCTAGAGGCTCCAGACAACGGCGTCCTAAAGAGAATGGTTTCTGACTTCCGAAAGTTGATTTTCAACTTCCAGTCATGGCAAAATCGTCTTATCTTATCGAAGTCACGTTGCAAGAGAGTACTAATGACCCCGATTTTTGGACTTGTTCTGTACGCTATCAAATCGTCTGCGCATGCAATAGTATGGTAAAGTGAACATATCAAGTCGCTGGTATAAATGTTGAATAGGATCAGCGAATTGACCGCGCCTCGCTGAAGACAATTTTTAATTTGAAATATTCCAACAGAAGTCACATCACCATTCTTCACGATGGTGGTTTACTGATCCCCAACATAGTCAGCCTATAGAAAAGACCCTCTAACCAAACGGTTTCGAAGGCCTTCTCCAAGTCAACAAGGCAGGCACCAGTACATTGGTTTTTGCCTTTATTCCATTGGATATCGGACACCAGTTTAGACGCGGCATGTGAGATAAGGATATATAAACCGAATTGATTATCCGGATCTATATCTTTGTCATCAACCCACCTAGTCATAGCTCTATTGATTACCCTTTCAAAAACCTTACTGATATTCGGAAGGAGACTTATCGACCGGAGATTCGCCGGATTGCATATATCCTTTCCCTTTTTGGGGATAGGTTGAACCACCGCCGTTTTCCAATGCGCTGGATAATGTGCATTATTCATTGCATTATTAAACAGGATGGTGTAAATGTCCACCGCTTCTAGAGGAAGCACGATGTTCGGAATACCATCGGTCCCCACTGATTTTTTAGCCCTGATTGTGTCGAAGATCTCATGGAGTTCGTCCTTCGAAATGAACGGGAGTAGGTCACCCTCCCTGGAAATGACATTATTTGCCATATTCTCGTCGCTGAACCGGGTGAAACCAGAGCACTCGGATCGCCAGTTCCCTATTTCATTTCGAATGCAGAAGTCGTGCACCAAGACGCGATTGTCCAGGTCGTAATTAGGGCCAATGATATCAGTGGCCTTGTATACTTCATGGAAAGTCGCCCCTATGGCCTCAACCTTCTTCTGTGGATCCTCGATCGAAGTCGTCATCGTCAGCGGCTTCATTTGGATCAATACCTGCTATTGTCAGTAACCGTTTGTTGTCTGTTGTCCGGGCTAATTTAAGACACTGAAGGTTGTTTTGATTTTTTCTCCGAAATAGGTTATTTACTCGTATTTGCGCAAACATATTCGGGTTGCGGGTGTTTACAGCCCGAACCTTTGTTGTTCCAATATAAACTCACAGAAATTCTGTAATTCTCTTTTATTAACGTTTGAAGACTTTTAATTGACGATTGACGCTTTTCACATTTCGGTGTGAATAAGTAGTGCTCCGTCGTCGTTTCTTTTAGGAGCTCTTTCACTTTCGCGTAGCCCTCCACTGTATTATAATCAGAAATAATCAGGTTCCTGTATAAAGTCTTTTTGGTTGCTCGACAGTGTGCTATACTACTCAATTGCCTGCTAGGCCCAAAGAAGCAGCGATTAGCAAGGGTGAATCTTTGCTCACGATACCCGGGCTGGTATCGTTGTCAAATTTGACATCGGAGCCGAGGAAAAAATGGTCCCTTACTACCTCATAGTCGTAGCTGCCTATCTGGACGTTTTATCCTTAGGGCTCTTTGGCGCTAACTCTCCATTTACAATTTGTTCTTTCCATTAAATAAATTTTATATGCCTATTTGAGTAACTGAACGGACTTTTGAAAGATGATATAAGTTTCACACAATTCTTTCAAGAAAGATCGCAACGCATCGCCTTGATTAAGTCCTTTTCCGTCTTTTCTGTTTTACCATTGTCAAGTGAGCTTGCCAGGGATGCCAAAACATGGCTCTGAATAGTTGTCATATGCGCCTTTGAAATCAATAAAGAGGTGGTGCGTATCGATTGCGAACTCCTGGGTTTTTTGAGAGATCTGCCGTAATGTGTAGGTTTGATCTATGGTAAACTTTCTAAAACCACACTGATGGGGGCAACCACGGGTCCTAGGTGTTCACAGAATACACAGATAGAATTTAATATGTGATGTTGAGGAGACCTCTTTAGAATTGGACAATGCTGCGGTTCTATTCATGAGGCATACTTTCGTCAAACCAGATTTTAGGGGTGAGTTGATGCATGCTCCGTATCAGAGTGATGATAATTCTCTGATTATAGTTTAGCAGTGATGCGACTGGACTTATGCGATTGATTCTGGCGACAGAAGGCTTCTCGAATTTTGCGATATTTTGCGATTGAAACTGTTCGACATTTAACTTTCTCACGATGGTTCGCTGTTGTTGGACTTTTACGTATATCTGCATCAGTTTCTTGACTACAACTAGATAATGATCACAATTTGAAGGAGTACATCCCATCGATCAATTTGGTTGACGATTTGTTGATCAAAAGGCAGCCAGGTCCATTTATGGATAACAAGGAGTGGAAAGCATGTGCTGGCTATAGCTATAATATGTTTCAACAAGAGGTGTAGGATTTGAATGGTCTATTATTTTATAGCCAATGGACGCAAGGCTGATATAGTAACAGATTTTATCTACAAATTTGGGAAATTTACCATTGAACGCTACACAGTGAAAGAAGAAATTCAAGTGGTTGAATTTTATTACGAAAATTCACGTTCAATCGCAGCAACGATTCGAAAAATTCGTGCCAATTTTTTACATAATCATGTGCCTCCGAGAAATATGTGCGCAACATAATGGAAAAATTCCAAAAGACGGGCTCATTAAAAGATGTAAAGAGGACGAAACGTGTTCCCCCCGGACGTTAACCGGAAAATATCGCCGCAGTAAAGGATAGTAAAGGAAAGTTTCCAAAACGACCCAAATATGTACCTACATTCATCACCATTCTCAGGAGCATGATATCTCCACAGCCGCACTGCACCAAATTTTGAGGAAGAAATTGGCTCTCCATGCATACAAGGTCAAATTAACACAAGAACTGAAGCCGGAGGACCACCAGCAGCGCCGTACGTTCTCGATTTGAGTCCTGAAAAATATGATATTTGCAAGAAAATCGTTTATTCGGATGAGGCCGATTTCCACATTGGCGGCTACATTAATAAGCACAATTGTAGCATCTGGCGAACCAACAATCTACGAGGGGATGAAGGAACGAGTAACTGTTTGGTGCGGTTGAGGGACCGGAGGTGTCGTACGGGTGTACTTTTTCGAAAATCAGACCGAAAAAAACATTACGGTAAATGAAGCATGCTACCGAAACATGTAAATAATTATTTTTGACTGGAGCTCGAGGATATATATATGGGCGACATCTACTTTCAACAAAATGGTGATATGTGTCATACAAGCCCCAGAACAATGGAGTTATTGCGCACGAAGTTTGCTGCTCCGCTTAATTTCGCGTTTCGGAGACACCCATTGCTCGCCAAGATCGTGCGCCTTTATACTTCTTCTTTGTGGCTATGTTTAAAGCAAAGTCCACATCAACCATATGCAAAGAATTCCAAATTTGAAAGGGAACATTGAAGCCGCCATCTCCGAGATAGAGCTTCAATTATGTGAAGGAGTGATTGAAAAATTCGGTGAAATGTTTTGTAAAAAGGTCATTGGGAAGATATTGTGTTCCATAAATAATCCGCATGAGACGACTTTTATGGTTTCAGTGATATCTCGACAATTGTTCGTTTTATTCACAAAATAAATCCTACAACTTTTATTGAAACACCATTTACAATAGTCCTGTCGCAAAATCAATAAGCTGTATTGCGAAACAGATGCCCTGCTCGGCATTAAAATCGCCAAGGATGATTTCCACGTAATATTTGGGGCATTACTCGCAGATTTGGTCAAACAGTTCGTAGAAGCAGATTTGGTAAGATCGTCCACATGGGCGTTAATTTGCTTATTTTGGCGAATTACCCTTATGCGAGACGTCGCCGGTGTTCGCTGCTATATACTTGTTTCCCAAGTCTTCCCCTGACGGTGAATCCACACCCTAATATTTTAAACGCTGCTAGTGCTTGCTTTGTTGCGTCGGTTATCTGCATTTTCCATAGTAGATATCACAGTTTTACGTCCTCTTTTTATCCAGTCCATTCCTCCGCAATTCTTGAATGGCGCTTACGTCTGCTTTACAGCGGTCGAGGATCTCCGGTATCTGTTCGATTGCAAACGGTCTGTGGTGCGAAAATTCCCAGTACAGATCCGAAGGACGTTGTCTACATTGAATCCGTCATTATCTGGGGCTATTATCTGGTTCGTCACATTTTTATCTATTCTGCAGCTCTATGATGACGTAGGCCTGTACTATGCTGCTTATCGAGCATACATACAAATTTGCTGATGGAGTTAGAGGGAACTATCACTAGAGATAGACAAGCACTACACTACGAATTTACTGCAATAATAGGCCGATCCAGCTCATAGGATAGCCAGCAGTTTTCCGATCAATCGCCGTGCAGATTCGCACCCTCTGTAGGAACCGTAAAATATGTCACAAGTTTCCATTCAACCTTTCCGTGGTTCGTTCCACCCAACTTCTAGCGCCTCTACTTTTTGTTCAGCTGCACGCATAGTGGATCTGGCCTTATCCGAAACTCTTGTAATAGTAGTTTTTACATGATGGAGTCATTAACAATCCACAATTGTTAATGTTGTTGCCCTCTTCGGGGATATGAGAGCTGCCCACTGAGGGTTCATGTGCTTCTATTTCTATTTCAGCACCCTGACTAGTCCTAAAAATCCTCCTTCAAACAGATTGAAGTTGTTCATATTTGTACATTGATCCGAATATAATGGCCGTACCTCAACACTTGCACTTATAAATTTAGCCTGTCAGGCCCGGTGTGATAAGACCGGAGCAGTGTGGCTACCACGAGGAAGTAAAAGAAATGTGATTGTCATTACCTATCGTTAACGTACAACACCCAATTACAGTAATATGCGATCCACATATTTTGAATTCTCCGGTCGATTTTGTTCCATGATATACTACTATATGAGGAGGTTAATTTCCGGATCAAATCTGGAGAGATTTTTTTTTTAATTGACAAAAGTTCAGTCGGACATCAGCCGAATATTAAAGTCCTTCAGAGAAACAATTGAAGCATCACATCCATCTCTACCTAGGCATCAGTATATTCTTTTAATTGCGGGTCCTTAACATATTTGTGTGTAAGTGCTGCAAGTCTTGTGATAAGTGCATATTATCCTTAAACTTAAAGATTATTTTAACTCCGCCGTTAACCTAAATTTTATTCGAATCTGCAGTTATCACCCATTCTGCACTGCCTCCATCAGATGCACTTTTTTGAAAGAAGCGAATCTCCATTGAATTAAGATCTACATAGCTATCTTCCACCTACGAGTACTCACAAAAAAAAAATCTTCTCCTTGCTTTGCACTCTAGATCTTCCAGCTTATTTTCGTCTTTCCATTCCAAAAAGAAGACGAGGCCCAAATTAAACCCAATCAACTCCTCATTCCTCGGTGCCGAACATAGTACCTATTGCACAGATAAACCTTATGAGCTTCCTTGAGGGAACTTTCTGTCTCAGCTGCCAATTAATGAATTTGCCACATAAAAAAAGGGTCGGAATAAAATGGAAGAAATTCCACCCTGTGTCGTGGTTCACATTCCCAGAAAGTACTTCAAAACCTTTTGAGCTTCTCTGAGCAGCATACTTTTGGCATAATATCCTCCAGGAATCCGAATCATTGCTGTGGCACACTTTAAGGAATATAAATGCCGTCGTCTAATTTGAACTACTTCCGCATTTATATCTCTTCAAATTTCTACTACCCCCTCAGACATATACTCGTACACATATGCGCATCTGTGCATCTGTGTGCAATTTGTGCTTCCGTGCAGCGTATTCGTGTCGGTCCCGTTGTGGGCAAATTAAAAATAAAAACTTAGAAAATCATTTGCCATTAATTCTAATTAGCAGAAACTAGCTACACAGCTGGCAGACACCAGCTCTCCGCTGGAGGTTTTAAGGCCCTGGTTAATGTTCTCAGAGGGTCATCATTTCCCGGGGCTTAAACGATGTTGCACAGTACAAAAAAAAATTCAAAAAAAAAAGAGGATTTTCAGTTTTACTGTTGCAGGGTAGTAGTGGCATGGAAAGAAAAGCAGTTTTCTTACATAGTGTGCAAGTAGGGTAGTAGTTTCCCCCTTACTATGTTTTCTACATTTTAATTCTCATGATGTACTCGTACAAAGGACTTAAGAACAACTGGTGCATTTGATAAATCTTTACTTTACCAACAATTTGCTTTTATTTTAAGGACGAGGATGAACTAAACATATCAAAACGAATAAGAGAACTTTTGAAAGCGTTGTTAGTAGCTGAGGTAAAAACATCCCTTCTAAACAGAAGCTGATTAGTCAAAAATCAATATGGTGCAAAAATGTTCTTACTCAAGTCACATGTTCAGCAGTATGGAGCAAGTGCGTGCCAATAATCAGCCTATGTAATTTATAAAAACTCTTTAATTGAGCGCGTTCATTGTACTGGGTAGTGGGTTTGTCCTGGCAATGGTTCTCTGCGACTGGAACCAAGATAATGGTTAACTCTCAGTTGGCTGAGGTCTTTTCGTACATGTCCGAGCTACCTAAATCTTGTTCAAATATATTGAGTGAACTCAGATGTCTGGAGTAGTCGATGTTTCTGTTGATGCCGTTTAGTTCGCTACTTAATTTCTCTCCTCTGAAACCACCCAAGATCAATCAATAAAAAGAATAGAATTCTATGTAGCACATAGTCTTCTTCACAAATATTCGTTAGAGATGAACGAGTGATACTCGTAGCTTCGGCAACAATAGAAATATAATTTTTCCAGGAATTACCGAGCGTGCATATTTAACAGACTTCAAGCCCTTCCGGCCTACTGGGGCCGATCAGACTCATAACGAGAGGTCTAAACCATCAAAGAAATATTGTTGGTGCACTTAAGAAGATCTGCTTTCTTCGGCATCAGTAACGATTTTACCAAACACGGACGGTTTAGTCGGAGCCTTCGTCCAAGGATCTTATTAAGCACCTGGTCCTCCGCGCGGCGGTAACTTGCAAAAGAAAAAAAAAAACAGTTCAGAGGCAATCAACAGACTCAAACACAGACGGATGTTGACGACCTCATCAAACGTTTGAAGAACCCTTAACATAAGGTCGTCTTAGACAGCAAATATATAACCGCAACCCAAAAAGTACAATGGGATAGGCCGGACAAAGAGCGGATGAAAGAATACGGCGACTTCTAAAAAAAAGGAAGACAAAGCTTATTTGGATGTGGATTTGCTATTCAAAAGAGACCCAAACTTAAGCCATAAGCTTTCAGCATATAAGCGAATACTTCATTAGAGTGCATATAAGGTTAAATTCGGAAACATAAGCCTGATTTGCGTTCGTGCCCCTATAGAGAATAAAGGTGATATCATGAAAAATGAATTCTATGACCTTCTAGTCAGAACATATCGTACATTCTGCCTAACGATTTAACTTTTGGGCCCTTAGAAGCCGCATATCTTATGCACTGTTTGCACCAATTCTCGACGTCTTGTTTTGCACTTAGCCAATAGAAACGTTCCCTTACCTTCTCCAACGCCTAATTAGTTAATTCACAAGTAATTCCCCCATGTGTTTCATGGAGCACTTAGCTGACCCTGGACCGTGGCACGACCAATTGCATACGAGATGTTGTTCCATATCCACTTTCCCATTTTCTCTTCAACAAACCTTCTTGCACATAAAGCGAATCCCACTGTGCCCAATACGACTTCAGAGTTTGGCTCCGGTCCGATATCTCCTGCCAGCTTGGTCTTGTGTTCCTTCTAGACCAATATTGGTTCTTTGTCATTGTCTGCCTGTTAGGAGGAGCGGATTTCGTCTGAGCTTCTATCCTCTATTAGCTCAGTCCTGATCATTTGGGTAGTGACCTGTTCTTTCACTTCCCTACGGTTTCAGAGTTTACATTTGACTCCGCATGGTCAACGAAAGAGAGCATCAGCATCAAAGTCGTAGTCCTGCAACTGCTCGATCCATCTCAAAACGTGGCGTTCGGATTCTTATATTGTAGCAGCCATTTCAGAATTACTTGGTCTGTGCGATGAATGAACTTTTGTCGCCGAGTTACACAGTAGTTCTATTCTGGCCTGGAGAGTACCTTGCTGCAATTTGCATCCACTTTCTTTTGACCATCATGAACTTGAAATGCGACCCCAACATTTCTATCGTCTTCCACGATGAACATTTTTCCGGGTGTAGGGTAACCCAAGATGGAGGCATTGCACAGCTGCCGCTTGAGTTCTTGAAATGCTTAGACCTGTACTATCGGCCTTTGTCCGTAAGTTGATGCAAACTCTTTGCACGACTAGTAAAAGCCGTTACGAATCTTCTGGAATACGTGGAAAGTCCAAAGAAGCTTTCTTTTCAGTTGGTGTCTATCTTTGGGGGAAAGCCAAATTTTCACCGCTTCGATCCCACCTTACCCATTCCGCTGATATAATGTGGACCAGATATTTTGCACCCGGATGGAACAAGGCACATATCTCTGGGTTCAGCTTCAAATGAGCGCTTCGCGGCCTCACAAGAACGTATTTTAGATTTGTGCGATGCACTTCGAATGTCTTGTCTATGACGATAACTTCGTCCATATACATTAGGCAGGTTTTCCACGAGAGCCTTTGCAATATAAGTATGTTCCATAAGTCGCTCGAAGGTGGACGGAGCGTTGCACAGTTCAAACTGTATCATCGTAAAGATCATTTCTTGTAGTGTAGTTTTCTCACGACCTTTTCGATTAACCTCTACCTGCTAGTAACCGCTCTTTAGGTCAACTATTGAAAACCATTGGCTCCAAAAATCGTACCCAAATTGTCATCAATTCTCGATAGTG
Source organism: Volucella bombylans (assembly GCA_949129095.1). Lineage (NCBI taxonomy): Eukaryota > Metazoa > Arthropoda > Insecta > Diptera > Syrphidae > Volucella > Volucella bombylans. The sequence continues at coordinate 103,444,812 of OX422140.1, forward strand.
GGTAACTGTTTTTTAGTGACATCGTTGAGACGCCGTCATGCTGTCGTCTTTCTTCTTTCTACTTCACGAGGAACACTGGAGATGGCCACAGACTCTGTGATTCTCTAATCAACCCCTAAACTTTTTTGTTCAACGCCATCTCGGCAACTTTTGTTTGTTATACCAATGGAAGAGGCCTTGCTGGTCGACGGAGTGGTCAGGCGTATCCGGCTGTGTTGTGGCGTTGAACAAGTTGCGTAGATTCATATTCTCCGTCTTGTGTAGCATATACTCGTATATCAGCGTACCCACAGATAATTTTCTCGGTCAGGATACGCTGCTCTTGATCCAGATTACAGAGGCTGAGGATTTTGTTCTTGATTTTCATGCTCTGAACTCTTGCGAACCGCTTTGCACGACTCGTTTCCGTTGCGGTTGATATGGACTTAATAGTCTAATTAGTCAATACATTTTCCACTATCTCCCCATTCAGACTGAATGTCTTAAGATTTAGAATCATTACAGATACAACGTCGCTCTTTGGTTCCACTAGGGTCTTTACCTTAACCTTTACCTTACTTAAACCACTTTGTCACTACTCTTCATTCAGTTTCAAATTCAACTTTAGATCTGCTCGCCGCTATTTATACTCCTTGCCATCTTTCGAGTTTAACTAGTCATATTTCTTTCCATATTTCCGGGACTTTTCAAATCAGTTGACAAAAAGTTTATATTAGTCTTCCATTCTGTTCTTCATTTATAGATAGCGATCTTCACAATAAGAGAATATAACAATATGTTCAGTGCTGTATGACACAAAAATGGCAAGGGGGTCTTAAAGCAAGACTGGGTAAGTAACCCGTCTTTGAACACCTCATAGAAAAACACAGTTTGTTATAACATATAACATCACGTCCGAAAATGCATTCAGATTTTCAAAATTTGTAACAGGGGGTAATATTTTAGCAGTCAACACGCAGTTCCCATATCTCAATCCCGTGTATTGTACACGAAAACAGATTGATCGCATTGCAATCGATTCCACAGACACCTCCAGCATTCCAAGCAACCAGCCTACGAATGGCTGCAGTCGGAATAGACTGCTAGAATTTTTGCCGATGGCGTTTCTCTCAAGCTCCCCAAAATCCTAGCATCCATACACAAATCGAAGATCACCAATGGGAATATTGTCAACGAGCCATCAGAGAATCTGCTCAATTACGTAATTGGGTTTAAAGTGCCACCAGATAGAAACCTCTGGATTTATGATCACTGTACTCGTATCTACCTACATACGAGTATGTACATATTGTAAATTGCAAATGAATTTCTACAAACCCACTTATACAGGACATTCGGGATAATCCTTCGAAGACTTGAAGGGGAGATTCCTTCTCCTTTTTTAAAAATTCAAAATATTAATGTTGTCGTCATTTTGTTTGGAAAAATATCTTACTAACCCCACTTTTTGCAACTTTAAAACGTGTGCCTTGTACTTACAAACAAAAAAAGGTCACACCTTCTCATCTCAAGTCGGTAGTTTTAAAGATACGATTCAACTTGTTAAAAATATAAAACACAAAAACGAGGTATTCTTTTACAACACCCTTATAAAATTAACTAATTAACATATGCTTTTGAATTTTTTTCGCGTAATATAAGTCTATTATAGCGCAATGTAAATTCAATTAAAAAGTTTTTAAAAAGATTAATTTTATGACTCATAAAAGGGGAAAAAAGGACCACGTCGAGTAGGAAACGACCATTTATAAAGATAAAAAATATATTACACATCATTTTTCTGAAAAGAAATTAAAGCAGATCTCTTATGAAATAATGTAAAATAATGCAAAATTATTTTCATAACCAGTTTGTACTTTTTATCGTTGATGATGGACTTTTCAAAAGAAGAATATACAGACATGGTTTATGTCTATAGTTTCTGCAATAATAACGGTCAACGAGCGAGATTGCAATATCTGAGACGATATACTGATAGGACTGCCCCAAATGACAGGACATTTATTACAACATTTTCTAGTTTGAAGAAGACAGGAAGAACGCGGAAATCGTCGAGAGACTCACATCGTGCTTTAGTATGTGGCATTCCCAGTTACAAAGACAATTTAAATTACATCAGAAACTATCCAAATACCAGTCTTAGGCAACTAAGCAGACAATTTCAATCTAAACCGGACTTATATATATAGGCATGCATGAATTCCATCACATACCAGTACAGGAACTACAACCCGGAGAGGCGTTTGGAATTCTGCACTTATATTCTAGATTGAATGATTGAGATCCGGTCAATTCCGGACAGTTTATTGAATGCTTTGCACAAACGTGTAACTTAGAAATTAAACTTAAGACTAACATTAATATCATATAAAAACTACGATAATTGCAAAGGGTCAAAGAGCTTGGTAGAGGGAGAGGGAATTGCGAAGACTGCTCTTCCTGTTGTTCGCAGTTCGCAATATTCTGGTCAAAGGTTCGTTACAGCCGTAGACGATTCGGTGAAAGTTGATATGGAAAAGTGGTGCAGATCTAAGGTTGCGTGGATTGGTATTAATGGATATCATTTGGAGCAGGGTAGGCCAGTCAATACAACCAGTGAGTAGTTGACGAACAAAGAGTACATCAGCAACTTTTTGACGTTTTTTGAGGGGCTAAAGATTAATTAGCACATAGATTCATAATGTGCCATAAATGGCACAAACTGATCACTGTTCAATATTTTCGCTTGAAGACATTATACTGGTACAAATGCATAGCATGCCAAATCAGACAGATTTCATGGACTATCTAACTTGGTCATTGTTTAGTAAGTGTGTATTGTACTAAATCAGTGACTAAACATATAGTAAGTTCAAGTAAGTTTTTTTACCTGTTTCTTACCAGTGCTCATTGCAGCAGGAAAATTTCTGTTAAAAAAAAACTCTCAGCTACTCCGTACTATATAATACTCCTGCCGACAATGAAAATGAGCTGGAGAGCGATGAAGATGATTTGAATAATGGTAGGTACTAATATAAATGATGAATTTTTTGCATAATCTACTTGGAGATGAAAATGTTTTGGAAATTGAATACTCCTTGATGGAACAGCTTTCTGATACTGCTCCTGCAAATGACTTGGACTCCAATGAATGTGAAGATTACGAAGCTATGAAAAAATCTCTTCATTGGAAAAATAAACCGATTAAGGTTTCTGCAGATTTTCTAGCAAGTGTAGAACAGCTCAAGTCACCATACGATTTTTTCCAGTTCTTTTTTGTAGAACAGACGATTTTTTTGAATTCTCACGCACGAGGTAAATCTATTAAGGACAGGCTTTCTGTTACAAAATATGGTGTATTATAATGTCTTGGAGTTTTAATAATTTCATCAGTTACAAAGTACTCAGATATCCGACTTTATTGGGATAGAGGCATCGACCTTGATATAGTGTAGAATTCGATGACACGAAATTATGTTGAAAAAGTTCGGTCTGTGCTGCACTTCAATGATAATTCCAAAATAGTGACTGATAAAATATAGGGGGCGGGTCAAAAGGGAGGACTCACAGAAGAAAAAAAAAATTGGATACAACGTCAAATGTTATCTTTATTGGACTGACTGTTAGAGACATGCTCACTCACCTGATGAGATGGTCCAAACATAATTGTTTGTACATAGTCGCCGTTAGCGAATTGCAAGTGTGAAATGTACTCTGAACCAGGGTGTTCCAAATAGTTGGGTTTTAATTAGATTTTTCTTTTCTTCATCTACAGTTCGGCCATCCTGATCAAGTAATCGTCCCGATTACATACTCCCCCTTTGCAGTATATTTAACTTCTTACAACATTATCCAAGTGTATATGATGCATATAAATCAAAATATAGATAAAGTATAGCATTAGTTATCAAATTCAATTGGTAAGATAAAAGAATATTTAATCATAAAATTTATCAATATTAAATATCAAAGAAAATAATGAAGCAAATTCATTACTAACTTAAAATGGCATTCATCGGAAAAATAGGTTCCAGCAGAAAAACATGAAGAGGGAGAAAAGGGATCATATTTCAGAACGAGAATGAATGCCCAATATTACAAAATGGTCAAATGTCCTCCAACCACCTCCTCGTCATCCTTCGAATTCATTTGCTCTGCGTTATAAGGTCTCAGATTATCTGGGGCGAATATTCCCTTGTATGGAAATCGAGATATTTACAAACCGTCGATGTCTGTGATTAAGTATCGATCGTTAGATAAAACCTTTTTCACCACAAAAGGACCTCAATATTTAGCAAGGAGTTTTTGATTAACTCCTGGAGTTGTCGACATATTCTTTATCATAACATACTCGTCCGAATTGTATACTTTGGGACTTTTGTGTAGGCTGTCAAAATAGATTTTGTTACGCGCTTGGTTTCTTTCAACGTTCGCATGCGCTTCAGCCCTAATATCTTTCGGTTTAGCTTGTTCTCTTCCTACTTTAATATCAAGAAACTCTTTCGCACGATCAGAAAGCTATCCTTTTTGATTTACCCCAAAAAATAGAACACTTGGCGTGAAACCTGTGCTAATGTTGACCGTGCTCCTGTGTTAAGCGCAAATTCCGCCTTAACTAACTGCTTATCCCAATTAATAGTGGTGTTGTAATCACATCCCTTAGATAGCATTGGAACGAGAACACGATTTATCAGAGGATTCTTTTGATGTGAAGGAAGTTGCACGATCAGATACAATTCGATCCGGTCTTAAATAATTTTCAAAAAAAGACATTAAACACTTACTATAATTGCTTCTTTGCTTTGAGTTGACTTGAAATGATAGAGCTTAATGAATTTAGTGAAGGCGTCGATGACTAGAAAAACATGTTTTATTATTGCCTGAGAGCCTGGTAAAGGACCAAGTGGAGTGTATCGAAGGGAACTTTCCCTTTTGGTATAGAATGTAAACTCGCCTCCACTTTACCGGGGTGAGTGAGTGCATTTAAGGCATCCTTTTATGTGAGTCCTTATCTTCTCCTTTATTTTGGGAAACCAATAGCTTCCTGACAAATGTTGGAAACCCTTCTCCACACCCAAATGGCACATTGCTTCGTGGTGGGTACGTATGACTTCTTTTTCCATACTTGATGGAACATAGAAAAGAACTTTGTCCTTACATTTGCGGCATATAAGACATTCTATCATTTCGCAAGTAGAGCTTTCACTTGTTTCCAGTTCTGAGGCAATCGATAAGATCATTGCGTCTTGCTTTTATGCGGCCGGTAGTATGAATTCAAAAGACTCGTTGTCTATGTACAAAACGTTAAATGAACGGCTTAAGGCATCAACGTGGGCCATTCGATCCCCTTTTCTATGCTCCACAACATAGTCGAAACTTTGCAACTCTTGAGCCCACCGTGATATGCAGGGGTTAAGTTATTTCTTTTCCAGAATCATAGCTAATGCTTGGCAATCTGTTACGATTTTAAAAGTTATTCCTATTAAATGTATTTGAAATCTTCTAAGAGAATAAATTATAGAAAGTGTCTCAAGCTTGTAGCTAAGGTATTTACTTTCTGTTTTACTTCGAAAAGTAAAATACAGGATGGAATTTTCCATCCACCTATTTCTGCAAGAAAACTGTACCAAAACCTACCGAACTGGCGTAACAATGGGGATGCAGTGAGTTTTGATTTCCACGTTTCAAAAGTTTCCATTTCCTTAATTCCGAACACGAATGGTGTATCCCTTCTTAAAAGGTCATATAGTGGTGTAACAACGTTGGCGAAACCTTCTATAAATTTCCGGAACTAGGAACAAAGTCCTAGGAAACTATGTACACTTTCTGGTGAAGAAGGTGTAGGGAAACCTTTGATTGCATTTAAATTATTATCATTAGACCTTATACCGTCTTTAGTAACCTTATATTCCAGATAAACTATTTCCGATTCCAAGAATCTACATTTATCAAATCTGAGCTGTAAAAAATGTTCCACAATTATTTTTATAACTTCGCGCAAAATGTCTAGATGTTCTTCGACAGATTGTGTCGCGATCAGGATGTCGTCCAAGCTAATATTTTTTCTTTTGAAATTAAATTTTTGAAGACGTGCTTCATATACCTCTCGAAGGCTGAGGCGCGTTTTTTAGCCCGAACGGCATGCGGGTTTATTCAAACTGCCCCAACGGAGTAATGAATGAAGTGAACTTTATTGAGTCATCCGTCAACTGAACGTGATGAAAACCATTTATCGAATCTAGCGTAGAAAAATTTTATCCCGGAGATGATCTTCTATAAGGGGTAGCGGATAGTTATCACGTAAAGGGGTTTTATTGAGTTCCCTGAAGTCAACATAAAATCGAAGCTCCTTGTTTCTTTTTTTCCTGTACCAGCACAATTGGAGAAACATAAGGCGAATTAGAATCGTGGATTATACCCTTTTTGAGCAAATCATCTAAAATGATTTGTAGTTCGCGTTTTTGTGCATAAGGTAATCTCCTAGGGGCAAACCGAAATGGGACATCTTTAGATAGAGTTATTTTCATTTTAGACTCTGTTTGGGACAAATGATCTTTGAGGTGTAGGTAAGCTGGCCTAACTACTTGCCTAACCTTCTCTTTCACATATTCACACAAGCTTTCGTTAATATTAAATTGAAACTCACCACCTTCTGCAGCAACATCGATGTTCATAATCTGCTGGAGAAAATCAACGGCAAGCACATTCGGACTTATTGGTAAACATGAAATATGATAGTAGGAGGAGGTACACACCATTTGGGAATTTCGATTCTCTCTGATTTCATCATTTACTCTTCGAAAAGCCAAACCAGTTTTTCCGATGAAGTCTCTACCTAAAATTACAGAGTAAATCATAGAAAAATTCTTTACTACTATAATATTTATATTTATTATTGAATTTTTAAACCCGATACTAGTGTTAATACTCCCTGCTACCACCTCCAGTGGACTATTGTTGACTCCGCAGTACGTCTGGCTCGTCTTTTCCAATGTTGACAACAAGACTGTTGGTAGGTATCTTACTTGCATGAAGCTTATAGTGCTCCCAGAATCCAGCAGGGTTAGCAACGTTACCAAGATCTCCATATATTTGCTTATCCAATCATATCGAACACAGCACTCAAAATCATTTTTCTTTTGTCCAACATCCTCTGCGTCTGGAAATGAGATTTTGTTCACATGCTCCGAATGGCTCCTGCGCAATCAGCTAATGGTGATAGTGTTCTGGAACTTTGTTGCAACGTCATAGCTCGATTTTTGTTGTTACAATTAAGGGATATATGTATGTCCGTGTTTTCCGCATTTGAAGCATTTTGTAACATTTTTCTTGTGGAACTTTTCATTAGAATAAGGGTGTTAAGTGCAGATCTTGTTGCTCTCTCGGCGTTGTGGTCCCGATGGTTACTTTTCAATCTTTCATACTTTCGCAAAGCTACTTCCAATTCCACGAGTTTATTTGCATTATAAAAAATGATTTTATTCGTCTCTGAATCGGGTATTCCTCTTATGATGAATTGAAGTAAGTTCTCTTGGTCAACGCATCGTTTCGTCACTTAGCTTTCTTCGCCTTCGGAGCTCACTATACACGTCTGACTTGGTCACGACTTTCTGGAACTCACTTCTTAAGGCATCTTTCAGTTCCGTCCAACTACGAAGATTTATCGTTCTATCTTCAGAAATCTCTAACCGAAGATAAATTTGTTTCTGTCATCCAAGTTCAGAACTTCTGAGTATTCTTCGAACTCCTCGATCCATCGATGAACAGAAAAGTTGTCATCTCCACTAAAAGAAGGAATTTAATCATCGATGTCCTTGAAACTGTAGGTAGAAGGGACAGATTCTGCTCCGGATTCTGCCTCATTCAATTCCAGTTCCCGTAGTTTACGTTACAACTTCAGAATCTCCTCCTTTTTCTTACACATTCTCTGCAGCTTATTTAGTTCTTCATTGAGTTGCTCCTCATCCTCACTATCTTCATCAGACACGTTGTTTTCCGGTGGTATTGAATCATCAGCACTAGGATTTTTGCTAGCCGGAGAAAACTACTGCATCAAACTGTCAAAATCTTCCTCCGAAACATCTTGAACTGCTTCTTGCACTCGGTTTCTAAGTTCCGCTTTAGTACCGGTAGTGGGAAATTTAGTCTGCAAACAATCGAAGACTCCAAAAAGTCCATCCACTTTTCAGACATAATTAAACTTTCAATTACACTACGCGGAATAAACTTTTTTAATAAAAAAAAAAAAAAACACAGAATCAATCTTCGGCGTACATTAAACTATACAATTGAACCATTAACCGAATCCCACTTCTGAATATTACTCGTATAGGGGGCGGGTGGAAGGGGAGGACTCACAAGAAGAAAGAAAGCAAATTGATGCAACGTCAAGTGTTATCTTTTTTTTACTGACTGTTAGAGACATGCTCACTAGAATTTATGGGGTTTATTCGGGTCGATCACCTGATCAGATGGTTCAAACAAAATTTTTTGTAACAGCAGGGTGTTCCAAATAGTTGATTTTTAATTAGTTTCTTGTTTTTATTCATCTACAAAAACTCATTGGAAGAGCACCTTTCCGTCGATGAACAAATTTTGCATCCAAAAGCCAAATATCAATTGAAGCCTCATAAATGGGGATATAAAGTTGTTGTTCTATGTGGTGTATCTGGTTTCACATACAATTTTGAAGTTTATACTAGACTAGAATATAGTGCTGCTGAACCTATAGCTCACAAAGAGCTAGACTTGGGATCAAGTAGCAATATAGTCGTGCGCTTATGGTGGAAAGTTCCTCAAGCATCCAATTTCAAGATTTACTTTGACAATTTTCATACGCCTCTTCAACTTCAATACTAGGAATCTTTTCACTGGGAACAGTGAGGCGGAATAGGATTCCGAATTGCAAGCTACCAAACTATGATGAAGTGAATAAGGTGCCAAGGGGAACCTCTGTGGAACTGAGCCCGAAGGAGTATTACAATATTGGTATGAATTCATCGTTTTCGGTAAAACGTGGAAGACCCTCAGGAAGTCCAGCAGTTTCTTCAATTCACGCTGCAATAAAAAGAAGAAATAAATATATAGCAATACCTATTCCGTCAACAGATGTAAGATAGGATGGAGTCAACCATATTCCTGTTTGGGGAATTAACTGCCAGAGGTGCAAGTTTCTGTAAATTAAAATTGTGGAGTTGCACTATGTTTGAACAAGGAAATAATTGTTTTCAAAAATTTCATGAAAATTAAATTTTAATACATATATATGTAATAAAAAGAAAATTAAAAATAATACCTTAGAATTAGAATTAATTAAAATGGAATTAAGACTTACCTAAATCAGCTGCGTACTAATCTACATTTTATGAACTAATCACAATGCATGAAGGTGCCATATATGTCAGAGCGTATATTTTAGCTATTAATACACAATTTGACAAAATTAAGAATTATAGATGAGAAGGTGTTTTATGGGTCAATACTTAGTCAGGATAATTTTTATTCCAAGTCTTAAAAAATCATGCGTTTAAGGATTAACTTTAAACGATCCCTGTACGGAGGCGAGTTGTAGATATCTGTCCAAGGTAGACTCCGTAATGCAATTTGAGTGAATCTGCGTTGAATAGCTTCAATTCGCCTAGAGTGCCTTTCTAAACCAGAGTGGAACCAAACTTGGCTAGCATATTCCAGTATTGGCCTAGCGAATGTAAAGTAAACAGATTTAGTGACGTAAGAGTTAGAGAATTCTCAGACCATGGCTTAATGAATCCCGTTGGAGAATTAGCTTTGTTAATAATATTATGAATATGCGCCCGGAAATTAAGTTCCTTAAGTGAGGTCACAGGAGGTATTAATTCATTGCCGAAGAAATAGGACCTTGGCACACGTTTATGCGAATAAGTTATAGTTTTTCATTTGCTAGCATTAAGCTGCAAAAGGTTTTTTCACACGATTACAAAGCTATTCAGATCATTTTGTTGTGCTTTAGAGTCAGATATGCTTATAGATCTTCATATCATCTGCATAGATGGAAATGCGGGATTTTTTGATAATGAAATCTACATAAGACGAACCCAGGTTAGAACCCGAGAGCTACAAGCTTGCGAAGGATTATTTCGTGCGATATTTTATCGAAGACATTGCTAAAATCGGTAGCAATTACATGGATTTCGTTTCCATTTTCCAGTGTACAGAGAGCAGGAGAAACGAATTCTGTTAAATTAGTAACCATTGATGTTCCTTTTAGAAAACCGTGCTGATAAGGAGAGAAATAGGTTTGCAGTGAAAGAACATCAGGTCGTAAACAGTGCTCTCAATTAGTTTGGGTATACAAAAGAATCTAGAATAAAATGGACGGTAATTAGAGATTCCATTTTTTGGTTAAGTTTTTTAGAAAATGGGATAGAAAGAAAAATGTTTGGGTTAGTGGAAGTTGGCTTGTTTTTGATTTCTAGTCAACTACCTTGATTTTCGTTAACAGAAAAATGGATGTCTTTCGGGTGAGGCTGGGATTCGAACACCGAAACTTCCGATTTGGAAGCCAGTCCACTACCACTTGAGCCACGGCCACCAAAAAAAGGATAAAAGCTTGCTGGTAAGCAAAGAAGTCAGAGGTAAACCGAGGTTTGAGACACGTGCCCCGAAGCTTACTTCTTTTGTTGCGCAGGGAAAGTAGCTCAGTATTGTACCAGAGTGATGAGAATGTGGGATCTTTTTTGGGAAAAGTTCGATAGCATTATCTATGGAAATATTGGAGCTATTTAAGATGCTGTCGAAATTAGTAGTCCGAAGCCAGTATTGTAGTCCAATTTTCTGAAATTAACCCCATGAAAATGCAAAAGATAAAGGTGGGTGGTAGCTGTCAAGTTTAGATAAAAGATGTTTGCTTTCTGTGACAACACAGTTATCGGCACCGGACAAAAAAACATTAGTTTTGTTTTGTTGTCTACCTCGTCATCAGAACGTTCCCATTGAAGGTAAGGAAAGTTGAGATCCCACAAAACTATTACCATATATCCGGGGTCTAAAATATCTAGTATGGAGTTAATAATATCTACAGCATGCTGGTAACTGTGAATTAGTTGGGAAGTATGAATGCAGTACCATATCTTGAAAAGATTGCGCTTGGAGACTGTAATTTTTGCACAAATATATTCTAAGAGGTAGGAGAAATTAGAGGTTTTGATAGGTTTAGGGTCAAGACTAGTATGAAGTGCCAACAAAACGCCCCAACCCTTAAAATCATTTCGTTAATGAGGCCGTTACGAAGAACTTCAAAATCTGAAAATTTCATTATTTTTAATGTCGGAATGCAAATTTGTTCCAGTAAGGGCAACGATTTCATAGGGAAGCTTTTGTGAGTTAAGGAATATGGTGGAGATCTTAGCGCTATCCTCTTACGTTTTGGTAATAGAAAGAAATGAGGTTAGGAGCCGTTAAGTAGGGGCTCAAGGAGTGGTTAGGATCAGTAGTAGTTTTTGAAACTGTAGCGCACTCCTTGAAGATGAAGGATGCGTTTTGAGTTCACAAATGCGGAGATACCATTTACGACACCAGATAGAGAGATAATGAAAGCCGCATGAATACGAAGGAAAATTTGTTTCAAGTGTTTTGGGTTAGTTGGGAGACCTTCTTGATGAATTGCCACAAGGACACTTGATTTAGTCATGCCATCAATGCAAACAGAGTCAGATTTATCGTACAGATAAGCTAGATAAAAGCATTCATTCTCATATACTCGTATATTACGACTTCTTAGGCGAGACATTTCATGGCGATCTTCAACATCGTTGTCTTATAAGTTGTTTTGTCCGTTTAGGTATTGGAGGAAGCAGAGAATCCAAAAAAGTAGAAGACACGTTGTTTGTATTGATAAAGGTGAAGGTGAACTAAGGTTGACAATATGGGAACGTATAAAATGTGAGTATTTAGGAGTAGATGTTTGGGTGGGGGTTTCAGTAGATGCAGGGTTTTTCACGAAAGTGTTGAGGATAGAAGGGCGTCTGAAAGTAAAAGACTGGAAGCGGGTTTAAGGTTAAATGAATCTCGGTAGCGGTTGGGCTTAGCCGAGATAGAAGCTGATTTGCAAGTGGTGGGTAAAATGCATGGATTTATACTTTAAATGTTCGTTGGTGTAATGGTAAAATGTTTAAGGAACTTAGGAGAAAAATTGGAGAACAACCAAGTTTTGAAACTCCAATCATGATTGGAATTTAGAGAGGAAGAATTTGATTGTCATTTTTCGAGACTTCGCTCACGCTTTCGTTTTTATTTCGTTCCATTTGAACAATTTCATCCCGTCGAGATTGAAGACAGCCGCGTTAGAAAATAGCCACTCAATTATACAAGGGTTATGAACTCTGAAGCATCTGGAACCTATCTTCTCGCTATAAACAGAGAACGCATATTTATTCTCAAAATATTCGTTTTCCCAAGTAGCATTACTGCTTCTGGGGGAGTTCTTCAAAAAGTACGATGACGAACCCTGTATTTTCCTTTACGCTTTATTAAATTGTTAAAAACTTGTTATTTCATTTGGTTGGTGTCAACCAGTGCCCGAGATAAAAAATTGATTTTGTGTCAATATCTTTGGCGGTGAGAAGATTTGGGGAAGGTGTTGGTTGGTTAGTGTCCTCGAGGTTGACTTGCGGGCAGTCATGTTGGTGGTTCCTTCAAGATCAATGAGATTTGGCGTAATACTTTCGGTAAGGATTTCATTCGGTATTGAGATATTGTGAATTGGGAGTGTGGAGCCTCAAGGTATAGCATCGACCTTACTTGAAGTGTATTTTAGCTCTTCGATTATGCCTGCGACTGCAACTTTTGTTACTATAGAGTCGTCTTTTAATGACGTAATGCTCTATGTAATTTTTTTTTCGCGATCATCTAATTCTTTAATACTTTTGGCGTGGGATTTAAATAACGTGAATTGGTCACAGAGAAACTCCCTGAAACTCTTTCTAACGCCTAATAAAATGCTGTCTTGCACGGCCGAGGGAGTAATGCACTTGAATTGGTTGAAGTATGATAATATACACTGGTTTATATTAAAAATAGGCACAAAATTTAGGCACTTGAACACTAAGAAGGGAGAGGAGTGATTTAAGGTTTTCACCATCAGAATTATTGTCTATCATCAGTTCATTAATTTTATTGTATTGTGCGCTTGTACCATGCGCAAATGATTGTAATTCACATCAAACTTTGTCCAATGTTGCATTAGGTTAAAATTGATTTCTTGTAACTTGTTAAAGTTTTTGTAACTTTGCGAAAATTTGGATCTTAGTTCGGCGATAGAATCAGTCAGAGAGGTAAGCTGCTGATTATTGACCATTGCGCCAGGAGTATATGGGAGAGTGATATGCTTTTGCATTCATCAAAGAAGTACCAGAAGATGCTTTTGTACTCCTGGAGATACATTTTAGCATTCCGACTCAGTCCAATGCATATGGGATGAAACGACTTTTCGCATATTCATTTGCCTGCGATCATTTTAGTTGCATTATCAATGACTTTGACCCACAGGCAGACATGATTCATAAAAAAAACTTAAATTGGGTTAAACACTGAAAATGATGACAATGGTGAAAAATTAAATGGAAACACTATTGGCACTGGTAAAAAAAAGGAACGAGGTTCACAAAAATTATATTAGGTTAAAGTCACTTCTTATTATGAACATATCTCCAGCTTCGTATTGAAAAGGGTCAAGCTTTGAGAGTTAACTTTAAAGGAAAAACATGAAAAATGTTCAAGGAGCAGAATCAAAAACATCTAGATGCTAAGGAGGTTAGTTGACAACTTTATTGGTGGGATTCTTAGATGGATGAGCCCCAAATCAACAAGGATGAGATCACTAATTTCCACAATTTACAAATTCACCTGGTCAGAAACCAACCCCCACTCCACGAAACACAGAGCCTTGCAGCATAAGTTCAACGTCATTACGTGTTCAGGCATATTGGGTAACAAGCAGACCGGACCCTATCTATTGTGTACCAGCAGGATGTCGCCCCTCAAATTAGAGAGTGGTTAGATCGCGTGTTTGAAAATTTGCCGATTGGGCAGGATTCACCCATTCTGAGGCCTTAAAGGACTTTTATTTATGGGGACGGATGAAAGACATGATTTTCTCATCAGAAATTACAACATAGGATTGGCGAGGCAACAGCGAAAGTCCGAGAAAAATTGGAAAGAACGAACATTGTAGAGCCTTTCAACATTTACACATTCCTTTCTTTCCTTTACGCCTTTCTGACGTTTAGACAAAGCAATGGTTTGCACTATGAACAATTGCTATGATACAAGGTTTGATGAAAAAAATAAAAATACGTAATTAACAGTTGTATTTTTTTTCGAAAATTTTCAACAACTTTTAGTTTAGTGTTTTACCTGTTTCAATAAGTTGGAGACTATCTTAAAAACTGCTGCCTGGAGATGAAATGGCCTGCAATTTTTTTTTTGCATGTAAATATAGTACTAGATACGCGTTTCAAAGTTGCAAAAAGTGGGGGTTAGAAAGATATTTTTCCGAAAAAATTATGACAAAATCAAAATTTGGAGTTTTTAAAAAAAGATAAATCACTTTTTATCATCAATAACTTTTGATACATTAATTTTAGGGCCATATTTACTTTAGTCAAAACAGGGCAGCGTAAGGCTTTGCTTAAAATCTCTGTATCTCGGATGGGATGCATTTCCGAGTCCCTACCCCATACGATTTTTTTCACAAAGTCCGTCAAGGAATCACCTCTTAAAGTCTGAGATACTTTATCAGGCAGACCTTGTATAGCGCCTAGAAATATGCCGAAAAAGTAGGCTTATATTTGTCCGATGACAAACAAATTTGGTAACCTACTTTTGGGCGAAAAGAAAACTTCTATTATTAAAAGTATGCATTGATTTTCCGTTTAGTGACATCGTGTAGTCCCCACCAAACATATACCCACACATATTAGGGAACTTTTATCGGTTCACATAGCTTCAATATGTTGAAAACACATTTAATTGATAGACTGAGGAATTTGCGTACGTACCTAGATATTGATACAGTTCTCGCTATGGTCCCATATTCGCTGTGTTGGTCCTATCACATCAATGCTGACATAAGAACGGACGTGCCTCTTTTGTCGGAATTCATTACCGAACATGGCTCTGTACTCTTATAGTTTGTCACTATGCACGCTATCATACATGGCTTTGATGCCGACAAATAGATGTTGAGGGTTGATCTGAAAAAACGGGTCTTTCTAAGATCCGCAAAGATTCTAGAGGCCTATTGCAATTGCAGCTTTTCGACGTCGATTTGTTGTGGTCTTACTCCTGTGATATTTTACGTATATGTGTGTTGAGATGTATACTCGTATGGGAACTGCGTGCTGGTTACTAAAAAGTCACGCTTCGTTAAAAATTCTAAGAACCTGAACTCATTGTCGTACGCAGTTTTCTTATGACCCGTTCAAATACGTCTTTCTTAATAAGCCTTACGATAACATCGCCTAATCCAATTTTAGTGTCATAGCTGGGGTACTGAGCATATATTGGGTCTAGGAGGATATAGAATTGACGCTGTCATAGTTTTCCTCTTATTTTTTCTCCGCTTATTTCTTCGAATTTAACTTTAATGAGGAGTATTATGAGGCGAAACCTTGAGAGTTTTTACCCGAGTCTCCTTTTCCAATTCTTCTCTGTAGCAGTAGAGGTAGTCATTTTCAAATCTATAAACCATTAGTTAAATTGCACAAGAAACACTTATATGTATAAAACAGGTTCGAAAATAGAGGCAGCCGCTCAAAGTATATGGTGTCACATTAAGATTTATTTTGATAAAGAATGTAGACACGGAGGTTATGTATTGTAAAATGTTTGTGTGGGTACAAATGATAGAACTTATTCTTTTCAATAGAAATCGCTTTATTCAGTACAGTTACAATTCACTATTTAATTGTTTCTCTCAGTACAATCCAATTTCTCAACCGCTTATTCTTTTCTTATCTTTTACTTAAACCACTTAATCACTTCTCCTAATTAACACTTCAAATTTCACTTTAGAACTCATTTTGCATATCTTGGGGATGCTGGTATTTATACTCGAATGACATACTTCGAGAACAATCCTCGCCATCCAGCGTCCCATACAATTTCCAATTTGCTAGAAAATTCGATTCCACTCTCCAGTCGAGACTTTGTTATTCCAGTATCGAAATCTTCTGGTCTTTGAATCTAGATGTCGCTGCTCACATTTAAGTGGTTATAACATTGCTCCCTCCCTACAGTTGTTCGTCCCGAACAACTTCGTCATTGAGCATCCCGTTGAAATGACACATTCTATCCAAATGGATCACTTTCAATTTTCCTCAATCCCCACGCTGGATCCGGCAGACAACGTCATTAATGCGGGTTATCACCTTGTATGGACCTTCCCAGTCTTGTTGCAATTTTGGTGATTTGCCTTTCTTACGCTGAGGATTATACAGCCAAACCAGATCTCCTTCGTTGAAACCGGAAGATTTCGCCTTGATATCGTACCTGGTTTTCATGCGGCTGCTTGCTAGCTTCATCTTTTCTCTGGTGTCTTCATGCAATTTACGAATCCTGCTGCGTAAGTCATTCACGTACTCGTTCACCTCTTTGGGCTCCGTCGGTGGGGATCCGAATTTTGCTTCACTTAACAACCGAATTGTTTGACCAAATAAGATCTCGGATGGTGTGTGCCCTGTTGAGCTATGGACCGCGTTTCGGTAGGCCATTAAGAAGAGGGGTATGTGTCGATCCCAATCCCGCTGGCAGTTGCTGACAACCTTAGATAGATGCTCATTCAAGGTCCGATTGAATCGCTCGACCATTCCATCAGATTGAGGGTGTAGTGGCGTTGTCCTTGTCTTTCTTATTCCCAAATATTGGCATATTTCCTGGAAGACTTTTGATTCAAAGTTTCGCCCTTGATCAGAGTGCAGCTCCATTGGGACCCCAAATCTGCTCACCCAGTTGTTGACTATCTGTTCGGCTACGGTGTTAGCCTCTTGATTTGGGATGGCAAACACTTCCGGCCACTTACTGAAGTAATCCATGACTACGAGAGTATATCGGTTTCCATTAAAGGTTTCGGGAAACGGCCCAGCGATGTCGATGGCTATTCGTTCGAAAGGTGTTCCGACATTGTATTGTTGCATTTGTCCATGTGGCTTTACTGCAAACTGCCAAAGACCGCTTCCTGTAGTGAAGGCAGTTTTCTCACGATCCGCACGATTTATCTCTACCTGCCAGTAACCGCTCTTCAAGTCAAGTGTTGAAAACCATTTCGCTCCAGAAAGCATATCCAAAGTGTCATCGATTCTCGGAAGTCTTTAGCTGTCCTTTTTAGTGACATCATTGAGACGTCGGTAGTCTACACAAAATCTCGTGCTGCCATCTTTCTTCTTCACGAGGACCACTGGAGATGCCTACGGACTTTGCGATTCTTCAATCACTCCCTCAGCTTTCATCTTCGACATCTTTTCGGCAACTTCTGTTTGCTTTGCCAATGGAAGACGCCTTGCAGGTTGACGGATTGGTCGAGCGTCTCCGGTGTCAATGTGGTGTTGAACAATATGCGTACGTCCATATTCTCCGTCTTGTGTAGCAAATATATCAGCGTACTCACCGATTAGTTTTTCTGCCAGGATTCGCTGATCTTCGTTCAGATTACAGAGGCTGAGAATTTTGTTCTTGATTTTTATGCTCTGAACTGTTGTGACCGGTTTTGCACCCTTTTTTTCCGTTATGGTCGATATAGCCTCAACAGGTACGCATTTTCCCACTATCTCCCCCTTTTTCACCTTTACACTGAATGTCTTTGGATTTAAAATCCTTACAGGGACCATGTTGTTCTTTGGCTCCACTAAGGTCTTTCCCACCATGAAGTCTCTTTTCTTTTCTGGCTCCATCAAATAGAATCGGTGGCTACCAGGGCCACCTTCTACTTTTGCCCACAAAATTGCTTCTGACGAAGGCTCTAGACTCTGATTGCTGCAGATGACGACATTTGAGACTGAGGTATTGGCGTTTCCGTATATCATTGGTATCTCCATGTTTCCGTATTTCAGGGTTTGTGCCCCCAAGTCGACTACAAGTCCATGTTCTCTCATAATGTCTGTACCAATGATACACTCGTCACATATGTCAGCTACCAAAAACGCGTGAGTGAATGTTATTCCGGCCAATTGGATTTTTATGCGGACTTCACCATATACCTTAATCGTTGCTCCTGTAGCTGTTCGCAAGCTGCACAAGATTCCTCCTGATGATTGAGGCCGTGGCACCGGTGTCTATTGTTGCCAGCCATTTTGCTTTTCCACTGACTACTTCTACTAGAAGGCTTTCGTTGCATCGTTTTGCCAACGAGACTTGGATGATGGTCTTGGGGCCGTCGACTCCTGCTACCAACTTCTGTCTCGCGAAGTTGGTGCTTAAGCATTTCCCGACTGATGCCTTCGGGAAGGTTGACCGGCTTCTTGATAGCTGTTTCTGCGGGTTTCTTCCTCTATTGGCTTGCCACCACAGTGAGGGCAGTCTTTTCGTCGCACCGGTTCTTTACACTGCCTTTGAAGGTGTCCTATTTTATTGCAATTCCAGCAGCGCATTATCCGTCTATCCCGTAGAGTATCTCGTTCCTCGGCACTAATTCTTGTGCAGGAGCATTCGATAGATGTTACTTCCCTGACGAAATGTGTTCCCCTGGAAGCCTGATTGGCTGATTCCATCGCCAGAGCGAAGGCAAGTGCTACAGCAAGGGTTCTTTTCCCGGCCATTTTTTTTTTTTTTTTATAATTTACGCGCGCCTAAGGGGTTGATACCCTTTTACTGTTGCCAGGGCGCGGGAGGAAAGATAGAAGGAGGAGAAAGGAAAATTGTTTTTTGTAGTGGTTTGAAACTCAGGTGTGTTTGGTTTCTATGTTTGCTCTCCAGGGGTGGGAGTCCGAATAGGACGGAGACTTTTTTCTTCACTCAGAGTGATTCGAGATATAATTCCCAGTATTTTTTTTCATTGCTTGAAACTCTTATAACAGCCAAATCTACGTGTCAGTGTTATGCCTTCACACGCAGAATTTTTTGTCTGAGTTCCAATTATACAATGAAAAACTGATTTTGCCATGGGCAGGATTCGAACCTGGACCCTCCGAGTGAGAAGCGTTTGCTACTACCACTACACCACGGCCACCTTACTACTGACTGTAGCTTCGAATCTGCAATTCCCCTGATAAATGCATCTTTTGCCATTTCTTCGATAATTTCCTGGCCTGCGGTGGGGTATGACAGATGTGCAAGTCTACTCACGTCTGCTTGGAGCTGCTGCAGTGTTTCTCCTCTTTGCTGCGTTCGGCTTTGCAATTGGACCTTGTAGACCTCCTGCATGTGGCTATCCCCAAACCGTTTCTCGATAGCCTGTACTAAAGTCACATAATCTTTATGCTTTTCGATGTCTACTGTTTGCAACAATTCTGCTGCAGGACCGTGCAAGGCCATTGTTAGGGGAAAGCACTTTTCCTCATTGTCCCAGTCGTTTGCACAGGCAGCCATTTCAAACTGCTTCTTATAAGTAGACCATGAGGTCTGGCCATCGAATGAGGGAGGCTTCAACTCTTTTCTCCTTGGACCGCTTAAAGAACATTCTCGCAGTTTCTGTTTTCGCACTGTGTCGAGCTCTTTTGCCAGTTGCTGAACTTTGCTGTCCATTTCTTCGAATTTTTCGCCAACATTCTTCTCTATTGTATCAAATTTGTCATCAACGTTCTTCTCTATTCTATCAAATTTGTCATCAACGTTCTTCTCTATTCTTTCAAATTTGTCATCGATTTCTTCGAATTTTTGCTGGAGAGTGTTATTTTGTTCTTCCAGTTTTTGTTCTAGACTATTCTTTTGTTCGTCGAATTTTTGTTCAATGCTGCTCTTCTGCTCGTCTAGATTTTTCTTTTGTTCATCCAACTTTTGTTCGAGGCTATTCTTTTGTTCTTCCAGATTTTTCTTTTGTTCGTCCATTTTTTGTTCGAGACTGTTCTTCTGTTCGTCCATTTTTTTGTTTTGTCCGTCCATTTTTAATAAGAGGAGTTGCATCATTGCAGCCATGTCATTGCCGGTACTTGTCTGTTCATCCTCGTCAACATCAAAGGAATATGCATCAGGATCATGTCCCTCGTTGTTCAAAGCCTCCTGAAGTCGGAGCACCAGGTCACTTTTTCCTCCACTGGCGCTGAGGCTTCTCTTGTTCAACTCGGATTTGAGTTGGACGAGGGTCAACTGCAATAGTTTTCGACCCATTCTAGCTTTTTCAAATAGTCAGAAAACACAGGTTTTTTTATTTGTTTTTTTTTTTTACACACAATAAGTCCTATCCCACTTCTGACACCAATGTAAAATGTTTGTGTGGGTACAAATGATAGAACTTATTCTTTTCAATAGAAATCGCTTTATTCAGTACAGTTACAATTCACTATTTAATTGTTTCTCTCAGTTGGAACACAATATCCGATAAATAACCACCTCATTACTTATGGCACAAGTTGGTTCTTTTGGAATAGACACTGGAATGGGACACTCTTTACTTGATATTTTGAGAAGCCCGTCCGGCGTAAGTGTTTTCATTTTAATTCCTGTATTAAAGAACAATTTCCAGAAGCCCCAAACAGCAATTCAACTATAAAAGAGTTTGATGAGCTGTATGGCTCTATAGAAAGAATTATATCGCTGTATTCTCATGCTGAAATCCTTACTGCCAGCGATTTCAATATACACAATTCTCGATGGCTCTGTTATCTGTATACTAACACGAAATATAACTGTTAATAAAAGGTCAAACCCAGGACACGGGTAGTCCTACGGCAGGTTCAGATCCTGGAAAACTCTGTTCAGAGCTTTGATGGGAAGTTCATCAGGGATCTCGTTTCGTTTCCCGCGATTCTATTGAGATCTGGGATCCAAACTAGATTCAGTAGATTCAGCCTTTCTACCGAGTTTCAATATGTACGAGTATGTCATACTTCATCAAACTAGCATTTCATCAAGATTCAAGATTCTTAATTTCAATCAAGATTGCGTATATTTTCGTTCGTTTCTCCGCGCTAGAATCCCACATGAATATCAAGAGGAGGGCATCATCAGTACGTCTTATGCATTGCCAGGCGTGCTAGGGAAAGTAGGCATGCATCCGATGCAGACCGTTTATTGAAGTCTGGCAAAGCAAGAGTAACATTTTTACATGAAAGCTTCTTCAACCAAAAGATCGACTCATAGGATATAATTGGTCTTATCATAGCCGTGTAGATCCAAATGACGGTTCTCCATGATGAGCACCATGTTTTGCCGAAACTTCATTTTCAACTCAACATGTTTACGAGTAGTCCAAACAAATTTTTTATTCTGAATGATACGTAAACACTTAGCTTCGTTAGAGAAACGGATGGTAATGCTCTTAAGCATATAAATTTAGTCAGACCAGTCAGCTCATTCTCGTAAAGAGAACAACCTCAGTTTTGAGCGATTAACTCAAAGCCCATTTCTATTACAATAATCATCGAAAGCACGAAGACCTTCCTCGCCGTTAGGGTAGACAATCGCTATGCCAATAGAGAGTACAATTACAATATATCATCTACTTACAATATCTGAGTTTCGTCATAAAGGGAGGTTCACACGGAGTCGTGAACTGGGCAAGAGCACTACTCGTACTTATGATCATTACTATGTGTGAACTAGTGGTCATCATGGGAGGAGTCGTACATGCCCATGAAAAACGTGGTCGTATTCACTGCGGCTTTTCCCTCGGCAGAGTTCAAAACCAGCTCTGTTTGCCTGTTAATGGTTCAGTAATCGATTTCACATATCTGAAAGCATCAGCGTTTTGTAGACCATAACATTTGTCTTTTGGAGTACCACTTTTGAACTCATTGTATTCGTAATGGAATTAAGTAATGTGGAGAGCTTGCACAATAACTTCGTCGAAAAAATGAGCAATATACATATCATACAGAGGCCAGCAAGACAGAAACAATGAAAAAAAAGCGAAAATAAAATCCGTCGTGGGTTAGAAGTGAAATAATAACAATGTGCAAGAAGAGGGATGAGTTGTACAGAAGATGGAGAAATAGTCGAAGTAGCCAAAGTTACGAGTTCGAGTACAAACATTTCCGAAACATTGTCAAAAAAACATTTAAGCTGCTAAATCTAACTTTTACAAAGAGCAATTTCTAAACGACCAGAAAGATCCCAGAAACACATGGAACATTGTAAACGGACTTTTAGGAAGAAAGAAACCTCAATTGACGAAGCTAAATACAACAATTTTTCAACAAGTGAATGCGATTTTAGCATTGTGGAACAGTTTTCTGAGCAACTCTACATGCATTTATGCAATATTAGAATGTCAAACCGCGACAACCTGCAGAGTATTTATCTTGAACAAACTATGGAAGAGGAAAAATTTCAAATGTTGTGTCGATTGAACACCAAAGTGGGACCTGAAGCAGGCAAAAAGGGAACAAAAGATCTTAAACTAAATGTCCGCCGACTTGTTCCTATTATTCAAACAATAATTAATCGTAGTATAACACTAGGTTATGTACCACATCGTTTGGATGAAGTCATTGCTTTATAAACAAAAATAACATTCTACATTCAAACCTGCATGGTTTTAAAAAAAAATAAAAGCACAGAGAATCTATTGTATAAGGAGATTTTTCAAATATAGTCAACGTAAGCCTAAATAAATACCATCATGTCCTGGCACTTTTCATTGATTTCAGCCTTCGATACTCTAATCCAAGACAAACGTATTGAAAATCTAAGCAGAATTGGTGTGAGGTGAGTATTACTCTAAGAGTTAAAAGTTTGTCAAGGCGAACAAATTTAGGAAAGAAAAACAACACGATGCTTTCGTTAACATGTGTCAAAATATGGTGATTTTTTTTTTAATTACTATGAATTACAATTCGATCATCCTGACAGAAAATCATGCTCGATTTATTTAATATTTAACATTTCAACAAAAGTGCAAGATAACAATAAATTATTGAAAAAAACGTTGCTTACATACTGCAGTCTTTCAATATAATATACTAGCTGATCCGGCGAACTTCGTTCCGCCTAAAATTGATTAAATTATTAATTTCCCTTTCGAAAGTCGAGCCTCTCTATTGAAAGAATGAAACTCTTTTGGAATTAAATTGAATTCATTGCATTTTATTTACACAGAAAATGGATTTCAGACATTTCAGGTCACTGCATCGCTTTGTGATAAACAACGTTGTTTGTTTTGTTGTTCAGCGCGTAAACACACAATGAGGACGGCACGAACACGCCACGTAAAATTGTCCGCGCGAAAAGCAAGAAAATACGAGATTAAGGCCACACTTGAAACGATTGGCCTTGCGATTTGTCGATTGCGAGAACGGGAAACCGAATGCGCTTAAACTCGAACGGCAAAACGGTCGGTATAATCAGAATTCTTTTTTTTTTTTTTTTATAATTTACGCGCGCCTAAGGGGTTAGATACCCTTTTACTGTTGCCAGGGCGCGGGCGGAAAGGTAGAAGAAAGAGAAAGGAAAATTGT
Source organism: Volucella bombylans (assembly GCA_949129095.1). Classification (NCBI taxonomy): domain Eukaryota; kingdom Metazoa; phylum Arthropoda; class Insecta; order Diptera; family Syrphidae; genus Volucella; species Volucella bombylans. The sequence continues at coordinate 103,468,373 of OX422140.1, forward strand.
TTTGTAGTGGTTTGAAACTCAGGTGCGTTTGGTTTCGATATTCGCTCTCCAGGGGGTGGGAGTCCGAATAGGACGGAGAGGTTTTGCTTCACTCAGAGTGATTCGAGTTATAATTCACAGTATTTTTTTCTGTGCTTGAAACTCTACAACAGCCAAATCTACGTGTCAGTGTTATGCCTTCACACGCAGAATTTTTCTGTTTGAGTTCCAATTACAAATGAAAAACTGTCTTGCCATGGGCAGGACTCGAACCTAGACCCTCCGAGTGAGAAGCGATTGCTAGTACCACTACACCACGACCACCCCTTTGAATGACAACTTCCTCCCCTTTGGTTATGGTAGCTTAGATGACTTTGTTCATGAGTTTCTTTACCGTCAACCTGGTTCTACTGCACAATTTCGGTTGGTTCAGATTGCGCAGCATTATGATGACAGAGCCGAATTTGAGTTGCAAATTGTGCGGTGGTAGACCCGGCATATCCAAAAAATTCAATTGGATAGTTTGTAGCTTCGTCATCAATGCTGCGATTTGATTTCGAATAATGAAATTCAAATCATCGGCTGTCGCCTATTCTTCGCAGCTAATATCGCGCGTTCACTCAGCCAATCATGATTCAAATAATTGCGACCAATGTTCGGGAACACTTTGCTGATGAGTTCTTCCTCCGATGATGTGAATTCACAAAAATTCGACGGGAAGAAAATCAGGCCAGTTGCCGGAATTCGGCCATTTCCAATTGCTAACAGTTGTTTTGAGACATCATCAGCATGTTCGTCGTCAACTGCAACTTCTTAATGTATCAGCAGAAATACGATAATTTAAGATAAGCATTGAGTTCATCGCTGGATGATGTTTCATTCTTCGATCCCAGTTGATAATTTTGCACCTTTTCAACACCTATGCCATCGCAGAGCTTTTTGAAATGTTGCATGTTGGTTCGTCATTCATCTAAAGATTCTAACACTGAATGAGCCGTTCGACAGCCTTCCAACAACATGGCCGCTTTTCCAGAAGAGGCGACCGCAAGCCCGATGTCGGATCTTGACCGAATTGAAGCCAAAATCAACGAAATGAGGAACGTTTTGCCATTCCCACCAGGCGCATCGAGGAAAAATATGCCGCCGATTCCGTCTTCAACCGCCTTCATCAGTGTATAGTTCACGATCTTTTGCTGGGGATTCAGCAGTGGGACATTTGTGCGAACTGTTTCTGTCAAAGCGTCTCGATCGAAATCTCCCATTCCCAATTTACTCAACAGACCGTCGTACATGAGCAGATACATATCTTCGATCGATATCGGCGCTTCCTTGCGAATCTCATTGAGTGCGTTTGATGGAAAATATGTCGAGATGATTATAGCGGGCAATGCAAGAATTTGAGTCGCAGAAACAGAAACTGTAGCATCGTCGAGTGTTGTGCCCCCATAACTGTTGTTGGCAAGCAAATTCATCCGCTGATAAAATTCTAGAAATGTAGCGCACAGTACACCATTGATAGTCCACAGGTTCTTGAACGAAGTCGTACCACACACATTGACCAAAAGCAATCGCAGATAGAAGCAGTCGTCATTTTTCAAGGCATTTCCGAGTGGAGCAGCATTCTGGCGAACGGATCGTTTGCGCATGTGGAGAAGAAACTCGTTAACGTTGTTGCTGGTGACCGTTTGGTTCGATGAGCTGCATTCTCTTCCGTGAAATATATGCGTTGACCATTCTCCAAGTGAACCACCAAATGTATAACAGTCGGATGACGTTCGTATATAGGAAAGGAAAAGATTCTCCAAATTGCTTCATTGCAACCCACAAAACTGCCCAATTGATAGCATGACACTTCGTTATTCTTATCTGGACGGTAAATGCCAAAAACCGCCGCGTCGCTTCCTTTGTTGACGTACTTCCAAATGTATTTGATGGATTTCACCGAATTGCAGTATTCAATATTGATGTGCGTTTCGAATACTTTGGAGAGAAAAGGACAATATAGAACAATCCAAGTGTTGTCCACCAAGACTTTCCCTTTCACTTTCATTGCGACTGTTCTTCCACTGCCATCTGGTAATCGCCGCCGATACAATGGGTATGCGTCGTTGCCAGTGATTGTTTTTGCCAGGAGTGAATGTGGATATGGGTTAAAACATTTCGTTCCGACCATACATGGCGAATCTGGATTGTGATTTCCGCAGGGCCCGTGAATTATCTGCATAGTTACGACTTCATACAATTGCGGGTAGGCTTCTTGATCGGGTATTTCGGCGCTAATGATTGAATTGACTTAGTCCGGTCGGATTTTCTCAATCAACCAAAACAGAATGTGGGCATGCGGAAATTCTCGCTTCTCGACCGAGTACATCCAGTACCGCGGTTTTCCAAAAACATTGTGTTTAACGATGGAGTCCATCATTGTTTTGAGTTTTTTTTTTTGAAAACCCGTGCGGTGATGGCGTGGCGGTCGCTCGAAGTAAGAACTGCGTAATTTCTGCCCATTTCGTATTGCAGGTGAACGTGATAAATAAGTCGGGGCGTCCGTAATGCCACACATATTTCATTGCGTCTTGCACATATTCGCGCATATGCCTCGGGCCTTCAACATGTGTCACTGGGAGAATTGTCAACCAGCCAATGTTTGCAGCTGATCCATCTCCATTCAAATTGATGGTATCTCTCAAATGGAGAGAGAACGCAATTTAGTTTGATTGAATCGGATGAAATTGAGGCATTCCGTTTCTATCTTGAAGTACATGTCAACGCAATACTGTTGAAACAATTGGCGATATCTTAACAGGTGATTGTCGATATTCTGGTGAATCATCAAGCGATATGTACAGAACTTCATATTGCTGACCTTCTTATATGTTCCATGGCCTGAAAGATAAACATATTATTAGTTGGTGATAAAGATATTTCAGAAAACTCAGCAATTAACCGGTGAATGGGGTTACCATATTACGTAATTTGAAAAAGGTTAGCCATCATCGCCTCCAAAAACATTAGCGGATATTGTGATGCGTCGTATGACCGGTGGGTCTCCATGTCTCTATGACGCGCCACCTGGTCTTTTGTCTGCGCTAATGATGATTTTGTAATAAGCAGAAGGCATCGCTTCCAATTTAGTTTTGAAAACTTTAACCAACGCATTGCGTTCGTGTAGGAGTTGTTGCGGTTGTTCGATGATCTCACGTTTCATCGCACGAAAAATCACACAACGCTGATTGAGTTTGAATCTCCAGGGAAATAAATCTGAAGGAACTTATGATTTTCATTGAATTGTGGCAACAGAGCTCCTGAACGATGGTGGATTTGTCCTTGTAGTGGCAGGGAAATGGTACACATTTCGACATTCGATATATGGGAAAGTTTGTCTGACGACATTACCTTCAAGGTGGGATTGTAACCGCGTTACTGAATAACAGTGGCTCCAAATGACGTCATTTGGAAGCAGCCGTTGTATTGTTGGGTGTGTGCGAGGAAATTGCGTAATTGGGGTGTATCTTCATACAGAAGTGACTGGGGTGGTGGTACCAAATCGTTTTCACTATTTATATCAGTACTTAAAATTTCGTCGATACTTTCCATTTTAGAATTTCTGTAATTATCTATACTTAAATTTTTCTCGTTTATTTTTAATTTAATTTTAGTTTTTGTGTAAAAAGTCTCTATAAATACTTCATATATATATATGAAGTATAGAAATACTTCATTGAGCTGATCGTGTTCGCTTGTGGAATTGCTTTTCGGACGTCCATTGCACTATTAGTAGTTCCATTTGCGGGCGACGTCGTCGGCTTGACCTCAGAACGCATTTTGTCATGCTTCCGCAAAACAATTTTCAACTCCGTTAAATATGGTAAAAGCTGTTTATTAAAAACTGATTCTGGAATAACTCTAATTACTATATATGGGCTATGAGATCCGATTACACGATCTCAGCAACACTCGCGATTTCCTGCATGATTAAAACGTACTACTTGTGACTTTAGTCTTTCCGATTCCTTTGTTGTATGATGATGAAATTCATTAAGAAGGTCTGCTTTTAATTCACCCCACTAAGGGCAGAAAGTGGATCGAAGAAAGAGTTTTGCAGTGCCGGTAAGCAACCGCTGGGTAAAGATAAAACACTTCTTCTGCTCAATTTTGTAGATCACTTTTGAGTCCTCGGAAATTTTAATACACTTCTTGATGGGCAGATTATTGTCCAGCGGAAAATTTCAAAAGAGACTCTTCTATGTCTCTGAAACTTACGCCATTATACAATATGCTTGATCATATTTTTAATAAAAGCATTTACGGTGGAGTATGTCCTTCTTCACTTAAAATTGCAAAAGCTACTCCGATCTTCAAAAATGCTACCCCTTCCGATCTAAAGAACTCTAAACCGATATCCATTTTACCAGTTTGTTCTAACATATTTGAAAATGTGAATAAAACTAGATTTTTTTACAAACAAATTGTAGCGTCAGCCTATTTACAAAAAAAAAAAAAATGTTTAATTGTGGTGTTCTATTTGTGTTCCCTCAGTGTACCAAATCCATTAAATTGACCCCTTTTCAAAAACAGACCTTTTCCCCTCCCAATCTATTAATTGGACCTACTAATCTCTCTTTCGCAACTCACAGCAAAACCTGGCTCTGTCAAACGTCCCTCTATTTTCGAATTTCCTCATTCCACTTTCTTCGTAGGCACACTCTCTCCCCGTGTTCTTGTTCCCATGGTGAATATGTCCTTTTTGTCGTAGAGAGCATTGTGTTTAGTCAATTTAAATGCAGGAGGAAGAGGTGGAAAGCCTTGCTAAGGCTACAGATCGTGTGGGAGTAATCTAGATTAGGTTGTGTACTGGGATGAAGAATCTAATGTAGACAGGAACCTATTTTTGCGAGAGAGAATCTAGAGCAGGAATAGATTATATGAGTAGTAAGCGAAATAGGAAGCAAGGAAATGGGACAAAAGAAATTTTTTTTTTAGAGAACGAGACCAATGATACAGGTCAATGGCCTTACGGGTTTCGATCAGCTGATCAAATCAACCGACGAAATCGGGTTTTTTTTGTGTCTCTGGGGACATAGTGACAAGGTCGTGTTGGGTGGGACTTTTTTCTTTTTCCCTTTTTGGGAGTTAAAAAAGTCAAGACAGTCGATATCTGAAAATACAGCGACAAGGTCAAGACAGTCTGCTGGCAAGGTCGTGAGATTTTGGTTCGAGATAGTTGGCGGGAAAACTATTTGCTATAAATTAAAAAAAAAGAACAAAAAAAAAGGAGGGATTTTATACGGTCGGTGGAACTTCGGCGCGTAAAGTTTCGCACTATACGCTGACATATTCCTCCTTCGTGTATCCGAGTCTTTTTTGTCTGCAAGAAGATTTCGCCAACAGTTGGTGGAAATTCTCCTCAAACAAAACCAAAAAAAGAAAAAAAATTTATCTACCCCCACCCCCTCCCCATTGCGCTTACGCATAAAGGTGTTCTAAAAGGTGTAATTAGGACAACCCACAGTTGGTGGGCGAAAAGTCCTTCTAGTGCGGTTGATAGTGCGACGTAGATGAGTTCCTCCATCCATAGCTACATCGCCGACAAGAGGTGCACCGCGGGACAACCACCACAACAACAATAACAGAAAAAAAAAAAACAAGAAATTAAAAGTGAACAAAAAAAAGAAGATATTTAAAAATGAAACAGTGTCAGACGCAATAGACGAGTGCAAAAAAAAAACAAAAAAAAAATTTTGTATTAAATCAAGAAAAAAAAGGAAATTATACATAAGTACATACTCGTATATACTTACATGTATACATACATTTTTAGAATTTAGCGAATAAGAGTAGTGTTTACTTCAAAATAGTTTAAGTTATAGATGTGATTTTTTTTTTTAAATTGTTTAGAGTAAGGTTAGGGTTAAGCGAGTTGTTTTTTTTTGTTTGAATTTTATTTGAAAATAGTTTTTTGTGCGCAAAAAAAAAAAAAATATTTCTTTTCATCCAAGCGATTCTTCGAAGTGCTGGCGCCAGAACTACGGGGGATCCATGTATAATCGGTAAGTCTTTCGTATATTTTCAAGTTTCTTTTTTTGGCTAGAATAACATAGCCTTACAGAAGTTTTTTTAATAGAATTCACAAAAAAAAAAAAAAACACTCGTATTGTTTATTAAGATTTTTTTTTGTGAATTTATCTTTTTTAATAAATCAATTGTTATTGTCATGAATTGAATTAAGTTTTCTTTTATTAAAATGATGGAGTAAAACCGTTGTCGCAAGTGGTGTGTGGATGGGAGGACCGACCGTCCTTCGATGGGGCGAATGTGACGAAACATGACGCACAAACGATGACGACATGACAGGAAATGACGTGACTGACTTCCGCTGATTTTTTTTCAGGTGGCGACTGGGAGGAATTTCTCTAGGGGCTACCATTCACAGATCTGGCCAGAATGGTAGCAATTGGTCGCATCCAAGTGCGATACGGGTGGGTTGGCCATCCTCAGCCAACAACACCTGGTTTATTTCAGGTCGTGACGACCTGTTTTCGCTGTGTGACCCTGGGACATATTATTCGATGTAGGGTACATAGGGTTAAGTTAGCTTTAGGTTTAGTTATAAGTCGTTAATTAAGTTCGGTAGTTAGGGATTAGGTTAGAGTAGGTTTAGTTAGCTACATCGCGCTAGTCCCGGTCTTGCACAGTGGTGATGGCACACAGATGTGATCCTGCTGTTTCTTTTCTTCTTCTTTTTTCTATCATCTTTCTCTCCTCCTATCTTTTAAGTCCGTCCGTGAAATAACGTAGCTTTCTCCAAGCTATCTTTGTTTTCTCTTTTTTGATAACCCGGCACGAAAACAAAAAGGTAAGTTGAGTTGCGATGCACGGGGTAGTGGCAAGAACCTACACAACCCGACGAGCTAGAGCCGAGCAACCGCGAGCGTGCCACTGCCAACTACTCCTGCATCATGGATGCCTCCGTGGCCAACTGACTCCTTACAAAATCTTCATTAGTGTTAGTCAATATGGCCTCCGTGCTGGCAAATCCACAGATGTTGCACTTTTGAAATTCTGCAGTGAAATTTATGAAGTCTTTTAACGGGTGGTATGGTATATAAACTTTTTAATATAGTAATGCGTGGCTTTATTTATAAATGGCTGACTTCTTATTTATGTAACAGAAAACAAAAAATGAATATTAAAGATTAGTACAGCAAACTATGTAGCTTAACTGCTGGAGTACCTCAAGGCTCGGTACTAAGTCCCGTCCTATTTTTAATTTATATTAACTCTTTCTTTGATCATATGGTTGCAAGCAACACTCCCAGTAGTCCAACATTTGTTGTACAAAACGCGCTTAAACTGTGTTTTTGCTTAAATTTTAAAATACTATGAATGCGAAATCCATCATGTGTTATTGCCTTAAACTTTAAGGGACTTCCTAGTGTTATTTATAAATTTATGAAAGAAGGCAGTTTGCATTGATGGTACAGAAATGGGGATACGGTTCGGTTTTGGTAGAAAAAAAAAACTGTTTTGATTCTTGTGGAAAAGTTTGTTTCTTTTGTGCAAATTAAGGTTAATATTTATTTTTAAAGTTTTTTTCGGTAGATAAAATAAATATATAAAATGTCATTTCAATAAAAGTTTTATTTAAAACATAAAAATTTTTGTATATTAAGACTGTTCGATCATAGGAAACCAAATTTTGTTGGGTTTCCTGTTCGAAAACTGTTTTCGAACACAGGCAACCTCTCCGCAACTGTTTTCTTTCGTTGAGGTCATGAGTATTAAAGGAAATTGAATTGTTTTTATGTTTTTTTGTTTATAAGAAGATCAGAAACCTTGGGTCCAGTATTCGAACACCTTTTTCTTGGGCGTTCGATTTAAGGTAACTTAAGATTTCTGGTTTCCTTTGTCCGAACAGTTTCTACATTTTCGTCTTTGTAGATATCAAATATCTTACTTTGTTACCATAATTGTAAAAACTAATTTAATTCAGGCACCATGAAACGAAAATATCAAAATTATAATGAAGTCTCATTAGCAAATGCCTTAAAGGCAATTCGTGAAGATAACTTCAGCTTTCGAGCAGCAAGTAGATAGTTTGGAGTATATAACTACTCTTCATGATAGGGTTCATGAAAAAACTGCAGATGGGCTTAAATGAATGAGACCTGCAACAGTGCTTACAGAAAAAGAGGAGAGAATGGTTGTTGATTGGCTTATTAATATTGCCAAATGTGGATTTCCTCTAAATGAGGAAACTAACTGAATTTCTTGATGTGCTACAAAAGATAGTAAGGGATGAAAATCGAACAACTCTATTCCAGAACAACAGATAGGCAAGAAGTAGTACTACAATTTCTTAAAGCAGCATAAAGAATTAAGCTTACGAATGACTGAATCTTTATGTAAGGCCAGAGCAGTCGTCACTGAAGAAAGTAATCGAAAATGGTTCCGTAATTTGGACAATTATTTAATATACATGAACGTCAAAGATATTTTGGGCACAATAAATGTATTCACAATCCCACTTCTGAATTTTTTTAGGAGTTATGGGCATGCAAAGGCGAACAAATTTAGGAAATAAAAACAACACAATGCTTCGGTAAGACGTTTTTATTGCAAGTGATCATGTAATTAGCGAGTTTGTATGGTGTTCCACAAGGCTTCAAGTTGGGTCCAATTCTATTCATATTGTTCACAAATGAACTTTTAAGAGTTTTTGAAATTAGTACTGCATTTGCATATGCGGATGACAATCATAGCTATCGTAGTAAAGCACAAGAATTTAAACTCGACTGTGGAAATATTATAAATAAAATTTGATGCTGTCTAAAAATGGTGTCATGATAATGGACATACTATAAACGCTGCGAAAATCAAGTTGATGCACATACGACCACCATCGAAGCGGAATAGAGAAATCAAAATCTACCACAAAAACGAACATTGTCCACTGTCAGCCAACAATCAGGGCATTGGAATTGTTCTATGGATGAAGTATCTCGGAGTAACAATTGGCGAGCATTTTCTTTGGATGTTCGAATCAATATCCTGGGCCTTGAACTTAAAAGTATGGTGTGCGATGGTATATCTATAAAAATACCCTAACTTCGACGTGTAAAAGCTGACACTTGCAGAGTCGCGCATTAAATATGGAATTTTGGCCTGCGGAACTGCGGCAAAAACTCATTCGGATAAAATTTCGAACTTACATCACCGTCTACTCAAAATGCCTAGATCTTTAAATTCATCTTTCAAAGTTTTAGACGTGCATGTAATTTTCCAGATGATATCGCTTGTACACTATATGAACGACCAGACAGTTTTGCAGCCAATTCGGTATAATCGAAACACACGAAGACAAGCCCAAGGGATCCAAAAAAAAAAACCTTAAATACATTCCCTCAAAACTTAAAAAAACATTCAAAATTAAAAAAAAAAAAAAATATTTTAAACAATTTTTGCTTGAATTGAACTTCATTTGTTAGTTAAATCAATTTGATGAATTTGTACATGCTGTTACCGTTGACTCGTTTATAAAATTATAAGTCACCTATGCACTAGTATCACTTCAAAATTAAATTAGATAGAATGGATAAATTAATTCAATTATGTAAATAAATATCTTTTACAGTCTGCGTCTGACTTTAAAAGTCGCGGTTGTATTATATATATGTACGAGTACCCCCTCTTACTCAATACTTTGTTCTATTCCTTCTGAAAAACACCATCTACCTTACCAAAAATGTGCATTCTATTCGACGTGAAAATGGCCCGCTTGCGGGAAAGTCAATTTCCCTCTCTACCCTAAACTTACATAAAGAAACATCCTCGTTACATAGTGATTTCTGCTGAAAGCCCCAACAAACCTCTTTCAACTCTGAGCATATTTGTCCTAAAAAAGTCATTCGACACCATCAGTTCCGAGTATGAAAAAATAGCTTAACTCAGAGATGGTATCATATTCCTACTTGTAAAAGACGAAAAAATAGCCAATATATTCTTAGCAATCAACACACTTGCAAACACATGCCCCGTAACAATAAAACTACATGAACACCTCAATAGCACCAAAGATGTAGTGTATTCTCCATGCTTAATCAACGTCGACGGGACAAAGATAGTATCACAGATGAAATTATAAGGCATTACGGCAGCATATAAATTTACAAATACAAACGCTATGAAAAAGATCATCCAACTGGACTGATGTTGTTTACCTTCGAACGATATCAACCACCGGAAACAATTGAAATAAGTTGGTATAAAGCAAAAGTTACAGAATTCATCCCTAATCACATGAGATGTCGCAACTGCCAACTACTCGGACATACAACAAGCAGGTGCACAGGCAATCCAACATGTGAAAAATGCAACTCAACACCCCATCAACCAAACACAAGCTCCCGCGTTATGTGCTTTGCCCCCACCTCTCCTCTGACAAAGTTTGCCCGAAAAACTAACTATCCAAATTAATAACAAATGTAGCATATCTGAAGCTGTAGAACGAGAACGACAGCGTATGCTAAGCTCATTAAATTCCGATATCAACAGCATAACCAATTGGGGAACTATCAACAGAGTGGAATTTAATGCTTCCAAAACACAATGCTGCCTGCTGTCGTTAAAGCGAAATTTAAACACCCAGTCATTGTCCATGAATGGCACTTGCATCGTCGAAACCGAAAAACTTTCCATTGTGTGTCAATGACAACTTATGTTGGAATGACCACATATTTGATGTCGCCAAAAATGCTGCGAAATGTCTAGGTTTCCTCAAGCGATGTAAGAAATAGTTTACCCCCTCTGATCTGGCCTCAATATATAAGGCATTCATCCGCCCAAAATTGGAGTACAATGCCCACATCTGGTCAGGTGCTCCTAAAACATCTCTGCACCTGCTAGATAGGATTCAAAACCGTGCGATAAAACTTATTGATGATACTAATACCAGTCAATCAATTGACACGCTCGAACACCTACGTAATGTCTCCTGTCTCTCTTTGTTTTATCGCTATTTCCACCACCAGTGCTCCACTGAAATCGCCAGTAGCATTCCCCCCATTCAAACTTTCAACCGTAACACCCGTCTCGCTATGAATGCTCATCAGTATACCCTCAAGCCCATTTTCGGACGTACTCTAAAATATCGTGATTGGTTCCTAAGCCGTACAAGTCGCTTATGGAATGCCCTGCCGATCTCTGCATTTCCTGTTCGTTATAACTTGCAAACATTTAAAAGCAATGTACATCGGTACCTCTCTTTTCTTCCTCCCTAAATTTCCTTCGCCCGCGCTGTGAAAACTCACCTTAAGGGTACACAAACCCCTTGAGCGGGCGCTCATTATAACAAAAAAAAAACAATCTCTTCTACTCCGAGAATTTTGTAATGGAATACCAAAGGCTATACAAATAATTACAATGAGCACCTTATACTAATAAAAAGCTAATCCCCTAAAATAATCGCACTACAAGAAACACATATCTCGTCTAGTGCAACATACCTCACTCCCATCAACTACGAAATGTACCCTCAAAACACACTACAAAATTCATATGACGGAATATCCTTACTAATCCACTACACAATCCAGCACCATCCTATTACTCTCAGCCAATAGGAGCAATAGGATTTACCATTAACTCATCACAATAACTGCTAACATACAACCAACAAAATACTTCAACATTAAGAATCTTAAATACGTACTTAATCACTCTCACCAAACAAGTCTGGCTGCCAAGAACAACCTCACATCTGAAGATGATGACGGAATGACATTTCTTCGACATTTAATTGGTGACAGCAGGAGCCAGAGCTCTCATTCTCCTACAGTGGGCAGCGTTCAGGAACGCAGTTATTAGCAATAAAGCCGTCAGCCTATCAGGTAACTTAAAAATAAATAAAATTAGGAAATTACAAATTAATCTTAAACAAAATATGTGTACTAACCTGAAAACGAATCTTAATCAAAATACTTATATTATTTAAAAATAATATCATATAATATTGCAGGGATACGTATCAAAATACAGTTCAGGGAATCTTTTGAGTTAATCAATTAGTATGATATCTTTTTCTTGTACGAAACTTTCATCGAATCGAACGCAGATACCTTCACACATTTCATTGAGGATTACGTATTGTTCTGGATCTTTGCATCAAGAACATCAACTCATGGAACAGCTAGCAGAAGATGCCTTTACGGATTAAAAAAGAGTATTAAAAAAACCTTTCATTGTTGATTCGTTAATGAATTAGACAGAACCTTTGTAAAAATCATAAATAATGGACAAACACTCTTCATCATTCCAGTTTACATTAATTGCAGCTTTTGGCAGCAAAATTTTTCTTCCCTGTACAACTACTTCTTGGAATCTAAGCAACAAAATGTGATGTTAATTGGAGTTTGCAACGTTAGAATCGGTGACACACAACTATGGCTATTTCATCCAAATTTCGCTGGTGGTACTGCTTATACTCACAGGAAGTCGAAGGACAAAGCAATCGATAGCAATAGTAAAAAATTCATCAAAATGTGTGAGTCGATCAGCCTGTCACTTCTGGATGGTCGAACAAAAAGCGATGAAGGTGGCTCTCTCACTTTTTTCAGAGGCAATGCTTCTTCAGCGATAGACTGCTGTCTGGTGAGAGATGAATGAACAAACTGCATGCCTGATCTTGAGATAGGCGAATTCTCCGACCATCTTCCGCTATTGGTCACTGTCAAACTTTTCACTCAAAATGTGAATACCAGACTGAAAGACAGCTACTTTCCAAATTAGTATAGAATGAAAATTTTGCATAACGTTACCAAACAGAACTAGGTCGAGTTCTAGATACAATTGATTTCTCCGAACCACAAACCAATCAAGGAATAGACACTTTGACGTCTTGTATAGCTATTGCGGCGAAACCTTTTCAAGCTGATGGCAAGAGAAGATCAACAAAAAAAAAACAGCCATAGTATGACGCAGATTGCCTTAATGCGAGAAAAAAATCTTTTGCTATCTTACATCTGGCAAAAAAAAACACCAACTTCTGCTACTAGCTTTCCAAAAGCAAATACCGAGTATAAAAGTATCTGCAAAGAAAAACAAAGACAGTACTGGCAAAATCTTACACAGGAGTTAAATGAAGTTAGAGACAGTTGTGACTTTTGGAAAATAACAAAGAAGTCTATAATCGCTCTCGAATACAAGTAAAAGCAGAGGTCTTAGCAGTATATTTTGGAAATTGGTTAAACCGCCCATCAATCATCACGTGTTTGCTTTACCTTACATAAAACATCTGGAACTATTATAGATGCGGCGATCACACTTCTAGAGGTAAAAAATGTAGAATACGCTTGCAAGCTGAATAAGGAACCAGGAATAGACCGTATACCCTACGAATTTTATAAGTACTCTATGGAGAAATCTCAACAACACATTACTGGATGTTTTAATCAGATTTTCGACGAAGGATTGGTATATGAAAATTTCATGAAAAGCATTAATCTTCAAAAAAGGAAGTGCAGAATACCCAAGCAACTATCGAGGAATATCTTTTTTAAACTCAGTAATGAAAATTTTCTCTACAATAATTCTCGAGCGTTTAACAAATTGGATAACGTATAATGGACTCCTTAGTGAATTCCAAGCAGGCTTTCGCAAAGAATATTCCACTGTGGATAAAATTTTCACGTTAATAAGCATAGAACCAACGCGTACATCCATCTGGAGAAAGCAGGATATTGTAGTTACATTTGATATTTCTAAGGCATTTCACAGAGTCTGGCATCAGGCTCTATTTTCGAAAATGCACGCATTTGCGATCGACCACTCACTTCTTCAATGGACTAAAAACGCCAGCGTATATTAAACACATTTAGTTCTGATATTAACAGCATAACTATTTGGGGAACCACTAACAAAGTAGAATTGAATGCATCTAAAACATAATGCTGTCTGCTGTCGTTAAAACGAAATTTAAACACCCATCCATCATCTATGAATGGCACTTGCATTGTCGAAACCGATAAACTTTCCATTCTCGGTATGTGTTTCAATGACAACTTACGTTGGAATGACCATATATTCCTTGTCATCAAAAATGCTGCGAAATGTTTAGGTTTCCTCAAGCGATGTAAGAAATACTTCACCGCCTCTGATCTTAAGACATTTATCCGCCTAAAATTGGAGTACAATGCCCATATCTGGTCAGATGCTAGATAGGATCCAAAATCGTGCGATAAAACTCATAGGTGATAGTAATATCACTCAAACAATGGAAACCCTCAAACATCGACGTAATGTCTCGTGTCTCACTCTGTTTTATTTATTATTTGCTAGTCATTATAACCTTCAAACATTTAAAACCAACGTTCACCGGTACTTAAATCCCTTGAGCAAGCGCAAATTATAAAAAAATAATAAAAAAATCCGGCGAGTTTATTGCATGGAACACGACTAGCATGCATTCCTCTACTTGCAGTCCGAACATCCTTCCATTTTTGCCCGGACTGGCTATTGGCTATGCCTGTATGTCAGTTAGTTTAAGGTGGTAGGTTAAGTCATTGATGGATAGAAATTTTCGTTACAGAACATCAATTTCCTTCAACCTTTAAGCTCTTATCCAGGACTTTCCATGATCCTATATAACTTTCATCAATAAATGTGGCATGAAGTTAAGCCGATGATACTAACACCAAACTGAGACGATCGTTCGCTTATTTTATCCGTCTGAGGCTAGGCCATTGTGAACTTATGTAAGTGCTCCGGTGTGGGCTTAGGAGCGCTGTCATTTCCCCACAATAATATCGACAGCATTCTATCTCTGCAACCTTAACTTAGTTCGTGGATACCTCCCTAACCGCTGTCAAATATCACTTTTGATTCCATCTGGGAAATACAATACATTCTCTATCGTTCAGCACCAAGAAGTGTGTCAAAATAAAGTGACGTGTCTGTTCCCATCAACAACTTGTTACACTTGCCCATCTCCAGTCGATATTCTAGGTAGCTGGCGTTCATCAGCAAGGCGGTGAAGGTGCGGGTTGATAGACAGAGGCTGATTGCAAACGTATTTTATTCTTCCATCGCCAAGCTAATAAAGAAATCACATTAGCTTCCACCTACCGCTTATATCTTCCAGACTCGGTAAATGTTGCCTTCTCAAACCCTTCTCTTTACCAAGAACCTACAACTTTCCCATGCATTGATAGAGACCATTCATAATTTTTTTTTTATTTCGGGAATTTTTATTTCATAAAATTGTTTCACTTAATACAAAAACGATAGTGCGTTAATTTGCTATCAACGTCTCACTTACTTGCCTTGTCCTGGATCCGAGTCAGAGTCCTCATCAGAGGCATCATTCCCTTCACCGTTCAGGATTTGATTTTGCGAAAGGATTAACTAAATATTTCATGTTTCACATCGAACCAATTTTACGCTCTTCAAATCCTATTAGTCAGTCCATACGCTGGCTGGTGAATTTATTATAGAGCTATCATATCCCCAAGAGAAGCTATCAATATTGAACCCAAATGGGTTATTCATAGGGATCGTACATGCCTGTATTGTGTGTATGTCTGTGAGTCTGACTGTACGAGTACATCCCTTCGTCATAATGCCCAAGAGTGTGAGCTGTCAGGAACCTTTTTCCAGTTGCTACTATGCTACTACTGAAGCTCTTGCTTTTAGTTATGCACTTCCCTTTTATTTTCCCTGCGAGTCATTGGTTTCGATTTTTCTTACTTGTTTTTTTTTACCTAAAGCAAAGTCCGGAACTTGATATCGGAACCTATCCCAACTAAATCCTCCAACTCTGACTCTGCATCTCCTTTCGATGGCTGGTTCATTGGCAAGCTGGTCAGGTCGGGGAATTACACTCAACAAATATGGGATATGTCGATATTTGTTACCCAGGAACTTTCCTCTCCCATATGGTCGGGGATCCGACATAGGGTTTGGTTTTGTGTTGGGGACCGGTCGTTGGTGCTTCGTTTGTTCCGATCTCATTCTCTTGGCTGATGTTGGTCGTACCGTCCCGTCCCTTCCCGTTTGGTTTCGTTCGGTTCGGTTCGTTTAGTGCATTTTCTTTACTTTCCGTCATTATTATTACAATTCATGATGTGGTGTGTTGTGCTCTGCCTCCATTTCATCCGGATAGGTGCAAAGGGCGACAGGGTGCTGCTTGCTGGACCTTATTGAATACTTCGTGCTCATCCTCATCTTTCTTGTAGTCAGAGCCCAGCATTTAGTTTGTCCAACTAGAGAGTTGAGCTGCTACGATGACGGCAAACGGATTATGGTGGGAAGTTCGACATACCGCATCCATGTATGGAATGTGTGGTTGAAGATGAATTTTTCACTACAAGTCCGGGGGATGGTTCCAATGGGTTAATATAGAGAGTTTGGATTTGGGGAAACTCAGTCTTGGGCAATAAATCGGAAGGTAGAACAAACAATTTACTAATGGCGATAATGGGTGAGGCAAAAGCGGAGGATTTTACTCGTAAGTTGGATGCATCTGTCTAGGAGATGTACTCGTAAAATAAAAGAAATCGAAGGATCTCATCATGAAATTCTGAGTAAAATTTGAGGGTATGAGTTCAACATTCTGCACAGCTCAGCTTATGGCTGTCGGCAGACCGAAGAATTTGAATTTTAATAAAAAATGTAATTCGTTTATTTGCTTAACAGATGGCTTAATTCATGTTTAATTAAGTGGAGATTTGCATTCGTTGTTCGTCCTCGCCATTGGCATCGTCGTCGTTGATTTATCCGTATGAGCATAACCAACTGTTGGGACTTTGGACTTTGATTGTATTGCGGAGAAATGCAAATATTTGCATGGAAATCGAAGGGTTTCGAAGGATATTTTTTTTTTTTGTCAGTGAAAGAATACGAAAACCTATTCGATATGGTGCTGGGGCTTAATCGATTGATTTTTTTGGGAAAATAGAAAATAATGGAAGCTGAAATAACATATCTGGAGTTAGGTGTGAGATAAAGATGTACAAAAGTACGTAGTTATGAACGATTAAGGAGCCTGTGGATATAATTGTTCAATGGGCATTTGCTTTTCAACCATACGGGCGAGTACTTTTATACTGTTTTGTACCTTGAAAGGTCCAGCCATGCCTGTATGATAAATTATTCTACTGCTGAATTAAAAATTGCTTTCAACTACAGATTACTAAGGTTGCTCTATTTCAATACTCAAACAGTGTACAAAATGCTGTCAGAACTAAAGAGATAATGCCCTGAGCGTTCCTATTGTAGATCATGATTAGGCCATCAAACGAGCCCGGAGGCAGCAAAATAATGTCTATGCGGACGTGTGAGCTGCTGAGAAAAAGGTAATTTATACTACAAGGATCACAAAAAATAATTTAAAACAATATGATAGTGGGATAGACTGCTTTTTCTCTTTTTTTTTCGGTCGGAGCAAAGCACTCAGACAAAGAAGTAGTCAATTGTATTCTTTTTAAATTCCCTTAAATAGAATCTTTCAGTCTTTCGAAGAAAGATGAATAAGCGCTTCAGTGACAAAGTACCTACAGTACTAGCACCCACCACGTCAGTGCCGAGTACCTGCATCCTGATGTGAGCGCAAGGCCGACATTCCCAGAGGTAGTGCTCCGCGGTGTCGTCATCGCTTTCACAGCAAGCATCGCAGGATGTTGTATCACTTATGCCCAGCACATTTAAGTGCTTATCAAACGCATAGTCCCCTGTCACGGTGTCAGTTAGCAACCTGCAAACTTTCCTGATGAGGAGCAGCTGGAAGACCGCTGACTTCTTAGAGACGTTGGGAAGCATTCGTTTGTACTGCCTGCAATCTTAGAGTCTTGTCATCTGCAGTTGTGCACATATGTCGTAACCGAGGACACAGGCAGACCTAAAGTAGATTTGAGTCCTGGAAAATTGTCCTCTGAGCCTTGCCTTGCAAGTTCATCGGCGATCTCATTTATCCGTGATTACACTCTGATGTGGGACCCAGACAAGAGTCATTGAATTTAGCGTTCTGACTGCGTTCAGCGATGTCTTGCATTTTCGAACGAGCCTGAAAGTCGTAACATGGTCTAGGGAGGCTCTATGCGCAGCGTGGCCGTCGCTATTGAAGCTAATGCTTCGCCCCTCCACCGGTTCTTCATAATATAGTTTGTTGGCATCAAGATTGCGTATATCTCCATTTAAAAGACAGACGCGAGTTTTCCCAACGAGCTGTTGAGTCTAATTTTGCCGTCCTCCAGAAAGACACCGATGCGGCATCATATATCGGTTTTGGAGCCGGCCGTGAGAACCTGACTGCATTCCTTTCCAGGCTAAGAATCTGGCCGAAACCAGTTTTGGGCACAGCGAAAGCCGATTTCGTAATATATTTTCTCCGCAGCAGCAGTTCTGATGTCATTGCATCGGATAGCATGTCCATAAGATCAGAGTCACAGGACATTTGGGGCGCAGGTTATTAAAGCTCCAGTATGTGTTATTCCAAAGACCACTTTTTTTAAAACGAAAGATGGCTATGAGAGTGCAGGCCATGATATGAATATCAAGGCAAGGGATATTTATCAATGCGTCTAGAGCGGAGCCAAGAACGCTAGTGAAGGCCCCTATGCAACAGAGACATACCTTTCTTTGGAGTCTGGCAAAGTAGCAATGACGTATCTTCGTGAGAACTTATTCTACCAGTCAACCGACGCATAGGATTTAATTATAATCTACAGCCGTATAGATCCAAAGCAACCTTCTCGGTGACAGGTCCCATGATATGCCGATAGCTCCTATGCACTGCCAGAAGGCCGACAGCGCTTTAGAGGCTTTCGACGTAAAATGTTTAATCCAAAGAAGTTCGTTATTCAGTACGACACATAAATACTTAGCTTCTTTGGATTGTGATGTCTTTAAGCATTAAATGAGTCACACCAAACAGTTTCCTTCTGCTCGTGGAGAGAACAACCTCAATTTTGAAAGGATTGACTGAAATCTTATTTCAAGTGCACCAATCGTCGATCACGTCTAGGGCTGTCTGCGCTTCTACATCATGTACATATGCTTGTGCTAAACGTCAAAACTATTGAGCGCTTTGAACTGTGAGTTTACCAATATGCACTATAGTACAGGAGCCAGAAGGCAGTCAATTTTTTATTTAACAGTATTGAATAGCCGAGTTACACATTTTGTCAAAATTTGCGTTGTCAAAATAGCCTTAATATCAGTATGCCCAGGGCGTATTCATTCTTGTCGAGTGCGCCTTAAATGCTGCTGCATCACAGACATGGATCTCTACCATTCTCTCTATGCCCTTCAACATGAAGGAAGCGAGAATTATGGGTCTGCAGCTCTTGAAGCCCTTTTCCGAATTTCGTTATAAAGGCTACTCTCACTTTTACTGTTGCCAGGGCGTGGGCGGAAAGGTAGAAGGAGGAGAAAGGGAAATTGTATTGTAGTGGTTTGAAACTCAGATGTATTTGGTTTCGATATTAGCTCTCCAGGGGTGGGAGTCCGAATAGGACGGAGAGTTTTTTCTTCACTCAGAGTGATTCGAAGTTATAATTCGCACTAGTTTTTTGTGGTTGAAACTCTACAACAGCCAAATCTACGTGTCAGTGTTATGCCTTCACACACAGAATTTTTCTGTCTGAGTTCCAATTACACAAATGAAAAACTGACTTGCCATGACCAGGATTCGAACCTTGGACCCTCAGAGTGAGAAGCGATTGCTAGTACCACTACACCACGCCCACCTCAAGTTATGGAAAGAAGCAATAGCATGTTTAATGTATTCATACTTTGCTTCAAACGGTGAGATATACCAGCTACGGCCTGTTCTGCTATTCAACTCACTAGCAGTTTCGCTAATAGGTGCTAGTTGTGAGCTGGCTCTGATTAAGTTACCTGGAAAGAGAGCCTCAAGCATGAGCATGTGTGATTCCAGCTTGGTTGATTTCCACCTTTTGTGAACTTTCACCAGCCTACTGGTTTCACCGACAGTTTCGACCATTTCGCAAAAATCGTTTCGTAGCTTATATCTGCAACAACGAAGCCTCCTATATAGGGATGCAGTAACAGATCAACTTTCAGCATTCAAATTCTGAGTGCACAAAATAGATGAGTACTGGGGTGGTCTTCTCACATCTGTATTCATCTGGAAATAAAGTAGAAATTAATCCTTCGGAGCTGCAAATAGGGACATGAGTCACACCTGGATTTAATGGTCTCAACAAAAGCTTTGTCTAAGCCTGCAACAAGAGAAAAGACGTCCTTGTTTTTCCGATTATTTTTCTCCTTGTGAGAGTATATTTTCCACTTTTCAGTATAGAGGCCAGTTTTCTGGATATGAAGACGCATCAACACATCCCCCGTTTTCCTGAGTAGCCCCGGAATTCAGAAGAAGAGGCTCTCGTTTGTTTGAGTTGTCAGAAAACTTCAAAAGTCTTAGTTTCTAGTGGTGGAATTTTCGGCACAAACTGTTCAACTGTTTCTTGGAGAACTTCACTCTAAGAGGTACGTTTTCTATATCGCAGCCCTCCTGCTTAAAATCTAACATTCTCTGTTTTGGCAACCTCCCACCATTGATCGACACAGTGTTTGCACTCCGCGTCATTCAGATTATTGTCATTGCCAGCCTTCCCAATTCGAAGCTCCAGAAAGGAGACAACGGCATTGCTGGGTTTTCTTACTCTTTCAAGATCCGTCCATCAGAGCTGCAGCCTTTGTTATTTTAATCCGGGCATCGTACGCGGAGAGATCCATCAACAAAAGATGTGTCCATAATTTTCTTCCTTTTGGCCCTGTTCGGGGCAGTTTCAGATCCGAGAAGTTGATCGGTGTCAGTGGGTGTCACTTCCACCAATCTTCTCTTCTCTTCTCTTCTCTTCTCTTCTCTTATCTTCTCTTCTCTTCTCTTCTCCATAGTCGCTGGGGGAGTGTAGCTTTTAGCATTCGCGACTTCGATAGCACTTGCCATCTCTGTCGAGGCTGAGTAGGGTTAATGAATCTCGAGAAGAACTTCTCCAGACGAGTCCTGACACCAAAGGATGCTCCCCTCCCCAACTCCCAAAGCACTCCCTTCTTCCCCTGGGCTGGATCAAGGTTTCATACGATCCGTGCCGAAGATCAACCTTGCCTAAGGCCCAGCATCTCCAAAAAAAAGCTCAGTCGCGAACGGAGTATCCGGATACCTGGTGACCTCCGCATTAACTAGCCTCATCTGTATACAGCGGATCTCTGTACAGATGGACACCCCTTTCACCGCTACTCGTGGGACCATTTATGGACAAAACCTCTAAAACAAAATCCGAGGCCGGTACTCCTTTAATACCGGTCGGTAGAACGGTGACTACACGGACTACCGGGAAGGCTCCTGCATTGTCGAGAGAAGGCAAAACTGTGGCAAGCCATGGTACTATCACTTCCTCCACCCCTAGTGGGGTGGCCTGCCACAAACTTGTTGCTGCTACAAAAACTCCTCCCCCCAAGGAGGAATCTGGAGCTTAGCCGCATGGGCAAGCCCCATCTAAGGAGCTCTATCTAAGACGCTGAAATGCTTCACGCATTATGAAAACCTTCGGATCCATTCCGGAGGTTGAGAGAAGTGCGGACATAAAGAGCAAGGTTGAGTGGGCTAAAAACATCCTAAAAGACGGATTACCCACTGCTTCCACCGCTCCCAAAATTTTAAAAGACTCCTCCAAGCGCCAGAGATTGTTGGAGGAAACCATGCCAGTTACCAAGAGGCAAAAAACACATAGTTCTAAAACCCCTGGTCCATCCAACAGCACATCTCTGATGTCTTTCAAATAAGTTCTAAAGGACGCGGGAAAACCCCGGACCGCCTCCTATCACAAGCGACGTTGGCTGGCACCAAGGCCATGTCAAGCTCATCGCATGTTCCAACCAGAGATCTCTTGATCTCTTCACCAAGGCCATAGGTGGTTTAGGAGAGATTTGGCCATGTGCAACACTCGAGGTCGTGTCTAAGGAAGACATTCCTAGCAGACCTCGAACTCGTACCTGGATCCCAGCCGAACTCCCATTCTGGAAATCATCCGGCTCAGTAACCCGACTCTTCCGACTCATGACCAGAAAGTCGCGAAACCGGAGGAACTAAGGGGCTCTTATAGCTGTGCCTTAATCGTGATCAATAAGGAATCCCTTAATCCTCTGGCGCAGACGAAAGAATGATTCGGTTCGGATTCGAGTCCATACATTTAAGGGTAAACGAAAAGAATGAGCTGGATGCTGATAAACAAACTCCTCCTCCTTTAATATCTGATAACACAACCTTGACGAAGCGAAGAGAGGTCCTACATGATCAGAGGTAGAAGATGAGCCTTTGAGCACGTCTTCAGAATCGCTCCGCTCTATACAAGAGACAAAGGTAATATCAGAACTTGTATATTAGTGAAACGTAACCTTAATGTATTTCTACTTCCCAACCTCAGCGACCCCGACTTAACCGTTGCCAGACTAGAGACTGCCAAAGGCTCCTACTGGCTGGCATCGGCTTACCTTGGCCACGACCATGTGGGCCCTCTCCCTGGTGATAACCTAGAAAGGGTGGTACGGGAAGCTGGAAGGCAAAAAACTGGCCTCATCATCGGATGCGAAGCTAACGCACATCACACGGTATGGGGCAGTACCGACAACAATGGTAGAGTTGAGTCACTTTTTGACTATATTCTAAGTACTAACCTCTTAATTAGCAACATTGCCAATGAGTCCACTTTTATAACAAGAAACCGACAAGAAGTTCTAGATATTACTCTTGTGTCCGAAAGCATCACTCAAAGGCGAACGAACTGGATGGTATCGCCTGAACACTCCTTTTCAAACCACAGATATATCCAATTCAGCCTGATGATGCTTCCCCCGGCCAACCAACTTTCCAGAATTACCGGAAAATTGATTGGCCAAAATACAGAGGAATACTGTCAAAAACGCTATCCTCTGAACTATCAAGTCCCCCACGTGACACCAATGAGCTTGATATTAAAGTCAAGGAATTTACTCCGGCTCTCAATCAGGCTATGGCCACTTCCTGCCGTCTTATTCAACCTAGAGGCAAGAAAAAGCCACATTGGTGGACGTCGGCACTGGGACTGCTCAGAAACGCCTGTAGAAAGCTTTTCAACGTAGCAAAAAGCACAAGAAAAGTGACCGACTGGGACTCATACAAAGAATCCCTCAAACTATACAAAAAAGAACTGAGGAAGGCAAAGCGACAATCCTGGAGGTCATTTTGTGACAAAATCACAGAAACCTCTGAGGCATCGCGGCTAAGAAAAATCCTCTCTACAAATCCTATGATGCCTAGCTCTTTGAAAACACCGATGGCTCTTGGACAACCTCAAGTGATGAATCACTCAACCTGCTTCTGGACACCCACTTTCCAGGTAGCTCCCAACTCGCGGCCAGTAGCAGCCCAAACAGACCTTCTGCAACCGCGACCAAAATTCATGATTACGAGGGACAAACTGCTCTGGGCGCTGCATAGCTTCAAACCATACAAGTCTGCTGGTCCGGACGGTATAATACCTGCCGAGCTACAGAGGTCCTCAGATATTATTCTGCCTGTGTTAGAAAATAGTGTGAGGAGCTGTGTAGAACTTATGCACATTCCACTGTTATGGAGAGAAGTCAATGTAGTGTATTCATTCCCAAAGCCGGAGAATGTTCTCATGTTGTCCCAAAGGACCTCAGACCTATAAGTCTATCATCTTTCCTTCTGAAAACTCTAGAACGACTGATTGATTGATATTCGAGCTAAAGTTGATCCAAGCCTTCTGTCAACGGCTCAAGATGCCTACTGTAAAGGAAAGTCGGTGGAAACGGCTTTGCACTCTCTGACTAGCCACATCGAACGATCCCTATAATATAAAGAGTACACAATTGTTTACTTTCCTGGACCTAGAGGGCGTCTTTAACAACGTCAACATATCCGAAATCACGACTGCGCTTTAAACTCTGCAGGTAAACGATTCATTTGGGGAGTTGATCGGTCTAATGCTAAAAAGCAGAATAATCAACTTCGAACTGGGTGAGACTTCTGCTAAAAGATGTGCCAGCAGAAGTACGCCGCAAGGCGGTGCCCTCTCCACCCTTCTCGTGAACTTAGTAGTTAACGAACTACTGATATACCTGGAAGCGGGTGGTAGAAGAGTGATTGCCTATGCGGATGACGTTGCAATAGCCGTCTAAGGAAGGCATCTCAATACCATTAAAAAACTCCTTCAAGTAATTATTAATAGATCAACCTGTTGGGCAGTTCGCTGTGGATTGGGAATAAACCCCCATACAACTGATCTTGTCCTCTTTTCCAGGACATATAAAATTCCAATCATAGACCCTCCTTCAATAAATGGTACCAGTTTAGTTTTCTCCGATACAGCAAAATATCTGGGTCTCATTTTTGACAGAAAACTAAACTAGAAACCTAACATTCAAGAAAGAGTCAATAAAGCAACAATAGCTTTATTCTCTTGAAAAAAGGCATTGGGAACAAATGGGGCCTTCAACATCGCATAACCCACTGGCTATACATCTCGGTCATAAGACCTATACTTACTTACGGGGTGGTTGTCTGATGCACGGCTTTGGAAAATACAGTCATCCGCATTCAACTAAGCGGACTCCAAGGAACAGCATGTCTATGCACAAGCGGAGCCTTGCGGTCTACCCCCTCTGCGGCATTAGATATTCTGCTTCACTTGACACCCCTCGACATTTTTAGCAAGCAAGTAGCTGCGACTGCAGCTATTCGCCTTAACGCGACTAAGCAGTGGACAAATAATTCATTTGGCCACGCCAACATTCTTAATATATTAAGAATCCTCACAGAGAACATCGATTACACCATACCTGAACTTTGGTTTGACAAAAACTTCCATGTAAGCTTCCCCTCTAGATCATTCTGGAAGGAAGATGCTTTCATGGAGAACAAGTCAATCCATCCCTACACAGATGGATCTAAAACCGATAGCGGAGTTGGTGGCGGTGTTTTCTCAGATAAGCTAAGTCGAAGCCTCTCTTTCCGTCTTCTAAGTCACTGTAGCGTGTTTCAGGCGGAAATTTTGACGATTTAAGAAGTTCAGTCCTGACTGAAGAAAAACGTGATATCTGCAAAGGATATTCGCATCTTTTCGGATAGTCAGGCTGCCATCAAGTCCCTGGACTCGGTCTCATTATATTCTAAAACCGCCCTTGAATGCCGATCATCTCTAATGGAGATGGCAGAGCAGTTCAACATTCACCTTTGTTGGGGGCCAACTAGAGACATTCCAGGGAACTGCAGAGCCGATGAACTCGCCAAAACTGGAACCACTCTACCTATCCTACCGGACAAAGGTAGTATAGGTATACCAATCGCTATGTGCAAACTAACATTAAAGCTGGATGCCAATAAAAGAACAGACCTTAGGTGGACTGCTGGCCAAACATGTTTAGTGACCAAACAGATCTGGCCAAAGCTGGATCTGAATCGCTCTAAGTGTCTGATCCTTTTAAATAAAAAACATCTCAGCGCCATAATAGGTGTCATTACTGGACACTGCCTCATAGACAAGCACGCAAGAAGGTTTGGCGCTTTTACAAATGATTACTGTAGAAGTTGCATGGACGAGAAAGAGGAGGAGACAATCCTCCACCTACTCTGCACATGTCCAGCTCTCTCCCAGAGAATAAAACTTAATCTAGGAGCTTTCTTCTACAACGACATAAACGATATAGAAAACATAGACGTTAACAGTCTCCTACGCTATATTATAAGCTCAAACTGGTTGCATTAGTAACAGGATCATAGATCCACATGGAATTACAATGGGCCAATAGGCCTAAGTGGGTTGGTATTTCCAACAGTCACTCTTACCTAACCTAACAGTCACCTACAGCTTGAAGTACAACACAAAAAATATTCTTATAGTTGTAGAACATTGCTCCGAAACGAGCTGGGCAATGTATCTGCAATGATAATGCAGATGTGTTTTCCATCCAGGATTTCAACATAATTTGAAAAGTCCCACATACCCCGATAGCGTTCCGATACTTTCTCCATGTGTTCTCCGTGCTGTTGCGGCCTATGTGAGTGTACCATAAGATTTCTGCAGTACACCTCATAATTTTTCCAATTGTACTTTCCCCCATTCTAGTGCCCTGGATGAGGACCCTGTTGCAACGATATTGTATAATAGTTGTATACAAGAAATTTATAATATTTCTAACAATTGGAAAAACTTTGTGCACATTTCCCTTTCAGAGGACATTTAAAAAAACACAATGGGAGCATTTAAGGGATAAATTCCGAATAGAACTAAAAAAAACTCCTTGACAAACTACTTGGCCTTATTTCAAATTTTTTGAGAGATCAGACGAAATGTCGCCCATCATCCAGAAACTTTAAATCAAAAACTAATGTTGAATCACCTGACGAACTCAGCTCTTCAAGTTTCTCGACGTTTTTTTTTCAGCAAGGAATCTAAGTAGATCAAGTTTTGTTCGAACCTTTCCTCCTAACAAAAGCGAAGCGGCCGTTTCGTATGTTGTTCAGTAAGCTGTAGTTCAGTAGTCGAATGAATACCTCAATCGCAAGACTTCCATTCTACAAGTTTGGCAAGCATTTTCTTTAAGGCAATTTTTACCGACTTTACACAATTCTCTGTCTGACCATTAAACGCAGGGTAATATGGTGGTGTCGTTGTATGTCTTAAGTCGTTTTTCTAGCAAATTTTTTGAAAAGCTTTTGTCGTAAAGGCACTACAATTATTAAAACCGATTGTTACTGGAAATCCATTATTATTAAGGCTCATCGGCCTCTTTGATCTAAAAGACTTCCAACGATTTTAAAAACGCTGTCCATGAAAAGGACCAAACAAATCTAAATGCAAACGTTCCCAAGGACGATAAGTTGGTTGCCACGGAATTATAGTAGATCACCTCTCAGGGACTCTTTAATTGTACTGCACAAATATCGCAGGACTTAATAACTTAATGTCTTGGCTTAGGCTCGGCCAAAAAACGTAACTTTTGGCAAGCGACTTGGTATGCACAATACCGAAATGAAAAAAGTGTATCATAATAGTTGTATATAGGTATTACTACCCTATATCCCCACATTGTGCAGTCATCCTCGACGGAAAGCTCATTTTACCTATGAAAATACGGTTTAAGCTCGACATCTATTGTACTTCGCTTGGCCAGCCCTTTTTACGTACTTCATTACCTGACTAAGCACTTTTTGCTTAGACTTCTCAACTGCCACTTTTTCCATATTGATAAGAATACCCAGCGAAACCAGTCTATTGAGTTCATTCTCAATCTTTTCTTTTAGACTGAAAGGCAGGAACGCGGTGAAAAATATCACGGTGCGACATCTTCAACTAAATTTAACTTTGTACGCCTTTTAATGAAAAGTACCTAGTACACGACTGAAAACTTTTGAAAGTTATTGATGTAAATCTCTCTATTTCGTTATGCAGGGTAATTTTATCTATCGTGAACTCCACCCTAAACTTTTTCATAAATTTGCGACTTAACAATGACACACAATTGCACTTATTATTGAATTGAACTTGAAAAATAACTTTTCTAAGTTGTCTAAATTCCATTCCATTATAAGTTACCAAACCAATCAAAGGTTTGTTTAAGGGAACGGAATGAAACCACCGCATATAATCCTTATAGGCTATACACCTGGCTGCAGTGTATATTTTATTTAATATTTAAAAAAGTAGCATCACAGATGCTATATATTTACATAGATATTGCACGCCGAAGGAAAAAATCGAACCAGTTTTTAATTGCCTGTTGTTAATTCGAACTTCGAGTTCTGAACAATTTTTATGAACAAAATGTATTATAAAACCGAAGTCAATTCTTGGAATCGTATGTGTTGTATTGTGTGTACAGCCGACGTTTCTGATTTCTGTAGTTTCTGTTTTCAATCCTTATCTTCATGCATACTCGTAAAACAACCACAGTTCACGGAACTGCGCGGCGCGCTCGCTGGCTGTGTAGTTGCCTTACCTCATTCGCCGTCGACTCTCGACCGATTTGGATGTTTATTTATGTGGCTGAACAATTTTTCTTAGTAAATTTTGTCAGCGGTACTTTTTCAGCGATATAATATTTTGCAGTTTATTTTTCGATAGCAATGGGTGACAAGAGATTATCTGGAGTTTCTTGTTCTGTTTGTAGGAAAACTAAAAGGAATTACCCTGACTTGAAAATTTTTAAATGTCCTTCTAGGGTAAAAAATGAAATTTTAACTAATTTGTGGACGAAGGCATGTGGTTTTAAAAATGAAGGCAAATAAAGGGTGTTCGAATAAGAACTTGACAATTTTTTTTTAAATAAAACGCAAACCATTTGAGATATTTCAAAAACTTTATTATCGGCTTGAAGTACAATCAAAACAATTATGAATGGAACTCGACTTCGTTCATATGGCCACCGCGGGCACGTTTGCAGCGACTCGGCCACACATTTCGGCCGTAACGGCCGCTATTTCGCATTCAATGCTGGCTCTGAGCTCTTCCAACGTCGTCAGCGTGTTGGCAGAAACCAATGACTTAACGTAGCCCCACAAAAAGAGTCAAGCGGCGTTAAATCGCACGAACGAGGCGGCCAATCGACTGGCCCTTTTCTTGAGATAACACCCTCACCATACTTACTCTTCAATAAATCGATTGTAGAGTGTGCTGTGTGGCTTGTGGCACCATCCTGTTGAAAACACATGTCGTCCAAGTCCATATATTCCAATTCGGGCCAAAAATAATCGGTGATCATGGCGCGATAACGCTAACCATTCACAGTAACGTGACGATCGTTATCGTCGATGAAAAAATATGTCCCAATAACGCCGCCGGCATGCAAACCGCACCAAACAGTTATTTTTTGTGGATGAAGTGGTGAAGTGGTGAAGCACATGTGGATTTTAACCCGACCAATAACGCATATTTTGCTTATTGACTAACCCATTGAGCCAAAAATGAGCTTCGTCACTGAAGATGATTTTGCGATGAAATTCATCATCTTGGCACATCTTCTCCAGAACCCAATCGGAGAACGTATGTCGCTTCAAATAGTCCATCGGCTTCAATTCTTGAGTCAGCTTGATCTTGTATGGGTGTAAACCAAGTTCCTTACGCAAAATACGCCATAATGTGGTTTGAGCGATGCCCAATTCTTGAGAACGCCGTGGAATTGACTGATTTTGATCGTTTGCTACGGACGCCTGAACGGCAAGCGATATTTTCGACACTTCGACCGGTTGGTCGTTATCTCACTGACACGGCAACATCACACAACGAATACGTAGACTCAAATTTTTGCACTAAACTTGTTATTGCCTGTCTACTAGCGCGAGAATTAAGACCGAAAATTGGAGTTAACGCTCTCAAAGTTGTAGGCACCGACTCCGAATTTCGGTAGAAAATTTTTATAATTTGCAGACGTTGCTCGTTCGTGTACTTTACCATGATGAAAATGTTGAGTTTACTGAACAAATTGACAGTGGCAGTTTGATGATTAGTGAAAGAGTGTGTTCACAAATTAAATTTAAAGTTGTCAAGTCCCTATTGTAAAACCCTATAATTTTTTTGTGGAGAACATTTTTATCCCAAGTTTGTAGGAAAAAAATATCTTAAGGTGGATGCTGTTCCTTCCTTAAATTTAAATTCTGATTTGGATTCAAACTTGAATTTAGAAGATCTGAATTCCCCTTTAACTAAACGAAGAAGAACATCGAGCGTTGCAGCATTTCGTGTGCAAGGTGCGATCAGTTATTGGAAAGATGTGCAAAAGAGGAGAAAAAAAATGCAACTTTAAAAAAAATATTGTTAAGTTACAAACTGAAATTAAGAAATTTAAAAATAAAACATTATAAAAAAACAGAGCGCATACTGTCATAAATATTTTTAATAAAAATAAAATATCTACGACGTCTCAAATCGAAAGGCTCAATATTTCAGACCATTCAAAAACATTTTGTAAAATGCTTCTGAAAGAATCAAAGACTACAAAATACAACAGCCACGAAAAAGTACTTTTCCAAAATATTTATTATATATCACAAAGCGCCTGTAAATTTTTGAGAGATAGACTTGGCTTTAAACTTCCTCACATTTCCTCTTTCTGTAAAAGGATTACAACCAGGATATGAAAAAAATGCTCATTCGTATCTTACGAGTAAGTCAAAGCTCGCGAGAACGTTGTGTTGTCCTGATATTTGATGAAATTAGGATTCGTAAAAACCTCACATATAATATAAAAAATTATTTAATAGATGGTTTCGAGGACCTTGGTGTAGAGAGAAGTAGATTGTTTGTTAATGAAATATGTATGTTCATGCTAAATGGTTTGTTTGATAGTTGGAAAAGTGTTTTAAACTATTTTGTGTCAGCAAACGGTGTAAATGGGGATAAACTAAGCGAAAGTATAAAAAACAATTTGAAAATCTGTCAATAACTTGATCTAAAGGTATGTGCTATTGTTTGCGATCAAGGGACCAATAATAGAAAAGCTTATAAAATGTTAGATGTTTCTGAAGAAAACCCATTTATAATTTTTAATGATGAAAAACTATTTTATTCTTATGATTTTCCTCATTTGTTAAAATCACTTCGTAATGTTCTATTGAAATCAGATCTACAAACTCCAGATCGTAAAGTGTTTTTTGACGTTATCAGAGAAATATACAATTTGGAAGTTGACAACGTAGCTAATACATTTTTAAAATTTAGAAGTTGTCATATAGCACCAAATGCCTTCGAAAAAATGCATGTTCACCTTGGATCGCAAATATTTAGCCGGACAACTGCTGCATCGATTCAAACTGCTTTTGAACTTAATTGCTTTAAAGCTCTAATAAAGCTGTAGCAACGGACGAGTTCGTACTAAAAGTGAACAATGTATTGGACTGCATGGATAGTGGTTCACATTATGACAAGAATGTTTTAAGTCGGGGAGTTCAGCTAGAGAATCCAGCTTATAATGAGTTGAAACAATTTTTGTCTTACTTAAAAGATATACAAAAATCAGTTAACCTTCCAAGAAACTTCTATTTAAAAGGAATGGAACAAACTATAAACGGGGTCATATTACTTTGTCAAGATACTCGTATAAGCAATGACCTATATAAGAACGTGGATTATTTACTATTATTCGCATCAAAGGTGGTTAGAAAAAAAATCCGTCTGTTGACGAATTTAATGTTTTGATGTCGAAAATTCTTTCATCAAATCTTATTAATTTTTCTCCTTTCAGTAGACTTATCCCCAACTCAAACTAATATTCCAAAAACTTCTTCATTGCTTAAGGATCGTAAGAAAATCGTATGCGATGAAACTCTGTACGAAAAAGTCATTTGTGATATGGAAATCGAAACTAAAGCGATATTTTACTAGATATCTTAGTTTTAAAATGCTTTTAAGGAACAAATGTTTAAATTGTTCCAAACTATTTTTAAAAACTGATGAAAAAGTAACATGTCCTTCGGAATTTTTCATCTTTGCAAAAAATTATTCTCAAAGAAGTGACTTTGGAAGTCTGAAGGCACCAACTAATGAATTTTTTAACGTTTGTAAAGTTCACTTCAAAGTATTTAATAGAATTTTCAGAGAACGTCTACAAGAAAGAAATATAAGAGAGACAATGGCCTTGGAATGCATAAGGATAACAAATACTAGAGATCCGAAATGGTTTGATGAAAAAAGTCATTGCTGTGAACATCACAATGACCTTCCATACTTTGCTCTCCTCGTTCTATTACGGAAGCATTGTTCGTGGAACATAGACAAAAACATAGCATCCAAAAATCAAAAAATTTAAATTTTATCTATTTAACTATCTATTAATTTAACACTACATTAAAGAGAGCGCATTCTGCTTTTACTTTCCTACGGTTCTCAAATATAGTGTTTATTATTAGTCAAATTTGATTTAAAAAAGTTACGTTGTGAAAAACGGAAAACTTCTATCCAATAAACAGAACACGCAACTTGATAATACAAAACAATTAAGAG
This sequence comes from Volucella bombylans, assembly GCA_949129095.1. NCBI lineage: Eukaryota > Metazoa > Arthropoda > Insecta > Diptera > Syrphidae > Volucella > Volucella bombylans. The sequence goes on from OX422140.1 coordinate 103,500,361, forward strand.
TAACATCATGTCTGAGTATGATTCACTCTAATTCAATCGAACTGGGACATACGGGTACATCCCATTGAATGGAAAAATGGTTAGATTTTTTCCTTCGGCGTGCAATATCTATGTAACCTATAGCATCTGTGGTAACATCAACACTATTAACTGATTTATGACTCCACTTATGAAGACACCGTAACAATAGCATACCAAAGACTGATTCCTGGACCCCTTTTGTTGATGTTTAATCGTTGGTATCATCCGAAAAACTGATTCTGCTTTTCACTTCAACTACTTCCAATGTCCTACGTTCCTCACGGCTTCGATTTCCATTGTCACTTCCAACTTTTTGCAAACAATTTATCCTTGATTGGTTTGCTGGTCAAAAGAAAACGATCGAGAAGAGCATCGGTCAGGTTTAAGCTGAAACTACAATTGATGGGGAGTTTTTTTATTTTTCTGTCCTGTTCTTGAATCCCTTTCAGTGGCTCCATGCGAGCCATATGAGCCATGTGAAACTTCTCCCTCTTCATTGAGGTTATGGGTTTGAAGTGTTTGGTTATAATTTCTTCCAATTTTTTAACATCTGCCTTCGGTGGAACTCTATCCCAATCCCAAGGCTGGTGTGTTTTCCATTTTTATTATTTGTCTATTTTAATGTCTTAGAACTTTCATTTTAAAAGAAACACAAGACTACATATGATATGTGATTTCATTGATATACATATAATACATATAATGATTTATTATTTCCATTACAACCTTACAACTTTGCTGATTAAACCATACTGAAGGAGTATTTTCCCCTCATATTTGCGTAGCCAAGTGAGTTGGTACTCGTAGATCTGATTTTTGACGTTTAATAATTAATTAAGGTAGAGTGCATACTGCGCGTCGTTTATCATAATTTTAGAGTAAGTGCATACTTTACAGTATGTAAGAAACAACTCCAGCATTCTCATCCCTAGCATTTACGCGAGAAGTACGAATGTCAAAAATGACGATATTGCAACAGTACCATAGTTTCTGGCACAAAGGGCTGTCACAGTTTGGAACTTTTGCTATTGTAAAATTTTCTCAATACCACAGCTAATAAAGTCAGTCAAAAAAATTATCAGATACGCCAAAACTTTTCCTGTCAGTTTATTAACATTTACTTTAAATTTTGTTTAGTGTTAGCTAATAAAGCTTAAATCATAAAGGGTGACTAAATAGCAATGATAGTTCTTCCAATAAACATAACGGTTTGCCATTTCATTATGCATCGTTTTACGCTTATTATATTGCTCGTGAGATCGGTCGTCATCATGGCTTTAGTGTGCAGGCAATTCATCGTACCGTGGAAAAGTTTGAGCGTGAGTACACTCTTTTGGATGTTGAGCCACCAACCAGACAGAGATTGGTGCGAAATGAACAAAACATAGCCGCCATAGCGGCCAGTATCAAAGAAGACCCAGAAATGTCGATTCGGCGACGATTGGGCATCGCCAGACAGTCAACCCGGCTTATTTTACGGTTGGATTTGGGCCTACGTCCGTATAAGATTGTGCTGACGCTAGAATTGTAGCCGGACGACCATAGACAACGCCGTGAGTTCGCCAATTGAGCGCTGGAAATGTTAGCCGGAGATCCGGATTTTGGCTAAAAAATCATCTTTTTTGACGAAGCCCATTCTTGGCCTTGGAAAAATTGCCGTTATTGGAGCGAGCACAATCCACAATTGTTCGGCCTATCATCAACGCATCCACAAAGATTGACTGTTTGGTGCGGTTTATGGCATGGCGGCAACATCGGACCCTTATTGGCGACTTAGTCTAGGTCATTTTACGGCGAGCGTTCGTTGTTGGCCATCCACGATCATGCTATTTGACACCACTTGATTATTTTTTCTGGGGCTACGTCAAGTCCTTAGTCTACGCTAACAAGACTACACTTTCCACACTTTCGACAACCTCGAGGCAGAATAACGCCGCACGTATTGGACCGGGTTATAAAAATTTGGACCGACCGCTTGAAGCACTACCAGCGAAGCCGAGGCGGCCATTTGAATGATGTGCTATGCTACACATAATAGCATGAACGTAGCTTCAAAATAAATCTCACACTGTTGTTGTTTTATTTAAAAATTTTCGTATCGTTCTTGTCTGGTCACTCTATAGTCCATAGAAATTAATGTTGAGCTTTGTTCCGCGAGATGCTTCAAAGTAGTGGCTAAAAATTGGCTAGATAGTATGCGCTTCTTAAAAAAACAGCAGAAGAAACCATATATATACATACCTACAACCTAAAGCTCTTTAAAAAACATATTTTTGAATGAGATTTTATGAAGCACACAATTTAAAAAATTGCGGCGCTCGATTACCGTTTTTTCAATAAAGATTAAAACCGCTTAAAGGTAATATTTCAATTAAAAAACGAAATGATTAAAACTTTAAAACTTATATAGATTTTATTTATAAATATTTGTTTAATAGCTACTCGTACATATTCTTCTACAATTTTGAATTTAATTTTCCATATACAAATTAAAAAATATTTTTAACAATCTTTTTCATAAAAATATTCGTTAGAAATGCGAAAACAGAATGCAGAGTTACAGTGATCATTTTTTTGAAACAAAATTAGGAAAAACTAGTACCAGAAATAATTTTAGGGATAAAAACGCTAAAACGATTGATAATAATGAGTAAAAAACTGTAACTTGAATTCGTTTTATATTTATATTTTGTTTATAAATTAAATGCAGAATAAATGCTTTTAGATATTTCACTTTTTAAAAGAACCGACTGATTTGCCATGTGAAATGTTAACTGTCAAAATTCAAAATTAGAAAACTCATTTGCAACATAAATGTAATATAAGGCTCCAAGTTTGTCGGGAAAGAGTTACTTTGGTCGTGTATCATGAATTCCGCAGATTTAAGAAATTAATCAAGGAACTAGCAGTCGCCCATTTAGCTTTGCAGCTAAATGAGGCCCAGGCCTTCCAGACGACAACCTGAGCAACTTGCGGCACCAGATTGAAAGTGTAGTTGTAGTTTTCAATAAGAAGACTCTGATTCTACATCAGTAGTTGTAATTAAATTCTCTCTTTACGAATTGTTTGGATTAAAATATCACCATCGACAGGTAACATTTTCAGGAAGTCAAGTAGTACACCCACATTAGATGAAATATTCATGTCACAACTGACAACAGTCTCTGCAGATACTCGTATATAACTTCAGCCAACCGCTGTTGTAGACTTTACTTTCAAAGTACAGATCTCCTCACTCGTAAAACCAACAGATACTAGATACAGATACAGATTATATAAACAGACCCAAAAGACTTGTCCCTCTCAACTCAAGCTCGCATTCGAGTACTCGTACGAGTATATCATAGTCACAAAGTTCATCGATTTTAGGCCTATAAGTGATTCCTGGCTGAGATATTATAAGCAGAAATAACGTTTTCACAAGCCTGAGTTTTGTGCCTAAAGGCGTGAGGCTGGAAGAGAACCAGAGCTTACACATAGATTCTTCCAACAGGATAGTTTATGTAGTCAACAGCGGAAAGTGATCTATTTAATTTGTAACCCATCAACATCGTCATTCAAGAATGCTGGTGGTACGTCAAAGCGTTCTTTTGACATTAAAATCAGTTTGTGATTTGTTTGGGTTGAGATTGAGTATATTATATATTGGCCAGTTAACATATATGTATTTCCGATAAGTCTTCATTTAAGTATAGACGGCTGAGTAACTCCTGCAGCTAAGAGACCGAATTCTGATGAGGTGCTATTGTCAACGACTCTTTGATTACAGTTGTCGAGATAATAAAAAATAAGGCGCACACCAAACTTTCACTAAAGCTGAAATATAGCCTTAGTTTTTGACATAGTACTTTAGGATCAACGTTATCAAAAGCCTTCAAGCAAACATAGTACCATAAAGAAATCCTGTGGAACAGCTATGATTAGCTCGAAAGCTAGTCTGTGTTGCTTGATGAAATTTGCAATTTTGCTAGCCAGAGCTTTCTCGGAGACTTTTGACAAGCATGGAAAGATGCTTATAGGTTGAAAGTCAGTTGACAGAGGGCTTGGGATTTTTCGGAAGGCATATGACTGTTGACAACTTCCAACAATCAGGAAAAATGGAAGCAGTTATGCAAAAGTGATTTATATTCGTAAGACAACTTAAAATGTGGGATGGGATAATTTTGCGAAACGGATAGGTATTCCATCTTCTCTAATAGTATTCGATTTAAGTTTACGTACAATATTTACTACATCAAGTTCTGACACAATATCAAAATTGAAGTCAAAGCCGGTTGAAAGATCAGTATTAGGAGTGAAACGTGGTTCGACTGATTAGATTGTCAATATCAGAGATACTTTCTAATATTACTTTCTTTCCAGAGCCAATTAAGTGCAGGTTTTTCCATAGTCTTATAGAGCTTTGTTTAGGCCTTAATTTTGATAGAAACAATTTGTCTCTGCTCTAATAGTAATGGAGGTGGAGTAATTACGCGCACAACCAAAAAAAAATTCAATTAGGAGTAGTTGGCATTGACCTCCATTTTGAAAAAAGCTTGTTTCGTATTTGAATAGCATGGTGGACTCCATGCATGAACCATGGGCATTTAATATTTCGTATTGCAACAGTTTTTAAGGAACCATGTCTGTTGAAGAGGTCTACTATTAATGCTTGCAGATAATTTGCTTTATCATTTACATTTGAAGCGTAATAATACGAGTAATTGCGACTTTAGGAGGCCAGCATCAAATTGCAGCGCTTCATTATCTATGCTTGAAAAGTCTATGAATTCCACTGACGTAGAAGACGGGGGCATTATAACTCAACATTGTACGTGCAGAAAATTAAGTTATGGTTGGAAATACCAGCTAAAGATAATTGGTCCAGAAGCAAAACATTAGATCGGTTTGAAATCATAACAACGTCAACAAGGCTTGGAGGGTTATTATGTGAAAAGCATTTAGCAAATGAGTTCGCTATCGACAGTCCTGTGCCAGCCGTAAAATTAAACAATTGGCGAGCTTTATTGATACTTTTCGAAGGATCTTCATTTAGATCGCCATAAATAATTATGTGCTCGTAGGTTGCAGTATACAAGTGAATTGTAGAAAATAGTTGTTCTGGGGAGTAGCACCGGTTACGGTTATAGGCAGCATCAAGAAGACACTTTGCATAGCCAACACCAGCTTCCATCAACATATATTCAACCACGCTTTCTTTTGATTTCTTTAAAACCTTATATGTTAATGACTTACTACTTTATACTGTAACTCCACCGGCAATAGTAGTTGTAATTCTGTAGTTTGGTGTTAGTTTATACTCTGGGTTCAAAGAGCTTTTCCTTTGCCAAATCATCTATTGTATGTCCACATCAAACCATGTCTCAGTTACACAAATGAAATCTACTTTGATGTCGTCGAGAGTGTACTTCAAGTAGTCAAATTTTCAAAATTAAACTACGGGCTACCTAAACATATTTATAGGCCATTTTATGAGTTAGATAAGATTTTAACTATCAACCGCCTCGTGATACTACTCACATTACCAGAGTTGGATAAATTAATGAACACCATAAACATATACGAGTAGTCACGTATAAAATACAATTATATATTCAACAATATACGATCCAATAAAAACTATTGTAGGTTGCCCTCAAAGACGCATCATGTTTGGTCAATTACGGTGGCTAAAACCCAAATCGACCTTTTTGTAACTTCCGGATTTGTCACTTTTAAGTTGTGCAGATGACATAGTCATAAGAACTAGAACGTCTAGTTACCAATAATTTACCAATATCTAAATAAAGTTTAACAAAAGTAATGCTAATATATATCTTAACTGACTTCCTAACTGATCATTGCTCAATTGAGGCATCGAGGCAGACAAAGAATTGTACAAACGCCGTATCATAGCATAGCTCATGCTTAAACACTTCCATTATGGCTTCCAATCGTCATATGGTGTAACCTCTTTATTAGCTCAAACAATCTAAGGCTGAATTCATTCAGATTTCAGAAGATGGCACAAAAGTTCTTATAAACTCAACAGCAAATGTGCTATTGTAATGGAACAAATGGTTGCTTTTTAGATTCTAGATACGATCAGGCATTAATCAGTTCATAGAATATTCGTGTTAATTGGTGCAGCAACAAAGTTTTAACCGGCTTAAAGATCATGAAAAGCTGCTTTGGAGTAGGTTTTGATATTGGTTGAACTCTCAGTTATCTTATTTCTGATCGAACGATTCTTCGAGATGGGTTTTCTTCTTGAAGCAGAGTAATTACAAAAAACGTGTGAGGTGGTTTTCTTCTAAATCGTACTATAAGTCATGAATTATTCTGCCAAGAGACAGGCACCAGTTTTTTAACTACCTTCAAAGAGCGCAATCTACAGTTAAATACAGCTAAAATAAAGTCATGGAGAAAGTTTTGTTCCAACATTGAAGGCGCAACAGAATGTGCGAGGCTAAGGAAAGTCATATATCAGGAACCTACAGTAGTTGGTGATCTAAAATTACCAGATGTTATCTACACGAAATCCAACATTACAGTTTTGGCACTACTGTTACAAACCCTCTTCCTTGGGTGCACTCCTACTCCAATTGAAATCGCAGAGGGGATACTAGAAAAAAAGAAGATAAACTGGGTTATAAAATAATTCTCCGGTTACAAATCCCCTGCACTGGACGGAATCATACCAATCATGCTTCAAAAAACCAAGCAGGCCGTGATCCCGTTCCTAAGAAGACTACGAGTATTTAATAATAGCATCAATTATGAACGTGTGCCAAAATGCTGAAGAGAGGTAAAGGTACCCATTCAAAAGACCTCATATTCGAATTAACCTGCACCCAGAAGACTTAGCTTCAACACAGCATTCCTATACAAAAGTCAAAGGCACAGAAACGGACCTACACGAAGTTGTCAGCGCGATGAGAAAAAGTGTTCATGACAAAGAGCATACATTAGCGGTCTTCTTTCACATCGAAGGAGATTTCAACAATGTTAATATTCCCACTATAAGTATCATAGAAACTCCGGACATGCCGGAGTTCATCCTGTATTAACGACCTGATAGCCAGCCTGCTTCGCCACAGGAATATGAACGCAACACTAGGCACTACGGTTTGTGGGCCCACTCACGGAGGAGTGATATCACATCTTCTTTGGACCCTAGTGGTTAAAGAAATACTTCTGAATCTAAAAGGGGAAGCAACAAAAGCCACTATACACGTGGATGATATGGTTCTTATGACCACCTGCAAATTCCTCCCCAGGATCACTGAATTCTTAAACTATGCCCTTAGAATCCATGGAGAGTAGGCCAAGCTCTGTGGGCGGTAATCAACAGAGGTTGTTATATTCACACATAAAAGGATAATGCCTGAGTTTGACCTTCCTTCGATAGATGGGGGCAAGCATCCGACTACCCATCAGTGCTAAGTACTTAGGTATCCTACTAGATAGTAAACTGAGTTGGAAGCACAATGTCGAAGAACGAGTAAAAAAAGCAACGATCGCCTTCTACGCTTGCAGCCATATATTTGGGAGAAAATGGGGATCTAACCCCAAGACTATCCTCTGGATGTACACAGCTATCGTCAGACCCATCTTAACCAACGACAACAAATAAAACTAGCAACATTAGACTAATGACAATGACAAGAGTAAGGAGGATTCCAGGTATAGTCACGACTCGTGCCATAAGAATGACGCCAACCTATGGTCTATGGTATACATACAAGTATTTGCAGCGAAAAGCGCTTTAAGACTGAGTCAGCTTAATAGGTGGCAACCAAACCCGAAAGTCCATGCCCCGATCCTTACAAGTGAACTGGGTTTATGCTAAAATACGGACTACATACTATAATGACACATCACGACTTCGAAACACCATTCGCCATCATTTTCCGAAGCAGAGAGCAATGGGACAGGAATCAAGTTGTTCCAAACTCGATATCCATTTTCATGGATGGATTGAAGTTGGATCTTTTCTTCTCTTCTCCCGCCGGACTACAGCAGTGTCTTCCAGGCTAAAATATCGGCTGGAGCAGAAGCAGTTAAACTTACGGTAATATCCCACGAAGATATTAATATATTACAGTCGAAATCAAATTGAGACTTGTGAAGCTCTGTCGGGAAGAGCTTACGGCCCTTTGTGTTCAGCACAAGGTTACGCTATGCTGAGTACCTGGCCATAAAGCAGTGTCATACAATGAGCATGCTGATGAGCTTGCTCGAAAAGGATGCTCCCAAGAAGATCATAGACATGAAAGCCAATGAAAGGTGGAAAAACCTTCCAACCTGCGAGACCTCAAGACAACTATGGCCGGAACTTAGCAAATTCAGAACAAGTAAGATTCTCTTAAAAAGCTAAGCTAAACTACATATCTACTCTTGTTGGATTGCTTAAAAGCTATAATTTTCTGAGGGCAAACGCAATAAAGCTGCGCTTTACCGACTACCGTCTCCGCAGAGACTGTGGTAAAATAGGCTCACTGAGGATTCACTCCACTTCCTATGCCATTGTCCCAACTTTAGGAAGTTCTTCACTTACATCTCTTTTCAGATTCGTGGATGCAACAAGATGGCTTAGACCCGCTCAGGGCCAACACGACAACAAACGCTAGACGGAAATCGGAAACCAGAACTAGGAACCGCAATCCAATAACTATCCCCTTCCAATTCTCCAACCCTGGCATCACAATTTGTATACACAGACCTAAGTGTGATGAGGTATAGAATTGATTCGGCTCCAGGTACCTCATCTCGCCAACCTGACCTAACCTAACCTTTAAAGTTGTCAAAACCAAGTTTAAGAATTTGAGGGTGTAGGAATGGCTTGTTTGGAGACTGGTTCACTGCGATAGTTGCTTTCTCAGAGATGACAGACACACATATGTTTTCATATTCTTAGAATCGTTCCCAGGGACCTTGCTTGTTTATCAAAAAAGAGTTTGACTCCGTAGAATTTTAGTGGTTTGGCATGAAAAATGCGTAGGCTACTGAGAACAAATAAAACAAAAACGAGGATAAAATTCTTGCATATACAAACCATACTTTTGGTTTTACTATATAAAAGGAACTTAAAAACTATGTATACGTTTGAAACTAGGGCTCTGTCTGAAAGTTGGGCTTCAAGAATATTAATAATATATGAATAACCTTTAGTAAATTGACAAAAATGTTCTTATGTGCAAGAATCGAAGACGAAGCTCCAAATTTCTTTTGTTGCAAAAATCTCTTCCCCAAAATCTAAGTCAAGTCCATACACGCCAATAAATAATCTCAGATTTTGCCTAAGTGGAAGCCGATATGAAAAAAATGCATGCTTTCTGATGTACCTTCCAGATCCTTTCTCGTGTTAACTATCGTCGGATAGCTCAGTCTCTTTCTGGAATTTTAAATTTTCAATAAACCCTTTATAAAGATATTTTGGAAGAGATGTAAACACTTAATAAAAACATTAGGCTGACCAAAGTCCTTAAAAGGGGCAAAGCAGGCCGACTAGAAACACTTAAAAGATCTGATGCCACCTAGAATAATTCGAGGACAGGGACACTTCCCCGGTAACCTAATCAGGACTCCGTTATAACAAACCCCTATCATTGAAGTTGAGTTGAGTGAACTGAATAACACAAGACACTATAGCTGGTATCTATACGATATTGCTTCCTCTGATAGCCTCAAGACGCTTGACATCAATGTCGTATATCCAGTTATACTCTGAACCAGTTTGCTAATAACTCTGAAGGGAATCTTTACAGTACAACTTGAACACCTATGCCAAAAGTCTCAGACCAATCAGTCTGACTTCCTTTATGTTGAGTATCACGAAGAAATCGCGCAAAACCGATTAGAAAATGGATCCTCTGTACAAGATACATGATGACAGCGTTGGGGTGGTTCTATCAACGCAACTTTTGACGGCATGTGTAATTCGGCCAGGCAACATGGTATTATATTTGAGGTTATTTTCTTCACGAGAAAAAGATACCTGACTAGTCTGACTGATTTAGGGCCTAAAAGCATTGCATTCCATAATTTTACGTCGCGCTATAAACCTCTAAGGCTTTGTCACTTTTCTGACGATATTGTCAGTGAGTAAGTTCCTTCTGATCTATGTGGCTATGAAAAGACCAATTTTATTCTACGCGTTAGTTATCTAGTGGAACAAACTGTGCAGAAAATACGTCACTGCTGATTCAACCAGACTCAAAAAAAACGTTATGTCCCGGCTGTCAGTGATTTCTCCTAGCATGCCTGATCTGCAATATATTGACTGGTGAATCTTTAGATTCTTTAGATTCTTAAGTGGGCTTAAGAACAATACGCACAAGAACTCTTATTACCCTGCGCACCGACTCTCTGTAAATTATGGTCTTATGGACGTGCTGTCTGATCTAATAAAACCAGGAGTTCGGTTGCTGCGAAAATACTAAGTTGACTTTGCATGTACACAACAGTGAATTCGACCAGAATTTGATTCATAAAAGGGATGTAGTCGGGTCTTCACCAATGGCTCCAAAAGTGATCTAGAATGCGGCCACTTTGGAGGACGACAGCGTTAGAACTCACATGCGTCTATCTTCTACGCCGAAAAACCCGCAATCTTGATTACAATGAACTTCTGGTACATATATTGTGAATGATCAGCTCTTTCAAGTTGAGGGATAATGCAAGGCTTTTTCCAACGCAGCTGGATGGGTGTATTCATTGGGTCTTGTTTGGGTCCCATGTCACCATAGTAGAATCGGAGAGAAATCTCTGATGAGCTTCCTAGGCAGCTATAAGCGACTTTCTTGTCCACTTGTAGGAAGACTGTAGACTGTTTACGGAAATCGTAACGAGGCGCAATGCTTGATTTGATTAGTACCTAGGCTTGCTAGGCATTAATGTCACGTTATCCTGGGATGATTTTTATGAGAGTAATCAGGCTGCAGGTACTCGGCGCTAATGTGGCGGCTGTTGATACTGAAATTTATTTATATAAAATACAAGAACTAAGTAGTTCCGTGTCTCAATGCGAGTGATGGTAACAAAAAAATATGTAAAGCAGGCCACCATCAAATAAAAAACTTGTTCACATTAATTTTTAACTCTGCATTCTAATAGATATAAAAAAAATTGACAATATCGTTCTTCTATTTTTGATTTGTGTTCTTTTTTTTACAATATTTTCTCTAGATGTATATTTTTAATAATAATTGATTTTATTGCATTTATTTTTTTTTCTTTTCATTTCAACAATGTGTAAATAGCTCCAATATGAATTTCGATTATTTAATACTTTAAATACAATTTTTAAACTACAGGTAACAAATTGGCAGCGGATCTAATCTAATTCCGATACATTTTATTTTTATTCATCCTGATATACAAGAGTATATTTCAAAAAATTCGTTTACATAACTATGAATATATAAATGCAAATTCTTTTATTTATTTTCATATATTTGGTGTATACATAAATATATAATAAATTCTATTGATTACAACTCTTAAAATATAGTATAAAGGTATGAAAAGTATGTATAAATATGTTCACCTGTTTAAATTGTGTTTGGTCCTTAAATAAAAAATTTCGATTTTAATAATTACGAGTAAGTATAGATTTGTATTTATTTAGTATAGATTGTATCTGCGTGGTTGTTTACTTCCCGTTTTTTCCTTAATCTTTTTTTAAAATTTACGTTTGCATTTTAATGTTATTTATTAAGTCTGTTACCAAACGAATAAACATTTTAATTCGTTTAAAAAAAAGCCCAATGCAATCAAAGAAAGATTTCGAAAAAAAATAAAAATTGTAATCGGATTTGCAAACAAATTTCGATGTGTGCTTTTTTTGGAAAAACACAAAAACCGAAATGTAAATGTATTCTTAAGGACAGTGTTTACTTTACCCATCCCAGTATTTATGCCTCAAAATTTGTTTGTATCCCTTTAATGGTTATCGTTTGCATTACTTGGATCGATGGGATTTTTGGTTGTCTCTTCTAAAATTAGACAACAGAAATTAGGAGAGATTATTTCTTATAGAGGCAACCTATATTGCTTGATTCGTTGCTAAACAATAAGGAAAATCGATTTTCGAAAGCAAAGTAGGTATGTACTCGTATCATATACATATATAATCCTGGAAATTCTTAATCCTTTTGTTTTACGAGGGATTTGCTGTTTTCTCTGGAAAGTATAAAGTCAAACAAACAAATAACCAATTTTCGGGAGGACGTTTCGGAAAGTTGGCTGTTTTTACAGAGGTCTTATTACCGGTAGGGGGTATTGAAAGATGCTTGATATGGTATTACGAGTTCCTTGCCAGAGCTAATCGCAATGAACATAAGTACCATTTTGGTTTTGAAATTCTCTATATATAGATTGTTACAAATATTATTTCTGAGAGAAATGTATTTCAAGTTCGATTTTGAATAATTGCATTGTCTAATATTTAATGTTGTAACTCCATGAGGAATCAGGAAACCTATCCTGGGGCAGATGTTTATGTTTCCTTAATTTTTGAGAGAAATGTAAGCTCCCATATGACTATACTCAATTTTTATACCTACGAGTAGTTGTGCTGGATCTACGTGCGGCAGCAGCTCATAGGATATTACATTACCCTACTCTGCGTAAAATATGACTAAATGGGGAAAACATAATATTCATTTTGTATCACAAGCTGTTATTTTGGTATAATAGTGGCCAAAATGTAAAATCGATAAAATGTGTGTTCGAGAAACTAAATATCGAAATGCCAAAGCCAGTGTCCGCTACTTGAACTCGCAATTGAAAGGGTATAAAATATATAGAATGGAACAACATAAGGCTGGAGTCGCCATCATCTTAACAGCTAAACTCTTTGATAAGCTTACCACCGACTAATGGCCATAAAACTGATAATTGAACACGAAACGTGGTACATTGAACAACGAATACGAACTTTAAATACGAGAATCCCATGGAGGAAACTCAGCGGGAGAAGTTATACTAAATTCACGGAAATCATTTCAAAGGGAAGAACTAAGCGCGCGATGTATATGGAACAACGTCGAGGAAAAATGCAACGATAGTGCAAAAATTTTGCTAGGTGTTGCAAAGAGGTGGCTCTACATAAATATTGAAACTAGGTGATGGAACTATGAGACATAAATGTTAGTAAGAAGCAAAACGTAAGCGTCTCAGTAGTAAAAATAATGACCTAGAAGTGGATCACATACCGTTGGCAGTAGGAAATCTTGGACTTAAATGATTTCCGATTTTATTACTAGAATTATGAGAGGACATGATTGTTCCATTATATAAAGGCAAGGGTAGAACGAGAAATTGCAACAACTACCAATGTCTGAAATGAAACTAATGTCGCCTACTATGAAAGTATACGAGAGAGTTCTAGATAATCGACAACGCAATATTATATTATACAATTTGCGTTCATCCATTTGGAAAAAAACATTCGAAAGAGTTCCCAGTGATCTTATATCCATGTCGTTACGATCTCAAAATATAACCGAGACGTATATAAGAATGGTATGCGATATGTACGATGAGAGTTAAACACACAGCGGGAATACACGGAGGCTCTAGAATTCTAGAAGATAACGAATTACTAGTCAGCAGTACTGAGATAAAATGTAAGCATCTCCGAGCTCGCGAACTCCATTCCAGGCACCTGCTTAGAAACAGTCATAGTGCCAATGTGCAAACATTTTAAATATTGGAAAACGGGAATTGCGTTTCTGGTGATAAGCGGCGTCAAATCCAAAAAAATAAGGCACAGCTTGCAACGATACCCATGAATAGTCGTCGAATCACGTGTTTTTTTGTAGTGGCTGTAAATTTATTCCTATTTCAAAATGAAGAAAAATAAGGAGAAATGTCGCTACGTCTTGATACCTATACGAGAATTACTACCAATTTGTGCTGTTATGGAGATTGAACTTAATCAGAAATCTGCAACCCGGAAATGGTCCGCTCGTGTTCATTTTGGTAATTTTGATAGCAAAAATAAACCACGTTCTGGTCGCGCTTAAGGGGTTATTAATAACCTTAAAATGTTTGCTCAAAGCGCGAGCCATTTCCGAGGTACCGATGTCAATGTCAGAAAGATCAATGTTGCCAGTGTGTTGCGTTGAAAATCAACTCCAATCCGACTGAAAAGAGACAAGGAGGAAGCAGCGGCTTGCGACAGCAGAATTGTCAGTTGCAAATTTAATTTGCAGAAAGCCCTGCTTTGCCAAAGTGACCCGATAACACACAATTTCAGAGTATAAGACTTAATATCAAAATAAAGAAACTGCCATATCTGGTACGAGGGACAAGGTGGTAGAGGAAGCTGTGGGGTGACGAGTCTCTCTTCCATTACATTAAATCTATCCCAGAATGTGCTGAGGAAGTGTGGTGCTTTAGCGACCGATGTGGCGGAATTTAAGTCAATTTACATTCGCGATGTGTATGTATGCAGTACAATCAATTGCAAATCCAAAAATATTCACTTGAAATTCATGGTTCCTGGGCATACTGAAATGGAATGTGAATCAATCCATTCAGCAATTACTTAGGACTGAATCAAAGCGTGTGGGAAAGGCTTTTTGGCCAGGGAGCTGGAAAGCTATAGCGCGCGGCGCAAGAAAAAAGGGGACAAGCGCTACGTCGTGGGCGATGTAAGTCTCGACCAAATCCTTGATTGGAAGAGGTTTATCAACCATTATCTTACAATGAGAAAAACAGACACGTAAAAAAAAGAAGTGCTGATACAAAAAGTATGTTATTCCAATTTAGAAGAGAATGCCCTGTGCATACGAATATAAGGCGTCGTTCGAGAGCGAAATCTTCTTCACAGCTGATTGCGAAAAGAGGGCATCAAAAAGCCTATTGGCAGTTCATACTAAGCTGTAAACGTGTTACCTGGAAGAACACCCCCCTCTATTGTGTTTATTTTACCTCCTCCTCGGGTACTGCTCGATGTCAATGGTAAAATAGAGAAAATAAGACCTCAGCCGGTCTTCTCCGACATATTTGGAGCCCATACAGATAAGGATTTCCGAGACTAATTCAGAGTCTTGGAAAAAGATGGTGGCGAATGAGCTCCAGCACCAGCACCAACGCCAGCACTCACATCTCCGAACGGGTTACTGGCTTCGGCCTAACCGACCTCTCGTCCTAGGGGTATCTATATTGGAACTTCAATCCCAGGTTGGGGGTTGCGACGCCGGCAGACGAATATAGACCTACTGTTAACAACCTGCAAACGAAACGAGGATAACGAATTTCGGATCTGCACGTGGAATGTTAAGTTTCTTAATAGGCCATGTACAGCCGAACAATGAACGGTGGCGTGGACTGCTGCAAAGCAGTTGTTGACGGAAAAGCAGCTCCAATTTGGATACGGATTCGCTGTTAAAAACAGACTTAGGCAAGAAGTCTTTAGTTTCCGGCATGTGATAATGCCTCGTAACAATCCATATTAAGCCTAAGTTTGCCAAAATTAGCCTTATATGCAACCACAGCCACACAGAGGAGAAAGATGACGACACAAAAGATAGCTTCCAGGAACTCTTCGACAAGACCTATGAGCAGTGAACTAAAATTGTCATCGGCGATTTTAATGCAATGCTAAGAAGAGAGGTACTACTTTCGGAAGGTATAGACAGCACGACAGCACTCCGATAACGGATTCAAGCTAATCAGCTTTGCGGCTTGGTGAAGCATTGCCGTAGCTAGGACGCTGTTCCCACATCTCTATATTCACAAGAGGACTTGGAGAGATCTTGATCAATCAACCGTCAAGCATGTTGACTCTATTGCGATCGACGCAATGCACTCCTTCAGTATTATGGATGTCCGAACGCTCCGAGAGGCCAACATCGAATCAGATCATTACCTTTTTGTAGCTCAGGTATGGTTGCGTATATCCTAAATATCGCGAAGCAAGCTAATACTGTGAGGAAGCTTGACGTCGGAAGACTACCATTACAAGAGATCGGAAAATAATGTTCCAAACGAGTCTCCCTTAATCTGCAAAGACTTGGTAAGCAGCATACGCTAACTCATCTGTAATATATGGTCGGACGAAAGTATGCCCAATGAATGGAACCTCAGCATTTGTTCGATCCTCAAGAAAAGAGACCCTCTGAACTGCGCCTTCTTAACATCGCGTACAAGATCCTATCTGCCATATTGTGTGAATGCCTGAAGCCGTTTGTCAACAACGTTGACAACGTTGATATCCGCGTGGCGTCAGTCCATTAAAGTCCACCATCGACCAAATATTCCCACAACGGCAGATCTTTTTAAAAAAAACCCATGAGCTCCAAATCAATACACAGGCGTATTCATCGATTTTAAGGCCGCGTATCCATAGCAGCATCCATAGAGACGAGCTATACAAAGCAATGCCAGTTTTAGCATCCGTTTGTACAGGATGGAGAATGCACGCTGCTCCGTCAAGGTTGGCAAAGAATTTGGATGTCAGAAAAGTATTTAGACAATTCAGATATCATCCTTGAAAGAAAAGAATGGTGCAAAACTCACACGCGAATACAAGTGCCACAATCTTTCAAAAGTCCGTCTAATTGCTCGCATACGCCGATGATATGCACATAATCGCAAGAAAGCAGAGTGATGTTGGTGGCACTTTCGCGAGTATTGCAACCGAAGCGGCGAAGATGGGTTTATCGGACAATGAGGCCAAGACTATGTATATGCTGTCAACAGGAAAGAACAGCCAAACCAGCGTCACCCTCGACAGATATAACTTTAAGGTCAAAGGCTTTGTCTACTTAGTCTCCGCTATCAATTCAGACAACGACACCAGTGCTAATACCAAACGAAGAATAACGCTTACGTTGTGTGGAATTTTATTTCCAAATTTCACGTTCTGTTCGCCGAACTAAAAGAGCGTTTCATTCATTTCTCGGTGCCCATAATTACTCTTCTGATCCAGTTTTTACAGAAAAAAGGCCACAACATCATAGAATGCGTCATTTGTTTGCTGATTGGGCTCAAAGCAACGCAAAACACCTATGGAAATTATAATTTTTCAATTGGCCTCGAAGATCATCCGATTTGACATCTCTCGATCATTTTTTTTGGTGCCACCTGAAGACTTTGGTTTATGAGGATATACTAGTAACTATTTACGGCTTGGAAATCTGACTGCTATTTGTCATGTATAGACCGATTTACTCGAAAAAGTAGTCCACCACATACAATGAAAATCAGGACCATATAATCGAATAGAAGACCAATTAGGCTGGACTTACCTGCAAATAATGTCTGAAGCCGGATTAAAAAAAATCCAAAAATCTAGGAATAGAAATACCTTGCTTGAAGAATTCTGCCTTTCTCAGAAATGACCATCAATAAAACGACGAAAATGTATCTACAGCTTTCTATATCCAACTATCATAATATTCTTGTAGTCTTTGAAAGATGGCTGGATGGTACTGATGAAATAAAAGGAACAATTTGGACCTTCTTCAACTTAAGCTGTCGAATTCAAGATGTCAGTAGGACAATTTCGATATTCAAATGACTCACTTGACAGCTGAGCTAATTTTGGAATGTCATAATTTCTTTAAAAAAAGAGGAATCAAGCTCTACTATCCATCCTCAATTGCGTTCCACTACGTGTCCAACGTGCCGAGGCATTACCGAAAATTCAAGTCGGCTCCTGATGTTACCAGCTACTAACAAGAATGCAAACCCCACCCAAAAGAAAAACAAAGAAAACAAAAACAAAATCAAAAATGAAACAAAAACCTTTCACCATGATTACAAAATAACATTTGTGTGTCCTTTTGTCAACAATAGAACGGACCCACAACGGCTAAAATCCTTAAAATGCAAATCAGTTTTTGGTCTTGTTTGGTTTGTGTTACGCTAAAGGGACAACAACTGCGCGCGGATACATCCATTTAAGTTCATTGTCTGAGCATTGAGTTGATTTTCGACTGAAGCTAACGGTCTACTATTTTTCGAATTTAGGATCAGATCCAGAGTCAGAGTCATAGACAGAGCCTCCATGAAGTTGTAGTTGATGTAGATGATGATTATGATGATGATGATGATGATGGTGCTGGTGGTGGTGATGCTGATGCTGGTAGTGATGGTGGTCCTTTTTCGTTGGATAAGTGGATGGAGTTACCATCTAAATGGAAATGCTTTGCTAATCTTGTGTTGTTATCCTTTTAATCACATTTGGGTTGTGCAATGCATAGATAGATACTTGTTCTGTGCCGTCTGGAAAAGACAAAATCCCACAAAACACATTAAAAGTGTCGCCTTTCAGAGTAAATCCGTCCACAATCGGAGGAATGTTGTAAAATATTCAAAATACAATTTCTCCATGTTTATGTGTGTTTGTTACTGTATGTATATCGTGTTATATGCTCTGTAAAGTACTTACGTTTCGGCTTTCAGATCCTTACGAGTTAGAGGATAAAATAAATGCTTCAGAGGTGGTTTAGGTTAGAGCGGCTGGCAATGGTAGGAGATTTTGGGTGATGATGATGACATGAAACAGTTGCGGTTATCTTAAGGATCTTTATGGATGTTTTGTGTAATTATTTAGAGGCATTTCTGTGACAATAGTGACTTCTTTGGGGCGCTGATCATGTGGTGCACAACTGCTACTGCCGACACCGCAACCACCTACCATAGCACCTTTGTCACCTTTTTTACGTGCAGCTTTCTGCGTTTTGAGCTAAAAATTGTGTGAATTCCATTAAGAGAATGTTTAATTGAAATTAAAATATTGAGAATGGATAGTGGAAAATCGGAAAAGAAGGGGAAAAATTTGTAAATGTTAGTTTTAATTTGAACCATAAGATGTGACATATAATTACACGGTGTATTGTCTCCTCGAAATTCTGAACGGGCTCACGCTTAATTGTTCCGCATTTCATTTTCTCCGTTGTCTGTGGAAAGAGAAAAGTAAGAAACAATTCAAATTGGAATTCCTTTTAAATTAAATTTAGATTTTTTGAGTATATTAAAAGTAATAAGAGCAGTAATTTACGTGCTTTACAAAATATTGCGTTTGAAACAAAAATAATTAAAATGAAAAATCTTAATAGCAATCATAATGCTCAGTGAAAGGTGTTCAAGTTTTAGGTTGAGGTTAGAGGAAATGTCGTTCGACTTGCATATTTTAGGGATTCAACAGACGGGCGGTATGGCGGTATGAGATACTGGTCGAGAACGCACGTCAAGCTTTTTACAGCCACTTACAAATTCGATGATGAAGTGACGTTTAAAAAGTATTTTGGATGGGTTTATGCTTAGGCCACAGCTACGTCTTCAAAAGTAGAGTATTCCTAAGTTACAATGGAGGATGTTAAAGAGTATTTGTGGTTGTTTGTTGAGGAGATAGAGAGCTGCGATTAAAATCGAAAACGGAAAGGTTGGAATTTACCTTACGTAGCATACGGGAGATTGGTTCGTTAGAGCCATATGTGGTGTGGTGGCTTGGTTGATAAAAAAAGACGGTGGCAACGTAGATTTCGAGGGTTAGTGTAAAAGAAAATGGAGTTGTAAGGAGACGTGCAATCGACGGAGCCTGAGAGGAGTCGGTGAATGAAAAGAATGTCGGCTGCGTCGCTTCGTTCTCAAGGGTATTCAGGTTAACAAGCTTGAGGCAGTCTCGGTAGGGAGGTAAGATTAGAGGATCGTTCCAAGGTAGACCTCGAAGAGCAAATCGAAGAAAACGACGCTGGATGCTCTCAATACGGGATACCTGAACTCGTTGAAAGGGACACCATGCTTGGCTAGCGTACTCGAGAAGGGGGCGAACGTGAGTGATGTATAGAGATCTAGTCACGTACGGGTTGTAGAATTCTTTGGACCATCTTTTTACGAAGCGAAGTGATGAGTTTACTTTAGTAAGTATATCATCAATATACGAGAGGAAATTCCTACTTCCTGTCGCATAATATGCCGAGGTCGTGGATAGACTCAACAAGTGATATAGGTTGGCTGTGGAGAAGGTAAATTCGTTGAGGAGACTTGTTGCATTTACGTGAGTAAGTGACATTGAGTTCTAAGCAGTTTTTGATGCACCAGGTGGAAAAACTATTTAGATCTATTCAAAGAAGGCTGGTGTAATGTTGTGAGGAATGGGTTGGGAAAAATTTGGTAACGTCAGCATAGAGAGAAAGTTCTGAGTGTTGAATGACCCTTTCAAGATCGTTAATAGTTAGGATGAAGAGAAATGGACCTAGGTGACTACCTTGAGGAACACCTGAAGTGGCCAAGAAAGGGGCCGATAGCACCGACCTGAAACGAACACTATAGAAACGAATATCCAGGTAAGAAGATATCCATTTTAGCAAGATGGGTTCAAAGCCAAGGACGAACAATTTAAACAGCATTAGTTTATTAGATATCTTCTCAAAAGCCTTACTGAAATCAGTTGTTATAACGTCAACTTTTTTACCACTTTCTAAGGCTGAAAGAACAGAAGACACGAATTCGACGAGATTAGTGGTAGTTGACCTAATTTTCAGATTGGGGAACTAAGAGACTTGCACTGGAAGCTTAAGGCGTCGTACAAAATGCTTTCGAGCAGTTTAGATATATGTGAAAGTTTAGCTATGGGGCGGTAATTACTGACTTTGCTCATTAATCCCTTTTTGTGTATCGGTATATGGAAAGAAGACTTCCATATCTGTGGAAATTCACCTTGAGAAAACGATAACCGGAAGAGATTTGAAAGGGGGTGGGAAAGTTTGGAGGAACACTTTTTAAGAAATATGGATGGAAGACCATCTGGGCCGGGTAAGCATTCATCATTAGGTTGTTGTAACTTATTTTCTGTTACTGTATGATCAAAACTTTGAGAAATAGTGGGGCCAGTGGCGAAGTTAAGTAAGTATTTGAAATAAGAGGGACCCGGTACGAAGGAACTATCGGCAAAAGATTGTTTAAAAAAAGTAGCAAACAAGTTGGCTACGGTATGCGGATTGGTTGATGATATATTTTCGTATGAGAGGGATGGAGGAAAACCGTCAGATTTTTTGTAGTTAACGAATTGGTAGAAAGACTTTGGATCGATTATAAGTCTTTATTGCGCACTATCAAGGTATTGCTGGTAGAGAACGTTATAAAGCTTGGCGAATTGAAGGTATAACCCGAGTTTTTTTTTTATAATTTACGCGAAAATTGGTTTTTTGTAGTGGTTTGAAACTCAGGTGTGTTTGGTTTCGATATTCGCTTTCCAGGGGGGTGGGTGTCCGAATAATACGGAGAGTTTTTTCTTCACTCAGAGTGATTCGAAGGTTATAATTCGCACTATTTTTTTGTATTTTGAAACTCTACAACAGCCAAATCTACGTGTCAGTGTTATGCCTCACACCCAAAATTTTTCTGTCTGAGTTGCAATTACACAAATGAGAAACTTGAAATACTTGTCAATGGGTACCTTGACCCTCCGAGTGAGCGGCGATTGCTAGTACCACTACACCACGGCCATCCGTTGGTAGTGGAATAGTCAGCAAAGGAATTGGATCGAAGGAAAACTGCCCATAATTTTTTTCTCTTGTTGCGTAAAGAGCGAAGTTTACGATTATGCCACGGGGGTACGTAGGAGGGTTTTTCTTGCGTGAAAAAGGGACATAGAGAGAAACAGAATAGAATTGAATAATTCGCTGTGGGATATATTGGCGAAATTAAAAGAACACTCACTAAGATATGCGTTAATTTTGCCGAAATTCGCTTGATGAAAGTCGTAAGAAGAGGCGGCTACAGATGGGTGGTGTGTATAGTAGAGTGGTGGAAAAGAGAAAGAAGAAGTGGCGGGTGAAAGTTATCAATGGTCGATAGTCAAAGGGGCCAGAGTAAGGCAGAGAAGTTTATTGGATCAGTGGCGAAAATGAGGTCTAATTGCCTACTCGTATAGTTGGAAACCTCACTAACTCTGTACAAGCTAGAGTCTGTAAGCTTATCCAAGACGAGGCATTCTTTACTCGAGTTAGGGTTTGCGATAAAAAAAGATTTATCATCTGATTGAGTCGAGTGAAGATTGAAATCGCCGAATACGATGATATCATCGAGATAATTAGATAAGTTAATTATTTGATCAGTTGCATGTATAGCGTGTTGGTAGCATTCGATAGGTTGCTCCGGTAGGATGTAAAAACACATAACCTGCAGGGGGAGTGTTATCTTTATTGAAACGTAGTCAAGCTTAGAAGAAGTACTTAGCTCGAGAAGAAGTTAGATCATTGTGGACGGCCAGTGGGACACCTCGACAAGGAGAATCATCTTTTGGACGGGTAAGGTCGTCGTCTCGAAAAACGTTGAAACTAGGGGGGAATAATTCCTGATTCTTTATATCGGGAATTAGATTAGTTTCAGTCAGAGCGTAGACCAAAAATGGGAGAGCGTGAGATTTTCGCAAGACAGCACGGGTCCTCTTACGTTTAGATAGTAGAAGGTAAGAGGAATGGAAGGTAAGAGGAATGTTATTTCGAGAGGGCGTGGGAGTGGATGGTTGGAACACTGGCAATGGTAGCACATTAGAGACGAAAATCTGAGGAACTTGATATATCGGGTTTTAAATAAGGACTTGATAACTTTTTTTTAAAATAAAACGCAAACCATTTGAGATATTTCAAAAACTTTATTATCGGCTTGAAGTACAATCAAAACATTTATGAATGGAACTCGACTTCGTTCATATGGCCACCGCGGGCACGTTTGCAGCGGTCGATTCGTTGGACCCAATTTACAACGGCTCGGCCACACATTTCGGCCGCAACGGCCGCTATTTCGCGTTCAATGTTGGCTCTGAGCTCTTCCAACGTCGTCGGCGTGTTGGTATAAACCAATGACTTAACGTAGCCCCACAGAAAACAGTCAAGCGGCGCTAAATCGCACGAACGAGGCGGCCAATCGACTGCCCCATGTCTTGAGATAACACGCTCACCATACTTACTCTTCAATAAATCGATTGTTGCGTGTGCTGTGTGGCTTGTGGCACCATCCTGTTGAAACCACATGTCGTCCAAGTCCATATCTTCCAATTCGGGTCAAAAATAATCGGTGATCATGGCGCGATAACGCTGACCATTCACAGTAACGTAACGATCGTTATCGTCGACGAAAAAATATGGCCCAATAACGCCGCCGGCATGCAAACCGCACCAAACAGTTATTTTTTGTGGATGAAGTGGTGATTCATGAATCACATGTGGATTTTCACCCGACCAATAACGCATATTTTGCTTATTAACGAACACATTGAGCTAAAAATGAGCTTCGTCGAGTCGTTCATAGACCTCGACAGTGGACATACGTGTTGACGTGTTCGGCTTTTACATAAGTAAATAAATAAATTGTGATCCAGTGGCATTTAAAGACAAGTAGTTACAATAAAATCAATCCCCTCGGTATCCCAGTGGCTAACGGCGTCGGCCATCGAAACGTGGGATACGGGTTACGGGTTCGATCCTAGTCAAACTTTGGAACTTCTGTTTTCTTTCCTTTTTTTTCTCTCGTTTTCTACTCAAATTGTGATAAAAAAAACAAAAACAATAAATCAAATAACGTGATGGATGGTGGAGAGCGCTCCGCTCTTCCCATAACGGGAGTTGGAAAAGGCAAGAATGGTATTGCCGGTGACGTTGCGAAAGCAATTAAAAGGAGGAGGAGTTTGAGAACGCCTCCGAATCTAACGAAAAAAAGAGTGAATGTGCTAACAGAAGATGATGATCATTATGAAGGGGGCAATAATAACTTTGCTTCCCTAGCGTCATCCGAATCGGAAGATGAGGATGAAATGATTAAAGACATTAGCAGCAGCATTGAAAAGCTGCAAGAAAAAATGCTGGCTTGTAAGCTAATGCAAACTGCACGCAGGCAGAGGGAACAAGCACAGGTAGAAAGCGCCCAACAAAAAAAAGCAACAAAAGCAGCAACAACAACTGCATCAACAACAAAAACAGCAGCAGCAGAAAAAACTGCAGCAGCAGAAACAACAAAAACAGCAGCCACAGAAACAACAGCAACAGCAGCAGCAAAAGAAGAAGGAGAAGGTGCCTCCTATCAACACCTTTAAATTAGAGGTAAATGCTACCAAGGACCTGTGTAAGTTGGTCATTGGTAATAATTTCAATATTAAGAGATTGGGGAACGATTGCCATGCCATCCACTGTAATACAGTGGAGGGCTACGCGAAGGTTAAAGAGCTCCTAAAGGAAACGACGACGGAGCACTACTCATTCACACCGAAGTGTGAAAAGCGGTAATCGATGCTGTTGAAGGGGTTGGAACCGTCTTCTGATCCTGTGGAGATCCTGGCACTGCTCAAAGAAAAGGAGTGCGAAGGAATCAAGTTTGTAGGGGTAAAGCCATTTACCACAGCTAGAGCCAGGCGGGAGAAACGGAGTCTGCCGTTCTTCCTGGTGCAGCTCAGTCCCGAAAGTCGTCTGGATAGTCTAAGGAGTATCAATGTCCTAGACTACCAGATGATTCACTGGGAAAAATTAAAAAGTAGCGAAGGCGTTTTACAATGCGTTCGCTGCCAGAGGTTCGGGCACGCCGCGTGGAACTGCCAAATGCAGCCTCGATGCGTGAAGTGCGCAAAGAACCACAGTTCCGAGGAGTGTGCTCTAGGTAGGGACGGAGCATCCGATAGGACGCAGCTCTCGTGCGTGTTATGTGGGAACGTGGGACACACCGCAAACTATCGGGGTTGTCCTAAGTTCGCCGACATAAAAAAAGCAAAAATGGCCCAGCAGCAGAAGGTGGAGGTCAAACGTTCACCTGTTAGATTCCAAACACCAGCCGTCACGTCCCAAATTTCCTACGCCCAAATGGCGTCAGGTAGGGGGACTACGGTACAGCAAGCGACTGTTGCTTCTCAGGCGCCAATGCCGAGAACAACGGAAGCTACACCTAACATGCTAGCCATCTTGCTCGCAATCCAAGGGCAAATGGCTCAGCTGCAAAAGCAGGTGCAAGAACAGGCCAAGCGGGTGGACCAGATCTACGCGCTGCTGCCGGGCTTAACGCAACACATGCCGTAATGGGTACGCACATGGTGGAGCAAACTTTGAAGGTCCTTGCGGTGAATGTTAATTCACTGATTAAGATCGAACGAAGAGCCGCGATGTTTAAATTGCTGCAAGACCAAACTCCTGATGTGCTTTTCGCTAGCGAAACCAAGCTAACCGATAAGCACAAACTGGAGTACAATAATTATATCGTTAGAAGAAGAAACCGGCCCAGATCCAAACGTGGAGGCGGTGTCGCGATCTTCATTAAAGAAGGTATAAAATTTCACAGAGTGTACAAGGGCGTGTTACGCAGGTTCCGGGTGTTGGAGGCAGTCGTCTTTTACATCCCGCTCCGCAGTGGAAAGCGGCTGTACTTGGCCTCTGTTTATGCACCTGATACTTCACAATCCACCCTATTCATTACAGAGCTCGACACGCTTTTTCGACTTCTGAGGCTGGAATCGGGGGAGAATTATTTTATAATCGGCGGGGATTTTAACGCTAGACACAGAGATTGGGGAAATAATTTGCCAAATACTAGAGGGAACCTACTACTCGATTGGTGGGGTCAGCATGATGTCATGTACAGACTCGGTCTTAAAGCGACGGATAACCCGTCGTTTCCCAGAGGCGGGTCTTATTTGGATCTACTGCTGTACGATGAACGCATACGACTGGCAGGTACGAATTTACAAACGCTAAACTGTCTGCGCACATTCGTGTACGACAGTGACCATTGCGGTTTTAGCACCGAAATTACAGTTCCTAACGAAATTGCGGAATTGGAGGAGTTTGTCCAAAGATATTCTTACAACTACAGTAAAACTCGATGGACACGCTTTTCCGCAACCTTGGCAAGAGCGCTCTCCTCGAACGCGCTCTACCCACCTTCCAATAGGAATTTGTCAAACGAGGAGATCGACAATTACCTAAAACAAATGGACGAGACAATTAAACAAACTATGGACACTACAATACCGCGGTACCGACGCACGACTAACGAAGACCTGTTCCGCAATCCTACTATTGACGCACTACACCGACAGAAAAGTAGACTTCTGACAAGACTTAAAAACTTGTACAGACAGTTAACTGACCGACGAGACCCGGAGATTAGGACACTGAAGTCGTCGATTAAAAATGTGCAAACGTTAATAAAAGAAAATGACAGAATTTCTGTAAGTTTGTATTGGAATAACAAGGTTCGGGCTGTAAACACCAGCAACCCGAATATGTTTCCGCAAATAAATAAACTATTTCGGAGAAAAAATCAAAACGACCTTCAGTGTCTTAAAATAGCCCGGACAACAGACAACGAACGGTTACTGACAATAGCAGGCATTGATCCAAATGAGGCCGCTGATGATGACGACTTCTTTGTGATCCAGGACTCACAGGAGAAGGTTGAGGCCATAGGGGCGACTTTCCAGGAAGTATACAAGGCCACTGATACCACTGGCCCTAATTACGACCTGGACAGTCGCGTCTTTGTGCACGACTTCTGCGTTCGAAATGAATTAGAGAACTGGCGATCCGAGGGCTCTAGTTTCACCCGGTTTAGCGACGAAAATATTTCAAATAACGTCATTGCCAGAGAGGGTGGCCTACCCCCTTTCATTTCGAAGGAAGGACTCCATGAGATCTTCGACACAATCAGAGCAAAGAAATCAGTGGGGACCGATGGTATTCCGAATATCGTGCTTCGACATCTTCCTCTAGAAGCGGTGGACATCTACACCACCCTGTTTAATAATGCAATGAATAATGCACATTATCCAGCGCATTGGAAAACGGCGGTGGTTCAACCTATCCCCAAAAAGGGAAAGGATATATCCAATCCGGCGAATCTCCGGTCGATAAGTCTCTTTCCGAATATCAGTAAGGTTTTTGAGAAAGTAATCAATAGAGCTCTGTCTAGGTGGGTTGAGGACAAACATATAGTTCCGGATAATCAGTTCGCTTTTAAGGCGGGACATGATATCTCACATGCCGCGTCTAAACTGGTTTCTGATATCCAATGGAACAAAGGCAAGAAACAGTGCACTGGTGCCTGCCTTGTTGACTTGGAGAAGGCCTTCGACACCGTATGGTTAGAGGGTCTTTTCTATAAGCTGACTAGGCTAGGGATCAGTAAACCACTCTTGTACATTCTTTATAATATGCTAACTAACAGACAGTTCATAGTGAAGAATGGCGATGTGACTTCTGTTGGAATATTTCAAATTAAAAATGGTCTTCAGCAAGGCGCGGTCAATTCGCCGATTCTATTTAACATTTATACAAACGACTTGATAGGTTCACTTCCCCATACTATTGCGTACGCAGACGATTTGGTAGCGTACAGAACAGGTCCAAAAATCGAGGTTATTAATACTCTCTTGCAGCGTGACTTCGATAAAATAAG
The DNA here is from genome assembly GCA_949129095.1 of Volucella bombylans. Classification (NCBI taxonomy): domain Eukaryota; kingdom Metazoa; phylum Arthropoda; class Insecta; order Diptera; family Syrphidae; genus Volucella; species Volucella bombylans. The sequence goes on from OX422140.1 coordinate 103,527,763, forward strand.
ACGATTTTGCGATGACTGGAAGTTGAAAATCAACTTTCAGAAGTCGGAAACCATTCTCTTTAGGACGCCGTTGTCTGGAGCCTCTAGGGATACCAGAAAAAATTGGCGAAAGTTCTCAACCATTTTACAGCACGGACAGCCTCTTGCCTGTCGAAATGTAGTCAGATACCTTGGAATCTGGCTAGATCAGTTTCTGTATTTTGGCAAAAATGTTTTATAATTTGCAGACGTTGCTCGTTAGTGTACTTTACCATAATGAAAATGCTAAGTTTACTGAATAAATTGACAGTGACAGTTTGATGATTAGTGAAAGAGTGCATTCACAAATTAAATTCAAAGTTGTCAGGTCCCTATTGGAATACTCGTACCTTTTATAAGTTACTCAGAATTGCAAAGCCAGTAGGGAAATCATCCTGCTGTATGCAGACAATGACGCTTGCTTTTGTCTTACCCTCATAGCAAACTGAGTCGGATTTGTCATGTAGATACGCTAGAAGGAGACGTATATTCTCGTACGTCTTTTTTTCTCTAAGCCTAGAAAGTGCATAACGACATTCTGTTGTATCAAAAGTTTGTGGAGTTATTTTAACTGCGGGTGACAGAAGGGGGTCAAAAATGGGGTTAGTGGACAAAGATGTTGATGGCGAAGCATCAACGTTGCGTTGCTGTATTTCTTCTGTTTGTTCTTTTACGTTATAAATTGGACTGTGTTTTATTGCCTATTTAATGTTGTATTTATATGTGTTTGTTACAATACGTGTTTACAATATGTGTTATACAAAATTCATCTACTAGTTATTTAGATGGGTGTTGTGGATTGTCTTCTCTGACGTTATGTGGTTTCGCTGTCTTCCGTGACGTAACGTACTTATGTTGTCTTCCCCAACATTCTCCCCCCGTGAACTATGTTCACCATATAAGTTCGTTTGACGTCACCAACTACTCCGCAATATTTTACTACCTTTGGTATTTCGAAAAGTGGCATCACTCTTTGGCGCAAGATCCATGATTACATGAAACGAGAAGGAAATGTTTAGTACATACAAAACAGACCAGGTCAACTACTACGACATAACATCTTGGGGGAACGGTATAGCTATATATTTCTTATTTTAGTTTTCCCCATGCATCTGCATGAGAAAAAAAACAAACGCCGTAGAAGAAATAAATGTTGTGTTGGTTTGCAGTCTGACTGACTGCTCAATGTGATTGTTTTCAATGAAATTATTATTTTATTTATTGTCCAATTGTTTGTGTTTCTGCCGTGGATTACAAGTGAGTGTTGTCATCATTTTGTATTATATTTTATAATTTTTGTATTTGATTCTTTTGGTTTTGATCGTACGCGCCTGTATGTGTGTTTGTGTGTGAATACGCGAAACTCCGTTTCGGGGCCTTGAATGAGACTTCTAGTCCCCGTGTTGGATTGAATCCGATTTTGCGAATGGAGTCTTAGGTGTGTTTGTGTGTTATTGTTTACGCATGTTGTTGCCATCTTGTATAATTGCGAATGACATTTTTCTTGATGACATTCTTTTATGATGAATATATTTTATTTGTCCATAATTTTCTTAGTTTTACTATTTAATTCGATCGTTAATTATTAATTAGTTAGCGACCTAAAAATTATTATGGTGTGTGTTGTGTTTACTATGGGTTTACATTTTCTATTGCATTGAGCCGTTTTGGGTTTTGCGTGCTATTATGTTTGTTGTATTATTCGTATTAGGGTTTATCTCATTGCAATGATTATGATATTGTTTAGAGCTATTGTATTATATGTTGTGTTGAGTTTCTTGTAAGTGTGATAGTCCTTGAATACTTGACACTAATTTCTCCTTTGAGGTATTATGAGATTGCCTCCTTGAGTTCCTGCGCTACCTGTGGTACGAATAGTTTCAAGGAGGGGCCCTTTGGCAAAACAATCGTACTCTCACTCGGCGATGCAGTTAGCAATTCCTACCTCTTGAATGTTTCGTGTTGTGTTAAAGATTTGAGATATTTGTGTAATGAGTTGTGTTGAAATTTGTCCGTTGTGTGTGTGTAAATTCTAATTAAAGTCATTTAAATTAGTTGATCGTTGGTTGGACTAATGTGTTGTTTTCTTCGACTGTGTTTCCGCTATGTGTATTGCTTGGTAGGGCGCATATTTTTCAGTAGTTTGCAGTTCAGTAGTTTGGGTTTTTAACTTTACGACTCTCACTAGGTTGTCCTTCCCGGGATACATGTTTATAACGCAGGCCAACTTCCACTTCAGTGGTGGCAATCGTTCGTCTTTGACCAAGACCAGATCACCCTCCATGATTTCCGGCCGCATGATCTTACTCCACTTCGGACGCTGTTGCAGTCTAGAGAGGTACTCATTGCTCCAGATCTTCCAAAATGATTGCGTACGCGCCTGTACCAGTTTCCACCTTTCGATGTACGGTATTTTTTCCATCTGATACGATGGCTGAGGTGGTGCGATGAGTGGGTCACCAAATGGCCGGGTGTTATTGCTTCATAAGTGGTAACATCGTCTGATACTGGGCACAAGGGTCTCGAATTGAGAAGCGTGGTGAGCTCCTCAAATGTGAGTATCTGGTTGCCTGCTACTCGCTTTGTATGATACTTTACTGATTTAACACCGGCTTCCCATAGGCCACCGAAGTGAGGAGAAACCGGGGAAATAAAATTCCACTGTGCACCTTCGTTTGCCTATGTTTCTGCTACCTCCTTCCACTCTAATTTCGCCCTCGCATCAGTTTTTTCAACTCGCCGTCGCTGCCCACGAACGTACTCCCGCAATCGCTGAAGATCTCTTTGCACAGACCCCTTCGTGCAGAGAATCGCCGGAATGCTGCTATGAACGCTTGCGTTGTCATGTCGTTGACTGCCTCTAGATGCATCGCTTTTGTTGACATGCACACAAAGATACATATATAACCCTTGAGGGTCTTAGCACGTTTTAGTGTCGATTGGTCCCGCATAATCAACTCCACTGAAGGTAAATGGCATCTTCGTTCTTGCTTCCGGCAGGTTGGCCATTTGTTGCACCATTGGTTTTGCTCTGAACCGAAAACAGATTGTGCACTGGTATAAGTGTTTTTTCGCTGCACTTTTTAGACTGGGAATCCAGTACTTTTGCCGAACATACGCTGTTACCTTCTGATACCCCCCTTGAAGCGTCTTTTATTATTAGCCCCACTATGCGATGACTCGATCGTAATAGAATTGCATATTTTTTATTGAAGGGAATATTCGAAAGCGTTAACCTCCCTCCGACTCTCCATATTCCATCGGTATCTTTCACCGAGTTGAGTGTCGCATAACCCCTCTGTTTTTCCTGCATCGTTTGTTGCACTGCCTGGATTATCTCCTTATGGGCTGTCTCCAATTCCTCCGGTTGTAAATGGTTTGTCGTTGCGTCCTTCCATGGTCGACTCGTTATCCGACTAACTCTCAAGCAGTAGGCGATGGTTCTGATTGCTTTGGCTAATGTTTAGCATCTTATCAATAACGCGTCAACGATACCTTTCTCTCCTTCCCTGCAGACATGTGCCGTTGTTGCTTTTTCTTCCTCCTGTGTTTCTAATGACGTTGGTTGCTCGGGAAGGACTGGATTAGTTTCCGACGTCACGTGTCTCCATGCCATTTCTTTGGTGAGCCTTTGAATTTGTACCACTCGGTTCGCAATGAACGTTTTACATATCGACGATGGTGCTGCTATCCAGCATAGTGTAATTGCTGAATCCGTCCATGCCCACATTTTAACGTTGTCCAGCTTCATTGCGCCTGTGGTGTAATGTAGAAGCTTTGCCAGCAGTGTTGATCCGCACAGTTCCAAGCGAGGTAGGGTGACCTTATTCAGCGGAGCTACTTTAGTTTTTGATACAAGTAGACGCATGTGTACTACTCCTTCTGGCCCCATGACGTGAAGATAAATTGCTGAAGCATACGCCTTCTCCGATGCATCGCAGAACTCATGGACTTCAATTTTGCATCCTCTGTTCGTGTTGATCCAGCGGGGTATCCTCAGTTTTTCGAGAATTGGTAGAACTTTTCGGAAGACTTTCCACTCCCGCCTTACCTCAGTGGGAATTGGTGAGTCCCAATCTACACCTTTTCCCCACAAATGTTGCATCATTATCTTGGCTTTTACTACGCATGGAGAGATCCACCCCACTGGATCGTAAAGCCGAGCAATTTGTGACAGCAGGTATCTCTTCGTGTAATCTGCATCATCGCTCAACCCCACCTGAAAAGAAAAGCTGTCCGATACTGGCAACCATTTTAAACCCAGTGTTTTCGTATTATTAGCCTCGTCAAAGGGGAGAGAGAAATCGACTTCTCGTTGTTCTGGTGGAATGTGTTGTAACACGGCCATTGAGTTGCTGACGTGCTTCCGCAGTTGAAAACCCGCAGTGGCTAACAGCTCTCTCACAATTTTTAGTTTGTGCTGTGCTTCTTCAAGAGTGTCCGCTCCGCTGATAACATCATCCACATAAGTCTCCTCTCTGATTACAGACGCCGCTGCCGGAAAATTATGTACCTCGTCGTCTGCAAGCTTCAGCAGTAACTTAATAGCGAGGAATGGAGCCGATGCTATCCCAAAAGTGACCGTGTTTAGCCTGTACGTTTTCAGACTTTCCTGCCGATTTTCTCTCCATAAGATGAATCGGTAGTTTGCGTCCCTTTCGTCTACCTGGATTTGGCGATACATCTTTTCGATGTCTCCAATAAAAGTAAATTTATACCTACGCCATCTTAAAACTACATCTATGGCATCAGTCTGTGTTGTGGGGTCCACCATCAGCATATCGTTTAAGGAAGAGCCAAAAGATGGTTTGAATGTTGCATCAAATACGACTCTCAACTTCGTGGTGGTACTGGATTCCTTAAAGACAGCGTAATGGGGAATAAAAAAGTGAAATGGTGATTTAAGAACGGTATCATTTTCTTTCACCGGTGTGATATGTCCGAGTTTTATGAATTCCATGTTGGCTTGGAGCCTCTTCTCCAAGTGGATAAAACGTCTGACTGCGCCGTTGGGCCCATACAAGGGTAGTACCCTTCCCTAAATGGAAGACGCACCTTGTAACGGTCATCACGTAAACGTTTCGTGGTGTTTATAAAGTGTTCCTCACATCTCTTGTCCTCTTCACATCTCTCGTTTGGTTGTTCCTCGATTTTCCAAAACCGTCGTAATGCTGCATCCAGATTTATCCGAGAGGAAAAACATCGAATTTAGGTTGTTCCCAGCTTTCCCAACAATATCCAACCTAGGTGCGTCTTCTGTGTAATCGGCCCTTTGCATTCCTGTGGTCTGACCACATCTAACAAGACAATTTCGCTGTAGACATCGCTGCCCAATAGCATATCGATTTTTGAGGGTTGGTGGAAGGTGGGGCCAGTAAATTGTAAATGTTCCAAATGCGACCATTTGTCAATCGTTATACGTTATAGTCAGTGACCTTGAAAGCAAAGCTCCCATCGTGCCAGCGAATGCTGAGGTCACGGATTTAAATTCTAAATCCGTAACTCTGTGCGCGGTGCTACTGCTGACCAACCCCAACCCACTTATGTTGACGAATGTCCGTCTTGCTTTTACTTTCAGTCGTTGTGTTGCTGACTCTGTTACAAAAGATGCCTCAGAACCTGGATCTATTAAAGCCCTCATCATCAGGAAGTCTCCCCCCGAACTCTTAACATTGATCAACGCTGTAGCCAATAAAACCTGAGAGTCGGCATTGAGATGTAAACTGTTCATCTGTGTACGACCTGGCTGAAACTCGGAAGCATTTGGGTTGTATGCTTGTGTTGCTGTTGGAGGTACAGCAAGCAGACTGAACGAAGTTGGCAGATGGATGTGGATAATGGAAGAGTTTAGGATGTTTGCCTCGAGTTGTGTTTGTCATCGTGCAGTAAAGAGTGATGGCGTAGTTTGCAGAAGTAACAACACTTGCCGTTTGAACATCTGCGCTTAAAGTGACTGTACGCCTGACAATTTTGACATACCTTAACCGAGCGAACTACTTGCCGTCGTCCGTTTACATCCATCTGAAGAAAACTTCTGCACTCCTTTAGCGCATGCTGACCCTGTTCACACAATCTACAGTTAAAGTTCTTCTTTGGCACCTGCTGAATGTGAAGAACCTGATGCGAAACCGTCTTCCCTTGCCCTGATTTGCCAGTGCCAGCTTGCTGTTCTACCGCTTCGATTGACCGAAAACGACATTCAAGGAATTCGACGAAGTCTTTAAACAATTCCAACCTCTCTTCCCAAAGCTGCTGTGTGTGAGGGCTTAATTTTTGGGGGATTATAAAAATGACGATTGGGTCCCTGTAACTAACCGGCAAACCTAGATTTTCTTAAGCATGGATGATCTCTTGTGATGTGTCCTTTGACGTTAGTTGCTGTATCACTGGTAAGTACCTACTGCCCAAATAATAATTTTAATTGCACGTTGACTAAACCCCTTTTATGGTCGTAACGGTCCTTAAGGATATCCCACGCCCGCAAGTAGTTGTCCTTGTCGATGGCCAGATGCTGAAGAAGTCTCTCCGCTTCACCGCTGAAACTGGATTCAGGTGATGCAACTTCTGTACATCTGCGAGAGACGTATTCGTGTGTATGAGCGAAACAAATAGGTCATGGAATGACCTCCATATCTCATACCCACCACTGAAGGCAGATGAATTTTAGACAATCACAGTTCGCTGCTCTTGCTTCCGTGTTCGTTGTTGGCGGTTACATCGGACGTCTTGATTGAAACTGGTACATCTGGAGGCAACTTTCCAATCGCGTCCAACAGATCGGGCTTATATTCGCCGTATATTTCTGAAATTTGATTGAACGCATCCGAAATTTCGGCTGCTTTTAAATTCTCTTCTACCCTCCCCGCGCCAACAATCTCATCATTATACCTCTCTGCCATCTGCATATGTTTTTCTAACGAAACCAACCGCGTTTGCAGATAATTTTTTAACCTACTGCTGTCAGCCTTTTGGAAATTTTCATAATCTTTTTTTCATACGGGTGAGTAAAGCCAATTGCAAGTTTCCAAACGACATTTTATTTGTGTTTATATTGAAATTTATTTTAATTTCAGATTCAATCCCCAAAATAAGCAACAAATAAGAAAATTGGAACGCACTTACTTGTTCTTTTGTGGCCTCTTGCTCCTGTGATGCTAAATGCTAATGTGACACTGCAACTGTTTCGGCTTTATGAATTCTGCGATTTCCTGGCTTGTAGAGCTCTTTTATTAAATCATCATTAAATCTTTATTTAACACTTTTAGTTTTTTTTTAAGATATTTTCACACACACACACACACCACGTATAGATTAGTTTTTGTTTATACGTATCGCACTTTGTTTACAATTGTTGTTGTTGTAAAGTTATGTACATTGTTTAAGTGTCAATTACGCACAAATTATTTTCTGGTTCCGTGTTAGAATTTTAACTTAATTTAACTAAATTAAGGTTTGTATTAAAAAAAAAAACGGATCGAAAGGATCAAAATGTACGGTGTTGTGTTGCCTTCCTGTATTTATAATAATACACTGTTTGTTCTTTTACGTTATAAATTGGATTGAGTTTTATTGCCTATTTAATGTTGTATTTACTCGTATATGTGCTTGTTACAATACGGGTTTACAATATGTGTCATACAAAATTCATCTACTAGTTATTTAGATGGGTGTTGTGGATTGTCTTCTCTTACGTTATGTGGTGTCGCTGTCATCCGTGAGGTAACGTACTTCTGTTGTCTTCTCCAACAACACGTTTTCAGATGAGGGATTTATAATATGGGAACTAATGAAATTGGGATATTTAGCTCCGGTTTTGAGATCGAAATTCTTTGGGAAAGGCGTGTGTGTTATTGGTTGAATGCTGGGAGTTTGAGTTGTAGGGGTTATGTCGAAAGAGAAACGTTGACGTCGGTGCTTGGTTTGGGGTGGAATAGAGGGAGTTTGAGTATACGTGGGAGGCTTAAAATTAGAAAAAAATTTGTTTTAAAGCTACAATTGGAGCTGGGTTTGTTGTGGGAAGAGGAGGTGGGTCTTGGCAAATTGGATTTACTTGCTAACTTATTAGCTGGTTTAGGTAAGACGGACTGCTTGACTTTATCCTGCTTCTTGGTCGTATCTTACAACCATTTGCAGACACGCATCTTTCCAAGATTGAAAATGTTTCTGTGATTATGGAATAACCATTCGTATTTGACCGGAAGTTTAATCTCGAAGCCGCGCTTGCTTCTGTGGTGAGATGTTGGAAGTAAATTGCAGTGGTAAATGGTGATGCCATATTTCTTTACGAAGAAAATCGAGATCCAATCAACATCATCGTTTGGTGGGGCGCCTTTGATAAGAACTGCGCTTGATTTTAAATTCAAGAACTGATTCTTCGAAGCAAGCTTATCAAGTCTACGCTGCCATTCGGAAGGTGTCCAAGTTGAATTAAAGTGGTTGATAAGCTTCCGTGGGGCTGCGATTGGAGGAGCTGACATATATGTGTTCTCTATTGTCAAGTTGGAAGAAACTTCGCACGAATCAGTAGGTTGGACCGTCCGCAGCTGACTTGTATGTGGGGGTGAGCGTGAATCCACTTCAGGTTCCATTAATTCAACCATGAGCGATGTATTATAGGGAACATTCTGGTAAGGCTGCGGGAAGTTTGGTGTGTCAATGATTTAGCTGTTTATTGTTATGATGTGATGTTCAATATCGCATCCGATAGATCGAGTCGCAGTAAGACCCTCACTGACATCGTTCACTTTATCGAAGATAACTTCGAGCATAGGATCAGATTCTTTAGGAGATGGTTGTTTGTGTGACGAGGAAACACAGGGAGCTTATCAACTCGCAGGTTTCTTACTTGGATATAACCTGCGTAGAACAGATAGCTTTGATGTCACTTAAAACTTTATCCAGGTGACGTAAGGGAGTTTCTTCATTTCTGGGTCTCCCGGAGTCTAACTGGTTTAGACCAGCAATTTATTTTTCCATTTGCTTTACTTTGGACTTTATGAGATCGGCTGAGTTCTGCACTAAGTTACGTAACTCCTCAACACTTGTGACACTGTTTTCAATAACCGAAATTATTGTTTTTATTTTTTTGTATTGTTTGGTTGCAATTTAATATAGATATGGCCTTGGCACTGAAATCTGCCAGCAGATAAAAAAAAATTAAAGAATTCGAGCACTAGGAGTTAAGAACCGGAAAATGAAATTTGACGAGAATTAATTAAACAGGTGAACAGGGAAACACGTCTGCCTGGTTTGAGTAACTGTTTTACGAAGACCTCCCCTTAGGTGGTATGTGGGTGGCTCGATATATGTATAAACAAGTATAGGACAATTGAGAACATGCTAAAGAGCAGAATTATCAATTGAGAACTTGGGGAAAACGCTGTCATAAAACCGGTAGCAACAGGAACTCCACAAGGAGGGAATTATTTCTCTCCTTCCGTGGCTTCTTGTTGTAAACGACATGCTTACAACTATTGAACAGAAGGGTGTTAGGACATAGTCATTCTGGTGGAAGGGAAATATCTCTTCCAGTGATCACCAAAATAATGGAGTAGGCCTTGAACGCACACATAAAATGGACAACACAAAGTGGTTTATTGTTGTTTACGAGTAGCAGAAAGTAAGAAAAGTTTAACTTTCCTATCGTCAACCGTGATAGGATACAACATTCGTAAACGTTGAAGACTAAGACCATGTATAATACAGTGGATGTGCATGGCTATAATTAGACCCATTCCATTGATGGGAAGCTGTGGAAAAGAGTAGTTATCTCAAAACACTCGCAGTAATAGGGGCGCTAAGGTCCAGCTCCAAAGATAAACTAACCTAGATAGCAATCTCTACTAATACTTTTGCAAACCCTTAACTTTCGCACAGACACACTGTAAGCGAATTCCAACACTTTTACATCTCTATAACTTTGTCAAATTTTGCTAGGAACAGAACAATTTACAAGTAAAATGCTAGAATGAGAGCGATTTGCACGAGTGTGTGTAATGTGGATAACATTTTTTTGGTTAAAATGGGCGCGGTTTGTATAAAAAAGGAGGGAAATTGCCATTGATTACAATTCACACGTATTCACAGACAGAGCCACACGGATAGGGGCAATCAATAGAAAACCGGTTTTGATTTTCCAATATCAGGAAAGTTTGCCATCTAGGTTAGTTTATCTATGGTCCAGCCCTCAAGCTGCACTGGAAATAATGCTCAACTTCCTTCTTTTAGACGAATTTCTTAAGTGCACCGCTTCCAAAACCGGTTATCTAATACTGCCACCAAAAATGGAAAACTCCACTTCTACAAGGACGACTCCAAAATAGAGAAAGGTACTAGAGCTGGAGCCCACTGAGAAATGGTAAAGATCCAGGACTCCTTCAAAATACCGGACGAATGCAGTATTTTTCAGGCAGAAATATTTCCCATTCGCACAGCTGCACAGGCTGTACTACTCATGAATCTGGTCTCTCAGAGATATTCAACTTTGTGGACAGTCAAGCTTTGGCAAATGAAACCACAAAATCAATAGAAGTACAAAAATGTCTTCACGTCTTCAAACTCTAAGTAGAGTCTGTGAATCTTGCCGAGTGGATAACTGCTGAGTACCTGGACACACAAAAGTGAAGGGAATGAAAGAGTGGACTAGCTAGCAAGAGAGGTTACGACATAAATATACCAATTGTAATCCTAAACCACTAAATGGAATATATAGCCATAGAACGATTCAAAAAGCATGGATCTCCAGAAGTGACTGTGTCATCTCACTCTTCCTTCCTACTTCTCCAGCGAGAGAACACGTACCCTCCTCGGACCCAACAAAGAAAACATCTTTATCGGTCCAGGTGTCCTAACTAGCCACTGCCTCATTTTGCAGGAAGGCCAGCAGAATAGGAACCCCATTATTATAAAAGCTATGGTAATAAAGAGGAAATAAAGAATATCACAAAATTGCGTGTGTACGCCATGCCAAGCACCTGGGGTACAGACTTTTTAGAGAACGTCACCAAAGCAAAACTGATGTCATTAGATTATGTAAGTAGGTTAAGTCTTAAAGGCTTTTAGTTTTAAGTTTTATAAAAAATTAAAAAATGTCAATATACTAAGTTTTAAAATTTAAGGCTTACAATTTATTTTCTTAGTTTTAGTATTAATAAATGTAAAAATAGAAATAAAATTGGACTGAAAGATTCGTCGAAAGACATAGTATAAGTGTTAGGTTTAACTTAGAGTGCCCGCATGGGGCCAGTAAGTTAGAATACGATTATTTGTAAGTTATTTAAGCTAATTTTTAAGCGTTTTTTGTCTAGCATATAAAAGTAATTTAAGTGATGAAAATAAAAATGCATATAAACTGAAAAACTGAACTGATGTCATTAGACTTATATCTTTCACTCAAACTACTTAACCACTTCTCCTAATTAACACTTCAAATTCAACTGTTGAACTGACTTGCATACCTTGGGGATGCTGGTATTTATACTCGAATGGGTGGCCGTGGCTCAAGTGGTAGTGTGTTGGCTTCCAAATCGGAAGGTTCGGTGTTCGAATCCCAGCCTTGTCCGAAAGACATTCTTTTTTTCAGGCACCTTAATTCACGTAAGACGAATGGTTGCCTCTAATACAACAACAAGTCCAATCACACTAATAATTTAGTCTCCCCATTAAATGTTGGATGCCACCCATGGAGCGAAATAACCACTGAGCCCAAAAATCTTTCTTACTCTCTCTGTCCCATTTTCCTAAAAACTTAACACGTGCTCAGGCATTTTTAGTGTATTAATACCAACTTGAGTGTTAAGTTCTTAAAAAAAAAAAAAAAAAAAAAATACTTCGAAAAAGATCCTCTCCATCCAGCGTCCCATACAATTTCCATTTTGCTAGAAAATTCTATTCCATTCTCCATTCACCAATGGCAGAGTCTTTGCTATTCAAGTATCGAAATCTTCTACTATGCAAGTCTAGATAACAATATTATTATTGGTTATCACAATAATAATAATAATAATAACATATTACTCTAGCAACGTCAGCGAGAAATATAAAGGGTGTTTATTTTTAGAGGTGGTTATGGTTAGTACGTTTTGCCATTTTACAATGAATACACAGATTAACGCCAGAACAACGCGTGCAAATTGTGCAAACTTATTTTGAAAACTTATCGTACGCTATGTCCGTTTTATGGTCGACATAGTCGTCCATCTGAGCAAGTTGTTCGGAACACGATGAATCGTTTTCGCACCACGTACACTCTAGTGGATAATACGCATCCTCAAAGATGACAAACAATGCGAACAGAAGAAGTTATTGCCGTTGTGGAGCGCAGTGTTGAGGAGAATCCAAATGAGTCGATTCTACATAGTGCACTGCAATTGGAGCTACGCCCATCCACTTTGTGGAAAATTTTACGGAAAGATCTTAGCTTAAAAGCTTATAAGATCCAGCTTGCGCAAGAGTTGAAACCGCGTGACCATTATACGCTTCGTAGGTTCGGTGAATGTGCCGGAAACATGAATCAGCTTGATCCTCATTTTCAACGCAAAATTTTGTTCTCCGATGTGAACATATGGATATGTGAACAAGCAAAATTGCCAAATTTGGAGTAGAGAAAACCCAGAAGCCTTTGTTTGGTGTGCTTTATGGGTTGATGGAATCATCGGCAAATATTCCTTTATGGACGATGGCGGCCAGAATGTCATTGTCAATGGAGAGCACAATTGAAATATGGTCTCTGACTTCTTCGTTCCTCAGTTGAATGCCATTGACGTTATAATATTTACCTATTAAATAAAGCTTATATCATAGACATTAGCATTAGCTTCAAGTGTTTTATTTCATATTGAATTTGTATACACCTTTTACAATACACCATTAGATCTCCGTGTATGCTTATGCCTTAGGGACTAGCACATCCCTTATTACCTAACATATGTGACACGTACAAGTAGAAGGCTACCTCTGCCGACTTGGAGTTCGTAAATGGAGGCAGTTAATTAAAGATCGTGTTAACTGTAGGGGCTTATTAGTTGCGGCCCAGGTTCACCTCGAACTGCAGCGCCACCTAAATACTCTTAAGTAAGTTGCGCCAATAAATTTTCCGACTGATACCGATTTTCTCTAACCAAAAGTCGGTGTTGAGTTACTAGCGGTTTGCCCAAAATCACATTATAATCTTCTATTCTCTGTTTTGTATTCCTATCATCAGTGGGAATCCGTCTGCAGTATGAAATAAAATATTAGACTATGTGATTTGCATGAGTTAAGTATGCCTCATTCCACGGTGTTTTTTGTTTCGGAACCATTTCCTTCAGCCCTCGTATTTGTACTTCGATTATCCAACGCACCAGACTTAGCCTCAACCAACGAACACAATTTTCTTCATTAATGTTCCAGGTTCGAAATCGCTATAAAGTTCTTCTTTCTTTGAATTCTTGCGGTGCTTAGGCACCAAGTTTCGTATTCAATTAAGTTGTATGGCCTTAGTCGATCACACTTCTCTGGTAACTCGCTTTAGGATTACTTTAGATGTCAGAATGCCTAGATATGATTTTTCTTTATTTAACTCCCTTTAATGACAATTAGAGAAACGAACTACGGGAGTGTTTGAAAAGCCGTTGCCGCACTGTCTTCTGTCGATCATAAACCATGCGTACAATGTGTTCTAAAATACCTATTTCTATATCAATCTCTTTCGCCTACCTCACATCTTTGCTTTTCCCTTTTTAATGGAATTCTCATCCTTGTTCAAGGCTTTTTTGCGCTTATCGGTTTCCATGGTTCTAAGTTGAAGTTTTTTGATAAATTTCGTTAGTTTTAAACATGGTATCCAAGGTCTGGTTAATCCACACCAGTATTCATGACCACAATTAAAAATACAGGAATTTTGTCTGAAAAATTTTTAGCCAACACAATACAGCCACTTACATATTAAAATCTGAAATGTGTCCAATTTCGAAACCTTTCAAATTCTCATATCTGTATGTATTACGAGTACCCACTTTAAAAGTAAATTTAAAAAAATACCTCTTTCGGATAATCTCCATCCTCAAATGCTCTCTACTCCATTAATCCGGCAAGCAATGTCACTTAAAATCCCACAGCAAATTAAAAAAAAAATGTAAGCCAGCAATTGAGAGGAAACTGAATCTTGCCACCGAAATGGGACTCAGCTGTCGACGCTATTTTTCTCCTCGAAATAACCTAACAAAGAGAAAAGAACACTATGGACCAACCTAAGTACAGGACATTTCTTTCCGCATCGGACCGCATTATGTACAAATTGCAATTTTGCACCCGCAGGACATTTTACAACAAAAAGGAGACAATAGCAAAAAAAAAAAACATCAACTCACCGAATTGACCAAGTGCTTGGCATTCTAGTGACAAACAAACAAAATCTCATTTCATTCGAAATGAACTGAACACCACCACCGTGCCGCGCCAAAGTAATAAGCAGTTAGCACTTCAAAACAAAAAATAAGCGAAAAAACACAAGCGCCAAGAGCCAACGGCAAAAAAGAACATTACGGAAAATTGTCCCCGACCGTCAATTGCATGACATCATGAAAGAGGCGACTCAAATCGAAAAGGGACTTAAAAAACAAAAAGGCGACTAAAATGAATTCATGTCCTTTCTTTTTTTGACACAAAAATAAAAAAAGAAAAATCGAAGAAATTTCACCTGTGAATAGAACGAAGGACTGTGATGTCCTATGAGTGGGAGTAATAGACATTTCTTACTCCACAAAAATGCTTCACAATTTAACCAACTTCGAATTAAAGACACAAGATACAAGGATGTAATTTCCATTCGAACGCAAACGACAGCGGACGTACACTGTCACTTCGACTTCACCCTATGCTAAGATGGCTACATGTAGAAAATGCCCTCAGACCTGATGGCTTGCAGAAAGAATTGACTGAGATTGGATGCAAAACAGCGTTGCCAGATTAAAGGTTAGGACGGCATCTATGGAGATCCGTAATTTTAGTTTACCGTTTAGAAATTGTGTTGTTGCTTTCTTTCGGGAACTTCGGGGACCCCTTTTGACACCAGGTTTTTGAAACTCAATTAGAAAAAACCGGCGTATTTAACTATATCAAAAGCAGGAACGGAAACTTTCATGAGGATTGTTATTGGTGACACCCTACAATTTGTTAGTAGATAACTTTCAAGCATTCTTGCTAGAAGTAAATTTCATTTATTTCCATATAAGGTTCTCTGATATAGCTGCTTTCTATACACTATTAGACACATGACTATCGATTCATCTAGAACACCATCTTTATTTCTGCATTAAACAATTTTACTACTTCCGCTGTTTGCCGCTGCTTTTCACTGCGTGTCGAGATTTAAACCCAGGCCATCTTGCGTAGTAGTCGACGAACTTAACCACAGCGTAATGCTACCACTTCAAAAGAATATTTAGCCGCATATTTCCAAACGGCTTGAAAATTAAGGAAGTCATATATAAAAAGGATGCCGAAAAGCCGCTGTTGTACGATAACGATAGGCCCTGAGCGACATCAACTCGGCGACGTCTATTACTATTACTACGACTACACATCGGTGCTCATTGTACCTCCTGGATCTCTTCCAACCGGGTTTGACTTGTCAAAATAATAAGAAAACAATTGTAAAATTGTTTCTACCTCAGAAAGATGGCGTACGACGAATGAGTTCGCGTGACGGTACTACAATACTTGAAAGTATTTGGAGTTGAGGTCAATAAGGATTTTTCAAAACTAGTCAGGGTGACCCTCTTGACCGTCACTAGGTTTGCATTAGCTCTTATATCCGAGAATATAAGCGCTCCGATGTATCCGGTTAATTTTGCCAAGGTTTTCAAGTTAGAGCGTGGTTGTGCGTGGAGTTAACTATCCGGCTACATTCAAGCACTTATATTGCGATACAACCAACAACTTCGGTTACGGATGGATTTACGGCCGACTACCCTGGGAAACGAAAAACATGACAACGACGTGATGTTCGGAGCAGCAGATAAAATATTCGGGTTTCTTTGGTAGCACAAGCCGAATACAGAGTCAGATGGACTTAGGCTAATTCACTTTGTTGCGGAACAGATTATAACTATGCTACGACATGGTTTCTTCAACTTGAAATTTAAAATATGTTTCATTATCAGGTGACTAATTAAGTTTCCAATGCGGACAGAGAGTAAGTCTACATACACGGTTAGTCTACGAATATATCAAACTCCACAATACAGTTAGCTCTGGATATGGAAAGTTTTGCAGTTAATTATATAGCGGAAGCGAACCCAACTCTGCTGTCAGGCGGAAAAAATTATTTAACCTAAAGAAAAAAACAACCAAGAATTCTGCCCACCTGACTAAAATGAAGTAAACAAAGCATATCTAGAATCCCCGAGCTACTGCAGCAGCAATTGTCTTAACATTGTTTGTCGGATCCATAACAAGAGAGACCTGAAACCATTTGTCAATAATCTGATTTGCCCTTATCAGTCCGATTTTAGGCCGGGTAAGTCCAAAATTGAGCAAATATTCGCACTACAGCAAATAATACTTACTGACTTAACGGACTCCCGACCCGTGAAGAGTCTCTGCCTGAGACACTGCAGTCCTCCATCCTTCGCGATCCCGGGCACGTTGCTTCCAAGCGCTCTGTTATCCGCGATGGCTTGGTCTTTAAAACGGAGGTTCGGCCCTCCTTGTCGTCCCGAACCTGGGGACTGGGAATATCAAAGATCCTCTTAGCTAGAGCATTATTATTCATTAGCTCGATGTGGCCGAGCCAATGTAGTCGACGTATTTTGAACTTTTTGGATTAAATCCACATCTTGATACAGCTCATAGATTTCGCGGTTGTATCTTCTTCTCCATTCGCCCTCCTCGCACATGTTGAAGTTTGGACCCCCTCAGACGCCTATTTTGGAAGTTATAGACCCGCGTAATGATATCACATCAGAGTTCAAACATTATCTTAATAGGGAACTGAATAATAAGGTTTGATCCATAAATCTCAAGGAGATTCGTATAAAAACTAGGATATTTCTAGAAATGGATATCCAAACTCTAAGGTGGGGCTCATAAAAAGCGGATTTCAACGTTCTTAGAATATGCAACTGGATGCTGCACTAATCAAAGGCCAAGTACACCACGGACAGTAACCTCATATTAGAAAGTAAGTAAGAAAGACAAGAATTCATCACTTATAAGTGAATACCCTTTCTTCCGGAATTTTTCATGTATGTCATGAATGTATTTTCATTAGTTGAAAAATATGGATTTAGAGCAGGTAAATCCAGCAGAATATGCACCATATTGCACTCATATTGGCGGCAGTATGAACAATAGAAGAATGAAGAAATTCCGAACATATTTTCATAGACAATAGCTTCATGTTTGATACCGTGGGCCATGTCCTTCTGATAGCTTTAGAAAGTGAAATTTACGTTATAACCTACATGTAAGATAAATATAGGAAATAGATAGGAAGGATCTATGAACTTTTTAGTGACCGTCGTCACATTGAAATTGGCGTCCCTCGGGGTTTATTGCTTGGACCTATTTTGTTTCTTATATTTATCAATTTTAAAGGTTTGCATGTGATTCTTCATGCAATGAATCGAACACCCGCGTCAGATATCACAGTATACACCCGAAAGTGGTTACAGACTGCGGCGAATCTTTACACGAGATGGCTAAGCAACACAAGATCACACTTTGTTGGGTTCAGGGACACTCGGTCATTTAAGGAAACTGCGCGGCTGATAATCTAGCAAGATTCAAACCCTAGGCACAAAAGTAAACAGCTTGATACTATGCCGGGCAAACACATAACACATTCTCAAGCACTCTTTAAAGCCGGTCCCAGTGGGTTCAGTGGACTCAGTGGAGCAACTCTCATACATCCAGACTATTATGACTTCCAGGGTGAAGGGAAAGAGGAATCTGTGGCGAATTCCCGAAATCTAAATAATCTCAGATCTAATCTTGATAAATTGATCAAGCAATCGTTTTAGTTCCAAGATTACCAAACGCATCGTTGTTCCACGCTCTCGCAGTTGTATCACAATGGATTTACAACTGGCCTAAGTGCAATCTATTTCGTTGGCAAGAAAGTAATTTTAGTTTTTACAAGTAGATTGCGTTACTCGTTTTTCACAATGTTATGATTTTTTTTTGCCTTTTGACATTTGGTAGCTGTCATTTCAAGCCTACTTTAGAAGCAAATCTTTAAAATGCGACTGATGGCTCTCTACAGAAGCTCACGGAAAAGTATGGTTTTATTTTTAGTGTTGTTGGTCATCATTATCTTTCAAGAAAAACATAATATTCTCGATATTCAAGAAAGGAGACCCGAACGATCCAAGCAACAACAGGATCATATCTTTCTTTGAGTTATCTTGAAACGCCTAACAAATTGAATACATGAAAATGACCTACTTAGCTAGATTCAAGCAAAGATTATTTCACAGTCGACAACAAATACTTCTCTCTAACAAGCATTGCCCGGACGTTTTTCGATAAGGGTAAAAAACTGTATGCCTTCTTCGTAGATTCTAAGGCGGCTTTTGATTGCGTCGAGAGAAGAGCTCTATTCTTTAAACTGAGCAACCTGAGAGTTTCGACAAAAGTACAAAGAGTGCTGCAAAAAATGTATCTAGATAATACTACAGGGGTCTGGAATGGAAACGTTTTGCCCAACTGGCTCCTGTCTAAATCTGGAGTGAAGCAAGTATGTCTGCTGAGCCCTCTTCTGGACGATATCATTGCATATCTCCTAGGAGGAATATTTCTCGATGGATTACGAATAAACCTCTCGCTCTACGCTGACGATATCGTAATACTCGCGAAACATGCTACAAATGAAGATAAATTATCTACAACAATACCGCCAAATGTGGAACTTGTAACTTAACACCAACAAACCAAGAGTTATGATTTTTCGGAACGGATGGGGGCGTACCCAATACATCAAAAATGAACCTGGCAAAATGAAGAAGTGGAAAAAGTTAGGGAATACAAATACCTCGGAGTACTGATCACCCCACAGTAACTGGAAATGGGTTTTCAGAAAAAAGTAAATCGCCTTGAGTGTAAAGTTAAAATATTTGAAACAGCCATAAGGTAAATCAGATGCTATCCGTGGGGGATCTGGCAACTTGAGGAGGTTGAAAAACTCTTGAGATACTGACTAATAATGTTCTGACTGCCATAAAATACGCCAAACTACATGTTGTACTTGGAAACTGACTTCTTATATGTATGTCCTGAAACTTTTATTGCAACCAAGTCATCGTCTTCCCCATAAAACTGCTATGATCTCATAGCATAGTTAATGAGGCCAAGAGTTTACTGATGGTTTCTCATTTGAATGGTCCAGTTATTTTTTTCGACCACTTCTTTGAATCTCAGCTGGGACTTGAGCCTCTATTGCGTTTTGGACTGTATTTTCCGACGACCTGAACATGGCATAACCATAAAAAAAATGAGCGTACTTCTTATAAGAACACGTTTTGTTACACCCGCTGACATTCATAACAATTTTATTTTCATTGGCAGGATTTTTCTATTATAAATGCGTATATAACAAACCCTTTAGTTCAGGCGCCATTTTTAAGTCAAAAAATACAGCGAAGTTTTCGTGCCCCACACTGACTCTATCTGTAACATCGTCATCGCAATTTCCATGGTGGTTAACGACAAAGCCAAAGTATTTAAATTTTTCGCATTTTGGCACGATGTCTGCTTCTAAATAAATATCCTTCATCTTCTGGAGCCATTCTCCAATTACTAAGAGTCAGTTGAAAGGCTGTCACTTTGTTCCCTATAATAGCACTTATCATCGACGAAAAGAAGAGAAGATGTTCCAGGCTCTTTGATTTTTCTTTCCTCCTGCGCATTTAACTTTCATTTTAACATCATCGTACATATCGCGTATCATTTGCCGCATTGATTGCTATGGAGTTTAATAGTACAAGGTGGGGCATAATGTGAATGTGCCATAATTTTTGCAAATAGCGTCAAGTGTCATTGTGCTTTGATATTTATATTGTAGACAGATAGCGAATTAACCTGAAGAACGCGGAATCATTTTTACTGCTTATTTGACCAATTTCCGTTAATATTGTTTCAACACAGCAAGAATTTATTGAATTAAGCGTTTGCCTTAGCGTCTCGTGCAAACCGGGTCCACTAGAGTTATCGCAAGAAGTGGCCGGCTTCGTATTGCTCGTTCGACCGAAAATATCACTGATGTTGCTGAGGATTTCCGAGATAGTTCACAATTATCGACAAGATGACGATGCACACAGTTTGGGATCAGCAGACATTCGTAGCGTCAAATTTTAGTGAATGACCTAAAGGCGTTCCCTTATAAAGTAAAAACCGTTCACCAAATGCTGCCTGCTGACTGGCAAGTGAGGTTTACTTGCTCAGATGCTGTGTTAAACCTGGTGCAAGAAGAGGATGATTTCGTATCCAAAATCATAATGAGAGACGAAGCCCACGAAACCCACTTAAGTGGTTATGTGAATAAGCAAAATTTGTATTTCTAGTGCACGGAGAATCCGCATAAAATGCACGAAAAGCCATTGCATCCGCTCAAAGTGACTGTTTGGTGTCACATTTGCAGTGAAAACGTGATTGGTCCTTATTGTTTTGAGGACGCCGACGACACCACTAGTTTTTTTTCCCCGCAAGTTGCTAAATTGGGTTTCGAGAATTGTTGGTTCCAGCAGGACGGAGCAACCGCTCACACAACTAGGGCAACGATGGAGATTTTGAATCACCAATTTCCTGACCGTGTGATCTCCCGTTTTGGCGATTTGAACTGGCCGGCCAAATCTGTTAGCGCCAGACTTCTTTCTTTGGGAGTTTTCGAAACGTCGCGTTCACCACAACAAACAAAAAAACCTGCAAGTCTTGAAAGCCAACATTGAAGAATAAATCACCAATTTGGAGTCAGTTGTATTGCGAGCAATAATTCAAAATGCCGTAAAACGAGTACATATGTGCCTCATTTCACCGATATGATTTTTTAAACAAAATTTCATCAATTTTACACTTTCTGGTAAACATTTAGTGAAAACAGAACCCAACTTTTTCATTTCTAACAAAATGGTGGCCAATTCACATTATGAGATTACTTTTAGCCCCACCTGTCGACTGTCTAGAACTCTCTCGTATATCTCCATCGCAAGCTATTTAACTCCAATATTTCCAGTTATCACCCACACTTCGTAGGGTAAGTTATCCGGCCCGACTGTACGCTGCAGTTCATCCCTTTTAATGTTTCCGTAAAATCTGCCGTTTTCTCTCTGTGGTGACAGCTGCGAAAATGATACTATACTGAAATTGTTCGTTTAGCAAGGCGTTAGAATAGGTACTCTCCATCTTATGCAAATCTCATTGCCCGCCGTTAGTAGATCCTTTGCTCATCTTCAATATACTTCGGCGATTGAATCCCTTGCGAGTTTTTTCTTCGCTGCGCTTTTGTCCGTCATTGTGTCGTTGTTTCGATTATTGCGATTCCTAAATTATTTCTGAAAACATCATTGATCGCGCTTGGAAACCATCGAGCACTGACACGAGTATTTCTATTTGCCTCGGGATCACTCTTACGCTGTGCAGTAGTAGTGCCCGGCGGTGTAATTCACTTCCATGATGCTCTACTTTCCAACTATTCTCCTTTCATCCATGTGGCAGAGGTATATGTGAATGTATGAATGTATGAATGTACATACTCGTATATCTGACATTTCTTTTGCCGTATCGGTAGTCTGCAGCCATGAGAAACCAATTACGCATATAGACTTGGGGAACTCATTCTATCAGAGTTAATGCGCTTCATGCTTATCTTAGGTGTTAAAGTGCCTGAGTGTGATTTCTCCCATTTATTCAACTTTTACGGCAAGCAGGGAACGAATTGCTGCAATATTTTATACGCCATTGCCACACGGCGAGCATTCAAAAATGTATGTTATGTTATGGTCTTGCTTTATGATAATGCTCCTGTCTATTCGATCTTATTGGCTAAAAAATAAGTTTATGTGATCAATCACCTACTGTACTCGCCAGACTGCCATGGAAGGAGAGCGTTTTGATGACGTGGAGCCCATTCAGCGAAATATAACGAGGGTGCTGTGAAGTGATTACGGACGGCCTCCGGTCAAGAATTTGTGTAGTGACAGCTTTGTACTATGTTGAAGATTGAATAGAAAGAGTTATCCTAACTCGATTTTTCTTCTTTAAAATAAAACGAGTTCCGGAACTTTTTGAATAAATTGTGAACGAGTATATCTGCCAATTATATTGTTTTCTTTTTTATATCATTACTCTTGGCTCGCCTCTCGTGCATCATTTTGTAGAACATCTAACCTCGCATATATTTTGGAACAAGGCATCATAAGACTTAAGGAACTTGAGCCCCGATACCTCAAACTTATATAAATTAATGTTTTGTAGAGAGAAAACCGCAATACTTAGGTCACAATAAGTATCTTAATGTAGTGGTATATAATTTCTTACCAGAAAATGTGTCCATCTACAAGTGTCTACAGCAATATTAAAACACAGAATTTTCCCAGATATCCCTGTTATTCACACCATTATAGAAGAAAGTACTCATAACTCGACTAGACCCAATCAGATTTTTCATAAAATCTGTAACCCCAATTATGATACTTAGAAAGTCAAATAGGCGCTATTCATAGATCTTTGCTAAGTTCCTACTAATTCCTAATTTTTAAAATAATCCGGAGTTTATGCTATTCATAGAAAATCTTCAGTATAGCGAAGTATGATACAAAAAAATTAATTCCCACCGCTTTAAAGGATTTTGCCAACAAAAATTAGTAGGTGTTATAATGTCATTAAATGCCTATTTTTATTGAAAGAATTAATATACAAAATAGAAATGGCAATCAACTAAATTATTGATGAGGATTTCAATATTTTGGAGAACATCACAATTGTACCAACAATAAGGCATCCGAAGAGTTACCGAATACTATTTGACCCGTTTACGATAGACGCATGAGGTTTTAACGAACGATATTGGTTCGACAAGTAGACGGCAACATTTATAATAAATTTGATAAATATTGAAAATAAACCCCTCTTAACAATTACCGGAAGTCTGCAAGTTTTGACAGCATTAAGGTCTTTGAGAAGAAACGTTATCAAGGAGATCTAGGTAAGATTTTTACAATCAATCTACAATATAAAAAAAAACCTTTAAGACTATCCAACTGACTCCCATAGAACTTATCAATTGAGTGTAAGTCAAATCATTGCAAAAGTAACAAGGGCACTTGCTCTGCAGCTTGCAAGTTTAATAAAATTTCTGTTTACGGGTCATAAAATTCAGAATATTAAGTCAGATTTTTATAACATTGCCGGCGTTTCCCGCTGTTCTTGGAGCTATAGACCGGACATACATGTGCATTAAATGCTCTGCCAAAACTGTTGCAGATGTCTTGGCTGGATACCATACCAATCATAAAGGATATTATTCCCTAATTGTGTAAGTAAGTCAGATTTTGTTTCAATTTGGAAATATCATTTTATACATTGTACATATGTTTATAAAAACAGACATAAATTGTTACATTTTCAGATCGTCTACAATGCTAATTGCACGATCTCGACCTTCTAGACACGATGCCCGTTTATATAACAACTATAGCTGTAGATGCTTGCTATCCATTGTCAAATATTTTTTTCACTTCTGTAAGAAATCCATAAAGACCACAAGAGCGAAATTTTAATATTTGTCATATTGCGACCAGAAATAAAATTGAGTGTTTGAATGGGCAAATCAAGTAAAAAATTCGTTCAATTTTTGAAAGACCTAGAATTGATCTGGATACTGCTAAGAATAATTTTGTGGTAGTAGCTGTGTTCTGTATAACATACATAGCTAATGAGAGAAATCTATCCTGTAGGTGATAGATTTTTTTTGACCTTTGTAATTATGTTTAATATAATTTTTTTAGTTTTTAGCATTATAATGAAGTTATCCCTGTGGACGATGAAAATAGTCGAATACGAAACAAGAGCATTAACAGCAAAAATATGTGTCCACATGGTTAATAGCTTCCCAGCTTATGAGAACCATTATTCTAGAGAACACATTTCAAACCGGTATTTAGAACAGAGCTAGGATTTGCAGGTTTTGCAAAAGAAATATATTTTGCATTGAATTCTACCTCAAAACCAATTAGCATAAGTGTATTTCGAAATGTTTTCAAGTCACTCAATTTGATGTTCAAAAAACCTGCTAATGGTACGTCCAATGTGATGTGATGGATTTGTTCTGAAAACAAATTCAAGGATTTCTGCCGACCAAAAACAGCAGCTGGAGAACGAGTTAATGCCACATCAGGACAAGTCTAAACTTCATTATGAGGCAAAAAGGGAAGATCAAAACAAAAGTCAATAGAGATCAGGTGAAATCATAGTGGCTGCATTTGATCTTAAAAAGTGTTTGGGTACACAAAATATGTGATACGAAAGTTTTGCACAGCGAGGAGCTAATGAGATTTCGTCTTGATTGTTCAAACTCATCAGGGATTTACCTGATAGTGTAGAGAAGCTTATTCTTTATTTTAATAGTTGTGTTTCAGCTGGCTCTGCAAGATCAAGGTAGTTTAAAAGAATTCCACCATAAATTTCTTATTCCCGGACACACTCACTTCAACAGAAAAATTTCTTTAAAAAAACACAACAGCACTATTCTATTCTTCAAGATTGGGTATCTGTAGTGAAAATGACAAATTCTAGATCTGATGTAACGTAAATGGCACGAAAGAACTTCATTGGATTCTTAGACACTTGACTATAACATGTTTCTTTAATTTTTCATCATCATTTCCTATTTGTTTCTGTCGAATTAAGCAAAGTAGTGACTTGAATTAATTATGTGTATTTGTGTGGTAATTAAATTAATTTACCAATTTTAAAGTATCATTTCGTATTGGAATCTCGTGACCAGTAAATCATGTGCGATCGTTAGATCAGTCGTTCAGAGGATTAGTTGATCAGGTTTCTGGGATTTAGCCTCAGAAAAGAAAATGGATTACAAGTACATTTAGTGGATTACGTTGATATAGTTCAAATAAAGTTCATCTCATTGCTGTTCAAGGTGAAAGACGTAGAAGAGGTGGATTCAATCAATTCCGTCAAGATAAAACAATCAGATGCATGCGCAGAATTGACAACATCCAACATTCAGATCCAATCCAAATCTACAGTCTAAAAACGCAGTAAGGTGTATCCGCGTAATGACAGATTGAAGCAGCATTCAGGGTTCGACGAGTTCTTGAATTAGCGACGTCATGTCTTCAGCTCATAATGTCATAGTGTCGAATTCAAGGAGTCGAGTTCGAGTCATTCATATCGTACGTCCTAATTCAAGATGGATTTTGTTCACGCCTGACAATAATGTGACGCTTGGATTTACCATACGCCGTGGTAAGGAATCCTATTAGGATTCTTTATCTCGAAGGTGGACAAGAGCAGTGAGGCGGACATAAAGGGATTACAGATCGGCGATCAGATAATTCATCTGAATGTACGTATACCACGTCGACGATGCTGTTCATAAGGAGTTAACCCAATTCATATCGAGTCAGGTTCGCATGACTTTTGAAGTTTGAGCTGTCGGAATGATTCCAATCAAAAAGTACCAAGGAAATCCTCTCACCTGGCACATCGTCCCGCGAACACCACTTTCATCCCGGAATGACTATAGTGCTAGGGAGAAGGAAACGTATGGAAACTAGGAATTTCTGTCCAATTCACCAAAGATTACAGAGCTGCCTGAGATGTAGAGCTTAGTCCTGATTCTAAGTGTCAACAGCTTCGACTTTTCTGATGTACTCTTCAGCGAAGCAGTCGGAATGGACATCTTTCCTGGCGAATCTAGCGGATATAACAGCTCCACCAGTAGTGTAACCGGGCATCGAAGTCCATGATGGGTAGATCAATCAGCCAGACGTCGAAATTTAGTGCGTGAAGAGCCATCCTCAGAAAAAGGCATGAGAGACGAAAACATTTACGACTTACATCAGCATCAGTTCTGCAGTCATCACCTTTCTCGTCCTGCTCCTTGGCCACCATTAAAGATGAGTCCAACAAGACTGTTATCCAATTTTGGAAAACGGCACGCTCATCAATAACACAATGGTAGTCTGTCACGACAGTTGAGCATCCAGAATATAGTCCATCTCGTCGTCTTCCATGTCCGGTGATTCGAGTCTGAAGTTGGATTTCGTAATATCACCTGAACAGACGAATCTGCATCATCATGGGGTGCAGCATATCCCACCACGCCCACAGCCAGCTCCTGGTACTCCAGTTACTCCTTAGCAGCAGCAGCCGACGAATAGTACAACCGCTTACATCTGCATTGTATTACGCCAGATTGAGACGAAAACAGTCATTGTCGAGGTGCACAGAAGAATTGGGAATAATCAGAGGGTCGCACATCAAAACCTCCAAAGCCGACACCACTATTGTCCACATCGCCAACGTCGCGGAAATGCAGGCGCATCAGAGTATGGTTGCTACTCTAAGCTGCAACAAAAACAGTCACAATAGATTTCCATCCACAGCTAGCAGCAGCAGAAGCACGAGTACAGCAAGTTCGATCGGCGAAACCAGTCTTTGCAGTGCAATCAAGAAAACAACTACATCGGATTGGAACAACGCCCCATTATGCAGACGTTGAACAGCGACACATTGTGTCGATGGATGAATTCAAACGAGCTCACAAGCGAATGTTCCGCAAAGTTTGTCTAAAGTCAGATCGACTGGAACGTGAAGAAAAGTTACGTAAAAAGTCAATGGTGCAAGATGAAGTCGATCACCTTTAGAGTAATTGTAATCTCTCCAAGACTGAGTATAACAATTTAATCAGCAAAGCAGAATTGAACAAATTGATAGTATCCCACACCTCCACTACCACCACAATTTGCCAACAAAAGTGAGAATTTCACCCAACAAAGATCACCGCCACATTCACCTGCGCCAAACTACGGCCAACACGTACTTCGAATGTACGAGTACTCTTCCACAATGGCACTCTCAAACGTAACGATCGCAACAACGAAGTGTCCAAAGCAAATGGTGACATCGCCGAAATGGAATCCATCGATTCATATCAAATGAGGAATCCATCATAGAAGATTCCACATCCACCTTCGCTATACTTTGTCGCTTCACTGAGACAACGGACATCGAGAGGAGCCAATTCAAGTAGAACTCCTTCGTATACCCAGTTTATCCGACAGCTCAATGTGCGTTGAAGAAAATTGAGAGAAGTTTACCAAACATCTGGTTGAACTGACACTTCACACTAACACTGATACATTGTTCTTATTTCTTTCTCTACATTAATATTTCGTTTGCAACTCCACACGCGAGAGAGTAAAATATTTCTATGCGATTTGAAAATGTTTATATGATATTTCAAAGTGGTTACAAATTTTCAATGCGTTTTATAAGCAGGAATGAACGTATGCATGTTGAATATTTCAATGCGCTTTGAAGTGGTGTTTATTCGAGCGTATTGAACCAATGCGGATTGCTTCAACGCAAATTGAGCTGTCGGATAAACTGGGGAGTAGTGAACTGGAATTCACACTCAGTCGATCGATCTTAAAGAAGCGCAACGAAGAGACGAACAATCAGAATAATGTCAATGCGACTTTAGAAAACGCCACTAGTGAATTGCAGAACATCATTCTGCGTTGAAGAAGCCCAAATGGGGAACCCATTCTCCAGAAGAAGCAATCATCAAATATTGAGAAGTTCACCCAGATGCTGCAGAACAGACAGTTGGCATTTTCGATAACAACCTTGAGCAAGTCCGAGAGCCTCTGACCTAGCAAATGGCATTCAGCTATCCGTCTTCAGAGATCAACATATCGTTTGGCAATTAATCATCGATCGATCGAATGACATTCAGTCCCCATACTTGCAAAAATTCGTCATTAAGTGTTTGTTTTTCTTTTTTCTTTTATTATCCCCCTCTGGAAACCGCAGACCCCTGATCAAAACTCCCGCGGCCGTATGTTGTATGAGAAGAGAGAGAGTGGATAATTCATTAAACATTTGTTTTCATCGTTGCTGAAGAACATCAACGTCTGGCTTTGCCGTTGCCCTTGACAAGTGTTTCAGACGTCGAACTGGGATTTCCTTTGGTTCCACCTTACTCGTACTTGCAATTGTTACCCTCGATACGTTTAATGACTTCTGTTACACATTGTCAGGTTTGAAATATCAATGCTTCAAAAATTCAATTTCGACATCGTTGCTGTCTATGAAAATTGTGTCCTTAAGAAAATCTTCGGATATCATATCCTTCACAACAAAAGCTTCTCTCGTCAGTTGTACCACAGTTATTATGTTACCAGAGTGGTATGCCCTTGCAATTTCGTAGTACTGAAGCACCTTCTGGCCGAGTAACAATTAGTCAATCCTTAAAATCGTCTTTGATATTCCCGAATATGGCTAAAAGAAGTGCGAAACTAAAAAGGTCCAAAGGATGCTGTCTCTTAAAAATGTCCTACTTTATTATTGAAAGAAAGCCGATTCTACTAGTCAACCAATCTGTATGTTTTCCAAAATATTTCTTTGGTATGATTTAGCAGACAACATCTTACGAGAACATTAGTATTACACATTCGGCTTCATAAGCAATAGAAGACTTTGTTTCACGATTAATGACGAAGCTCGTATAGCAATTACTAAACTCTGGTTGTAATTTTCGAATAATTTTAATCAGGATGTCCCTTTGTAAAGGATACAGGTCGACAACGCAACTGCGCCTAGCTGAGGAAAACTCATCTCAGGGAAAGGTATTGCCTCTACTCTAATGTACAGCCTAAATCGTGCTCGAGAACGTTCGATAGTTATTGAGAATTGGAAAGCAAAATCGATTACTGCGAAAAATTTCTTTAAAGTTGGTAACGCTGAGCTAATGGAAGAGGAGAGGCTAGCAGATGAAAATAGAAAAAGGAAAAGGTATAGTAAAAAGGACATCATTATAATGATTCCGTTTGCAATTTTTATTGAAAGGACTTGCGAAGGGCATAATGCAGAAAAACATACAGTTCCCCTTGTCATTGGAATAAAAACAAGGTAAAGAAACTGGAAGAAAAAGGCAGTCCTTCGCCCCCGAGGACAACAGATCCTGTCGTCTTTATTATTACGAATACGAAGTAGAGTTAGAGTTGGGATTGGAGTAGTAGTAGAAATATATCTGGTAGGAGAATGGAACTCTCAATGTTACTTACTTTTAATTGCATTCCTTCCGTCTGATTGAGCTCATCGCCGCCCTGTCGTAGACCATTGAGGAAACGAGCAAAAACTGTCCTTCTTTTAGCCTTGTTGCGTCCCTCTGGCAATGGTGATGTTAGTGGTAATGGTAGTCATGGTGGTCGTGGTCGTAGTCGTGGTCATGGTGGTGGTTATTATCATAGTCGAAGCAAGCACAGACACAGACAGGAAGACAAACATTAAAGTGAACTACTGTTTGAAGTGGCAGCCTTTGGGGTTTTTTTTCCAGTTTTAGCTGCCTCCCTTTGCCGGGGTTCTTACTCACCTGTTGCAGAGAAATCGTAAAAGAAATTCGACCTATTCGCTGTATAACTATGTTGCATGCCATTTATATTGATAGCGGATTTAGAATCAATTGCACTACGGGCCATTCGGGCAGCTAGATCGCTTTGAGCAAAGCTGTATATCTCGTTCTCTTCACGATTCGAAAGACAACTGGAAGGCTATTGCATAGAACGAGAGAGAGAGAGAGAAAGATAGACAGAAAGTGAGAAAGAATAGTGTCCAATTTGATGGACCTTTTCGCATGCCCATCAATCTTCTTACCAAATATTTTCCGGGCACATAGAGCGGTTGACTGTGACTGGTAGGCAGGTTTGATTGATTTGCAATGCCTCGATGTGGACGGGTCGTTGTGAGGCCAGCAGCAATCCTTACATGACGTTCTTTCCACTTAGACAGTCGAACCTTTTCGATAGCATCTAGAATGTCCTCGTATGGTATTGACATTTGTTTGCTGTAGTGTGAAGCTAGTCCTTCTAGGTAGCCGCGCTTTCCTTCCTAGAAAGGAGAAAAAAAAATTATACAGCACACATAGCAACAGTCGTGATTGGTATTAATTGGTCTACTTTTGTCTACTGTGGATTGTTTTCTTTTTTACGGTTTTTTGTGTTGTCCGTAACTATGTAAACAACGGGTGTACAAGGGTAGCGAAAATCTTTGCTAAAATGCTGCCCAAAATGTGAAGTGCTGGCGATTTAGAATGCTTTTCTAAAATGTACAGCAGATTGTGTCGGTAATGACAAATGCGAAGCTATGTGTTGAAGATAAAACAATTAATTAATGTGAAAATAATTTCAGAAAAACTATTATAGTAAAATAGCAATTGAAACCCCATGCAAAGCCAGATAAAATCACTATCAATGAATCTTTGACCTAAGCTACTACATATATGTACGTAGACTAATAATATTAACCACTTCGAAGTCATTCCAGAAACCAACGTGTTTGTCAGGGAAATTAGAAGAACGTGGTATCCAGGAAAGAATAAAAGGTACAAACGCTGAAGATACATGTAAACATCCGCATTGACCACATGTCTGATTAATCTTACCAAACTCCCTCTTTCAATCATAAAGCTAAACAGGGATAGCACAGCATAGACCAACTTTGGCTAATCTGGCGACAAAGCTTTAAGAGTATGGACAGGAATCGAAGCCACTCCTAAACAGTCAAGGTTAATATATAGAAGAGATACAAATAATATGTGTACACACATTTGGCTCGCTAGTTTTACAACCAAAGAAAAACTTATCTGACAAGGCCACGCAGAGTATTATGAACTGTTTGCTCTAAGCTAACCTGAGCTGCTGGGGTGCCCCAATCTCTCCAATGGATCGCTGAGGAATTTTA
This sequence comes from Volucella bombylans, assembly GCA_949129095.1. Lineage (NCBI taxonomy): Eukaryota > Metazoa > Arthropoda > Insecta > Diptera > Syrphidae > Volucella > Volucella bombylans. Next base: position 103,558,741 of record OX422140.1, read on the forward strand.
TCTCACGAAGAAAATTAGGGATTTGATTTTATCCTCTAAGGAAACGGTATCGATTGTTTGGGTTTGTTTCCTTTTCGAGCGGCTACCCTGTAAGCTTAAAAAGTAGGAAGGTACATTTGTAACTTATTTATATATGTCCTGTAAAACTTGGTTTCCAGTAATCCAAGTGACCTAAACTATATTGTAGTGTGGAATTGGAAAAATAAAAACAGAAACTTACGAATGTATATATTTGTGTATAAAAGAATTTACAGTATCCTGCCATACAGTGGTACCATCTCAGCAAAGGTTTTGTAAGCCTCGATTTGAGGTATGCCCATAATCGGAACCACATCGCTATTGTATGGTCATCTTAAAAAGTTATAAGATATAGATAGAAATTACTGCATACAGCACGCAATCTGTTGCCTATTTACAAAGCTCAGATCGACTGACGAAGGGAGTATGTATTAACGACGTGAATTGCACTGATCGGAATGATTTTCAAACGATGATGTAGTATCGAACTGGATATTCACAAAAAGTAATTATTAATAGTGTGGTATTAAACTGCTTCTCACTTCATACCTGATAAGTTATATGGTGCTATAGTCCAGGTTAAGCCTGGGCCTTATCCAATAAATTTCCTCCAGTTGCGCACTCCAACATTTTTGAGATCCCCTTCCACTTCAGCGAGTCGCATAGAACAAGCGCTTCGCTACTACATCCTCACTCCATATAGAAACCGAATACTCTCCCGGGCGGAGCGTTAAAATCAATTTGCTCTAAATAGCCTAGCGATCTCTGGAAACTGATACGCACGTTTCATCCCTTCTTATTGGTTAATATTAATTGCTTTGTCCTCACTCAGATAGTGGAATAGTCTCCTGCTGCCTTAAATAACTCGGCAGGTAGGCTTTTCAGTATGGTAGCCTTAATATAAAGTTTAGACATTGTTATCTTTTCTTCATTTCGGCTGGCTTTCAATCACTCAAGTTAAATTGTTTGTTCTGACAGCAGGTCCAGGATCATCTTCAGAAATACTTTTCATATATTTTTAACACCGGCTCTGATCCTACTATTGTACTTAATTTCTTTACTCATCTCTTGTTCGCTTGAAAAGCTCGTTCTACTTTTCGTAAGACTTGTAATCGTTCTTGGAGCAGTATCTCTCCATTTCGTATGTCGCTAGCATCTCAAGCCCTTCCTTTTTTATCCAAAAAAGGGTAAGTGAATGGGCAGGTGTAATTAATCCAAGCCGCGCCGTATCAGGGACATACTGTGCCGCATTTCTGTCCGCTTTTGGTATTGATGCTATTGATTGAGAAGTTGAGTGATACATAGAATTTCCCTGATATTTTGGCACCGCAGACTATTCGTATCTGGTAATTCGAATCTACACTGAGCCTACACTCAGAAAAAAGTGGATAAGGTGTTTTATAATAAGGTGATCACATTCATTTGTGAATACCAAGCTGAGGAAACCCTGTGCTACTTAGATGCTAACCTGGGCCTCGACTAACTGTCATCAGTTGCGCACTCCAAGTAGGTTGAGGTCCCCATGTATTTGTGTGCGTCATATATGGTGAGATCTACCACTACTGCGTTGTCCCTCAGGGTTAGATTCGAAGACTCTGCGTCCCGCCCGGAGCATTGGTATTCATTCGGTCTACATGTCCTAGCCATCTCAGGCGACTGATGAGCAGTTTTCTGATTAGGTTGATGTCGCTGTATATCTCGTATAGCTTGTCGTTGAATCTTCTCATCCAAAGCCGAGTTCAGAGTAGTCGATTTGGATAGCAGATTGACCATATGGAGTAAGCTATATAGTATACAAAATCATAGTACTCGTATATTGTGGAATGTGAATAATCCTAACTGAAAGACGCTATTTGGTGTTTTTTCCGCTTTTTGGAATAAAGCTGCAGTTCTGGATGGACCTGGGGCTAAACTGACCAACGGTCTTTAGTTGCGCGCACTTCAAGATTGTTAGGTTCCTCTTCTATTTTTAAGTCACACTAAAGGTCTCGGTGAGATTCTTTCAGACAAATTTTACGAGAGCCCCTACTTCCACACACCTCCATACTACTGCCATGGTTGGTTTTATGCCTACAGTCAAAAGACATGATAGAAAACCAGAATTGTACAGGTCTACGAGTATAGTATCTACTGGCAATCAGCAGAATTGACATGAGAAGCTCAGATGCCATTGATGCAATAGGGGTTATGAGACCATTTTACTGTTGCCAAGGTGCGTGCGGAAAGATAGAAGGAGGAGAAAGGAAAACATTATTGTGATGTAGTGGTTTGAAACTCAGGTATATTTGGTTTCGATATTAGCTCTCCGGGGGTGGGAGTCCGAATAGGACTGAGAGTTTTTTCTTCACTCGGAATGATTCGAAGGTTATCAATTTTCACGCTTGTTATGTGCTTGAAACTCTATAACAGCCAAATCTACATGTCAGTGTTATGCCTTCACACGCAGATTTTTCTGACTGAGTTCCAATTACACAAATGAAAATGTTGTCATGAATAGGATTCGAACCTTGACCCTCCGAGTGAGAAGCGAGTGCTAGTACCACTACACCACGGCCACCCCCAATAAACATTAATAAATATCTCAAGCCGATAAGCATAATTAAAGAGCGTTTCAACAAGAAGTGCATGATTTGTTGTTTTTTTTTTTGAATAAATCGACCAATTATTGAGATACATATCTCTGAAACATTTATTGCTTTATAAAGCAGACACATGCGAATTATTTATGGAACACAATATCTTCAAAATGACCGCCTCGGTTTTCCTTGCATACCCTCATCCTTTTCTTGAAATTTTCAATCACTCTTTCACATAATTGGAGATCTATCTCGGCAATGGCGGATTCAATGTTTGTTTTTAGAGCTGACATTACTTACATATGGCTCGCGTAGACCTTGCTTTTAACATAACCTCAAAGAATCAAAGGAAAAACGGTGTAAAGTCGCACGATCTTAGAAGCCAGTGGGCGTCTCGCGCCTTTTATGCCATGTAGCACCATCCTGATAAAAGTAGAAGTCGTTCGTTTCCATATCTTCGAGGTCAGGCTACAAAATTTGTTTACCATGTCTCGGGAGCGCTCTCCATTGATCGTAATGGCTTTTCCGGCCTCATTTTCGAAAAAGTGCGGTGCTCCGGTTCATAAACCGCACCAAACACCTACTCGTGCATAGGCATCTCGTGAATGAATCAGTAGTGAATTTTCGGTTAAACAAAAGCGGCAATTTTGTTTATAAACGTAGCCACCAATGTGGAAATGACCCTCATTCGAAAACACGATTTTCTTGCAAAAATCAATGTCAGCACGTATATTTTTCAGTAGATATCTAATCTGAGAACGTACCGCGCTGCTGGTGGTCGGTCGGTTTCAGTTCTGTATAACCCTGTTTGCATGGAGAGCAAATTTTTTCGTCAAAATTGAGTGCAGTGTGGCTGTGGAGAGGTCAAACTCCTGTGAACGGTGACGAATGGAGGTATTTAGGTCGTTCTCGGCAACTTCCTTTACTGCACCGATATTTTCCATTGAACGTCCGGGGAACACATTTCGGTGTCTTCACATCTTGTACTGAGTCTGTTTGTTGGAATCTTTTGATTATGTTATGCACACATGTCTCGGAAGGCACATGATTACGTGCAAAATTGGTACGAATTTTTCGCAAAATATTAAATAATAAAATTCAACCACTTGGATTATTTATTTTACTGTGTACTGATAAATTTCCCAAATTTATAGATAACATATGTACATATGTCACCATATGCCAACCCTGCGTGCATTAACTATAAAATAGCAGGCCCTTCAAACCCTATTGGTACCTCTTATTGAAACACCCAATAGCGCGCGAGTACCATTGATTGGAAAACGAAAAAACCGAATTTCATTTATTAATTTGAATGCCAATTATAATTGAATCGGCTTCTCGAAGTGCATACTAATGCCCACAAATGTGGACCCTACAGTTGTAATTTAAAAAGCTGCGCCATGCACAGCCGTAGACGACAACATCGGGCAATGTTTATAGAGAAATGTTGTCAAAATTGGGGAAGGAACTACACATATGTACTTATATCACAGATCATAAACTCTTTCATAATAATTATAAGTTTATTATCTGTGGTTATATGTATATACTGCCATGACAGCCGATTAAATTTTGCTTATTTCTGATACTCGGAAAAATCTACCACAGCCTCATTACGAGCCTCATTCCTCTCTGACCCCAAAAACCGAACATCACAAACGAAAATCAAATCAAAAATGAAATTCTCGAATCGTTGGCAATTGCATTTCGGACAATCTCGAGAAATCATAAATCGCAAACGACATCAAAAACCTTCTTTCACAACTTCATCTGTGTGTGCCAAGTTGTGTGGACATATCCGTACTTCCTGTTTCTCTATTACTGCCGCATTTCATGTCTACGGGAGTAATTCAAGTATGCCTGTGTTTGTATATTTTGAAAAAGGATACACGCACGTGCTTATCACTCGTTTTCATTCAACATGCTTAAGAATTTATCACGCACAGTTCACAAAGGACCATTCATTCATGTGGTCTGAAACTTTGTCGACCGTATAGCCAAGATACAGGAGCTAACAAAAAAAATATAGAATCCTGAATCCAGAAACGCTACGACAATGATAATGAAGTTTCCCCGAATGAACGACATGTTTCTATCAAATCCTTCATCTTATATGTACGGACGTGTATGGGACGTACATCCATCCGTACGTACATGCATGGGATGAGTGGATGGTTATACGTAATATACATACATATGTACAAGCATGCATAAAAAGGATCACTTTTCACACTTCCTACTGAATGAATGACGCGGGTAATGGTTTCATTAAGGATACACTGCTGGCTAAACCATTTTTTTCTTACATTCACATTTTGTTGTTGCTCTTCCCCAATCCTATCAACGCACCTCTAGGTATTCTAGAGCTTTATATTTTTACTCCATGTGTATTCGTATGTGCTGTCTTATCCTTTTGCTTGTGGGTTTTTTGTTGTATGAGGAAATGAAGCTCATCACTCATTCGCGTTGTAATTGGGATTTTTGTTCTTTCGTCTGGTTTCCATCTACACACATCCTGTAAAATGAGATGAAGGAGTAAATAATCCTTAAACCACACAGTTCTCCAGTATTCGCACTTCCTTCTTTTCCTTTAATCCTTCCCACCGATGTGAGTTAGTCATCGAGTTGCTTTGGTGGTTGGGGAAAACATGATACATACATTCGAATACACATGGAATGCGTACAAGTAGTTGAAGCCTTAATTAGGTATATAGTATTCATTCAAAGATGCTCATGGTTGTGTTACTCGTATATAGTACATATTGTCCAACTTTCAAATTTGAGGAGAATTCTTAGCACACGACTTAAGGACACTACATCGTTCGTGTGTGCTCGAAAGCACTTAAGCTGATTTCAGGTTTTGATTGACATGGAGATGAGATACCGATTTGTAATAGCAGGCAGTGTTTACCTCTGGTAAAGGCCTTTGCTGGTTCTGAAAAATACTCGTAGGATTAACGAGCTACATTAGAACATAATTCTATTGCTAGGTAATTTTGTGTTAATGTCGCCTAATGACATTATTTATTATTAGAGATAATATTCATTCGAATGATCCATTTTGGGATCAAATGCTGGTTGTGGAAGTTGGGCTGTTGCAGTACTCTCAAATCGTTGTGAAATCTTCTCGAATTGATTGTGGAGATAATCGTCTTTAAGCATATTATCTGATAATTTTATGGCTGGATTATGGATCATTCCCATGACAACTTGACTATGTGAAGATATTGGCGTAATTTATGAGCGGTTTGAATTTTATCCAGCAAATACAGAGAAATATTACGAGCACCTGACCAGATGTGGGCGTTGCACTCCAATTAGAGGCAAATAAATACGAATTGGACGTGCCAAACGGTTGTCCTTAATCTATTCAGAAAGACATTTGTCAATCTTAAATGCACTCATATTCGACAGGAGAGCCTCTTGCCAAACTCTGTCAGATGTCCTTGTAATGTCAATTGCATTTAACGTTCATTCGCCTAATTTCTATAGACTTTGGTTTCTACTTGCTGTGAGATGTGCCATAAAATCACCAGTGGACTTATTGATCGTTGGAGGAAACCGTGCTGGTTCCCAAAGGGCACAAAATCAAAAGCGCCAAAACCCCCAAGAGCTTCCAACGTCACATATCTCAGGTCTTAAAAGGCGAAATAATGATCGATAAAAGCAACGCCGACGGACCAATTTCACCTGATTGGTGGCAGTTGGTCAAGTTAAAGATTGGTGGGTGGCCTCTTGGCCATCATGCGGGAAAACTCCGGACCACCTCCCATCGCATGTGAAACTAGAAGAGGTTTGACCGGGTGCGAAGCTCGAAGTTGTGCAGTCCTAGAACCCGCACCTGAATCGCAGTTGAAGCCCGCTCCTCAGAAGACATTTTGGACATCATTAGACTCGGGTTATTAGGTCGGGTTATTGACCCTTCCGACACATGACTCGAAAATCGCGAAACTGGAGTAATTAAGGGTCCTTATAGAAGGGCGTTAATTGTGATTAATAAGGAAACCCTTAATTCTCTATCGCAGATTCGAGTCTTTAACCTTAAGGGTTTACAAAAAGGATGACATGGGTGCTGATAAGCAACCTCCTACTCTTTAAATGAAGCAGGAAACAGAGCCTCAGGTCTTGAAGCGTCGATATCCTTTCCTGAATCGGATAGCAACGACTCCAACCTTTTTGAGGTTGCAACCAACCAACGACGACGAATTAGAATGGATCCTTTTCGATCAGAGGATGAAGATGAGCTTTTGGGCACACAAATAAACTACGCTAATATTCTAAACACATTATAAATACTTCCAGAGAACATCGACTATATTATGCCTCAACATTGGTTTGACAAAGACTTTCATGTAAGCATCCCTTCTAAATCTTTCTGGGAAGAAGATGCTTTCATGGATGGCATGTCAATTTCTAAACAGATGAAAACAGGACTGACGGCGGGGTTGGTGGCGGTATTTTATCAGATAAGCTAACCTAAACCTCTCCATCCGCCTTCCAAAAAAACGTGATATCTGCAAAGGATATCCGAATCTTTCGAATAGTCAGCGCGCCATAAAATCCCTGGACTCATTCTCTCAAAAATTATAAAACCGCCGTTGGATGCAGATCATCTCTCAGAGATATTGTAGGGCCGACGAACTTGCCAAAATTGGAACTATTCTACGTATCCTATCTGAAAAAGGTATCACAGCTATACCAATCGTTATGCGCAAACTAGAATTAAGACTGAATACTATTAGAATAACAAAACCTTACGTGGACTGTTGGTCAAAATGTGTAGCGACCAAACAAATCTGGCCAAAACTGGATGTGAATCGATCTAAAAGTTTGATCTTTCTAAATAGGAAGCATCTCAGTGATATCAGAGGTGTCATCACAGGACACTGTCTTATAGGCAAGCATGCAAGAAGGCTAAGCGTGCAGATTTCTACAGAAGCTGCATGGACGAAACGGAGGAGGAGGCAATCCTCCACCTACTCTGTACATGTCTAGCTCTCTCCCAAAAATGACTTAAGCCCTCTAAATAATAAAGAATTTAACAGTTTCCTAAAGTTTCGTAAGAAGGTCAAATTGGTTCCAACTGTGGAGGATCACACATCCATGTGGCATCACAATGGACCAATAGGCTTAGGCTTATTGGGTTTTTCCAACGTAGACTAACCTACTCGTATATGGCTGTGATAAGATCAATTATATCCTATGTATCGGTTATCTGATGGACAAGCTTTCACGAAAATACGTCACTGCTGCTTTTACTAAACTACAAAGAACGGTCAATCTCGGCTGTATCGGGGTTTTATCTATAGCATCTGACTCTACTCTATACGCACTTATCAATACTTCCTGTGATATTCGCTTTATGGGCTGCATTCTCAAAGGTCTCGTCAGTTTAAATAGAAGTGAAGTGAAAATTCTCTGGAAGAGGGAATAAGGGAATAAGGGAATGAGGGATTCGTCGAATGAAAGTTGGCTTCAAAGTAACACCGTATCCAATTGCACTATGAATAGAAACCCTTCCATCCATCTCTTCCTTGGCTATTAAAGATTTCTGTTGCCGGGGCAACAGCAGTGACCCCACAATTTATAACATTCAAAACACAAAAGGCTCCGCTGATCCATGGCTATCAAGTGAAAATAGAAAATCTCTGGAAAATTCATTAGGATTTGATGATTCTTGGGCACTAAAATCAGTTCCGGTATCAACTAGCAATGGCGATCCCTTAAATGAACAGGAAATGAGGTACTAAAGGTTTCACTTGACTCAGATTAAGCATTCAGCTTCCTCCCTAACCCTCGTTCGATAATACATATATCATCGACCGACCCCCATACTATTGCCAACTACATTGCAAACTTTTTTAAACAATCATTTGCAGACACCTTCTTCGTACCTGACCCAATATATTTCAAGTACTTTGCCAATTTCTGCATTGGCCCCTCTCTCTCCCCCACAATCTTTTCATCCTACCTTTATCGAAGAAAAGTTACAAAATCTCGGTGATGTCAATATTTCTCAAAAAGTGTGCCTCCAATCTTTCTCACCCACTTTCCTCCATATTTCAGCTATCCCTCACACAAGGGGAATTCCCCCAAGCCTCTAAGATGTCTTTCATAACCACGGTCCACAAAAAGGGATCAAAGAATGAAGTAACTAACTACCGTCCCATTGCTAAGCTTTCTCACATACCTAAAATGTTCGAAAGTATTTTACACGAAGTGCTAAACCTTCAGTGCAAGACACTTGTATCACACAGTCAACATGAAAGGTAGACCAACTGCTACAACTACTACAACTTCATTGGATTCGTATCCTTTGCGAATTCAGCCTTAGAAAATGGCAACGAAATCAATGTTATTGATAAGGCCTTCGAAAAAATATCTCATCAATTGAACCATTTCAAATTGTCTTCCCACGGTTTTGACCCCATATTATTGGAATGGATATCTTTTTATCTGAAGAAGCGTTAATATAGCGTTCGTATTAGGTCAGCCTTCTCAACCCCGTTTCCAGCCACTTCTGGTGTCCAATAATGCAGCCATCTAGGTAGCCTTGTTTTAATTTTAACTATAAAACAATCTTGAGAGGATTATTAAACATTACCTCCAATCCATTTTCGCCGTCAACACTAAGTTCTCCAAAAGTATTTCTTCACCCCAGTACTCTATGACTTTGTCACGTAAGTTCAATCAATCTTCTCCTCGACTTTATTTTCAGCATGACCAACCTGTACCCTAGGTTCAATCCCCTCCCGACCTTGGAATGTTTTTCGATAGAGAGTTAAACTTCCGTTCGCATATTGATGAGATAATCCTTAAAGCCAACTCATCACTTGGTTTTATCAAACGATAGTCTCAAAAATTTTGCATCCCTTATGTTACAGGGCCACTTTACGTTACCCTTGTCCGGCCACTTCTCGAATATTCCAGCCAAGTATGATCCCCTTTTCAGCGAATTCATGTATCCCGAATCGAGAATATTCAACATTGTTTCCTTCAATTTGTTCTTCGAGGACTACCTTGGGATGACCCTTTTATCTTACCTAGCTGACATTCTCTTCGTTCATCGATTGCTCCCTGGTACTATGGATTGCGCCTCCCTTTACAGTTCTACATATATCCTTCAACACTAACCCTCGTAATTTACGCTGTCCTCGTCTCTTCTATATTAGAACCGATCGCACCTCTTATAGTCTACTCAAACTTCCCTGTTTTTGGTTTTAACCTAAGTAATTCTCGATTCAAACTTGATCTCCTCCCTTATTTCCTAAGGCTTAATTTTTATTAGCTTTTAAATCGTAGTTTTTAAATTAGTTTAATTTTCTAACTAATTAAACAAAAATTGAAAATTGTAGAGAGTTTACCGATTTTCGGTATAAAGACTACTTTCACTGTTCGCCAGGCTAGCAGTGAAAATTCTCTTCAGAGTGACCAGCTAGTCTGTACCTTTTTATAACATAACTGGGTATGCCACCACCGGTACTAGGCGTCTTCAACCGATGACATACATATATCAACTACGGAGCGTTGTGTTATTCAGCTCACTAGCAGCTTCGCTAATAGGGGCTGGCTGTGAGCTGGTTCAGATTAGATTACGTGGAAAATGCCTCATGCTTTCGTCTCGAATTTCGACTCAGTTTAGGTGCCAATAGTATTTGTGAGTGATTCCAGCATGGTTAATCTTCTACTTTTAAGGACTTTGATAAGCCTACTGCTTTCGAAACTGTAAGTGATCTTTTCGCAAAAGTCTTTACAAGAGGCACTCTTCGAAATCCGAAAAAGCTTCTAAAATTCATTTTGCTTCGATCTGTAGAAATTCCAGTCTTAATAGAAATAAAGACTTAGAAGTATTCTGGTTTCTTTACAAAGATGCTACAGATCTGCATTCCACCAAGGAGCGGGCGATCTTTAGGATTGCTTTCTAGCTAGACATGTCATTTATAATCACTTGGTGAGGGTACCGTTCAGGTTCTGCACAGCTTCCTCTAGCTTTTGTTCTGTCCTGTGTTTAGGTGTCGAGTTGGTTTTCAGTGGATTCCGCTTCTTGAACAGACAATTTCGCGAACTTCCGATCGCTCGTCATATAGTAATGTGAAACCCCTTAAATATCTGAATATGATAATATTCAACGTCAACCATATTCAAATTTAGTTTTTACATGGTCGGCTAGTTAACCGCACGTTCAACGTCCAACCTGGAAAGCCAGGCCCTTTCGGGAGCCAGTCACCTGCTTTGAGGATATGAGAACTTACGAGTAACGGTTCATCTAACACTATCTCCATTCCAGCACTCCAGCACAATCCCTTGAATGCCTCACCAGACTTTAGATCAAATACTTCAAAGAAGCTAATATATTGAATTTGCCAAGCTAGCTGTGATTTGTGATTTAGTCACGCGAATCCATTTTCCATGATTCCTCCTTCTGAGGTTCAGTGATTTAGCAGAAGATATTATAGTGTTCCCATGTTCTGCTGATCTTCATATGCCTTTATAAAGTTAACAAGTCAAGTTGGACGAGTGCAGTACCCAACACCCAGCTAGTCAGAATCGGTCAACTGCTTACAACAAAACGTCAAACGAAACATTGATTTAGCCGGATTTGCCACAAGGTCGATCCTAAGATAGGTCGAAACTTCTATACGATTGATTGCAACGTGATCTGTCGTCCAATCTGTGTTTAATATTTATAACCCAAGTTTTAATATTTGTCGTCCACATTTTCTTTTACAGGCTCTCGGGTTTTGGATGCTTGGAATGCAGGTAGTATATGATGTTCGTTTTATATGCGGCTAATGCAAGATGCTACCTGAAACATAAAGGGTCCGCCATCTAACGTTTTTTTTTCTCCTAGTGCTTATTTCGTGAATGGTAACACTTAGCTCATGTCTGATTTGACAGATAATTAGATTTATCCTTCCGGTCAATAATGGAAAATAATTTCATTCAAATGGCTGCCTCAGCTGGCCATGCAGTAGCCTACACGATCGGTCCAATTTTTAAGCACATTATCGATAGTGTGCAGCTGTATTTCACCAATGGCTTCACGAATATTGTCCTTTAAAGCGTCAATTGTCTCTGGCTTGTCGGCGTAACACTTATCTTTTACGGCACCCCACAAATAATAGTCCAACGGTGTCAAATCGCAGCTCCGAGGTGGCCAAACGACATCAGCTCTGTGGCTTATAATGCGATCTTCAAAAACAGGGCGCAAAACATCGAGTGTAGCTTCGGCTGTGTGGCACGTAGCGCCGTCCTGTTGAAACCAAATGTTGCCAATATCCTCCTCTTCAATTTTTGTGAACAAATTCAATTGAACAAATTCGTTCAACATGGCCCGATAACGATCGCCATTGACTGTAACGGCCACTCCTTGCTCATTATGCCTCTGGACCAAAATCCGCACCAAACAGTGACTCGTTTTGGGTGTATCGGCTTTTCAATGTATGCGTGCGGGTTTTCTGTGCCCCAAATGCGACAATTTTGCTTGTTTACATACCCGCCAAGATCAAAATTAGCTTCATCTGAAAAGATGAGTTTTTTGGCACAATCGGCATCTTCTCTAAGTTGATCGCAGGCCCACTAAGCGAAACGTAGTTCAAGCGTACACACAACCATATTCGTTCAGCGGAAGGATAAAGCTAATTATCTGTCAAATCAGACATGAGCTAAGTGTTACCATTCACGAAATAAGCACTAGTTGAAACAAAAAAACGTTAGATGGCGGACCCTTTATTAAAGATTCCAAATTGGATCAGATAAATCACAAAGGTGTTTAAAGGTATTAATTCTGCATGGCATTTAAGGTGTAATCGACCATATAGCTGTATATGTATTGTAGGAGGTCTGGGTTCAATTCTAAGCAATGCACTGAAAAACAGAAAAAAAAACAGTTTCTACCGTCATCTTTTTCAATAGCCCGAAAATCGTTTGTTTTTGTCATTTATGCACAGAATGGTAAGACTAACAACACGGTAAGTGAAGAGGCCTAGCCGTTGTCCTCACCGAACTGTCTCAAATAATGTTTTAGTATAATGTTCTCTAATTTCAGGAACTCAGCGGTTTTTCCTTAAGTTTCTAATAATGTCCATTTCTTTTAAGTTATTATTTTGGGTTCATTAGGGGTGGCCGTGGTGTAGTGGTACTAGCAATCGCTTCTCACTCGGAGGGTCCAGGTTCGAATTCTGCCCATGGCAAGTCAGTTTTTCATTTGTGTGTAATTGGAACTCAGACAGAAAAATTCTACGTGTGAAGGCATAACACTGACACGTAGATTTGGCTGTTGTAGAGTTTTAAGCACAGAAAAAAATACTTGAATTATACCTCGAATAACTCTGAGTGATGATCAAATGAATGCAATCATTTGTGATGTCAGTGATGTCATTGAAGTCATTTTGAAGTCAAAAACCATTGAAGTCATTTTGAAGTCATTGAAGTCAAAAACCATTGAAGTCATTTTGAAGTCATTGAAGTCATTTTGAAGTCATTGAAGTCATTTTGATGTCTTTGAATCTTTTTATAAAATAAGAGAAGTACATTAATACTTTCAATAAGTTTATTTTAATTTATTTTCATAAAAAATCAATATTACACGGTAAACGAAACCAATTAAACAATCGTAAGTCTACTGAAAAAAAGACGAAAAAAATTGTCATTTATCATTTTCTTTATTTTTCATTAACAAATATGTAAGAAAATATGTAAACAAACATTTCATAAAAAAATTTTCGGGGTCACTTTCCCTGCGAAATTTAAACAAAACAAGTTATGCAAAATTAGTCAAAACTCAACGGATATAACTCTACTATTGTAGAGGATGAATCGTTTAAAAATCTTATACGCTTTGCGAATCCTACGCTGCAAGTTATGAGCAGACCAACAGCTATGAAAGTATTAGATGAGACGTTTCTAACAATCACCGAAAATATGAGAAACATTATTGCAGAAAACAAATATTTTTGTACTACTGCAGACGTGTGGTCGACCAAACATAAAAGTTTTTTTGGGTACACTTGTCATTGGTTGGATGAATCATTGGGAAGGAAATCAATGGTTTTGGCATGCAGACGTTTTTCAGGGGCACATACATACGATCATATAAGTGATTTGATCCTGAATATTCGTGTTAAATTCGGATTAAACTGTGATAATGTTGTAGCAACTGTAACAGATAATGGCTCGAATTTCTTAAAGGTATTTAGAGAATTTGGAATAACCAAATCATATATATGTGACAATGACTATGCCGAAAGTGATGAAACCGATGCGATTGAATTTAATAACGAGAGCTTTGAAAATGATTTGCCGAAGCATATAAAGTGTGCAACACATACACTCAATTTGCTGGCAACAACGGACTTCAATCGCATACTTCAGCAAAGCAATCCAAACCTTAAAAAACATAAACATGTAAGTACTGATTTTTTGTCTAATGCTACTCGTACTAAAATAATTTTAATTAATTTGAATAAAGATAATGTAGAAATGTTCACATCTTTGGAGTAAGGTCAATAGGCCGAAGACTTCTGAACAAATTGTCACGGCTTTGGGGTCACAATTAAAATACCCAGTAGTGACACGTTGGAACTCTCTCTATGATTTCCTTAAGGATATCAATAAGCATAAGGGTGAGTGTTGCAACGCAACATGACATCTAAACAAAGATTATCAATCAATTGCCGGGATAACTCCGTCAATAAAATGCCGTCGGCAATCGAACCAATTTTGGCAATAATGATAGTGGAGATCAATGCGTGAAGCAACTCGCAAAAGGTGCATAGGCAAAATTCTATGTTTTGTCTATGGCCCCTCCCACTTCAAAGGAAGAACATAAGAAAAGAGGAAAGAAAGAAAGCGAAAGGGAATATCAATAGTTGCTTTGATATGCACAGTTGATTAATCGCCGATTGGGGGAAATTAACTCTGAAGTCAATGACCGACGGACCGGTTACATAATATGCTGGGAGAACGCCGTTCATGCTCAAGCTGTTTTCTAAACTGCATCAACTGCGGAATTAAGTAGCAATGACCGAGATGCACTTTCAAGGCCATGCCATCGATAGTTTTCTTTAGAGATGAAAAAAAAATTGTGACACTCCCCAGGAGACCACCGAAAAGAAAGGTCAAAATAAATATACATACATAGCAAGTAAATTAGTTCGTGTTTTCCTTTTTGCATTAGTTATTAAAACAGCTGACTAGATCCAATGGCGCCGGTTGCCTTTGGGGTCTTTACTTAAATCTCATTCAAGGAAGGTCCACGCGAGGTTTGCTCGTTTCTACGCGAAACAGTGAGATAAATGAAGTCTGCAGGATGTTACAGATGTCTCATGTTTTTTAACGTAAGTGCCTGCCGTGTGGACTTAAACTTACGGGATGCCCATACATCCATGGGAGCAAGGATACGCCTTGCCATCGCTCACAATGATATTCATTTTTGATACCAATTCGGAACTGTGTTGCCGGCACAAGTTCCACCCTTGGTATGAGTCGAGGCCGACCTAAAACCTCTTACTGTTCTTAGGGTCACAGCACCCAGCACTTATTGCAACTCCACATTGAGTCAACCAAAGGAAAACCAAGGAAAACCAAAAGGAAAACCAAGGAAAACCATAGGAAGACTCTTTCCCGCGATTTTGGGTTTAAACCACAGCCACCATGACGCTCCCACAAGGGGGCCTACCTCTAACAAGTCAGGCCCGGACCGAGATCCGGGGGGCTCCTGACTCCCATGGTACCGTGATTTAAGTCCTGGTAGGGACTACCGGTGGTCCAGCCGCCAACAAGACCTATGACCGGCAGCTTGTGACTGATCAAATCGTAGCAACCTTCGGTAGCGTCATCTGAAGATGTTTACGATAAGACCAGTACTTTGCTCTGCCCCCGTTCATTATTAGACAACGTCATTAAAGGGCGAAGCCTTGATAATTGGGCGGGGGCCCATGTTAGAGATACAACCATTTCTCCAAACTGATTTCGATTATTTGGAGGAATATTTAATGTGCTGAAGCCTATTTCGGAAGCGTTGGATTTCCTCCAACGCGAGAGGACTATGATCTACGGATATCTTCTTACCACCTTAGCAACGATAAGGACGAAGTATAGGAAGATGCTTTTAAATAGCCCTCTAAAAGTGTTTCCTATATTTGTTAGAAGAATCTCTTGTGAAGCGATTTCCTCATCATTTCAATCTTACAAGAGAAGTCAATGATGCCATCGTCGCATCTGTTCTTTGTCCATCTGTCAAGCTTAGGTGGATCTCAGAGATTAATCCTTCTTTCAATGACTCCAAAATATCGGAGATAAGCAAGTTGGTGCGAAGAAAAATTCAAGCGGAGGAGGACAAAATACTAGATACACCTGCACAAAATTCTCAGCAAAAAAGTCATGAAACTTCGTTTTTCGATTTTTCCGTTAAAGGTGTTATAGTACCTATGTATATCAACGTATTTCATATTTTTAAATCGTTTGTCAGATCCAGATGAGCCATTAGAATTAACTAATGCTGCAAACACCTCTGGGGAAAGCGAATATTATGCTTATCAGTTCCCAACAATAAAAAAAGTATCCTTGAGGTATAATACACCTCTCCCCTCATCTGCAGCAGTGGAGCGCTTGTTTTCATTCGCAGGGTTAATTGCCATCCCTAGACGTGGAGCACTGTCGGATGCGAATTTTGAAAAATTGCTGCTTCTAGAAGCTAATAACTTTTAAGATGTGAAACCAGCGTAATTGTGAAAAAGTGAGTTACATACATACATATATGTATATAACATAAGGAGACTAAATATTATTCCATTTCATATCTTTTAAACATTACAGGGATCCGAAATACCTTGGAAGGAAACAAAACGTACATACGAGTATGTATTTTGTTAATTTGTTTGAATTTCTTGGATTCGTTGATAGTCAACCGGTATATCTTTTTTGTGTATATTTGTAAGTATGTGCGTAAAAATAGGAAATTTATTTTGTTTTTTCTGAAATGTTATTGTTTATATTTTTAAATGTTGTTTGTTTATGAAAAACAAAGTATTATTAAGTATTTGATTGTTTTCTTTTATCGTGCAATATGAAAATAACTTAAAATAAACTTATTCAAAGTATTAATGTACTTTTTTTATTTTATAAAAAAATCTAAAGACATCAAAATGACTTCAATGACTTCAAAATGACTTCAATGACTTCAATGACTTCAAAATGACTTCAATGGTTTTTGACTTCAAAATGACTTCAATGACTTCAAAATGACTTCAATGACTTCAAAATGACTTCAATGGTTTTTGACTTCAAAATGACTTCAATGATTCCACTGATATCACAGATGATTGCATTCATTTGAATGCAATCATTGAATTCACTGAAATGAATTACCAATCAATGACTTCAAAATGAATGGTGATTTCATGTTTGAAGTTAAAGTATGTTATTGAATTCATATGATTGAAGTCAATACATAGAAGTTTTCTCTGTGACTTCAATGACTGCAATCAAAAATGATTGCATTCTTTTACAGCTCTAGTGTATCTACGAATTAAGCGCCAAGGTATACATACAGGCAATTACAGTCTTGAGCAAGGCGTCTGCCCTGTTTAAATTCATCTTAAAATGCCGTTGAGCAGAATTTTTATTTCTGTGGTTTAAATGCTGGATCCAAAATAGAAAGATATCCTGGATCACGTTGAAAGCATATACCATATATATAGCTTGTTGTCCATGATGCCGCTTGTTTGTTGAAACGAGGTAGTTTTCCATTAGATCCACTCGACTCCATCGGTAGTATGGCTCTTTAGAAGATAGTACCGGCGATGTCGACGCTTGCAGAACGGATCACTTTCTTCGTAATCAGGTTAAAGAAGTTCTTTACCCTTGGCGATGGTGGTTGCATCAATAAGTGTCACCTAACGTAATCTCGACATAGTGGCATATAAATGATCGTATATGGTACTGGTTTATAATCGACGAGTATGTAGTTGATGTCGATTCATTTCTTTCAGATCTTTTACAAGACGGTTCAGTCGGTTTGTTGACTTCAATCGTTGCGGAATATCAACGCTATTTTCAGCTACCTACGGGGTTTAAATCGTTTTTGTCATTGTCGAAAGTGCTTCTTAGGAGCGTCAATATGATATGGGCAGGTGCCCATCAGATTACTGTTTCCGCATCTGCAGGAAGAAGCCCCGGTTTTCAAACCCCTAGTGAGACATCTTGTGCGGTCCCATATCGATTTATCTAAATCTCTTCTCCTAGCAGCACGGGTCTCTCTATGCAGTGGGGATTCGACATTTCTTGTCAAAATACTGATTTCTCCGGTAGTCTTAGAAACCATTCCTCTCCTTGGCAGCAGTCCGCATAAAGCGGGATGTATTTTATTGTATTGTACAAGCTCGAGTAAGAGTAGTTTGGAATGCCCATTATTTCCTTCCCAAATACGTATGCTGTCCCTCAATTGTAAGAAGGTAATGATACAAGTCGATGTTATTATCTTAAATGTGATGCATTACTTCTGTCTATCAAAACAAAAACAAACAGTCGTTCATAGACCTCAGCGGAGATCACACGCATTACGCATTTCGTGTTCGACTTTAAAAGTGTGGAAAAAAATAAATACAGTGTTAAACAACGAATTTTCAAGTGTTCGGTAGCCGAAGTGGTAGATACCCGGACAATAAATCTCGGGGTTGTGGGTTCGCTTCCCAGCCTCTCGGCGAAAGTGTTTTTTTTTTTCTTTTAATTCATTTAAAAACACAATTTTTATTAAAAAAGTGTTTACATAATACAAACCGACGTGATGGATTGTGGAGAGGGGTCCGCTATGCTAATAGCGGGATCGGCTGAGATATCAGGTGAGGTTTCGAGTGGTTTGAACCAAACGCCAAAGCCAAAGAGAAAGAGGAAGCTAAAGCCAACCTCTAAATTGGCACAACGTCCACTGTAAAGCTGGGTGGAGTGAAGGCAGGAAACAACTTCGCTTCATTGGCAGCAAGCGAATCGGACGATGAAGAGGAGGAAATCGAATCGATAAGTAGCAGCATAAAAATACTACAGCAAAGGGTACAGGCCATTAAAGAACAGCAAATGGTCAGAAGGAAGAGGGAAGAGCATGAGCAATCCCAACAACAACAGCAGTCGCAGCTTCAAAAGCAGTCCAAACAAAAACAACAGACAAACACATTAGCACAAGTGCCACAACAACACCAACAAAAGCAAAAGAAACACCAGCAACAACAACAAGAGGAGACACAACAACGTCAAAAACAGCAGCAACAGCAGCAACAGCAACAACAACAACAACAGCAGTAGCAGCAGACGAAGGAGAAGGTGCCTCCTATCAACACCTATAAATTAGAGGTGAATGCAACCAAGGACCTGTGTAAGTTGGTCATTGGTAGTAATTTTAATATTAGGCGTTTGGGGAACGATCGCCATGCCATCCACTGTAATACAGTGGAGGGCTATGCGAAAGTTAAAGAGCTCCTAAAGGAAACGACGACGGAGCACTACTCATTCACACCAAAGTGTGAAAAGCGGCAAACTATGCTGCTGAAGGGGTTGGAACCGTCTTCTGATCCTGAGGAGATCCTGGCACTGCTCAAAGAGAAGGAGTGCGAAGGACTCAAGTTTGTACGGGTAAAGCAGCCATTTACCACAGCTAGAGCTAGGCGGGAGAAACGGAGTCTGCCGTTCTTCCTGGTGTAACTCTCCCGAAAGCCGTCTGAATAGTCTAAGGAGTATCAATGTCCTAGACTACCAGGTGGTTCACTGGGAAAAACTAAAAAGGAGCGAAGGCGTTATACAATGCGTTCGCTGCCAGAGGTTCGGGCACGCCGCGTCAAACTGCCAAATGTAGCCTCGATGCGTGAAGTGCGCTAAGAACCACAGTTACGAAGAATGTCCTCTGGGTGTTGACGGAGCATCCGATAGGTCACAGCTCTAGTGCATGTTATGTGGAAACGTGGGACACACCGCAAACTATCGGGGTTGTAGTAAGTTCGCTGACATTAAGAAAGCAAAACTGGCTCGGCAGCAGAAGATGGCAGTCAAACGTTCACCTGTTAGGTTGCAAACACCAGCCGTCACGTCCCAAATTTCCTACGCCCAAATGGCGTCAGGTAGAGGAGCTACGGTACAGCAAGCGACTGTTGCTTCTAGAACAACGGAAGCGGCACCTAACATGCCGGCCATCTTGCTCGCAATCCAAGGGCAGATGGCTCAGCTGCAAAAGCAGGTGCAAGAACAGGCCAAGCGGGTGGACCAGATCTACGTGCTGCTGCCGGGCCTAATGCAACACGCACGTGGTGGAGCAAACTTTGAAGGTCCTTGCGGTGAATGTGAATTCACTGATTAGGATCGAACGAAGAGCCGCGATGTTTAAATTGCTACAAGACCAAACTCCTGATGTGCTTTTCAAAGCGAAACCAAGCTAACCGATAAGCACAAACTGCAGTACAATAATTATATTGTTAGAAGAAGAAACCGACCCAGATCCAAACGTGGAGGCGGTGTCGCGATCTTCATTAAAGAAGGTATAAAATTTCACAGAGTGTACAAGGGCGTGTTGCGCAGGTTCCGGGTGTTGGAGGCAGTCGTCGTTTACATCCCGCTCCGCAGTGGAAAACGGCTGTACTTGGCCTCTGTTTATGCACCTGAGGCTTCACAATCCACCCTATTCATTACAGAGCCCGACACGCTTTTTCGACTTCTGAGGCTGGAATCGGGGGAGAATTATTTTATAATCGGCGGGGATTTCAACGCTAGACACAGAGATTGGGGAAATAATTTGCCAAATACTAGAGGGAACCTACTACTCGATTGGTGGGGTCAGCACGATGTTATGTACAGACTCGGTCTTAAAGCGACGGTTAATCCGTACGAATTTACAAACGCTAAACTGTCTGCGCACATTTGTGTACGACAGCGACCATTGCGGTTTTAGCACCGAAATTACAGTTCCTAACGAAATTGCGGAATTAGGGGAGTTTGTCCAAAGATATTCTTACAACTACAGTAAAACTCGATGGACACGCTTCTCCGCAACCTTGACAAGAGCGCTCTCCTCGAACATGCGCAACCCACCGTCCAATAGGAATTGTCAAACGAGGAGATCGACAATTACCAAAAACAAATGGACGAGACAATTAAACAAACTATGGACACTACAATACCGCGGTATCGATGCACGACTAACGAAGACCTGTTCCGCAATCCTACTATTGACGCACTGCACCGACAGAAAAGTAGACTTCTGACAAGACTTAAAAACTTATACAGACAGTTAACTGACCGACGAGACCCGGAGATTAGGACACTGAAGTCGTCGATTAAAAATGTGCAAACGTTAATAAAAGAAAATGACAGAATTTCTGTAAGTTTGTATTGGAATAACAAGGTTCGGGCTGTAAACACCAGCAACCCGAATATGTTTCCGCAAATAAATAAACTATTTCGGAGAAAAAATCAAAACGACATTCAGTGTCTTAAAATAGCCCGGACAACAGACAACGAACGGTTACTGACAATAGCAGGCATTGATCCAAATGAGGCCGCTGATGATGACGACTTCTTTGTGATCCAGGACTCACAGGAGAAGGTTGAGGCCATAGGGGCGACTTTCCAGGAAGTATACAAGGCCACTGATACCACTGGCCCTAATTACGACCTGGACAGTCGCGTCTTTGTGCACGACTTCTGCGTTCGAAATGAATTAGAGAACTGGCGATCCGAGGGCTCTAGTTTCACCCGGTTTAGCGACGAAAATATTTCAAATAACGTCATTGCCAGAGAGGGTGGCCTACCCCCTTTCATTTCGAAGGAAGGACTCCATGAGATCTTCGACACAATCAGAGCAAAGAAATCAGTGGGGACCGATGGTATTCCGAATATCGTGCTTCGACATCTTCCTCTAGAAGCGGTGGACATCTACACCACCCTGTTTAATAATGCAATGAATAATGCACATTATCCAGCGCATTGGAAAACGGCGGTGGTTCAACCTATCCCCAAAAAGGGAAAGGATATATCCAATCCGGCGAATCTCCGGTCGATAAGTCTCCTTCCGAATATCAGTAAGGTTTTTGAGAAAGTAATCAATAGAGCTCTGTCTAGGTGGGTTGAGGACAAACATATAGTTCCGGATAATCAATTCGGTTTTAAGGCGGGACATGATATCTCACATGCCGCGTCTAAACTGGTTTCTGATATCCAATGGAACAAAGGCAAGAAACAGTGCACTGGTGCCTGCCTTGTTGACTTGGAGAAGGCTTTCGACACCGTATGGTTAAAGGGTCTTTTCTATAAGCTGACTAGGCTGGGTATCAGTAAACCACTCTTGTACATTCTTTATAATATGCTACACAACAGACAGTTCATCGTGAAGAATGGCGATGTGACTTCTGTTGGAATATTTCAAATTAAAAATGGTCTTCAGCAAGGCGCGGTTAATTCGCCGATTCTATTTAACATTTATACAAGCGACTTGATAGGTTCACTTCCCCATATTATTGCGTACGCAAACGATTTGGTAGCGTACAGAACAGGTCCCAAAATCGAGGTTATTAATACTCTCTTGCAGCGTGACTTCGATAAGATAAGACGATTTTGCGATGACTGGAAGTTGAAAATCAATTTTCAGAAGTCGGAAACCATTCTCTTTAGGACGCCGTTGTCTGGAGCCTCTAGGGATACCAGAAAAAATTGGCGAAAGTTCTCTATCATTGGACAACACGGACAACCTCTTGCCTGTCGAAATGTAGTCAGATACTTTGGAATCTGGCTGGATCAGTTTCTGTATTTTGGCAAAAATGTAGATGCTGCTCTGGCCAGAGCTAAAGGTGCTTTTGCCCTTACAAAGAGACTGTTTTATAGCAGCCAACTCGATGCGAGGGTAAAGGTAATCTGCTACATGGCCCTTATCAGGCCCATGCTGGTATTTGGTTGTCCTGTGTGGTTCAATGTACGAGCAAGCTTAATGGAAAAGATTCGGGTGTTTGAGA
Source organism: Volucella bombylans (assembly GCA_949129095.1). NCBI lineage: Eukaryota > Metazoa > Arthropoda > Insecta > Diptera > Syrphidae > Volucella > Volucella bombylans. The sequence goes on from OX422140.1 coordinate 103,581,326, forward strand.
GGGCTTGTCTTAGGGCTTGTCTTCGCTTGTACAGAACACCAGAGTCGGAGTACAAGAAATTTTATCCTAATGAGGTCCTTTACAATAGGGCGAACCTAATACGAGTGGACAATTTCGTAATTAAGCTGACTCAAAGGTACATTGCAAGAGCAATGACTTCGAAGAATAACCTGATATCTGGGGCTTACTACCCCAATTACCTTTACCACGAGAGTGTGCGCTCTGACGGCTTCGTTCCACCGGAAGCATTCCTCTACCTAGATCAGATAGGGTTGATCCAGGATAGATCAGCGGTGCCGTTAATCTTCCATGTCGCTCGGACAGCTGGGGACAGGCGACTCAACTACAACAGAGACGTCGCACACGGCAGTGTGGATCGCCTCAGGTTCAGTAGGGCGGTGGGGAATCGCGATAAGAGGGATGTCGTTCGGAAGCACCAGCATTTCTGGTGGTTGAATGATGGGGAAGATGTTTCGTCGTCGTTTCCGTCAATTACGGAGCAGCCTCACTAATGAGGCAGAGCTGACCAATCTATTTGCTCAGTAAATAGCGATGGCCAGCTTACGTAGGTTTAGGTTAGCATTTAGGAAATATATACATATACTAGTATACGAGTATACTAATGTATGTATATTATTGTGCATAATGTCTTTGTATCTGTATGTGTATATAGGTTAAGTAGACTAAAGTTTATTTTAAGTTAGATATTAAGTTTTTATAAAAAATAAAAAATTAATCCATAGGCTAATTTTTTTGTTAAACAATTTTTCTTAGCCCTAATTATATAAAATAAACATTTCCAAATAAAATGTAAATGAAGTCGAAAGACATAGATATAAGAATTTAGAGTAGCTTAGATTGCCTGTGTGGGGCCAGTAAGTTAGTATAAGATTGTTAAGTAATTTTAAGCTAGCATTTAAGCATTTTTGTTAGTACTCGTATGTAAGAGTTAATGATTAAGTAAATAAAATGCATTTAAAACTAACTCAAAATAAAAACAATTTCAAGTGCGTGCCTTTCCACAGCCGTGTGAACAACCCTATCCCGTCCATCGTATCTCTCTATTATTATCGACGATAAAAGCACATTGCATATAAAGTGTCAGAATATTTCAGCTAAATATCCTCTAATTGTTGTCGATTATTCGCAAGAGTTTCCATCAAAAATAATGTGATAACCACTTAAATGTGAGCAGCGACATCTAGATTTACATAGCAGAAGATGTCGATACTCGAAGAGCAGAAGATTTCGATACTTGAATAACAAAGTCTCGACCATTGATGACTAGAGAGGGGAATCGAATTTTCTAGCAAATTGGAAATTGTATGGCACGCTGGATGGCGAGGATTGTTCTCGAAGTATGTCATTCGAGTATAAATACCAGCATCCCCAAAATATGCAAGTGAGTTCATCAGTTGAATTTGAAGTGTTAATTAGGAGAAGTGGTTAAGTGGTTAAGTGGTTTAAGTAAAAGATAAGAAAAGTATAAGCGGTTGAGAAATTGGATTGTATTGAGATAAACGATTAAATTGTGAATTGTAACGGTATTGAATAAAGGAATTTGTATTGAAAAGAATAAGTTCTATCATTATCATTTGTACCCACACAAACCTTTTACAATAAATTATTTTCAAAAGAATTTTTACACGAAAAGGAAGTCTAACCGACAAATAAACTCAGGTGAAGAATTCGTTTGTTTCACATATTAGTTCACTATCCAAAGAATCAAAGTCGTTATCCAGATACCACAAGAAGACTATGTATCAGCTTGGTTTAAACAGCGACAAGGATAAAAGAATTTGGCTAGTGAGGTCATTCCCTTGCCTATCGACTTCAAGAAGAAAATCAGCGTTAACCTATTTTGGGGGTGATAGACAGTCAAGGTAATCGGGGCTTTGCTTTCTTAAATACATACTCAGTTTTGAAATCGTTAGCAAACTAAATTCAGATGTAAACGTGCACTTTTCTGAATGAAATTGACCTCGTTAAACTCTCGAAAATTTAATTTAAATTGTTAGATATGCAGAAAAATGTATAAATATTTCTCAAACCTACAACGCGGTTCAGGGTTAACCAGCCCAATCCTCTCCTCAATATGGTGGTGGTGGTGAGTAATCTCGAAAAGACACACCCACATGCGATGTGTAATCTACAAGGACTTTTCTCAATTAAAATACGTTAAGTGTGTAGCTTTAAAATTACCACATCTACTAACACTCAAATGCTTATTAAAATCCTTAGAAAAGCTCCCACCGGGTGATACAAAATAAATGTAATAAGAACTGATCTATGTATCTTTGTTACACCCCCAGACAGAAAATGTAATTCATTTTACGTAAATCAGCAAAAGTGAATGAATTTACTCAGACCCAGACGTCTGGGCCATCTATATATGTTATATGTACAGTAACTCACATATTTGATCGAATGTGAGCTACTTTTAGAGAAAACATTTCACCGAACGTTACTGTAAAGCATTGCAGAAATTTTGTGTGCATGATTTGCTTTGACTATTCGAGCTGAATACTTAACAAATGAGAATTTCAGTTTATTCGAAATGCCGTGGCAAAAAATTAGTTTAGTGAAGCGTGTGTGCATTCGATCAGTTTTGTGAGTTCTTTGTTGCAGTGAGGTAGTGCTGCGCAAAGTTAAGATTTATTAAAATTTTTCGGGAAATAGATAAAAATAAATTACTAATAAATTTTGTATGATATTTCCGTTCTGTGACTCATGATTTTTCGACCTATTCTGATCCTTTTCGGTGATCTTACTACGATCCATAAAAAAAGGTCAAAAATGAAGGAATTCTGCCCGATATAAAAAAAAACATTAAAAAACTATTGTAGTAACACAGCATACATCGAGAAATCTCCATAAAACTAACCTGTTCCTTAAGTATTGTCACTGAGTACAGAAAAATGTTTTATATTACAGCAAAAAGCCCATCCTCTGGACGAAACGTCAAGCTGGATTGTATTACGAAACAGAATATCGTCCGATCCGTTATCAAAGGATCATTTGACAACGCTGTACATGTACATAAAAAACATAGCAGCGACTCATGGAATTAATGTCACCCAGGAAACCGTAAGGACAATTCTACGACAAGCCGGAATGAAAGGAAGAGCAAAGATAAGACAGCCCTTACTGACGGATCGCCATAGAAAACTGCACTTGCAGTTCGCAAAAAAAATACAGAAACTGCACAATTAGTGACTGGGAAAATGTAGTATGGTCAGACGAGACCAAAATCAATCGTCTGGTCTCCGACGGCAGAGAATGGGTTTAGAAAAAACCTAAGGAGTCTCTATCAAAACGTTTGGTAAAAGAAACCGTAAAGTTCAGAGGCGGTAATATTATAATATGGGGATGCATTCATTTTTCCGGGTTGGTATGTCGGTATGCACTAAAGTAGAGGGCCGAGTGGAAGTACAAATATTCTACATTAATTGAATGATAGCCTTGTCTCATCTCTGGGAAAGTGATTTGGACTTTCGGACATTGTCTTTCGATAAGATAACGATCCGAAACATACAGCAAGACTTACTCGCTATTGGTTTCAAAGCAAAGGGATAAATGTTTTAAACTGGCCACGTCAATCCCCGGATCTGAACCCCATTGAACATCTTGTAATCATTCCGCCAGATCTATGGATAGCATGGCATAGAGTCGAGACAGAGAGTGACAAAATATTAGCATTAAAGAATGCCGAAAGCTAATTCATAGTATGACAAGCAGAATAAAAGTTGTTTTAGTTGCGAAAGGAGGACATACAAAATATTAATTCACGTCAATTTCATGATAAAGTCTACACTCACATAATTGATCGAATTCGGATTTCCCCATTTTGCCTAATTTTTTCCCGTTAATTTGATTAATCAACATATGAACTTATCTTATGATATTTCTTTATTTATGAATTAATAAAATATAAATATTACAGAAATATGTGGGAATAGCCTTCATTTTAATATAACAAAAATTTAAAAATTGAAATTCATTCGATCGAATATGTGAGTTACTGTATATCTATCTCCATGTATCTATGGGAATGCCTACCAACTTTTTTCAAGATTCTTCGTCCTCCTAAAACTTTCAGACAGCCTTATTTAAATATTTAAAACACCTTGTTGTCATACCGCAACGTACGAGCATACGAATGAATATACGAGTATGCACTTTGGGGGTGGATGGTAGAATTGATTTAAGGATGCATGCGTATACACGACACCATATGCACTTGAGACATGTCGGAGTAGCAAGTTTGTCTAATTACCGGAAGAGATTAATACTTGTGTATGCCATCAGGGTAATGTCGTTGTAGTTGTCGACGTTGCCGACGGTTCGAGGGTTATGTTTCCAAAGTCTACACGTCTAACTGGGAGGGTTGTCTAAGTTGAGAAAATTTATACATTTCAAGATTCTGTTAAAGGGAAATTATGCAAAAAGGTTCCTACTTCAACTATCAGGTTTGTCACACCTTTACTTTGTGTGGTAAACTATGAAGAAGGACTTTAACGTTTATTTACATGTACTCGTAAGTATCTGTAACGCAAAACCAATGGAAATGATTGAAGTGACATATGCAACGCTACTATGTACATAAGCAATCGAAGATGGTGGATATAGCTAATTGAAAATATGTCTCAGAACGAACTATGGAAACTGGGGTAAAACCCCAGATTTTATAAAATCGTATTTGAATAGAAAAAACAAAACAAAACTTAGTTTTGGCCTAGTGATAATTTCCGTTTTAAGAATCTGGTATTCTATGTATATTATTGTCAACTTAAGTTTACTTAGTTTTGGCCTAGTGATAATTTCCGTTTTAAGAATCTGATATTCTATGTATATTATTGTCAACTTAAGTCCTGGTAGTTGCTGTGAAACAATCACTAAAACAAGTAAATCCTCCAGACTACGACACACACCACTTAGCACTTACGTCGTACTTAGGTTAACACTGGGTGAGAATCCTCATTTCTCTGGATATGTTCTACCAACTCACTTCACACCTACTTTGAAAACATCTAGCTATCTGTAGGTCAACATAGATAAAATTTTTGAGGGAAAGGTTTAACATGCAATGAGGCACCAAGAACCGATAGTATTTTTCCCACACAACTAAAGAATGCTCTTAAAAACATCATGGACAGCCTAAAGTGAAAATTTAAATCCTGCCTAGTTTTCAATAAGCAACGCTTTCAGGTTCTTTTAAAAGATTTAAGAACTACGAGTTTGTCATCCTTCCTCTTAGGTACGCTCAAAAGAATTCTCGACCTCTTTATTAAGTGTGGCCTTAATTAATAAAGTCTCTTTCAACTCTACAATCGGTTGAGACTGCTTACTACATACTTAGGTGACGTTATAGTTCGTGGTGAACATGGGTCTTAACTAACAAGCATCTGTAAGCAACCTGTTATCTAAGTTCCTCCAGTTGCGCACTCCAAGTCAGTTTAATTCCCCTTGTACGGTGATTCAAAATCTCGGCAAAATTCGTCGTTGAATCGTCTCCTCCAAAGCCCGTCAATGAAAACCGGACCGTATATTTTTCGAAGATTTTTCTCTGGAAACGACTGAGGATAGATATCTTCATCCATTTTTGATAGCTCCCACGCTCCAACGCCATAAAGTAGGACTGCGATAGTCAAAGTCTTATAAAGAGTCTCCTCAGTTATTCGGGATAGGTGCTTTCTACTCAATTGCCTTCTTGGACGAAAGAAACAGCGATTAGCAATAGTGATTCTTCATTTTATTTCTATTGAAGTGTTGTTGGCAGAATTTATAGCAGAGCCAAGGTAGACATAGCCCTTTACTATCTCGAAGTTATAGATGTCGGCTGTGAGGTCCTGTTCTATTCGTCTATATTGTGCGTCCCTTCTTGTTAACATCATGTGCTTGGTTTTGCCGTCATTTACCGCATTGTCAGCTTTCCTTTCAATACTAGCAAACTCACCGCTGACAGCCCGCTGTATTCTCCCAATTATATTGATATCATCGATGTAGGCGATTAGTTGCACAGACTTTTAAAAGATTATGCGTCCAGTGTTCGCTTTGGGTTCCGCTCAATTCTTTCAAGTATATTGTTACGGAAGTCACATGACAGCCCGTCACCTTGTCTTAAATGTTTTTTGACGTCAAAGGTCTCGATTAAGTCGTTGCCGACTTTGACGGAACAACGAGCGTTCTCAGTCGTTATTCTGCACGGATGGACGAGCTTGGCAGCGATGCCAAACCTAGACATGGCTCTGTACAGCTCATCTCTACAAATGCTGTTGTATGCGGCCTTAATATCAATGAAAAGATTGTGGATATCGATTTGGACTTCTAGAGTTTTTTGCAGGATCTCCAGCAGTGTGAAGATTTGGTAGACTACGGACTTCTCTGATCCACCAGAAAGCGGGATATTGTGCTTCTTCGCCGTTATACGGTCTGCAGAAAAAGGGTTTTTTTTTTATATTCTCAACACCTCCAAGGTTTCCTTCTTCTTCTGTACGAGTCACCCTGCCTTGACACATTCTTTTTAAATGTTGGTAGAACTTACTTACGTTATTCCTCTTCCCATCCTTAGTTGCAGCGCCGCTTTGTACGCTTCTTATTGGTGGTGGTCGGTTGATAACCATTCTACGAAGGCTCTGGCGGTCTCCTGCCATTAAAGCTTTTCTACATTATATATCCTTACAGTAGTTCTTCTTTTTTGTGGCGCTTGGGAAATCCGCACTCGTGTCTTGGCTATAACGAGGTGGTGGTCCGAGTCAATGTTTGCTGTCCGGAAGGTTCGGACATCCAGAATACTACACGCATGCTTTTCAGCTGTCTCAATGTGGTTAATTTGATTTAGTGTTGCATTATCCGCAGACTTACATGAAATGAGGAAATCGTGCCTTTGCTATAGTGATATTTCGTCCCGCCCCAAGTTCGTTACCAGACGTGTCCGTTACCAGACGTGATGTCTGATGCGGTATTTTTACCAACTTTCCTACCAAAAATGTCTTCCTTTCCTATCCTGGCGTTAAAACGTACGATTTAAACGTCATACTTCGGACATTGCTCATATGTCTTGTCGAGGTGCTCGTAGAAGCATTCTTCTGTGGCGTCGCCCTTGTCTTCCCTTGGGTTCCCTACCCAAGGTATGTTAGCGAATTTAGCCTTGTTGCCGGTCGTCATAAAATGCTCGTTCACGTGTCGGAAGCTCAAGATTTCTTTCCTAAGTTCACCGCCTTGTCTACAGCAATCACCATAGTACAATATATATCACCATTTTTGCTCCTTCTTATGCTTGGCCCATCTCATCGCACTTCCTGGATGGTGGTGATATCTGCGTGATAGCAGTTAAAAGGCGCTGCTAATGTGGTTCGTCACATTTTTTGAATCTCGTCCGTATAAGGTAGTGAGTCCTATGATGTCGTAGGGTAGTATTATTTTACTGGCCCAGCATGCCCTTTCCATTTTAGCATGTAAATATTTACTCATACCGTTGTAGGGGACCAACAATGGGGGATAAGGCAAGCGCTCATCAGTTTCCCGATTAATCGTTACGCAGGTTCCCAGACTGCAGACCGCCCTATACAATGGCAAGCATTGGTCGTTACCCCACAGGACGAAAACTACCCCGAGGAACACCTCAAGAAAGTGTATTCTCCCTTGCAACTTTATCCCCAACGAAGATAATTGCCGAATTAGTAGTTATGTGGTGAAGAAGCTTATGAAAAAATTTAAAAATCCCGATGGATTCAATTATATAGAATCCAAAGTCATGTAATAGTTCTATGTATGTACATACAATATTAAGCCGGCATACCACTTTTTAGAATTCATTTCTGGCAAAATCACCTGATTTAGGAAAGAACAAATGAGGACACTGGGAAGTCGTTCTCATTAAGTCTATTGCCATTTTCACTGGCGCTAAAACAACCGATGGCAATAATGCGGAGAACTTGTTTGAGGAAGGCATATCTTTAAAAGTGAAAGCCAAAAGGAAACACACCCTGTTCGGATCTGGGATACTCGAACGTCCCAAGAATCTGCGCCGCTGATAAACTGACCAGACTAGGACCCCTAGCAGAAAAGAGTAGGCACCAAACAAATTGCATATTCCCAAGAGCTCTTTAAGGTCAGTTACAAGGTACAGTACACTCTTCGAACTTTGAGACAACTGAACTTAGATGGTTGATAATTGATAAACAGAGCTGATCACCCTCAGGTTTGACCACTGTCAAAGCTCCCTTCCTTTCTTTGGCTACCATATTTTATGTTAGGCAAAGATTTCAAGGTTCTGAAAAGACTCCAGGTAGATTGGGTTGGGACGATGGAGGGAGAACCAGAAATAGTCTGCCTGTTACGCCTAAACTCCATCAGAATAGACAGATGTTTGGTCCGGTAGCCGTTTTCGACGGCTTATTCCTGAAACAAAAGCCTGAAGACGGTATAGTCTGAAGTACTACCGTCGAAAGACGGGTAGAGAGTGGCCCCAACTCAGATTTTCATAGCGCTACCAAAAACAATTAATGAAGACCATTGGAACGAACTTATGATCGGTGTATCCCTCATCAAGGATATTAGATCTTGTAGCAATGGAATGACCAAAAAATATTCATAGAATTTTCTAATTTAAGTCCTCATCATAAGTATGTCACATTTTATAGCACAGATATGTCAGCAGCATTAAAATTGGGTTCGCATCAAACACAAAAAGCAAAACCTCGTTTAGGTATTCCTTTGAGTCTGCCCCAATTCCTTGAAAACGTTTAAGCATGCCATCCTTTAAAAGTGCAATTCATTCAAACCTAAAGAGTCGGCCTAAAAAAAATAAAACAATTATTCTCGAAGCTTCAAAAACACCTCCGTCTCCTGCACTTTCCCACTTGGCGGCAAATGGTTTTCCAATTGACACACTCCAAGTGGCAACGAGAAAGGTGATGGCTCCGAAAAGAAACACAGAAAAATATAGGACTCCTTGATGAGACAAACGACTCGTACAACTATCCGTACAATACTCCTTCAGAGCGTGCAGCAAAACGTCTCTGTTGCTTGTCCAGAGAGCGCGTTTCTAAATTGCCAAAGGAATTTAGCAAATTCTCTGATATCTTTCGAAATGTAAATTGTCCTTTGGTTGCATACATATATCATGTTGAGTCCCAAAATAATGCAAACAAAAAGGAAAAAAAAGGACTATCTCCATCTTTAGTGGACGAATACATGCATCCATTTGGGAGAGGAAACGAAGGCACTTGACAGGACCTGAACGCTGCCATTTCGATGGCACAGAAAACAAGGCAACAAACAAATTCATTTAAATGAGAGTGTCCAGCCGTTAAGGCATTTGTTGAACTCCTTTTTGTTTTCCTCCACCAAACACACTCCTGAACGTTGGTATCTATATGTGTTCGTTTGGGTGTATGTATAGCCAAAACTGGCTAAGGGAAATTGGAAAATGTCATGAATGCCAGCGAGCCACACTTTGGTGTCCCAGTTAAGTGAAATGGCCATAAATCGCCGTTTGAAGCTGACTTCTGGGTTCAGTTTCGGTTGGTTCGGCTTTTGTTCTTCAGCCTGGGCTAGGCTGGGCACAATAGTTTCTGCTTTCTAGGGGGAACAAAATCAATGAATGGCAGTACTTGGCCCGTCCGACAGGGCTTATTTATTTAAACTCTCCTGGTAATTGTCGGAAAGGCACAACAAGAGAATAAATTTCATGATAAAACTGAAAATAATTGGGTAATTGGGTGAATTTTGTAACAATGTCCCTCGACAATGGTCGCGCGGTTTTAACAATTCCTGAATTTTATGTTGGTCGTGATGTTGAAGTTCTCTGGTGTTGGTCCTGGTTCTGCTCGTACGTATCCCTGGTGAGCTGTTATTTAAATTATCATTATTTTGTTTTTAAATACAACGTAATTATGGACTGAATGCTATCGGAGAATGGCATTTAGGGAGTTGCCAACCTAATTATTTTTTAATTGTTTTTTTTTTTTCAGTATACTCGCAAGTAGAACAACTATTGTTTATTATTTTTGTTTTTGTTAGAGGAAGAGATGATAATCTCTTGTGAACATATTTACTCTGTTAGCTTTTCACGTCGTTGTCCTATCTACTGTAGTGGGCATAGAATTGTGGAGGCCACTTAACTCGTACCGAAACACGGGACGTTGATGTCGAAAACAACGACTGTCTAACTGGGGCCGATAGAAGCATCCAAATCCGTTTGAAGAAGTACACGTATATCGTCCATCACTGGACTGAGTAGAATTGAATTCAATACTTCCTATGGCACCAAGACCGAGAATTTGGATCCACTAGTAGATACCTATTAAAGATTTTCGAATAATTTGTTCCCACCGTATAAGAAGCAGAAATTGTGTCCAGACGGTTACTCAATCGATTGCTTCGATCCATTTAGAATCCGGAGAGTAGTAACGAAACTTTTGAAGCTAAAAAGGAAAGTAGGCAATGTGATGCATGGTCAGGTAACTTGACTGCTAAAGTTATAAGCGCGAGTGCTAAGCAGACAAAAATAGCAGAAATATAAAGACGACAGCGGTTAAATTCACCAGATGGAAACACGCTGAAGTAAGATCCTGGAATAAAGCAAACATGACTTTATCCGGGCTAACCCGACATATTTGGAGCTCAGGCCGACAAGGATTTTCGGCTGCCGGATGCCACCCATGGAGCGAAATAACCACTAAGCCCAAACACCTTTCTCTCTCTTTCTATCAAATTTTTAACACAACTTAACACGTGCTCCGGCATTTTTAGAGTAGTATTGAGTATTAAGTTCTTTTTTTTTTAAACACTAAATCAGGGTCTTGGAAAATAGACGGTGGCGGATAAGCCTTTAATGGAGCCACGGCAGCGCTCACATCCCCGAACAAATTACTGGCTTCGGTCTAACCGAACCCTCGGTCGGACATATACGGATGCAATTACTGTTCACGACCACTGAAAACGAATCAATAACAACGAATCCCGGATCTGCACGTGGAATTTTAGGTTAGGTAGCTTAATAAGCCATTTGACGCCGAACAACTAGTGGAGGCCCTGCGCCCCTGAAAAGCAGATGTTACCGCCATCAAAGAAATGCAATGGGACCGGACAAAAAGAGATGAAAAATTACAGCATTTTCACGGCGATTGTTATCGACGGCAAAAGCAGCGCTTACTTGGATGCGGTGCTTATTAGAGGCAGACTTGGGCAACGTCCCCACAGAGGTGAAAGATGATGACACCAAAGACAGCTTCTACGAATTCCTGGACAATACTTACGAGCAGTGCCCCATCTAAGACATTCAATTTGTCCTCGCCGATTTTAATGCAAAGCTAGGAAGAGAGGGCACGTTTGGTAGTGCTGTCAGAAAGTGTAGCCTGCACGCATCCACATACGAAACGACTTTGCGGCGGGCCAAACATTTTCATAGCTAGCACGCGGTTCAACCATCTCGATATTCATAAGGAATGCGATTCGGAGGTTTTACTAAAAGGTAAAATAAACATGCCACGGACATAAACTCGCCTGTAAAGACGAAAAACCAAAGTAGTAGAATCGCAATCACGGCTGAGGGTTTGGAAAGAGCATTTCTGTAGACTGTATAACGCGATGACACACCAACAACCGATGTCAGGCAGAATGAACCTTTCAACCTGGAGGATGTAGTTCAACAATTCCATCCACCTGAATTGGATGAATTGAAGGCAGCCATATCTAAGCTTAAGTCCAATAAAGCTGCTGGAGCGGATGATCTGACCGCCGAGCTCTTCAAAGCGGCAGGCGATAATTAGGTAAGGAACATACACCAACTCATCCGTAAAATATGGTCGGACGAAAGTATGACCGATGAATTGGTTCATCAGCATTGGTTGTCCGATCCTAAAGAAAGAAGATCTTTTGAACTGCGCAAACAGAGTCATCAGTCTTCTTAACATCGCCTACAAGATCCAATCTGCAGTACTGTGTGAACACCCGAAGCCGTTCGTCAACGACCTGATTGGTCCATATCAGCGTGGCTTTAGACCACCATCGACCAAATATTCACAACACGGCACATCATGGAAAAAGCCCATGTGCTTCAAGTCGGTATACACCACCTATTTTCTGATTTTGAGGCCATATAGACGAGCTACTCGTATATAGAGCAATGTCTACAATAGCTTTGGCATCCCTGCCAAACTCGTCCTTTTTTGCAGGATGACGATGAAAAATAAACTCTGCTCTATCAACGTCGATAAAGAACTCACCGAGACCTTTGATGTCAAAAAAGAATTTAGACGAGACGATGTGCTGTCATGCGATTTGTTTAACATAATTCTTGAAAGAATTGTGCGGAACTCACACGACAACAGAAGAGACACATTTCTTCAAAATACGTCCATCCGGGGCGGGTAAGACCAAATATATGGTCTCAACAAAAAGGACAGCCAACACCGACGTTTGGGACAGAACGTCACCCTCGACAGATATAACTTTGAAGTAAATAAAGACTTTGTCTACCTCAGCTCCGCTATAAATTCTGCCAACCTCACCTCAGTAGAAATAAAATGAAGAATAACACTTGCCAATCGCTGTTTCTTCGGGCTAAGAAGACAATTTACTTACGAGTACATAGCCTTCTCTCGAGCAACAAAAGTTACGCTATATAATATCTATATAATACCAGTCCTGTTTTATGACACAGAAGCATGGACTTTATCAAAAATGGATGACTGTGCTCTTGACTGCTATGAGAGGAAAATTCTCCGTGTCATTTTCAGTCGCGAGTAAGAGGAAGAGATACAATGAGGAGGAGACACAATGACGAACTCTAAGGTCTGTACAGCGACATCGACTTAACCAGAAGAGTGCAGGTTCAAAGACTGATTCGGCTGGATCATGTAGAGCGGATGAACACAATGTTCCGAAAAGTCTTCGTATCCACCCCCCGAGGGACAGCGCTGTAGATTTAGATGACGCACGCAAGTGGAAGGGGACCTCAGGTAACTTGGCGTATGAAACCGGAGGCAGCTCGCTAAAGATCGATGAAGCATCATCTTCAGAACAAGAAGCACTTTTGCTTTATGGTACAGAAGCATGGATGTTAGCGGAGGTCAATGAAGATATCTTGGCCTGTTTCAAACGCAAAATACTTCGAGTGATTTTTGGTCCGGTTTGCGTTAACGGGATTTGTAGGAGGAGATTTAGAGACGAACTCTACGAGCTATACAGTGACATTAGCCTGGTCAAAAAACTGCACGCTGGTCGCACAAGATGGCTAGGACATGTAGAGCTAATGACCACCAACACTCCATACCGAAAAGTCTTCGGTTCCATTCTGGAGAGAGAACGCTGTTAGGACACATAGAGGTAATGGATAATAAATCTCCAGTTCGAGGAGTCTTCGATTCCTACCCGAAGGTACGACCCAGCACAACAGCTACGGACATTACTCTCAAAATGTTCAGTCTTTTGTCGAAAATCAAATGGCCAGGTCGTGTCCAACCGATCTGATTGGGTTGATACCTGTTTATCCAGGCAGATAGAACTCTTCCATTTGTGAAACAATCAGACACTTCTAAATTCTCAAAAAAATTATAGAAATGCAGCTTTCTAATGAGAGATAGCAGGAAAACCACTGACCTGTTGGATATATTGAACCCAACGGAGGACACAGGCAGACCTAATGCTGCCTTGGGCCCTGAGACACTCCCTTCTGAGGTCATCGGCGATTTAATTTTCTGTGATCCCATTCTGATCTGAGGTAATAATCAGTGAATCTAGCCCTCCGAATGGTTGGATGTCTCTACAGATGGATGCCTACCTTACCAATTCTTAATAATATATGCAGCTCATTACCATCAGGTTTGTGTATATTTCCGCTTGGAAGACAAATTTTTCTAACGATGAGTGAAACTTAATATTGCCTTTCTTCAGAAAGACAGCAGGGGCACAACCCAGGTCGGTTATTGAGGCATCCGTAAACACGTTGCTTTCCTGACTCAGATTCTGGCGAAAACTATTCCTGGAAAAGACAATTTTGTATTTTCGCAAATACAAATCATCGTTGAATCAGCCAAAGTCAAAAGACTTGGCTTGCAAGGCCAACCAAACGTATAGTACCAAAGACCACAATATGAATATAAAGAGTAGGAAGATCCAACAGTGCATCTATCTCAAAGCTAGGCGTGACTGTGAAAGTCCTCATGTAGCAAAGACAGACGCACAGCGCATTGGAGGTTTTCAAGGCCACATGATCAGCCCAAAGAAGTTTGTCATTCAGAATGTTACCCAAATGTTACCCAATTAAAGCAGACAACTGCTACCTGTAGGCATGATCCTACGGACAGAACAGTTCCATACATCATCTGCATATGGATAAGGGAAGGACGTTAGAACTATTGGAGGCTTAAGCAGTCTGCAATGAGATTGTGCTGCTAAAATTCTCGCTGTCGATGAAAATGCCCAGCGCGTGCAACTCTTAATCTAGTAGCTACTAGATTTTGAAGTATTTTTTAGCTTTCAGTTGGTAGTCTGGCATTCGCTACAGAAATTTCATACGCAAAGCAGTTTTGCGCATATGAAGCTCGAACGATTTGATAGATCTGAAGCTATACGAGTTTGTGAGTACAACAATTGTAGTTGTTAAGATTCCGTAACGGTTGAAAAACAGTGCTTATAGATGGCGAGTTCATAAATGGTGAGTTATGGACAAATCAAACCAAGAAGATACACCAAATCGTCGTCAACATTGGCGAATGGATCAGCAGAAAAACATTGATGCTTATCACTCTTACCATGGTTTCAGACTCCATTTCAATTTCATTTCTTCAAAAATGCGTGTAAGAGAAGATAAAATCGTATTCACCAAGGGCAAGTGCTATACAACAGTCGTATTGAAGCCATTAGCATTTAAAATCTATACATATACATTTCACGTAATCCAAACATGTGTACATGAGTGTTTGAACAAAACCCATGGAAATTCTCTATGGCTTTAAAGTCCAGTCCAAACTCAAACGGCTCATCTTGGTGCATGGGCTTCGAATTAACATATCTACGAACATGACCCACAGGATAATAGTAACATCTCAGTCATACAGACTTCCAAAAATCCTACTCAGAATTCGTGAACATAATTTAGAACGTAACCTCACATTCTTCCTCGCATTCCATTCGAAACGCATTAAACCTGCACGAATTTTACACACAAACACACTAGTTCCGTGTGCTTACCGCGAATAAACAACAAACTTTTTGCACATGAAAGGACTCAGACGGAAGATTCCAGTGTCTCTGCTTTTGTATACTGGATGCCGTTACTGGCATTACCAGCGTGGCTGCCCCTAAATGAACTTATTTATGCCCATACCTTAGAATCGTGGAGAATATGTACGTTAATGCCTCTCTCGCTCGTCCTTCCTAGGATGGTTAAAAGTCGGCTGATATAGCTTTTATTACCACTACCCTTGCAACTGCAATGTGGTGTTGTCTCATAAACAAGACTACAGTACTGTGCTGATGCAAAAGTCAACAGATATTAGAGTCAACTATACCATCACCATACCATAGGATAGTGGTTTGGACCGGAAAAATACTTTCTGTCTTCAAAAAAAAAAGAAAAAAGAAAAAAAAGGAAACACAACCACATACATAGTGGAATGACCCTCGTTCTTCTCTACTACGTTCACACGGATACCGTGCATAACCATACAACCCCACCATACAGAGGTTTGAAATAGGACTTTGTTCTATTTTCGGAAGTACTCGTTGCCTATGTGCAAATAGTGAAAACGCCTGAAATGTTTGCTCAACACACAACGTGACGCTAGGCGGAAGTCGTAGTTGGGGAGGGTTGTCTATGGCTTAAGCCTTTGGTGCTGCCACGTGGTAATTAGAATAAAAGATGGCCAAGAGATGCGAGCCAAGAGGAAATGTGTAAAGCAGTTTTTTAATTGAAATTAAACTGTGTCAGTGGCGCATTTTAGTGAATGAATCAGCCGGAGTAGTTGAAATGATAAAAATGTTAAACGTAATGAAAGTCATTTGGTTTGGTGCGGTGGTATCTTCTGTTTTTCCGCTGCAGGCCATACTGGCAAACTGGAGCTCCGGCATGGCTTTGTTTAAAGTGTTTCCTTAAAGTTTAATTGCGTGTGACAGAGAATTTAAATTACCAAGATTTAGATGATTTTTTTTAGGCCTTCAGGAGATACGAGTATGAGAAAGTAAAGGAAACTTTATTGATGGATTTTAGGGGTACAATTTGAATTTGATGGAAAGATACACAACAAACTTTGTCAAGCTTATAACATCGTAGCATCTCAGTAAAAGTAATTGTACGGAGACGTATGGACTTAGTGCTTAGTTTCTCCTCGATTAATCGTTCAAAGAAAGTCAGTTTAACTCATATGTTGATATATTTGCTAATAACAATAATGGGCCCATAGATAAGGCCAGAGGTATAACCAGCAAAGGTCGTAGTTCTGGTCTGGTTCGGGACGGAGGTCGGCTAATGTGGTGAAATCCCCGTTGGGAAAACTCTGGTGGTGCCCTTCCTAGCGCACAAAATCCGGCTGAAACCTGTTGCAGTTCAGGGGGACGGAACTTGAATGTAGCTGGAAAACCCCAAATGCGAAATAGGATGAGACCGGCGCACCTATAAGGATGCTGCTATCACCTCTCTCCGCTCCGAATTGGGAAGGTTGGTAATGACAACAGTCTGAACGACTCTGAGTGTAAAAACTTTGTCGATATTTGCATGCAATTTCACCCCGGGAACTAAGACTTTCGAGTGTTTCAGGTAAGCGAAACGGCTTCTTATCTTATTGTGGGCTTAGACAAAGCCTCTGTCAAGACCATTAAATCTGGATATGACTCAACGTCCCTATCTTCACTTTGGAATAGTTAATTTCCGCTTTGTTTCCAAATGAGTGCGGTTAAGAGACGACCACCTCAGTACTTATCTACAATATTTTCTGAACTCATATCAAAATTTAACATTCCAATTCTGCTACAGCACCCCAATATAGAGGATGCTTTCCGTTGAATACAAAAATTCACATACTCGTAATGTCCATACAGGAACCATTGGTGCAGAATAAACGCATCTATAGTTTCGGATGTCTAAGTGTTTTCACACCACTATATAACAATCGATCTAAATTTGCGCATTTTTGCAACCAAGATTTAGTTACCGAAACGACACGGAGCGAACGAAGAATGATGCATCGAATTCAGAATCGGATGCGAGGTCCTGACGTTATTGAAGAGGAGGAATCCAAAGAAAACCGTCTGGACACGATTTATGGAGGAACATGGCAGGTCTAACAGGGCTTCCTTAACACTCAGGACAAAAACGAAGCCTAGAGAAAGCTATTCAGAACCTGAACGGTACCCTCACCACGCATCTTGAGGTGACATGTAAAACTATAATGGAAAGAAATCTTTCAGATCACCCGTTCCTTGGTCAAACGCAGATCTGCAGAGACTTCGTATAGTAAGTAGAGAAGTTCTAAACTGGTCACTTAAGACTGATTTGGAGGAAGACTGGAATCGTTTTCAGATTGTAGCAAAATTAATGTAAGACACTTATTCGGATTTCGAAGAGTGCCTCTTGTGAAGATTTTTGGGAAACGATTGAAACTGTCGATGAAACCAGTAGGCTTGTCAAAGTCCTCAAAAGGGGAAGATTAACCAGATTGGAATCAGTCAGCAAATCTCCTGGCACCTACACTGAATCGAAAGTAGGGGAGCCTCATTCTTGAGGTTCATGCTAGTGAGTTGAATAACGCAACTCGGTACAAATTAGCTGCTGGACGCTATGAAGAGAATTATCAGTGCTGGCCTGACACTGGCAAACATATCAAGACCCTGGCGATCAGTTAGAGTAGCATTTATACCGAAAACCGCTCACCAATAGCTTCAGACATGTAAGTCTGATTTCCTTCATGGTGAAGATCATTCAAAGAAAGTTCGAGACCCATGCGCGCAGAACTGCTCTACGAATGCATCCCTTGTCTGCGACACAACATGCCTGACAGAACGGAAGGTCTTGAGAGAGTGCGCTTCCAAATCTGGTAGGCAGAATTGAAGGCTCACTCGTCAAGAAGGAATACGCGCTGGACGGTGGGCCCTCGGCCAATTATCAAGGCTTCTTCCATTAATGAAATTGTCTAATAAAAATCGAGGGTAGAGCAATTACTGTCCTTATCGTAACGGCTTTCAGAACTTAACGCCGCTGAAGGTACGATTTGAATAGTTACAAACTGCCGATCATAGGTCCTATTGGTAAGTACCTACCAAGACTTAGACCATGGGACTGTGGGAATCAGGAACCTCCCGGACTTCGGTTTGGGCATGACTTGTTGAGCTAGGCCCCCTTGTGGGAGCGTCATAGTGGCTGTGGTTTACGCCCAAAATCGCGGGAAAGGGTCTTCCAGTTGGTTGTAGTTGCAATAAGTGCTGAGTGCTGTGATCTTAAAATCTGCAAGAGGTTCTAGATCGTTTTCGACCCACACAAAGGGTGGAACTTCTGACTTCAACAGAATTTCTGCTTTTGTATCAAAGGAATTGATGGAGAGCGATGGCAATCAACGGAATTAAGGCTTATTTTGTCAGGAGTGCACTCTCAAAGCCATCTTCCGTTTAAAAAGAAGTGATCTTTGATATAATACTTATTGTCTTTTGATCCAGCTCTCACGCACACGCCGTGTGATGCAATCGGGTCTTCACGGAAGGTTAAAAAAACCTTTCTAGAGGACGACAACGTTAGATCTTACTCCTTGTTAGCAAAACCTGTGTCTATCTCTTAAGCAGAGATATACGAAATCCTGATGGCGAAGAATTATATTCTGAAGAATCGGTGGATGGGGCGAAACGTTTGCATCTGTAGCGACAGGTACCCTGCGCTTAGAGCATTTGTGAACCCTCTTACAATTTTCAGGAACTGCATCCTGGCTCCAATTTTCGACCACCTTTTCGAGCATTTATAAATAGTCTTCTTCTGCTGTCCCTTCCCCCGGGGTTGGACTCGAAAACTCCTAGAGCGACTCCTGTCAATAAGATGCTTTTATATATCAGGGGTTAGATCCGAAGACGCATGAAGTCGGTCGCAGCAACACATGCGGAACCAAAAATCACTCGTATCCTATCCTCGAGTACTACTGCTTCTGCATCTATGTACTTTCAAAAAGGTTTAAGCTTCTTTTACTGAGGCCGAAGAAGCAGCAATTGGTAATAGTAATTATACGCCTGATTTCTGCATTTGCTGCTGCTCTGGCCAAGCCGTCGGTGGTTTTGCGCCCTTTTCTCGTGGCACATTTTACAATCTACGCTACTTTGACTTCGTTTATTATCACACCTATTTTGGCCGCCTCAACCCTAATACTCACGAGAGCATCAATGACT
Source organism: Volucella bombylans (assembly GCA_949129095.1). Lineage (NCBI taxonomy): Eukaryota > Metazoa > Arthropoda > Insecta > Diptera > Syrphidae > Volucella > Volucella bombylans. The sequence continues at coordinate 103,600,697 of OX422140.1, forward strand.
GTTCGCTGTGTTCATCTAATCAAATCAATGTCATCCGCGTATGAAAATAACTGTGAGAACTTAAAAGAGGTCGAGCCTCTTTTGCTGGGTAGTGAGCTTTGCATGATTCTTTCTAAACTTTAATTTTTTTATTTTATAAAATTTTCGAACGTCATTGCCGCATTGCACTTCCCCGATCACGCGCTTCTCATGTAGTTTATTTTTCTTTCCGAGAAGCCTGTGCTCTTTCAGCTCGCAAAGCTCACGAGCAGCTCTCGTGTCCATCATATGTTCGGCCTAGGAGGCGCATAAACCTAAAACAAGCTAATATTTCCGAATATAGCTTTGATGCGGTTTGTCATGAGACGTTCGCTTACATGCCGAAAGCTCCTCACTTTTTGCCTAAGCCTCCCTAGAAAAGTAAATTCATATACAAATAAGAGTTTTTCATTCGCTTCTAATCAGCCTCATCCCATCGTACTTCATAGATTACGGTAATATCTGCTTCGTTGTGAGTTGTACGGCCAGACGTCTTCGAAATTCGTTGTCCTTGAAACATTTTTTAGAGTCGTCAACATTATATCCGCCCGTATTCCAGGTTGTCCCCAGGGTCTTGACAAAACCTTTAATACTTCGAAGTAGCTCTTAAGCGTGCATACTAATATGCACAAATTAGCTAAAATTGATTCGAGCAATGGACACCGCCGTTGAACTCTATATGAGATTTCTCGATCACTGTCCTGATAAAGAAAAAGTGCCCTAGTGCGAATACTCTCTCCCCTTGTCTACAGCCGCCAATGCCGTCCTATAAGGGTTGGGTACCCTACCTTCAATGAAAGTTTTTAAACCCTCAGGCTTCACTACATGGAGGACTTGATTCACAGAGGTCTTCACAAAATGCTTGAAAACTATTGAGACTTCCTATGCCATTTAGCAGCTTCTATACTGTTACGCATCCAGAATGTAAAGTTTCCCTATGAGGCGACTTTTCTTTTAATACAAATAAAAGCATAAACTCTCACTGACAACATAGTGGAGACAATATCAGCAAAGCTCTTGAATTTCTCTCATCCAGCATAGTTTTAATAAAAGATAAATCACATACCTTATGTAAACTATTTCAATCTTAATCCCAAGAGCCTCACCACAGAAAGGTCTCCTTTCATTGAATGCAAGCGACTCATCAATCAAAAATTCTTTTCCAAACAATGTACCAAATCAAAAATCGAACACCCTATTCTGTTTTGTGCCCTTGTAAAACATTTTACAGAAAAACTTTCGAAAACCACTTAAACTTAATTAACTTTAAAAATCATCGGCAAACCAGTAGCCATCGTCGGGTAATACTTACTCGCACACCGATACACCCTCGTACAGATCCTTAAACTTGGAGCTCAATAAAACATTTTCCTTCCACTTGAAATGCTAGACACGTTTTATTTTATCCCTACAATTCCACCTGGCACAGTTCTCCCTTCCTCACTCCAAAATTTCCGAAGCTAGTCGTATTTTCTACAATCAGGAACGAGGTGTTCTACTCTTTCTACGAAGAGTTGAACGGGAGTGAACCGATTTTCATGGCACATCACATGCGAGTCAAACGATTATAGCAACAGCATTCGTATCGTACAGAAACATTCTGAAAGAACAACAAAACGGTACAACTTTCACTTAAGCCATTAGTTTCTCACCTCAACACTAACACAAGTAAACGATTTAAGGAAGCGGAGGTCTGTTAAGCTCCAACACCGACACTCATCCTAGCGGAGTGTCTTCTTCTAGAAAATAGATTCATCCTACTTCCCTTCAGTTCTGAGGGCTCAGAAAGGAATGCTCGGTATTTCAATTAAAAATTTTGTTCTTCGACAAAGTTGCTACTACTGCTGCTGTATCCTGAGAATATCCTGCTCGCATATACTCATACTAGTACAACTCGTGCATCAAACTCCTGGGACTTCCCAGGATCGGGAACCTGGAATGACTGTTGTCGAAAAAGTTAAACATTGATACTTAAAGTTTGGTCGCTTAATAAAAGGATGTTTGGGGGCTAGATGATGGAGTGAGCGTATAGGCGGCGACGACCGAACTACTATGTCCTTGCTACTCGTACAATGGGGTGGTCGGATAGTCGCAGACCTTAAGCTAAAGGGTTGTATATGTATATGTATCCATGTGGGGTAATAAATAAATTGCTTTGACAGGAGATGCCCGTAGAGAAAGCTTCATAAAATTTTCGAAATACTTTTTAGTGGAGAACGACGATAAGGAAAACGATACCAAGATAGAACACAGTCGTACTCGTATATACATATGCACTAAAAAGTAATTCAATAAAGCAACAGTTTATTAGAATTCTGTAGTCTTGAATTCCCAAAAGTGAAAGACGACTTGATGTGGGGCTAAAGTGCCACCATAAATCGTCCTGGATGGACGGATTTAGTGTCTTCAAGACGATATATACGAATATTTCAACGTAGTAAGTGAAAGTGGCAGAAAGGGGTAAACATGTTTTACTATCTCTGTTTATAGATAACAGAAGGAATTCGTTAGATATGTATGAGTACATTTCGTTGTAATGAAAGCTATAAAGAGCATGTACTCGTCAAAGGCATACAGATTCCACCACTAAATTTCTATTCGTGTTGTACTGGATGCGACTATGTAATACTCGTACATATTGTCCAAAATTTTACGAACTATAAAAGTGCGGATACTATTGTTGAATTTGTTGTATTGGGATCTACTCATAGAAGAGTTGGTGCATAAAATTTATTGGAGAGCGTATATGAGAGTTAGGCAGTGATTCATGATCACAATATGACACGTTGAAAGAACTCATAAAGTTCCTTTAAAACTCATTACCATATCAGTGACACTTAAGGAAGGCTGCGAGCAGATATGCCCATGTAGCCGTGGCAGACCGTTCTTTGGAGTCTGGCAAAACCAGCATGACGTGTTTTTGTGAAAGCTTGTTTTGACAGACAAACGACCCATAAATTTGTTTATTTTATTATTTATTAATACATAATAAATTATATATTAATTTAAAACACAAGGGGGAATAGCTCTAGCTACCAGGCTTTCAGATATTTTTTTAAAAATACATAGTTATATATATTTATATTCTATTTTCTAATTAGTTAGTAAATTAAAAACTAGTTTAATATTTTTTGCGGACGGAGATGAAAGTACATCAGATATGGTGGCATTCTGGAAGAAGATCGTTGATATTTGTTTTATTTTTTGACAATCATGTATTAGGTGTTAGATTGTGAGTTGGACATCGCTACGACAGATATGGCAGTTTGGTGGGTTTTCCTTGCTGATGAGGTGGCGGTTTGTGATAAATGTGTGACCAAGTCTAAGTCGAAGAAAACATTTAATCATTCATTTTGATGCAGATGTTGGGTATGTAGTCCGTAGTCCTCTAGTGTTGATGGCTGAATAATGGTGAATATATTCTTTCCATTTCGATTCGTTTAGTTTTTATTTTCCTTTCGATGTCCTCTTTGTTGTTGATAAAGAAGGTAAGGAGAGGTTCTGTTGAGGAATTCTTTACTGCGCTATATGCGAGTTCATTTCCAAGGATACCTGCATGACCAGGACCAGTCTGAGTTCACTTTTCTTTGATATGAGCTTATCCCGTATGGTGTTACGATTGTATTTTTATTGTTAATATTTTGAATTGCTTCAATTGTGGAATGGCGGTCTGTGCAGATAAGAGTTTGTGTGAGTATGTTCTGTAGCTAGTAGGATTGCTGCAGCTTCGGCTGTATATATAGACTCGAATTCAGGTAATAAGCCTTTAGCTAAGATTGCTCCTCTATCATTTACAACAGCAAATGAAGTGCCTGTTTAACTTTTAGATCCATCAGTGTAGACAATGTTCCATTAAGAATGAGTTTCTATACCTTATCCAACATAACATGTCAGTACATTACCACTGAAACACAAAGGAAGCCACTGAACTTTGTGTACAATTGTTGTTGTAATTATTTTCAGATTTAACCACAGCCACCCTATGACTTGCTTGCCCGATAGCCGTGGGCAGAATGATCATAAAATCACCATTCGCCATTACTGCTGGCTGTGCATTGAAAATAATCTCATCAAAGCAGTGTTGCCATTCTCAAATGTTAGCACATCGTTACTGATTTTTCAGTTTTATTGTTACAGATTTGAAGCTTTTGAGAACACAAAAATGAATTTGTGTGTAATAATACTCGTATGTGTGGTGGTGTTGTCATTTGCGTTTCTTTCTCCTTTTTTTGAGAAACCGTTAAAATGTAGTCAAACCATTTTTTTCGACTTTGTATTTTGAATTTTATTCGCGCGATATTTTAATGCATTGCAACAAAGCAGTGCCATAAGTAATTATATTATTGTTGGGCTATGTGCGTTTTAGTAATATTGTGTTAAATAATAGTGGTTCAAATTACTCTGTTGTGTCGATGTTAATGTTGTGTTTAAGAAAAAAAAAGGATTATTTTCGCGGTGTTTCGAAACTAGAATTCATTGACTGTGCAATTAGTGATCATATTGTGATAACCACTTAAATGTGAGCAGCGACATCTAGATTTACAGAGCAGATTTCGATACTTGAATAGCAAAGTCTCAACCATTGATGACTGGAGAGTGGAATCGAATTTTCTAGCAAAATGAAAATTATATGGGACGCTGGAAAAAAGGAAAAAGATAAATGAAATTTATATCGTTTTGTTTATTTTAAATGGGGAGATGGTAACCCTAAGCGAAATGCTCTTTCTCTTTGTGGTGATTCATTATATACACCATGGCAACCCTATGAGAGCTTTAAAGAGGGACACATTTATGCATGTTATTGCAACCAGACTAAGAGGCAAATGTCCTATCTTCCCTGTACTGACATTTATACTTGGATAAACTATAGGATTTCTTTAAATAATTGTCTGTATATAGATGAATTTGTTGAGTTTTTAGGAAGCGCTGAAAATTCAATATTGATTGAAACTTTCGGTAACGACCATGGTGGGAAAATGTGCAGATCGAGGGCGTTGGCTGTTGAGTGGGATGTCCATTGTTTTTGAGAAACTTACAGCGATCGACATTGTAGAGGAATGCTTGTCTGATCTTTTATGTGTTAATATTTTGTTGATATCTGACGTAATGGGTGAGTCCTGTGATGTTGCGATCTTTGCGATGAGGAGTAAAGTAAGATATTCCAACCGGTGGGAGATTGATGGAAGTCCACTTTCGGTGAGGATATTCCTGATGGGAGTTGTTCTGAATGCATTTAGACTAAGTCTTGCAGAAGCGTGGTATGGTGATAAGACTGCTTGTATATTTGATTTACAGCATTTGCCGTATATGACCAACCCATAGTCAATTTTTGAGAGGATAATTGATCTTGTGACATGTATAAGTGAATTACAATGAGAGAGGCTATTTTTAGATGCTAGTATTTTAACAATGTTTGACCTGGTGGCTAAGATTTTCCTAAGTTCTATACAATGTTTCTTAAAACTATAGCTTGAGTCGAAATATAAGCCTAATATTTTCAGATAAGTATTATTATTAATATTAGTATTGTTAAAGTTAAGAGGAATATGTTTAGTGCAACTGGTCTTTTTGCAAATGTGTAAAATTGAACTTTTTTCTGCGGAGATCTTGCACCAAGTTTCAATTTCTTCGAATATTTTTGAAAATAATGCGATAACCATTAGAAGCTCTTTACATTTAGTGAAAACGATTAGATCGTCAGCATATAGACGATATTTAACGGCCTTCGTACTTACCAAAATGTCGGAAATATCTTTGAATGCGATGATAAATAAAAAACCGATAAATTAGATCCCTGAGGAACTCCATTTTTAAACTTTTTGATTTCAGAGAATACTCCGTTTATTTTCGTTCGAAATTGTCTATAGCTTAGGAAGGGCTTTATGATTTTGAACATTTTCGGACCAATTTTATATGTAGCCCATTTATTTAAAATAATATGGATACCAACCCGGTCAAATGCCTTTTCAAAATCAATTGAAAGAATTGAGACATGGTTTTTGTTTGTAACATAGTTGTCAATATGCAGCAACGCATACATTGTCCCTTTCCCATGCTTAAAAGCAACTTGATTAATATCAAGTAAGTTTTTATTTTCTAAAAACCAAGATAGTCTTTTAGATATAATCTTTTCCAAAGTCTTTCCTATGCATGGGAGGAGGGATTTTGGACGGTATAATTGGGTCGTGGTGGGATAATTTTTTGGCTTAGGGATGGGAATTACTGCAGCGGTTTTCCAGATTTGGGGGATGATTCCCATAGTAGATATGACGTTGAAAAGGTTTAAAAGCTTTTTTGAAGATCAACGGACTATTTTTAAGCATTTTGTAGTCGATACGGTCAAATCCAGGTGTATTGCCTTTGGTTGAATTTATACTGCAGCTTAGTTCAATCATGTTGATAAGGAGTTCAATACTATCGGTGATGTAATCTAGATTTTGACCTTAAGAATTTGTTTCAGTAGCAGTGTTAGCCTTACCAGAGCAAAAGGTAGAATGGAATTTAGAGTCATCGGAATAGGTTGCCCATATTAGGGCAACATGTTCTGCAATTTGGTACGGACAGGATAGTATTTGGGAACCGTCTGTTATAGTTTTTATGGAGTGTGGTGTATAGCTTCATGTCAACGTTTTTATATCACTCCAGAGTTTTTTGTTATGAAAAGCTCTTTGTATTTTTGTTCGAAGTTCCTCAAGCTCTTTGGTCCACTAGGGGACAACTGGTTTGTGCTGAGTGTTTTTGGTTTGGGGTATAGCCATGTGAGCCGCATATCTGATGGATTTAGTTATAATTGCAGATTCTTTATTTATGTTTTGGGTTATTGGGTTTGAGAGTAAAAAATCTTCGGTCTTTTCTTGAAATAACGTCCAATTTGCTTTGGAAATTTTAAATTTAGGTAGCAGTTTAATTGGTTTATGATTCTTATCTATTGGGATGTTAATGATAATCGGGAAGTGATTACTGCCGTGTAGGTTACTAAGCGTTTCCCAGCTGGTGTTTATTGAGTTTTGGCTGTAATAAAGGAAAGCTCTATATGCGTTAATGTTTGATGTGTGGAAAAATGTGTCGGAGAGCCATTGTTTAAAATGGATAAATTTGAGGAAGTTAAAAAATCCTCTATAATTCGTCCTCTAGTATTTCGTAATGGAGATCCCCAAATTGGTCTCCAAGAGTTAAAATCACCAAGTAATAATATAGGTGAGTTTATATTTTGTACAATGGCATCAAGTTCTGAGCTTATAAACTGTTGATTGGAAGGAATGTAAAGGCATATAATTGTAATTTTAATTACGGCTTTTTTATATGTTTCTTGTTGTAGCCGAATTAATTTAAAACAGGAATTTACTTTTGTACGTCACTGTTCTCAAAGGACATAAACTAATTAATATTCTGCAAAAGTGTCGGTTAATCTGATCAGATGATCTATCCGAAAAGTCTCCACTTCTGCACATAAGATGTTAGTTAATGTAACACTAACCGGTAACAGTTGATTATTAAAGAAGACTTTGTAACGAATGGACGTGTGACTTTTATTTGTTAGTGAGATAATCCTCAATTCGACCCCTACATTGTAAAGCAACGATTGAGGGGCTATGTTCACGGATTAGTAATTGAAGTTCATAGGTTATTGAAGTACCCATTTAAGTTCCATTACAGAACTTTAAAGGTGGGTGGAGGTAAGTGTCTAAGGTTTTTGTAAGTTATGTACTTGATTTTGAAATAAATTTATGTTGGCAACGTTTCCTTGTGTATTGCTTTGACTCTGACTATCGGGTATCGCGGCGTCTCTGCTCTCGCGAAAGGGAGAGTGACTCGAGGCACGAGTACCAGAGCTTGGATGTGGTGTGTTAATATTGGTGTTATATGTCATCATCTTCTGATCCAGAGCAATTTAAGAGTGAGAACAACTGTCAACGAAAATCTATGACTCATTACGACATCATCAGTGACAAGCCCCATGTCTTGGCAAAATCTAATTTTACACTGCCAGAAAGCCGACAGTGAGTTAGGGGGTTCGAAGTGACGTTTCGGATGATGCCAGAGGAAAGCTTTAACCATCTCCTAGAACAGTGTCCCAAGTACGACATTTTACTCATTTTACTACCTTCGGTAGCGCCGTGAGAATACACAGTATGTACGACATCATGACCGGAAACGGGTTTAGGCTGATGTACTTTGGACGTGCACGAAACATGGTCATAGAAAGCACACGTTTCCAACATCCTAAGATTCACAAGGACACATGGCATTTCCTGATTAACCTACTATTAGTCAGATTGAAGACACACATCACATATTCCAAAAGAATGCAGGTATCAAATGCAGAACAACGCCGGGCATCTTTAACATCGAGCGGCTAAAATTGCAAGAGATTGTCAGAACCTTTACAGATGGCACCTACCTCAGCGTCTCACTTAATAATGCTTTCACAATACCAAATGCAGAAGGCCAGTGGCAATGAAGAAAGGAGGCCATCAGAGATATCGGCCCTGATGTTCTCGGATTCAAAACTCTATCAGCTAGACACTTCGTACCGTGCAACACTTCGCTCGAGCACTAGAGTCGAATTGAGAGCTGCTGCCGACACCTACCAGTAGAGGAGACAAATCCAACACAAACTTCTCCGAAGGAAAAGGAGGAAAAGAAAGTTCGAAAAATGTGAAATTGAAAGCTGAAATGAAATTCGGAGATTTTACCGAATGTAAAAAGTACTTGACAGAGAAACAAAACCGGAACCGACGTTTTCATTGACGGTTGTGACACAATCCGTGCTAAAAATTTGAAAGGCCCATTTCTGTGTTTTGGTCAACGCAGATACACCAGTCAATCCGTACGAATAGTCTGGATACGATGATTTAGCCGCCGAACTGTTTAAAGCTGGGCAAAGTGATATGCTAAGGACCATGCACCAGCTTATCGTCTGACAGGTTCTCAAGAAAGGAGGCCTCCTGAGCTGCGCCAAATATAGGAGAACAAGTCTATTTAACGTCTCAAATAAGTTAATTGCTGCCGTATTTATAAAAGTCTTGAACCGAACGTCAAGAATGTGATAGGACTATATAAACGCGGTCTTACTTACTTACTTGCTTAGGTGGTACTACAGTTCGGGGTGAACCTAGGTCTCAACCAACAAGCCTTTCCGGTTAGCCGGATCTTTAGCTAACTGTCAACAGTTGCGCATCCAAGTCAGTTAAGGTCGCTTTCTATTTGTGCCCGCCACCTAAAGTGATATTGTCGATTCGCTCTATATGTCCTAGCTATTTCAGGCGACTGATGCTCAGCATCATAATTTTTGCAGCAGTGTAGTTCGTCGTAGAATCTTCTTTTACAAAGCCCGTCAACGCAAACGCGACGGAATATTTTTGGAAGGATTTTTCTCTCGAAATGGCTGAGAGTATCTTCATCCGCTTTCGATAGAGTCCATGTTTAGCGCTTCTCGGGATAATTGCCTTCTTACCCAAAAGAAACAGCGGGTGGTAAGAGTCATTCTTCGTTTCATTTCTGATAAGATGATGTTTGCAGAATTTATTGCAGAGCCGAGATAGACAAAGTCCCTTACTACCTCGAAATTATAGCTCTGCGGTCTTAGATTCGGTAAATCTACAATCGATAGACCAGAATACCTGCGAATACCAACTTGATACCTGCCACCTCGTCAACGTTTTAAGGTTGCATATGATAGCTTCTGTAAAAACGAGCTATACAATGCCATATCGGGTCTTGGCATCCCTACCAAACGCATTCGACTATGCAGAATATCGACTTTCTCTGTCAAAGTCTGCAGAAACATCACTGAATCTTCTAATATATTTTGAGCTTGGGATTGTCGAAATAGATTAACTTTTCATCGCCAGTAGCAATTTTTCGATTTCGTGATTTTTCATTTCGATGAAATGATTTTTCGCCTTTCGATGCCTCTTTCTTTCAATAGATATAGAATTCATTTTCCTTGTTTTAGGATCCTTCCCAGGGCGTTTAAACGTTCGGCAACAGTTGTACGACTAACTTGCAAAACTTCTGCGAGCTGTTCTTTTGTTTGAGTCGAGTCTTCATCTAATTATGCTTGCAATTCTGCATCGTCTAATTTTTTTCCGCTCTTCCATGGTCTTTGTTGTCGATGGCAAATTCTTCACTTTTGAAATGAACAAACCCACTATCCTTTGAGTTGAGGATAAACAGGGGAAGTTCAGCAGAACCACAATTTGTTGCCTCAGAATATTTGGAAATATACTGTTGGCAGACTGCTGTTTTGTTAATTGTGGTTCAGATACATGCAACCAAGACTTTTAGAATATCCAGTAAAAGTATGGTACTGATATATCTCTCTCGATTCGACATGTGACATCGTTCGAAGGTGCGATTAGATTGAATGGCGATGGACAAATTTTCTTGTAATTGGCTTAATCAAGCGTGCGTTTCTTACCTGCCTATGTAACCATTTGTGCGAAATAAATCTTACAGCACAACCCTTGTGTACAATATTTGATATCTGACTGTTTTTTGAAATTAGTTTGGCCCACCTTAGGTCAGCATCTGAATATGTTGACCAGTTTACGTAGTTTATTCTTTTTTACAAGTAACGGAAGGAGCTCAATTTTGCTATCGGCCAATTTGAGTGTATTTACAAATATTTTTAAGGATTGTTACTTTTTCGAAAAAGTATTCCGAATTATTATGGAATATTATTCCACTCAAATTACTTACTGAACATAGTGTGCAATAAATCGATTGTTGGACAGATTGTGTTGCACGTAGCCCCATCTTGCTGGAACCGTAGCTCCCCCAAGTTGAAATCCTCAATTTTTGGCCGTAAAAATCGGTTATCATGCCCCGGTAGCGGTCTCCATTGACTGTAACGTTTCTTCCACTAGTGCTACCGACATTCAGTTGCTGAGATTTTTGGTGCGTTATGGTTTTCGGGTTTAGACGCAAACTTTCAGCACATTTTCGCTGGAGTATTCTCCGTTGAGCACACATGACGAACTCGGGAATAATCGGATATCCATCAGCAAACAAGTATCACGAACTTTCTTCATAAACTTTTGTACACCAGCTGCAGTTGGAACAATTATTTCGACCGAAATTGCAAGTAACTTTGCAATATTTAACAACGTTGAACAAGCGTAAATCAATCCGTTTCGTACCGTATTTTTTGAGCGCATAAGACTGTCAGTGTCAAAATAACATATGATTTAAAAAGAAGCCAACAGATGGTCTACCCTTTACTTTTGGGAAGCTGCAATTCAGTGTGAGAATAAGGTGATATTGTAAAAAATGCCATAGCTGATTAGCTACAACGTTACCTATCTCACAATCGATACAGTGTTCCCTGTGAATTAAGGTAGGCGTCTCATGAGTAGGGAACGAACAAAGAGTTGGATCAAATCTAATAGTGATGGTGGTGATAGGACCTGTCTGGATAATGTACATAATTAATGATCGAGAAAGTAGAATCTATTGTTTGGAAAGGGATTTGAAGGCTTCCAATATTCTCTAAGCAGGAACTCCAGGCCTATGATACCCACATACGAGTATCCTTGGATTCTCAGTCGTTTATATGATAATAAAAGTCCTGAAATCAATAATTTACAAAAATATAAAAAAAAAATTCGAATATAATCTACAAGTCTACTTCTACTAAAAGAAATATCTTTTTCAGCTCGTTTAGTTAAAAAAAATTACCACTCACCGGTGTCGAATATGGATGCGCTGTCAGTCGTATGCCATCCGCCTCCAGATTGCGTTTCATCACAGATTCAAGTTCCTTTGGTGTAGTCGGTGTATCACATTCAGATGCAAGAATTTCATTGCTATTACTTAAAGCCTTTGGATCGTTGATCATCACATAAACAATGGCGGCACCTTTTTCGCGTAGATTCCGCACACTCTTCAAAAGTTTACCCCGGTGCTGTGTATTCTCCACCCCTATGGCATCCAAATCAATTTCACCAATTTGCTTACAAATCTCCAGCTCGTCATAGCCATTCTCCATAAAACTTTCTGCATACTGTCCCATACCAAGAGCTCGAAGCCATTCACATACAATATTACTACGATATGCCATCTCTCATCAAACTAGAGTTAGTGTTAGTGTGTCCTTATCACATTCGATCCTCTTATAAATGCACTTCTCATATCATAACAATATAATACAAGTACTTGTAGTAGTATCTAAATCAAGAGAGCATACGTATGTTGGATTAGTTCAACCTCCAGGTCTGACCTATAAAACGCGTCGACTCTAATTCATATTCACTGAGTAGGTAATTGACATCAAGTGCCATTAACATATGCCCGAGTTATATTAACAGGATAATTATGCTATTCGGATGTGGTCCTGGGATTCATACATATCCGCATAAATTCCTATTTGAAATCATTTGCCATGGAATAAGCTAACCTCGAGGAAATGAAAATGATGACCATTCCTGCTGCCATCTAAATTATGGTTGTGCGCGTATCAGTCATCTCGGTAAAGTGGTTTATTTGAACGACAGTCCCTAAATCAAATTGATATCCTTTTTGTGAATATGAATAACCCATGAGGCAACCCACGACACGAGTTGTAATAGTATCATCGTAATGCCCGATCATACATCAAGGACATGGTGCAGATGAGCTAGGGGATAGATAGAAAACGACTTGAAGTCCTTTAGAAGGCAATACCAGCAGGACTCAGTCTGACTCATGAATCAGCACTGAGAAGGGAAAAGGGAAAGATAAATATCTTCGAATATCAAACCAGACGGAGCATCTTTTTCACAGACGAAGCAATCGAGTTGTGTTCCACTGTGTGTGGGATAGAAGAGGGTTAGTGTTAGGTTAGGAAAAATGGTTTCCTTTGTTATATGTGAGATGCAGTTACCTTTAGTTGGGTGACTGCATCTCACTGAGGCTTTAGCCAGTGATTTATGCCACCGATTAAGCATTTGAGGTGAGATTTACAATGTCAATGCAATCCGTTTCGCTTGTGCTTGAGGAAAGGGCTCTAAGCAATTTGTTAGATACTTGTCGCATCGTGAGTGACAAAAGAATATAAAAAAAAAGAAACAAAATCATTGCTATCAATTTTTATCAGACGAATGAAGTCTCGCAATTTTTTTCACTTTAAAACGTGTTAATTTGTACAAATAGTATGGGAATATGTGGTTTTGAGTCATATGCTAGAGCCAAAGACATGTAAATTAGTTTTGAATTAAGTATCTTGACAGTACCGTTGAATCTTACGGAATGCCTCCTTAAAGATTGTATGACCTTTTTTTATGAAAATTTGGTGATCGCAAAGGGAAATGAGAATTCGATTTCGTCATTAGGCAGACTCTTTACCGACATTGGCTATCTAAATGCATTTTTATGCTAAGCAAGTTTGATTCAGAGTGGATTACCATAATTTCGATGGAAGTATCGGAAGCGAATTCATTGTCCAAAAAGATATTATTGTAATTTGCCGTTACGGAGAAAAATTCAGACAATCAGAAAGTTTTTAGTACAGATTTTGATGAGGGATGAACTTTAGTTGAACTATGGACTGAAAATACGATAATCGGTTGAAAACAAAATATCTAAGCATATGGTATGTAAGTGTTCAAAGCGAAATAATCAGGCACTGACGGAATTACTTCACCCAATCCAATCCAAAGCCGAATATTTTTCTGCATCAGTTGAACAAAGTTGGTTTTGACATATCACGGAGCAAAGAACTAGTTCTTCAAATTCTTGTAGTTAATGATCAAGTTATTGTTCATTAAGAACTGGTAAAACACTGACCAATTACCTGCTCCGACACATGGCAAATTTGTATTTTTGTTGTTCCAAAACGATCTATTGTAGGAGAATTTGTTCAGGTCCTTGTGCTGCATAGACCATATCAACCTCTGCGGATTAGTAAAGCGAATTTTGTTGCGCACCATACTAAAGGTGATAGTCTGCCTCGAATAAATAACATTTTCCGGCAGGCAGTGAAAAAATGCATCTGCAGTCGAATGCCTTGTAGTTCTCCTAATAAACCCTACTTATCGCCTCCTTCGTCTGTTTCTCGGAGACTTCAAAGTAGATTGGAAGAATAGTGAGGTCCCACAATAAGCTAAACTTTAGAACTCAGCACGTCAAAAAATCATTTTTTCTAAAACTCATTAAAATGCTCAGATACGGATGCATAATACGTTTGGCTTCATATGTGTACAACAATCTCTGACCAACTTAGCTGGAACTGAAAACTTTTAAAAAATATTTTTCTAACCGGTGGTGGATATGGAGCACATGGACATTAGCAGAAACCTGGAGACGGATGTAGGGGAGTAAAGTTAAAATTAAAAGTATCGTGTGAGCGAAAATAGTTCAGTGTTCTAGCATTATCATATCATTCATTGCGTTAGCTACACGGAATGAAGATGATACCCCCTAGCACAAAAATGATTGAATATGCTAATATCAGGAAGCGTACTAGAGGGCATAGCCCAAAATAATGTAGCCTTTCCGCAGAGTCGAGAGCAGGAAACCAAAGTTTTCATTCACTTCCAGAAGGCTATCGGCTATCTATTGTAGATATGTGTATCTAAAGTTAAGGCTTAATGTGGTGGTATAAGGTAACGGATTGTATTCAAAAGTAGGCTCCCACATGTGTTTCAAGAATTATGTTATAAGATTTGGCAGCGAGTCGCCTTATCCAAATCCTTTTCTGACATCAAAGGTGTATGTCGGTGAGTTCTTTAACGACCTTGATGGAGCAGCGATCCTCTCTGCATCGACATCCTACACTGCACAAAGGGACCGAGTCATATGTGGCCTTAAAATCGATGAATTTGTGGTATGTATTTATTTGGAGCTCATTTGGTTTTTCCAAAATCTGCCGTAGTGTGAATATTTAGTGGACTTTCATGGCCTAAAGCCATACTGATATGGCTTGTTGACGAAAGTCCTCAGGCGTTTACACAATACGGCAGATAGGATCTTGTAGGCGCTTTCAGAAGACTGATGCCTCTGTACAGTTGGCGAAGTTCTGAGGGTCTGCTTTCTTGAGGATCAGACAAACAGTGAGGAGGTTCCATTCATCGGGCATACTTTCGTCTGACCATATTTTAGTTCATAGATGAGTTGGTGTATGGCCGGTGTGGCCGAATTAAATCCAGCACATCAGAGACGGCACCTGATGGTTGATTATTCAGGAATTCTCCAAGTCCCCTTGTGGATATCGAGATGTGGGAACCGCGTGCTAGCTACGACAATGTTTCGCCCTGCGGCGTTATCGGAGGTGGTGTCGTACAGGTTATACTTTCCCACAGTAGTACTGATGAAGATGTCCTCTCTTTCTAGCATTGCTTCCTGGGGCACTGCTCGTAGGTCTTATCCATGAGTTAGCTATCAATCTTTGGTGTCGTCATCTTTATTCTCTGTGCACGCGTATTAGTCTAATGTTGGCAAATTTAGACTTAATACAGATTCTTACGGGCGCTACTTCACAACTCAAGACCTCTTGCCTAGGTCTACTCTAATAGCAAATCCGCTTCCAAATAGGAGCTGCTTTTGCCGTAGATAACCACCGCCATAGTAGATGTCACAGTTTTCCATCCTTTTTTTCTCCGGCCCATTCCATCGTATTCCTTGGATGGCGGTAATATTTGCTTTACGGCAATTGAATGCCTCCGCTAGTTATTCGGCTGCACATGACCTAATAAGGGACCTAACATTCCACGTCCGGATCCCAAGTTCGTTGTCCTTGTTTTGTTGGCAGTGGTTGTGAACAGTAGATCCATTCGTATCCTAGGCCTGTTGTTGCTTAGAAACTGTAAAAATTTTTCTCCATGGCCGGGCAGTTGACACGACGGGAACAAGGCACTTACCCTTCAATAAGTTGCTAAGCGATCACCAATCAGGTTTTATGGTAAATTACAACTCCTTAGTGTTTGATAACAGCTCGAAGGCATTTAATAAAGCAAACCAATTAATTTTGTTTTGGAAGCTCAAAAAGTCAATTAGAAATTTTACTTCCCAAAGATCTCAAAGGGTTACTCGCGGTGAAGGTTTTACATCCCTCAAAGAGCTTGAGCAAGGTGTACTTCAGAGCTCAATTTCGCGACCATTGCTATCAAAATGGACCCTTGTTTTCATTGAAAAGTTGTGTTTAGTGAAGAGCCTAACTTTTGGATTAATGGGCCTGTGAACAAGCAAACTTGTCGTTTTTGGAGTAGGCAACTCCAGAAGAAGCCCAGTTACACCTACAAAAGTGTACTATTTGGTGAGGTGTTTAAGCTGGTAGTCATTACAATTAATGGCCAATGTCACCGAGTATTAATCAGTGACTACTTTTCCCAAAATATGGACAGTATTGATCCGGATGATATGTGGTTTAATAAGAGTGCCGCTACATGCCTACTATTGATTTAGTGGTCACTCGATTCAACGACAAAATATTATCACGAAATAAACCAGCAAATTAACCAACCAGATCATGCGAATTGACGCCATTCGATATTTGTTGATGAAACTCATACTATTCAGGACTTGGAAGCCAATATTACGAGCGTGATTAAATAGAGCCACAAACGCTCGAAAAAGTATTCCAAAACTTGAACTGGAAAAAGGATGAGCTCCGACAAAAACATAACAGCTGAGGAACTATACCATATGCATAATACCGTATTCAAAAAAACGTCCTTTCTATTGTGAAAGATCAGAAATCAGAACAGTACAGTGACAGTACTAAATAAGAGAAAAAGGATGGTTTTCCTTTCTTATCATCTAATCGAAATATATATAGACCTGGTTTAGGTTTTGGATAAGATTATCAGTAAAATTTGATCAAGGAATATCCGATCGAAGGATGATAAAACATTAAGCTGCCTAACTTTTAGAATGTTATCGCAAATTATGTCCTAGTCCTATGGAACCTAGTTAAGCCGTGATTTAGCTTTTGATTGTTACGTACTTGGCAATGGCATTTATGAAACCGCACACATATGGTATAATACTTGTGGAATAACATTCAAGTGCAAATGAATTAATAAAGCTACCTTTGTGGCCTGGCTTTACTAACTTCCAGGGATGTTACAAATTGTCCCCATTTAGCCCTGTCTTGGCTTTTGCTGTGATATTTGCTTTTGGGGCTCATAGCAGGCCCTTGGTTAACTTCCATAATCGTTATCAGGCTCTGTCAGAGAAAGAGGAGCTTTTGAAATCAACACGGTTATAACTTGGAGGAAGAAAGATCTAACTATGAAGATTCTTGGCTGATGTGCAGGGACTGTAATGGTTTTGTGGTTTGCAGGATAAAGCGCTTATAATGTACTTTTGGCTAGCGCGAAACGCGGGAGATTACGTGAACAGTAAACGCTTCCTTCACAATATCCATTGTGGCTAGTGCTGCGTGTGCGTTTGCACGGTCTTGTTGAAACCACATGTTCACCAAGCCCCGATCATCCAATTCCGGCAGTAAGAAGTTTATTATGGCCCTGTAGTGTTCGCCAGTAACAGTGACCGTTTTACTTATGGCGTCCTCAAAAAAATACGGCCCAATATAATGGTTCTTCGTTCATCACACGCGGATTTTCAGTGCCCCTTAAACGTAACCGATTAAGTGGAAATGCGCACCGTCGCTCAAGATGATTTTCGACACAAAATCGTCCTCTTCGTTGTTGAGATTGAGGATGGCTTTACAGTAATTCACACGCTACTGACGGTCAGGAGGTATTAACTGAAGCACTGTTCGTATTTTGTACGGGAACATGTGTAAGTCTTTCACTAAAATTCGCTGTAGGGTTCGTCTGGTGATGACCAATTGCATGGCCCGTCGTCTGGTTGATTGCTTCGTTCTCAGCGACATCGGCATTGATTCAATGCGATTTGAGCAGTCATATAAACGGGGTAACAGTCACATTATAGACATTGGTACCAAGCGGTGCATCTATGGTTACATGATTGTATGAAAGATACACACATATTTATACACGTTACATTTTTACAATTTTGGCTGCCTGAGTCGTGAACTAGAACCCCATAATGTAAGTTCGCGATCAAGTTCGTTTTCCATTAATAGCGACAAAATTCCAGCGCCTAGTAACTATGTAGAACAAGATATAATCACAGATGAAGCAGTCACCCGCACAGGAACCACCTCAGGGTAGTATGAATGCTCTTGAGTTGTTAGCGTCTTTGAGCTTAGACTGCCTACAATATATGGTTATATTCATTAACAATTTTGTCCAACCCAACTTTCTATCGAAGCCTTTACTGAGGAAAGCAGGCTTAGGTCTTGGACATTCTTGCCCAGGAAATGGCATACCAAAATTAATCAGCGCCTTCATTTTCTCTTATCCTATAGTGAATTTGGTTCTAAGCAAGACTAAGTGAATCCTACATTTACTTCCTTTTCAGCTGAAGATGGCCTTGAGAGTGTGGCTTACATATGTCCAGATGAGAGATTTTTCAATGCATCCTAAGCAATGGAAGTTTGTTATTCAGGATGACAAACAGATACTTAGCTTCATTACATAAATAAATTATGATGACGATGATGCCTTCCCTCGAAAAGAAAAAAAAGCACAGTTTAGAGACTTAATCATCCTCACCACGTTTTCTAGAAGGAAGAAAGTCAGATCTGTTGTCGTCTTCGAAAGAAGAATTAAGTGAACAATTTTATGAGTTCGATACGATGTCGCTGCAGACAGGCTATCTGTAAGTGCTTTTACAGGCAAGGCATGTCAGACCAAAACTTTTTCAGTTACTGAATAGATACATCTCGTTAAATCTTGTTGTTAGCTAAGGCGACATTTTGACAGATTTTCTGAGCTTCCTTTTTAAAATGTAACCAGCTGATTTTTCTCATGTTACTTCTTATTAATAACGTCGGATCGATGTACTCGTAAATATGACATGGGAACCGCAAACAGTACTTTCCAGCTGATTATCTCTTTAGCATACGGATTGTTTATGGTTAACTCAACCCTTTCATTGGTATAAACGATGTTTTTGGCCACAATTAAAGTTAAATCTTCAAATAAACCTAAGCAAATAAAGTAACTATTTCAACTATGTATGTGCACGTACGTACATAGTCGATGGTAAGTGATGGAAAAATTATACATGAACGCAAATTCACCTGAAGTTGTCTGAGTTGAAACAGCTTCAAAGGGATTTTCAAGAGGATCTGAGGTGAAAAAAATTACACCTTGATGTCTCATTCTATAAAAAATCGATATTTACCTACACAGCGGAAACAGAGACCCCTTTATTAAAACAAAAAACAAAACGGAAAAATTGAATTTATGAATATATAGTATGTGTGTACATCTTCAAGAGCAATAATACCCAATATCATTTCTCTAAAGGAGTACATCATTTCCAAGACAATAAGCCAGCTTTTAAAACATTTTCTCGTTTACATGTATGAACGTTTCATTTATCTATACATCTGCATATTGAAGTCAATTCGGTATCTCAAACATGCATCCAAACGTCGGTCGGTTGAAATCAATTAACATCCCCTGAAATTAACTGGAAATTTGCGTTCATTCAGAGAATTACAGAGTCACAGAATCCATGTTTCATTTTCTCTCCTCGTCATCTTCTTTACTACAACAACGATGTCTAGACATTCAATGCGATTTTAATCTGCAACCCTTTAACCCCTTAATCCTTCAATTCCTCCTACACGACCCTTATGTCACGCATGCAACCGAGCGTATAGTAATAGCAAGCAAGATGCGTGTACACCATACAATTGCATTACCCCCCCCCGAACCCAAATGTAATACTATATATCTCTGGCCATGAACGAGTATCTCTTGCAATACGACGACACGGATGTCAACGACAGCAACGACACAAGGTGGCATGTAAAAGACAAGAGCCTCCTGAATATTTACAGACTAACAGCCGCGTACGTAGGCCAAGGTTGCCAACATTCCTCGTTGAGTAAAGAAGCCCTAGCAAATTATTCATTATCCTTTCAATTCGACGTCTACTACATCAGTGAGGACCTTAAGGGTAAAAAATAAGGACGCTTTACGTGACAATGCCAATTGTGCAACTCTTTCACTTACATTCATACATATACTGCATCCATACGTAGACGCGCAGTCTTCCATGCAAGTGTAGTCAATTCATTCCGCGCGTTGGTCAAGTCGTGAAGTATTCAGCAGGTCCCGGGAGCGAAAATCCTGATTCTTTCAACGAGACGACGACGACAGCAAAGTGCCAGAGATACTCGATACTCTCAGACT